>VCII01000713.1:1195000-2423061 GCA_006030095.1 Triplophysa siluroides
GGTTGGATTTAAATTCAGTGAAGACTCATGGAATCGTATGATGGATTGATTTCCATCTCCTCCTGGGAAAAAAGAGTCATTCAGTCGTTCTGTATCAGAGACAGCGAGTGAGCGCAGGTGAGAAAACTTCATTATTCTAAAAACTGAAGCTTCCTGAGACAAAACAAAACAGCAGTTTACTCAAATAAAACAGAGTAACAGACAGGTGTCAAGTTGAGCTGATTCTACATTTGGACATCAAGTACCAAAACTGTTTAGTGTACAAAACTAAGAAAAATCTCATTTAAAACTGTACAGATTATACAATATACAACATGATCAGACAAGACTCCAACAAGTGTGATTTACAAGAAACATTTGTATTACTATTAAAAATATGAACAAATGTATTTGCCCCACATTGCCATATATGAAGATATTCTCCATTGTTGCATGTTTATTATATGGTTAGTTGCATTATATTCTTGACATTTAGCCTCGTCATTCTCTTTAAAAATGGACGGCGGGTCGCGACACATCCTCTGGTGTGATCTGAGTTTGGTGGAATGTTGTCAGGTTTGTATCTGGATGCTGCAGTGAATTGTTGCTGCCGGGTTTTAAGTTTATTACGCACGCAGCTCCAGATCTGGAAGCCTCTCAGTATTTTATGATATTGGACAGCCAGCGCTTGATTTATGACGCTTCAGTGCTGTGAGAATCTCTCGGGAATGACCATGTTCTCCAAAGACCTCATAAGTGCTCCAAAGTTGCCTTTAAACACAGTACGCGATGGGGCTTGTGTTTCACGGGGAGTATGAGATCAAAACGTTAAAAAACTGTTTATTTCACCAGGAAACCATCTATAGACCCCAAAATGTATAACTGTAAAAACATTTTGTAAAAAATTGTGTAACAGAAATATACCGTAAAATTATAGGATATAAATTAAATAGTTTTCCTTGTAAATGTGTTGTCTTTTTCTATAATTTTATAGTTTTTGACTGTATTTCAAAAAGAAACAAAAAAAAACTAAAATGTAACAAAAATCGTATGTGAAATTTTACGTGGAAAATATGTAAAAAAAAAAGTTTGTTTTACTGCACATGAGACGTCTGGGGTCGGTGGTTTACTAGTACGTGGTGCTTCAATCCGTCAAACGGGCAGGTCCCGTTCCAAGATATTGACTTAAATTCGAGTTGGTTTCACGGCGTTCCTCATTCACTCAGCGGAACAGCTTCTGCCTAAAAACCCCATCAAATCCTGCGAGACGAATGAAATCAGAATGGAATGAATGGCCCTTTAAGATTCCCTCAAAGCATCAGTATTTGGAAATAAAAGAAGATCATTTTATCACTTGGTATGGTGCAATAATCAGACAATGGTTTTGCTCGTAAAACAAACACATATTCACCCCGAGATCGAAAGGCTTCATTCCGACTTCTTCAATTTGAAGACACTCGTCACTAGATTCAGACTGGAATGGGTTCTTGTGATGCTGGGCTTTTCTCCAGGCGGTTCGCTATTTATAGACCCTGATGTATGTGACGGATATATATTCTGAATGAGTTTTATCAAGATTGCTGTCATTGGCGAGACGCGCCGTGGGTTTATCTAGAAGCCAATAATTGCGTTTCTCTATAATCTGTTTGTTATGAGGACTCGCAGGAGAAAGACTCCTGTGCATGTTTAGATATGACACCCTGTAAGACTGTATGAATGCTAATGAATCTCATCTATGAGAGACGCCGATAAAGTCACCGATGCTTTGAAAACGTGTAGACATTCATGAAACGCATCGACATAATGTGTCTTTGAAAGGGACACGAATGAAACATGTAGTGAAGGTTCAGCCAAAAATGGAAATTCTGTCGTCATTTATTTCTCTCATGCGATTGTGAACCTGTAAGTGACTCGTTTTTCAGTGGAACACAAAAGAAGATATTTCGAGAAATGTATTGTGTTCACACAATGGAAGTCAGGTGTTTTTTGGGTGGCAACATAATTCAACATATCTTCAGTTGTGTTCGGCTGAAGAAAAGACACACACAGGTTTGGAATGACATTCAAGGATGAGCATTTCATCTACAGTATGGCAACATATCACAACGTTTAAATGTGCGGCTGGTGCTTCACATTCAGTAAGAAGAGATCACACGTCGCAGAAGCCCAACAGAGCCGGATGGCCTGTCCTCAAAAAAGACTCAAAACAGGTTGATTCATAAGAAACTGTGAGAACAGAGCTAACAAAATCGTCTTACTTGCCTTAAAAGATTAAACGTGGTGCCGCTGGTGAGGGATGATAAGAGCGACGGCTTCTTCTCGTGGCTTCCACAAATCCTCCGTCACCTTCAGTAAACCTGCGGTCTAAAGAATGTTGACTGCCCGACCCTGTTGAACCGGATTGATCTTCCAGCTCTTACAACACGAAGTGACCTTGTGTTACCGCAAGAGTTTCCTTATTTATGTCTTTGATTGGAACAGACATTGAGATAATGAAGCTGCTTTGTGAGACAGACTCTCGTTCCATCGACCCGCTTTGAATGAAGAACGTTCGTCTGATGGATCGACGCGACCACATCATGGAAAAATTGCCACTTAAATGACCTCATCCAACACTGAAACTACCAATTATACATGATACCTCATTTTAACTTCAAACGTGTGGAAAGCAAACAAGCAAAGATTACTCAGAAGCTTAGTGAATGTAAAACGTTATCCTGGAATAAAGGGTCAAAATAGTCTCTCTCTCTCTCAAATGGCCCGTCTCTAAGGCCCATAATCCACACTGACATATTGGCTTCTATTTCAATCGATATGAACCTGGCACGAGTGATCAATGAGAGGTGAAATATCCACCACTGAGATTCAGATGAGTAGAAAATCAAGTCACTCCAGACATTTACATTTCTGCGAGCATCATACTGTAAACATATCAATAAAACATGCAATGCAGTGAAGTCCGGACAACAAGGCACAGCGGCACAGTCTGAAATATTAACCAATGCATACTATATACTTATTTCACATACTACATTAATCTCACATCGTTCACTGGATCAGCCAGAAGTTCCTCGCTCTTCGTGAGGATCTTAAACGCGTCTCTGCTGCACATTAAACCGGGACGGAAGAAACATGAGAGCAAAGACACACAGCAGTTTTAATCTCATGACTCACACACACACGCTTGCACACACAGGTAGGACTGGTGATATATGTGAGACCTTCGTTTCCTAAAGGCCCACAGTAATTAGTCGTCTGATGTGAAATCAATCTGTAGAAGTGGTTAGGCCAGCAGAGATTTATCACACATGCACACACACACATGCACAGACAAACACACAAGTGCACATGCACACACACATAAGTGCACATATACATATTTACCTTTTCATGCACACACAAACACATCTATGCATGCACAAGTACACACACACACGCAAACACACAAAAACAAACATACACACACAAGTGCAAGCAAACATGTTTACTTTTATATGAATACACAAACACATGTAAGCACACAAAAACACATATGCACAAGCATACACACAAAGACATAGACCTGCAAATGCACAAGAACATACAACAAACATATGCACACGCATACACACAGACAGGTAAACACACACAACGATACACACACAAGTGCACATGCACACGCATACACACAAACACATGCACACCAACACACAAACACATGCACAAGCATACACACAAACACGTAAACACACACAGATACACACACAAGTGCACATGCACACGCATACACACAAACACATGCACACCAACACACAAACACATGCACAAGCATACACACAAACACGTAAACACACACAGATACACACACAAGTGCACATGCAAATATGTAAACACGCACGCATACACACACAAGTGCACCAGCACACATATGCACACGCATACACAAACATACATGCACACACACATTCTCAGACACACACACAAGTCCACATGCACACAAAATAGTGAGTGCACTCACAAGTTCACATGCACAAACACAGACTCACAAAGTGCACTTTCACCACTAAACTTTGCCACTGCACTCATTTCTTGTGTTTAATAAACTTACTCTATGTGATCTAAATACACACACACACCCACACATTATATCTAAACATTAGACTGAACTGTTCATTATGTTCAAGACACACCAGCTCTTTTGACTTCAGACATTTAGAAGATCCTGGCAACAACCCAGAACACCCAAGCACACACCAAGATCCACTTACAATACCTTAGCAACACCCTGGCAACCACCCAGATTACGCTGACATCACAGCGACGGCTTTATACGTGCATGTGTCACTATAAACACTTGTTTAACGGATAGGCGTCAGGGTGGAGGTCACACATTCTGTCTGTTTTCCGCTCTTACCGTGCACACATCTTATCCTCAATTGTTATTGATTTTATCTTTCCAATTACGGAGTCCTGCGGCCGAACGAGAAGAGAAAAACTGCAGAGAGAGAGGTGAAGCTTCCTTACTGCTAAATAAATAAAGAGATCTAAATGGAAACAACAGTCGGGGGAGAACTACAGCTGTATCGCTCCCAATTTATTTAAGGAATTATGCAAATGAGGCGATGGCAAACACCCTCACAAAATGAGCCCTGATGATAAATTACAAGGGGCAGATCTCCACGAGCGGGCCGGATGCGAGCGTGAGGTCAGAGAGGATGACGCAGAAGCATCGCTCTCATCCACACACCTGTATCTGCTCTTTTCCATCGTCAGGATCATTAGACCGTATACACAAATATCCATCTATACAGGTATATATTGGCAGGGATGTATGAGAGTACACGCTCATAAAAGCATTCATTCACATTCAGGTCAGTGGTGTACACGAAAGGATTTTTATATATACAGTATATATGAATATATATTTATATAAATACAGTATATATACACACACACACACTGTATATATATATATATATATATGTGTATATATATAAGATAACACATACATTACTGTGTGTTTAAACAGGACCAATGTGATCATACAGACTCTACACATTCATGCACATACAATACATTTTACTATTATTTTAATTGCAATTATTAGTGATTATGTGAAAAATCATATTTGGTGATTTACTGTTTACATAAAAGAATAAATAATGTAAAGAACATTTTGTTAAACTATAACCTTCTTATATTCCATACATAGACCATGTCGAAGATTTGTAAATATTTGATTATATCTCTTCATGGGACAACACTGAAGAAACGACACTTTGCTACCATGTAAAGTAGTGAGTGCACAGCTTGTATAACAGTGTACATTTGCTGTCCTCTCAAAATAACTCAACACACAGCCATTAATGTCTGAACCGCTGGCAAGAGAAGTGAGTCCACCCCTAAGAGAAAATGTCCAAATTGGGCCCAATTAGCCATTTTCCTGTATTTTTTTTTCTTGGTGAGGAAGCAATTTTCCAAGCGCAACAAAGAAACTCCACCGCCAACACTCCAACATGAAATAAAAAAATAATTTGATGTGCTTGTCACAAACTTTCAAAGCACAAATTTCAGTCAGTTCTGTCACATTATGCATCAAGGGTCTTTGGTAGTTTTACGAGTACAGGTACGGGCCTAATAATGATACTGGTATCAGCGCATCCCTAGTAAACAGTGCACCATACTAGAGTATTTCTTCACGTGTGTTACACACAGAGCTATTTTTGTCCTGCACATCAAAACGAGTAACGTCAGCACACACATAAACACATAAACACACGCACACTCATTTGGGCTTGAAAACACACTTTTGTTGTCATCTGGCCAATTTGTCAAGCAAGCAGCTAGAGAATGCGTCCCTGTGGAAAACACATCACCTTTAGGTCAACTCAGATCTCTGCTTCAACACACACACACACACTTACAGTACAGTCCAAACCAGGTGCTGTTTTACAGGTAAATGTGGGTCTTTAAGCACCACTGCACGCTTGGTAAACATCTTACAGAAAATCATACTTTTCTCTGCATAGTCTCACAAACATCAATCCCTAAACTGAAGCGTCTCACAGTTCAGTAAACAGATGCTGCCAGGATGTTTGCTTTACTTGAGATCGGTTTCAGATGAACTGTGTAATTGCTTTGCAGTTTCTGAGTTTTGGAAAATCTGATTTGAACATCCACCATTTCATTTGTCTGTTGTCTGATCATCATTACAATCGGAACAACTGTCTTAAAAGAACAACGTTTTCAATACATCATAATATGGAATAAAATGCTACTACTGTATAGTGATTGTACACAAATTATACTTTGTAATGGCACCTATTCATTTTCAAAAGAGGCTGTAATGTTATTTTTGCTATAATATCATTATTTGACAATTATTGACTTAGTTTTAACTTGCATTTCTTAACGCCTTGACATGTGAAACACATATGAGACGGCTGTCTGACTAACACAATCACCTTATAAACACCCGACACATGTTATTTGGAAAATAAATGGACAGAATGCATCGCAGGGATGTTTGAGAGCAAAACCACGCATGAACGTACGAGGTAATTGTCAGAGAAATAATAACAGGCTTGTTGTCGTTGGGTTTAATGTTGAGTTGTTATTTGGAGGATCTCGTCTGTAAGATGTTTGGCTGTGTAATTTGGCGTTGTTGGTGGTGGTAAATAAAGGGGTTTACGGGCTCCGGGAAGCCGTCACAACAATCTTCATGTACACAGTCTGTTGTTTTAGTACCAGATTCAGGAATTATGCAAATCAGGTAATGTTGCAAACTGTTCTCACCGTGTAGACGGGTTCTGAGCTCAACGGGTCGTGCAGTCTGAGGTGATTTGACATGCTTTAGCGGGACTGTAAGCGCATCGCTCCGTATGACACCTGAACTGGCTCTTTAAAATGCAGAAGGTGGCGTTCAGAGCAGATCGAAGATCAGTCGCTCATAACACTCCATCACCTGATGAATTACTGCTGCCACGAGAAAGAAAACGCAAACATGGTTTTACATTAAAATTGCTTTACACCATAGTGCAGAAATACAGAAGATGCTTGTGAAAGAGAAACCCGAGGAACTATATTCACACGAACACACACATACATGTGTACAGTATCTCACAGAAGTGAGTACACCCTCACATTTCTGTAAATATTTGATTATATCTTTTCATGGGACAACACTGAAGAAATGCCATGCCATGGTCACACAAAATATTGACAATTTGGCCCCAATTTGGACATTTTCTCTTAGGGGTGGACTCACTTCTCTTGCCAGCGGTTCAGACATTAATGGCTGTGTGTTGAGTTATTTTGAGAGGACAGCAAATGTACACTGTATATTTAAATGTACTTTTATATATTCAGACTTATATATATAAAATATAAATCCAATAAATAATATTAATGTTAACTTAAATATAGATTCATTAATCCCAAATATATAAATGAAAATCTGAACATATACGTAGTTAACAAATAAATAAATAAATAATAAACAAATAAATAATTAAAACATGATATCATTCCAAACAGTTGTAAGTCTTAATACAAGCGTACATTTTAATATATAATAAAGGTAAATGTAAGGCTTATAAGTTGCGAGTTTTGCATTTCATTTCCTCCTCCAGATGGAGTTTAAATACAGTAAAATGATTCGACTCTGATCTGAAATGCACGAATCAATGAGCACTAAAGTGAAGTCAGACGAAACGGTTTATTATGGATCTCTGACAGAAATGAGCTGATGTTGTGGAGGCTGCACGTGTCTGTTGGAACGCTCGAGCGCTTGTAGTGATGATAAATCATATCTTGGCGTGGGTTTAATTGTGTGTATTTGTCTCAATCTGTGACTCATTTATCCACGAGTGTTGATCATATTATTCTGTCCCATCACCAGAACATCCTCTCCGGGCTCTCGCCGTTTTCAATTTGTGAGAATGGCCCTGAATTTCATGCTCTACCATTTTCATTTGCCTGAAACAGCATTGTGTTTCCCACAATGCAACATTCCTCACCAGACCTTTCATTTGGTCCGTCAATCGTTGTCTGGTGTTTGTAGCGTGCTGTGCGTGTACGTGTTGGCAGTGTGAGCTGTGTTCTGCTGAATTATTTGTTAAACAACATTAACTTCATCTTATACTGTCTTGTTATAGTCAGACTGTGTTACATCACAACACGAGTGAATTACGATGATAAATACACGGGGAAATGTATTA
This sequence comes from Triplophysa siluroides, assembly GCA_006030095.1. Lineage (NCBI taxonomy): Eukaryota > Metazoa > Chordata > Actinopteri > Cypriniformes > Nemacheilidae > Triplophysa > Triplophysa siluroides. Next base: position 1,203,178 of record VCII01000713.1, read on the forward strand.
ACAACCATAATGATCTAATGGCTCGGTTAGTCGGTTCCTGGGGTAATGTACATAATTTATGATCCGCCGGAAGATTTCCACATTCATCCTTAGATTCAGACATCAAAGCCGGATGTCTTCTTTAGAAAGATCTGATCTGGATAACGTCTTCGTTTCATCAACCATTTACATTTTAAAAGGACTTGCTGAGATCAAAAAGGATCATTAGACTTGGAATAGAGAAATACTTTTTTTATGAAACTATAGAGGAGAGAGTGGCTGATGGATCATCGCAAACATGGTATTGCTCAGAGATTGCTCATCCACAGCTCCTGAGACTTCTTGACGCATCAAGTTTGCTCAGATCTCTTGTTTCTTCATTCTTTCGAGAAAAACATCGTCCTGTCCTACATTTTCCCTTTGAATGCACTGTTCCGCTCTGTTTTATAACCGAAGTAAAACAGGTTGTGAAATCTGTCGAGGTGTGGGTCTATAAAATCATCTTTTCATTCGGCTCCGTTGGTTCTTCTCTTTCATCTCAAAGCCTCATTTCCCCTGATTATTTCTTTGAGTTTCAAAGCAGAAGAGAATCTGCATTCACGAAACACATTCAGCTGTCAGAAATCACCGGCGTGGGTTCCCGCGCGTGCACAGATGCAGATGAGCGAGTAATGAATGACTGACGCTTGGGATAATTATCAAAAACAAAGACGACGTGTGAACAGACACAGACACAGTTTAATGGAGATGATAAAACCCTGCGACAGAACAGAACAACTCACGCGCTTGCAAGAAAACTGCATTTTAAAGGTCGACTAATTGACTTTTCTTTAAAGGTTGAAGCTCAAACAATACACGCCGTCAGGAACGTCACATCTCACACCAAAAGCAAGATAATGTCATTTGTTTCAAGAAAATTCAACTTAGTTTAGACCCGTTAAGATTGGGTTAACATTCCAGTGTCAATGTGAGGATTTTTTCATGACAATCTCTGTAATGTTGTTGTTTTGCTATAGTGTAATGCAATAAAAAAACCTTATATTTAATATTAATATACATAAGAATTAGATGAAAATCATTGTTGAGAGAATTACAAAAAAACTTTTTAAATCAAGATTTACCAAACATATATTTTTTTTATATAAAACATTTAAATGAAGTATTTGCCTAAAGCAAGCATAAATCTCTTCCAATGGGGTAAGAAAGTAAAGCTTTTACCTCTTTATTAAGTACATAAATTAAGTTGATGTTTGAGACATTTTTACTGACATGAAACATTTTATTTAGATGCAAAAGTACCCAGGTTATGTTTTCTAAAAAGAATAAAATAAACAAAATGAAGTGGGTTTATTCTTAAAATTAGCAAACATTTCAGCCAAAATGGGTAAAAATGTAACTTGAATTAAGTTGAGCTCTTTCTTAAATACATAAATCACGCTTATTTTTATATCCCATTGGCAGATGTTTTGTTTTGTTCAGTGTAAACATATTTTATTTTAGAAAACAACCCTTCATATTTTAAGTGATTTTGCTTTTCAAGCAAATGTCTTTTGATTCAAGAATTGTTATATATTTATACTTGAAAACAAAACAAAACTAACACGTACGAATTTATTTTCATTGAACTTCAAAGTCAAAGAGTCATAAAAGTCTTTCTATGCAAAACATTATTCATTTTATTATGGCGATGGACTTGGCTGTGTGTTGTCGAACATAAAATAAACATGCATGAATAAAGCTTCAGAGGATCTTTTAGGACATTCAAGAGCCGCCTGTCAAATGTAAATGCAGAAGGAAAGATCTTCCTCACCCGCATGTGTCCTGTGAAAGACCTCCATCATCATCATCTTCATCACCGTCTCCTCCGGCCTCATGTCTCTGTCCTGCCGATGTGACACCACATGTGTGCAAAGACCATTAAACATCCAGAACAGTTAGAATGTGTAGAAGAGAACATACTTAAACATCCAAACACGTTCAAAGTTCAAAACAAAAACACGATCAGCTTCTATCTTCTCCATCGGCTGGAGTTCACAGCCTTCATTAGACTGTCTCCTCCATGACGCTGTTGCTTAATCAACTTTTCAGATTTAATCACACCATCTCTCAGAGACGCCGGCACGTCTCTCTTCAACTCAAAAACGCTGCTTTTATCTAAAGACACTTCTGGCAAACTGCGGATGTTCACACTTTTTTTTAAACTGGCACGATGTTTTGTCCTGGCCTCTTTTTCACCTCGGTTGAAACGGCCTCTACTGATGGCTTCTAATCGATGGATGCTTTGGCTGTGTTCGACTGTTGAGTCAGACGCGGAGGTGTCCGGGACCCTCGAAGCCCCAAAGTTCTGTGTACAAAGTATCTAGATATGAAAGCATATAAAAAGTTTAGATGCAGAACATCAAACACGTATTATAATCATTTCACATCAGGAGTCCAGATTTGATCAATACAATTATTTTGTTTATTTCTCAGTCAGAAGAGACCCACAGCATCACCACTGACATTCAGTCTCAGGTTTTGTACATGTCAGCGACGGAGCGTCAGATGTGATTTGGCAGCTGAAGTTAGCAGTAGATATTTCACTTGTGTTCGGCAGCATCTGCAGATGGTTATGATTCACTCTTAATGTCCATTATAGTCCATCAGGTTCTTTTCAGCACGAAGACACGATGTCATCCGTCTTTATTTGCACAGAGGACGCCGTGACCTTGAAAGCGAGCAGAGATACATGAAGCGGAGTAATGACAGGTTTGCTGGTTCACTGTTAATGAGTCAATGTTTCATTTGTATGCCGCTCAGGAGAACCGCCGCTATCATTAACACCCAGTGACTCCACATCCCATCCAATCATTACACTTTGACCCGCTTCCATTAACAAAAGCTGCTTGAATTGCTAAAAAGATACAAGATATTTCCAATATTACTGCAAGTAATACAATACTTTTCTTAGATTTATAAAATGGCACATTGTGGACAGAAGTGATGTCCAAGTTTGGAAAATTGACGTCTTATCAACTACAACATTAAAAATGTATAAACGGTTGTGTTCTCGTTCTCGGACTGTAAACTGAAGTTCAGCTTTGAGAACAATTGAAGGAAGGTTTGGCAAAAAAAACACACGAGCAAATAAAATCCTTGACCAAGTTGAGGGTTTTCTTTATTTTGTGCCACACGCATTGAAAATGAATCACTTCTGGCCACTATTGTTTGTGAGTTCACTTTATAAATTACAAATAATCTAATTTGCGAATTACTTTTCATTAGCAAATTTAATTGTTTTAATAACATGGAACAATGAGACATTACGTCAATATTAGAGATGCATCGATACTGAATTTCTCTCCCAAAACGATAGCCAATGAAGAGTGATCTCTGAAGATTCTGATAGTGATTCTGAAGATTACTTAGAAGAATGTTATTTTTTTCTGAACTGCTTTCTAACAACCGATACTGATAACAGTGTAAAAATGTTTTTTAAAGTTGTGCTTTGCTTTCATTTGTACCGTTTCTTCATGAAGTTTAACATGCTGAAGATCCCATACATTTTTTACCCATCAACGGTACTCACAAAAAAAATGTTTTATAAATGTTTTAATGATTACTGGCATAACACTGAGGTCAAAACAACAGTTTAACACAAAAAATGAGTCGACCAAAACTTCAGAAGTGTACATTTGATGTTTTTTTGTCTTTTATGACAAATGCTGTCCTCACGAACCGAGTTCCAGACGTAGTCACCACATCATCGTTTCATCCCACCTTCCCTGTGCTACAGACATTACTAGAACTGTTTTACAATGACAATTAGAAAATCATTTGTGTAGTTTTTGTTTATTTGATATCAACTCAAAATTGACTTGAGCTAAATATACACTAAAACATTGATGCTACTTGAAAATAAATATTACCACAATAATAAGCACCATAGAACTATAAAAAGTCGGCGAAACAACAGTTTGTCACACTGTGTTTTGGCCGATATATCGATGCATAGTAAATATCTGAGCCAACACAAGATACATTTACATTTTTGTGCGTTGGCAGATGCTTTCATCTAAATCACTCACAGAGAAAAGTCGACTTGTGTAAATCTTGACATGTGCTTTCATACAGAACATCAAGACCCATGAGCTGTCAAATGAATGTAAAGAGGTTTGACATTGTCTTCACCTTGCTTCGGTTAATCCATATTGATATAATTGATATAATCACACACGCATGCGTTGACTGAAGATAATCTGTAGTGAATGTGTTTGAGGAATACTGAACAGATTCTTTCAACACTGTCAAACTCATTTGTAAGTCGCTTTGGATAAACGCGTATGCTAAATGACTGAATGTAAATGTAAATGTAGTGTTTAATGACACCGATGAAGGGGTTACACATTACAAATGGTTCCATACATTTTTAACACTCACATACTCACATATGTAAATCCCAATTAATCCTTTCACGATTTATTTCAAACCTGTTTGACTTTCATTCCTCTGCAGATCAAAAAAGAAGATATTTTGAGGATGTTGATGACCAAACAACATTTATCGCCATTGACTTCCACATTGAGACATTTCTCAAAATATCTTCTCAAACTATCAAACAAAAGACTGGCATAAGTCAGACAGAAGACACGGTTGAGTCCATCAGACTGAAGCGGTGAGCACTTTTGGGAATACCAGCAGCTGAATTCACTTGGCAACCACATAGTGATGCCATGGCAACCACCTACAACATCCCAAAACCCAGTTAATTTCAGTGCACCCGGTCTATTATTGCAAAGCAAATAATAAATGCGAACAAACTACTGAAAGAAATGTGTTTCAAGCTTCTGGATTCTGATGATCACATGTTTGCGTTTACATTTATTAGGGAACAAATGAGAGAGCAATTCATGTTTGTTCTCTCACATATGTTTGATTTTATATTTAACAGTCACGGTTGACTTGAAAACAACAGCTGCGGGTTTCAATCACATGAGAAGTGTTTGTCAGACTATTAAGTATATTTTGCGCTTGAATAAACCATATTTGCTTCAGCACATCAGTGGATGAAAGTTTAGCAAGCAGAAATTTACTAGGGTCTTGCATCAATAACCATAGTTTAATAGTGTAATACAAATGGCAATAAATGATGTGATATCAAACAATGAAATTCATTCGATAATTTTAATATAATCTATTTTCCAAAGAGAAAAATGTTTGGACTATAACAGCCATAGTCACAGCTTACAACTGAAATATATCACGTGTATTTGATTGATTTCAATTAGTTATAATAGTAACATGCGTACATTTTTAATATTACTTACAATCTGAACAAATAACTCGCCTTAAACCAGCCGTCCGTGAGTCACTCGTCCTGTGCTGGTTGTGTTACAGATGTCAATTCTGTGGTTTGTCACAGATCAATAATTTTCACCCGCTGGAAAAAACACATTTACATTAAAAGAGGGACTACCTGTGAATACCTGTGACTCTGTTGAATCGTGGCAACAAGCAATCACTTCACACCCGGCAACAACCCTAGCAACCGCATAGCAACACATCTCAGAAAAGGGAATGTCAGAGACAGATCTCTATCATTCTGCTGGCGAGTGCCACATTTGTTTTTTGCTGTTTTTGAGAATATAGTGTTTAGTTATAATTTAAACACGTGCCTTTTCCAAAACTTAAAACAACATCTTATCTAGAAAGAAATATGCAGTGAGCCATTTATGATGTGATCTCTGGATGTCTCAGAGCGCTTCTGTCTTTATGAACCACATTCAGGAAAGATGCTTAGATTTGTGACTGGATCTATCCATCAAAACCGTACGATATAGAAAATAAAGTATTGAAAACACACAAGACATGTACAACCTGAAGTCTTCGACGCCACTTTCAGACAAGACTTTGTCAAGCCAACATCAGAGACGCTCTTTCCTTTCCTTTTCTTGCTCTTGTTATTTCAGTGCAGATCTGATGGACTTAATTCTCTGCTTTATAAAACATGAAACCATGATCGATAATGTCTGTCGTTTTCTCCTCGAGTTTGGTGACATCACCCAGAGAATTCAAATCAATCCGCTACACTCTTAAAAATATGGCACAGCGATGTCATAGAAGAACCATCTCTTACTTACTTTTTTATCATCTGACAAACTTTTTTCGACACAAAGAATCTTTTGTGAAGGGGTCTTTAGATGTTAGAGGTGTTTTTATGGCATCGAAGAACCTTTGAGTGTACGCCTTTTTAATCAGTATACCGTTTAGTAGTTCATTACATCTTATGTCTGGTTCCATTAAAAAAGATCAATAATAAATGTTGATTACAATTGTATATTTGACTATTCAGATAATAAAACCAATTATTTAAAGAAAATGCATCATGGAATGCATCATCCTTGCTTTTTCTGTCCAAGCGTCATTCATAAGAAGGATTTCTTCGAGCAAAAAAGAGTAACTCCGAACCCAAATGAGACGTAACAGCAGTGAAACAAGAAACAAGATTTGTATGTTCAGTAATGAATTGCTATTGGAAGACATGATGATTGTGAACGTCTTTAACTCTCCGAGCACTTGTTTTCTCAGGAGGTTTGACTGACAGGAGGGAAGAATCTGTCTTCTTTCATCACTTTGAGGATGAATTATTCATCCATACGAGCTTTGATCCCTTTTATCCCACGTACAAAGAACGCATTTGGATTGACATTATACCAAAAATTTGTTTAGCACAAATTGACTTGCTCAAAGGTAGAGAGACATTCATGACTCGATATATGCGGGCAGATTCAACAGAATCATTTCCAGCGTGGCCCAGACTTCAGGTCATTTGAATTATACTTTATGCATTAGATCTAGTGCTGCGTCCCAATTCACCTACTTATACTTCGCACTAAAAGTATGTACTGTTTTTGGAATGAAAACAAGTATATACATTTTAGTGTGTAGCAAAACAATATGCACGCACTGGGACATACTAACAGGAAGCGGAAGTGGCCGTTGCCGTATCCGAAATCGCCCACTATACTCACTAATCCCCTACATTCGCTAATATAGTCCACTTTAAAGGAGTAGTCCACTTTCAAAATAAATTTTCATGATAATTTACTCACACCCATGTCATCAAAGATGTTACGGTTTTTTGTTCTTTAGTGGAAAAGAAATGAGGGTTTTTGATGAAAACATTTCAGTATTTTTCTCCACATAGTGGACTTCAATGGACTCCAAACGGTTGAAGGTCAAAATGTCAGTTTCAGTGCAGCTTCAAAGGGCTTTAAACCATACCAGATGATGAATAAAGGTCTTATCTAGCGAAACGATCGGTCATTTAAAAAAAAAGCTTTATATTCGCTTTATATTTGTATATGCTTTATAAACACAAATGCTCGCCGGAAGTTCAGAGTCAGTGTTTACAAGTTGAACGTGCAAGTTTTCAACGTAATTACAACTGCATCGCAGAACAGAGCAAGGCGAGCATTTCTGTTTATAAAGCATATACATTTACATAAATGACCGATCGTTTCACTAGATAAGACTTTTACTCATCGTCTGGTATCGTTTAAAGACCTTTGAAGCTGCACTGAAACTGACATTTTGACCTTCAACCATTTTTGAATACTATTTAGGACGGATAGTATGCGGACTGGGACGCACCAGTCCATTTGTATGCAAGACCATAGACAAGCTATTCTGTGCACTGAAATGTAAGACTTTAGTTAAGATTTGGTTTAAAACGTGTAATATCATATTCAGCCCTCATCTAGTTTGAACAAATGATCTTCGGGTAAAAAAAAGCGATTTCACACAGTTTGTAACATTAACTTTAGTTTGGCTTTTTAGCAGCGGTGGGCTTGTGATTTATTTTAACGGCCAGACATGTGCAGTTTTCTTTCAAATGACCGAACCGCTGTGAATAATTAGAGAGGAATGAATGAGAGCCGGTGTTTTCATCACCTTACCGGTGCCATTGAATTCATATAAATTTCAAATGATGCCGCGGGGAATAAAATCACAGGCTGTCAGATAAACAGCGGGAACTGTGAGCTGTAGAAAAACTTTAGTAAATGTCACACGGAGACTTTGAAAGTTATGCCAAATGAAAATGCACGAATCACACAAATCGACCTCACGCATGACATCAAATATTTAATATCAGTGCCAGAATGTCTTTGGCACAAAGTTGAGGTTACTGTTCAACGTCCAAATGTATCATTGTGAAATCGTGTTTTCTCATTATAACGGGATGCGATAAACACCTACAGACAGACACATGAAGTGAGTTTGAAAACTTGTGTGTGTCTAAAACACGAGCGATTATGTCAGAGGACATCTGCTCTGCCAACAGAGACGGCGACATGCCAGCGCAGCATATGGAGGACATGTTAACATAATGAAGACGTCCCTAACAAAACACGTTCTGTTCTGCTCACAAACAGACGGCAGACTTCACTTGTGTTTGCAACACAGTCTCACGGGAATTCGTGAAATTGTCACGAACCGTAATCTCTTCATTCGTGTTCAACAACACGAATTTCCCCTTTTTCGAGTCAGTCAGCACGCAATATTTGCCCGTCTCCCAGTACGACTTTCCATCAAAAGTACTTTAATACGCGATATCTTTCATGTATAAATATATATCAAAGCAATCTGATGGGAGCTCATTCCTATTTTACAAGGTGTCTCATTCGTGTGAATTCCTATTTCCTACGATGTTATTGGTATGTTTGGTTATGATACGACTCTTCCCCTGTGACGTTAGGTTAAGGGGCGGGGTTAGGGTAGCCATCTATCATTGCTTTGCCACCTCTGAAACTAGCATTTTTAGCTAAATTAGCATTTTCAGATGTGATTTTAGGGATTGGGGTGAGATGTTATCATTCAATATTATTCAATTTCGTGGGCAGGATCTGTGCCTAAATGAATCAAAGTCTATTTAGATTGAAGCAATTGTTAAGCACTGTTCTCTAAATCTTAGTCTTTATTTTGCGCAACATAAAAAATATGTAATAGTATAAATATAATAATAATAAATATAAACTAGGATTTAACGATTCACTCAGCTCACGATGCGATTCACGATACTGATCTCATGATACGGTTTGTTCACGGTTTATTTTAGCGATTCAAGATACTGATCCCATGATACGGTTTATAAACAATTTATTTTTACGAAATTTTACTGCCTATAAAGCCAGTGTTTCAACGCTGCCTTCGGGCACAAATGCTATCTTTGAACATTGCCAGCTGCTATTTGTAACCACAACGCTGTGAGTATTATTTTTACTAAAAATGCGCCAGTCTTTTTCATGTCAAAAAAGAAGTCAAATGTGAACACGGCCTAATAAGACTTTGTCTGTGCTTTTCTTGGATTTTTTACATTTTAGAAATATCAGCATTTCCACGTTTTCCAAGTTTGCAGTAAACACAGCGGCCCCTGCTGTTCAAGACATGTACTGCTATTCAAACAACATCTAAACCGCTCACTGCTAATATTTACATCCCTAATATAAACAGACATTTTTTGAAACGATACAGAAATCACTAATAGACTTGTATCAGGATAATGTTGACCCATGCGAAGGATTTCTTAAACACATTTGACAATTAATAAAATCAGATTTCACTCCACTAGATAAAGACATCAGACAAAGTCCATTTGTGAATTACATCGCCTCATGAATAAATCAGATATCTTCATAATGCATGTAATAGGACTTGAAAGAGCATCAGTTCATAATTCATTGTTTTAATTCGGGCAGGGATGCAGATATGCGATTTCATCTGTCATGTCTGAGAATCGAATCTTGTCTCTACTTTTATTGTGACTTTCTTCAAAGGACGGTTTGAAGACGTCAGAATGTGGTTTGTGGGACCTGAGGGAAATCCGTTTCTTGTTGCTCAAGAGACGTGATGGAGTTTGCAGAGTCTCAGCTTTTGATTCTTAATCCGAAAGGCAAACAAAAAGACACAAACTAAACAAAGTTTATATACAGTAAGAACAGCTCAGATATTGGAAGAATCTGGTGAGTCGTTCGGTGAGAAATGTCCTCCCACTGGCACAATACAAGAACACTTTGAAACATCCAAACATCTTATATAATGTGGGAAAATTCTCTTTATTATATTAACATTTTGTGTGTGTTAAACTTATATTGTTCTTCTTGGTTTTGGTTTTCTTGTACAGTACAGTTGCATTTATGCGATGCAAATTGTAAAAAAAAAAAGCGCTATGAAAATAAAACGGAAATGAACTGAACTGTCAGAATGATGAAGATTTCTGAGAAATTCTTGAAAAAATAAACAGCAATATTTGTGACTGATGATTATAGTTTATTTATGTTAAGCGACTGCACAAAATTGGTTTAAATTTCAGTGACTAATTTATTTGTTCTGCTAAACACAAAGGAAGATATTTGGAAGAATGTCAGTAAGCAAACAGATCTCATCCCTCATAGTATGTATTTTCCCTATGGCAGTAAAGGGGGGATGAGATCTGTTTGGTTACTGACATTCTTTCAAATATCCTCCTTTGTGTTTAGCAGAAAAAAGAAATGTATACAGGTGTGGAACAACCTGAGGGTGAGTAAATGATGAAGGAATTTTCATTTTTGGGTGAACTGTCCCTTTAATGCAATTATAGATTAAAAGGAGTAAAAGTAAACATGATTAATCACGTTCATTCAACTCAAAGCAAATGTGACCTCAGTAACCTCTGAGACCTCTTTTTTAAAAAAATAAAGAAAAAAAAGAGGCACACTCGAGACGACAGGTTAGGCACCCATCTACAGTAGCCGGTGGAGGAAACCAATGTTATTATATAGCCTTTTACAGAAAGAACTAATTAAAAGATCAACATTTACAAAAATGCTGCAGCAAACATCAAAGTTCAATGCTAAACATCTGAGGCTGATCACTGATGCATCTTTCTAAAGACTATTAGACTGATGTAAAACCGACCTGGTTTACCGCGGTACAGCAGACAGGAATATAAATGAGCTCTGTGTCTCGTCCATTCTGCTAAATGCTTAAAAGATCGTGTTGAACATGACAGAAGCCATAAGTCATCTACTGATGGTCTGCATTTAAAACACACTGATTGAACACTTTAACGTGATGGTTTATCTAAAAGGACTTTCTTTCTTGAAGATATTTTGAAGAACGTTGTTAGCCAAACAACACTGAACCCCGTTGACTGTCATTGTACGAACACAAAACCACTGAGACATTTCTCAAACTATCTTCTTTTGTGTTCCACTGAGTCACATACAGGTTTAGGACCGCATAAGAGAGAATAAATGACGAATGAGAATCTCTTTGACGTTTTCTCCCAGACATCTCAATCGGCAGTATAAAGGGACTCATGAGATTGAGTCTGGTGTTGTGTTGTGCTCAATTCTATTATGTGTGTGTAACTTTTGTTAAATGTCAGCGGGTGTGTTCATTAGGGTTTTCGTGACCTTGGCTATCAGACAAACGCCAGCGGCTGTGTGTGTGAATATTAAACGGGTCAGTGTTAATGGATCTCCAAACGCTGTTTCACGGTTTCTTACGTTTAAATTATTCAGCTTAATTGAGCCGCATGAATCCATCAAACAGACAATTAGATATTATACAATTCTACGAGCCATCAAGTCAACACAAGCCTTGAAATAATACAACATCATGTGAAAGAGCGTCTCACCGATATTTACATTTGATATATTTGTTTATTTTGTGTCATTTACGTAAGGTGGGACTGCGATTCTGCAATTTTCAAATGTAATGATCATGAAAACAAAAGTGAGAGCAAATGGAAATATAAAACGTGCTTTTAAGACTTTGAGGCAATTAATCCAACAAATGGCAACACACACCGACGTTCTACATTCATTTAATACTTATTTATATTATTTACAGCTAAATGTTATTTCTGCTATATGAGGAGAAACACAAATGCACACAGTCAGCTGCCATACAAGAAATCTTTCCACGAACGAGTAGCTTTTGAGCAATGACATCTTCCCCTGGGATTAAATAAAAACTGAGGACCTCCAGTGTTAAATCCAGTTTACACCAACATGAATTTTCATTGGCCTGTGCTACAAAACTTTAAACCTCTGTAACACCGGTGCTATGCGCAAAACAGTTAATGTACAGCCCTGTTTACTGGTAAAGCACTTTTAATAATGCGTAATGTTTCAAAGCAGCTTTACAGAAAATGTGAGTTTCTATGTAACCAGACAAAACCAGAGGAGATATCAGAAAGTGCTGTAAGAGTTAAAAAACGGTGATACTTGGTAAAAATAATAAATAAGCATGTGCATTTAAAGCACCGTCGATATAAAACACATGTAATAACTGATGTTTATACTGCAGTACTTTCATATATAGTAAAAAAGAGGTGTTCTTGGCATCCACCATCTTGCATGTAAAGATCAAATCAATGCTAGAAAACTGCAATGGATTATTGTGAGGTTACATAGACAGTCTCTTTAAAAAGAGTCAGTGTAACAGTGTTTTTCTCTAAGCTCCTTTCAATCGTTCCTGTAGCTCAACGGTTAAAGCTCACGGGTTCTGATGAAGCGTATACCTCGACCGGTCGCGCTGGATAAAGCGCACATGTAAATGCTGACACAATGGCAGGAGAGGATGCAGTGTCGGCTTCTAACTGAGAGATGTGATTTATTATCCTCTTTATGCTGACAGAGCCTGTTCTTCACTCTCTTTTCCAGGTTGTGCCAGAAAAAGAGGAAGGGATGAAACTGAAGCCCAGTAAAAGAGCTTTACCCCGAGGGAGACTCACCGAGATGTCAGGTCCCGGAGGCCACTGACCCTTTGTCCAGATGATCTATGGCTAGAAACCAGCCGCACCATCCGCTGCGTTCAGTCCTTGCATCCCAAACACAAAAATCATTTGAAAGGTTTTCTTTGCGGTACCACGTAAACCAGAACCGGCTCACGGAGGAGGGGACTGTGCTTTACCACGAGGAACTCTGACCCCGATGCATCCTCGCATCACCTTCCGTTACCATGACGACGAGAGAGAGGATTAGCGCATCTCATCTGAGAATGCTGAGGTTGTGCGGTCCGACGCGATCGATACGACCCCACTGATAAATGAGCGGATTTCTCGTGCACGGGTCGGAGAAGAATCATCTGCCAGGACGGAGATTGCGCAATTAGCTCGGCTATTTAGGAGTTGTGTTTCCGTGGCGATGTACTGCAGTACAAACTTGGTATCGTTTAACACCGTTTCTTAAGAATCAGAATCGATACACGTCCCGGGCCAAGCTATGAATCAAACTGTCAGCTGGTAGCAAATGGGTTTTGGGGAGAATCCTGTCTTCGCGGGTGTACCGTTGGACTTTTAGAAATTAAAGCTCTCTCCGACCGGATATGTAAACGTCCCGTCTTTATTTTCCAACCGTGCCCAAACACAAATCAACGGAGGGGACGACGTTACCGCGAGCGAGTGCATGCCGTGGTGGCCCTCAGCATGGTGTTGCCACCACCGGACAAGCGGCATGTGTGTCTCACCACCTTCGTCATCATGACAAGCATGGCCTTCATGGACGCCTACCTAGTGGAGCAGAACCAGGGCCCGCGCAAGATCGGCGTCTGCATCATCGTGCTGGTGGGAGACGTCTGCTTTCTCATAGTCCTCCGTTACGTGGCGGTGTGGGTGGGTGCGGAGGTGCGGACGGCCCGGCGCGGCTACGCCATGGTCCTCTGGTTCCTCTACATCTTCGTTCTGGAGATCAAGCTTTACTTCGTCTTCCAGAACTGTAAGGCCGACCGCAAGAGTTTGGAGACGGTGGCCAGGAAGGCGTTGACTCTGTTGCTATCCGTGTGCGTGCCGGGTCTTTATCTGGTTCTGGTGGCTCTGGACAGCATGGAATACGTCCGGACATTTAGGAGGAAAGAGGACATGAGGGGCCGGCTCTTCTGGGTGGCCCTGGACTTGTTGGACTTGCTCGACATGCAGGCGAACCTCTGGGAGCCCCAACGGACGGGTCTGCCCATTTGGGCGGAAGGTTTGATGTTCTTCTACTGCTACATTTTGCTGCTGATTCTCCCCTGCGTGTCTTTGAGCGAGATTAGCGTCCAGGGCGACCACGCGTCTCCGCAGAAGATGATGCTGTATCCTCTCCTCAGTCTGGTCACCATCAACGTCGTCACCGTCCTCATACGCGGAGTCAACATGGTGCTCTTTCAGGACAGCAGGGTTTCAACCATCTTCATCGGAAAGAACGTGGTGGCCATCGCCACCAAGGTGTGTACCTTCCTGGAGTATCGGAAACAGACGATGGAATTCCCCACTCGGGAGAACGCCACCGGTATTCCCATGGAAGTCCAGCAGAACTCTGTAGGACACGGACAGGCTTTGCCCAACGCTACGAGCCTACCGCACGAACCCACTCCATCGCGAGAGATCATGGATACATGACATGACATAGTATAAAAACATAGGGACAACTCAAAAAAATGAACAACATTGTCTAAAGAAAATAAACAGATTATTGAGAGATGTAATGTTTTAATTGAACAGTATTTGTATGGCCGCGATACATAACGTGAGATTTTTTCTTGTTGAATTATGTACACATTACTACCTAATTTTAAAACTTTAAATGTATCGTTTTTGAATTTCTCCTCATTTTTTATATGAATGAAAGAATTGTGTAGTGTGGTATAAAACCAAATGTCAGGACATTTTTTTAGATGCATATATACAACACTTTTTAAAACAAATGGATCTGGAGGTGACCAATCAGGGCAAAAGCTCACCAAAAAAGATATAAATCATTTTACAGGGTTCACAAGAAACAGAACGTGCAAAAAATGTGCACGATGCATGATGTTTAAGTCATTAAAACGTTATAAAATTTAAAAAAAATCTTTCTTCCGCAGAACACAAAAGAAGATATTTTGAAGAATGTTGTTAACTGGACCCCATTCATTTGCATTGGTTTTGTGTTCATACAATAGAAGTGAATGGGGTCCAGAGCTGTTCGTTTACCAACTTTCTTTCAAAAATCTTCTTTCGTGTCCTGCGGAAGAAAGAAAGTCATTAATATTTGAAACAACAAGATGATGAGTAAATGATGACAGAATTGAATTTTTTGGGCGAATTTTCATAATTTGTTTAGGTGAATTGTTTAGTCTAGACCATTTTATTTAAAAGAGCAAAAGAAAAGATTTATACATGAAAACATCTGACATCTCTGACTGTTTTATATGTAGCCTAAAGCTTTACCTTTGAGCCGAGAAAGAATTCTACGTGATGTAAAAGGCGGCTCCTTTAAAACAAATGGCCACCACAAATACACCTAAAACGGACGATTTTTTATATTATGACCACAAAAATCCGCTGCCAATGTTTTCATACCTTAATCAGACCTCAACATTAAAAACAAACACAATTTTTTTAAATAAGTCCTCCATACATGTTTTCTTGACATATATACAGTAGGAGACCCTAGAAGATCAGACAGAGCACATGAATGGTGTCTAAAAATGAAAAAAAGACTCTATTTACTCACCTCGAGACATAAGTTGAGTTGATATGAAATGAAATGACTTCTGTCGGCTCCTTTGACACACAGCGTGCGGTTTCTATTTCTGTTACGGACTTAAATAAAAAACACACATTAGTGACTTACAGTATGAGGTGTAAAGACAGTAAAGACTGCCGTACAAAATATTTCTCAAGTCCATCGGCTGTGTCTGATGTTCAGGCGACATCAGATATTGAATTCTTTTACACAGATCCTGAATGAAGATTTAGCGCTGTGCGTGTATGAGTTGGTGTTTTATCAGTCACGTGTTGGCATTACAGATATTAGTATATTTGAAAGCCTGAACAGAGGAGGACGAGAGGTACAGTATGAACATATTAAACGAGCAGATCATCTATGGAGTCGCGTTCCCTCAGAAAATAAAAACAGAGAATGCACTTCTTGGATCGATATGGATACGTCAATTATTATTTATTATTATTATATAACACTTGTGTACTTGCTTTTTTACGTTTTTTGTTCAAGGATTCAGCTGTTCAATAAAAAAGTGAAAAAACGCTCATGATTCACATGTCTCTCAGCAGGTGAACCCGAGAGATTACGGCGTTTCTATTTCAGCTCTTGTGCAAATAAACGCACGGTGTGTGCAGAATCAGATCGGGGTTGGGGGGGTAAACGCCACGAGAAAGTGAAATAAATGACACGTGGCCTCCATCAGCGGATCCTCGCCTCTCTGGAGCCACACAGCACCGAAGCCATTCCTAAAACATCAGGGCCGAGCACTCGGGAATTAAACACCCTTTCCTCTCACACGAGATAGGAATGAGTATACGCCTCCATCCTCCTCTGATGTATTCAGTGTATGAAACCTTTGTATTACATTTCAACGACATTCATTTATTTCCACCTGCATACGGTCGGCGTCACGTTCACATTGAGCGTTGACTCGCCCCTCCGGGTTCAGTGCTTTTAAGAGAATTTGTCTACTTCAGCAACCGCCCACCACCTGACAACAGGAACACGGCAACATATCATTTCCTTCACTTTATCACGCTTCACGAAAAGCTACAACAAATTACATTGTTGGAATGTCCCGGCAGTCATTTCTACAGACGGACAGGCAGTTATTAAAACAGACTGCGTGCCCGTCACGAGATATATATTTGTCAGCTTAATTGAACTCATTAATAGAAACATTCTTAGTTCAAAAATATCAAAAGTGTCTCCGAACCTCAGACAATGTTGGCGCAAGAACAATGATAAAGTCAGTTTTAAAGCCAAAAATAAGAATTCTGTCATCGTTGTAAAGCTGTATGCGAGTCTTTCTTCAGTGAAACGCAAAAGAAGATATTTTGAGAAATGTCTCGAGTGGTTTCGTGTTTATGCAATGGTGTTCAGTGTTGTTCGGTTATCGACATTCTTCAAAATATCTTCTGCTGTGTTCTGAGGAAGAAAGAAAGTCATACAGGTTTGAGACGACACGAGGATGATAAATGATGAAGGATTCTCATCTTTGAGAGAACTGCACCTTTAAGGCCTAAAGTTGGTAAAGCATTGCGATAGCAACACAAGGTCACAGGTTCGATCCCCAGGCAACAACTGAAAAACAGTGTAGACTTGATGTCAAGCAAGTCACTTTCACACGCACAAACTTAAAAGTCACGAGAATGCATTATAAAGGTCTTTTTACCAGCGAGAATTGTTGTAAAGGTTAAAAATATCTGCCACCAATTTTTCAAGGGTCACATACCGCACAAATATCAATAAAAACGATACTTTTCAGAAGTGAAATGAAACCTGAAATGTGCAAATTGAAATACAACATTTCAGATTAAAT
The DNA here is from genome assembly GCA_006030095.1 of Triplophysa siluroides. NCBI lineage: Eukaryota > Metazoa > Chordata > Actinopteri > Cypriniformes > Nemacheilidae > Triplophysa > Triplophysa siluroides. The sequence goes on from VCII01000713.1 coordinate 1,220,470, forward strand.
TAAACATTCCATAACATGCAATTCCCATCTTTACTATTATTGACCAGACAATTGATTGTATATCATAGACATAATAGCTGCATTTAAAAACACTGAATATATATAAAGAATGACTGCAAGATTCCCAATGGACGTCGATACAATGATGCAGCACCACATGAAAAAAATAATTTCTATTAGAAACACTTAAGCACATTTATAATGTCACACAAGATAAAAGTTACAGCTTCCTCTAAAGTTAAACTCGCTGGGAAATGTGTGATTTGGATCTTCTCCAACACTAATGCTCTTCTCACAGAGCGTTTCATGACGTGAGAACGTCTACAATCTTCACATCGAACCTCCAGGAATCCCCAGAATCTGCCTTGGGGATTTGTTCACTTCAGCAGTCATTACACAATTTTGTTTTGACGGAAAATCGTCATCTTCAGCATTTAAAAGGCAACACATGGAACTAATCCAAAATTGCAAATGACTCATTTGGGAAGTGTAGCATGACAGGAGACTTTCAGCTCTTAATTTAATTTCAATGCTTTGTGCGTGGCGGCAGCAGCTTCCTCACGGAGAGACGGATACGGCGACGCTGTTCATTCAACATTTATTATCAAGAGTTCGACTGGAAAGGACTAAAGTTTAATTAGATTATGCTAATGATTCTCAACACACGCTGTGTTTGTGTGTCTTACAATTGTTTTTAACGCTAAACGGCCTGTTGAAAAATCCACCATATGCTGGTTCGGTGTGTTTTGATGATGGTTTCCTGGTTTTACTGGTTTTTGCTGGTTTAAGCTGGTGATGTGCTGGTACGGCTGTCACGATTATTAAATAATCGTCTCATTGCGATTGTTTGACCTCATCATCTCTATAGAAGACACAAGGGGGAGCTACAGTTCCTTTATATTGCCTATTTTAGTGTAAATTAAGAGTTTGGTTCCAAAATTGAAAAATCATATTTTTTTCTATGCGCATTCCAATTAATATCAATCAAACTGCAGTTGGTGCGTTTTGATTTAAGCCATAATAACTCAAAGAAAATACAGCTTACTAGCACAATAAAACACACAAAAAAAAACATTTTGAAAAACATCTCATTTTGGAACCAAACTCTTCAAATATTGTAACTTAAGTATGATAATACTGGTCAAATGTATCAACAATCACTTCAAAAAATTGTTATATACCATCAAAATATTATTTAAAATAATCTCAATGTGAAAACCAGCCTACAAAAATGTCATTAGCATGGAAGTAAAATTGGATTGTGGATTATGAGAATAACTCACTGCACGACGCATTAACCCTGTTTCTCCTCGAGAACGCAAACAACTGTGTGTTATGATCACATTCTTCAAACACAAATCTATAAAACCAGGGAAAGGTTTCATCATCATCATTAGACGGATTCTGTGATGAGCACGTGTGACAGCGGCCCGTGTTTGATCTAATGTGAACTTCAGACTGAACCTGAACAAGAAAATCTCTCTAAGAGGGTGTAAATGTCACAAACTGCACAGCTGCGCTACACAAAACCATCAAGACAACGGCTATTCTACTCGATCCACGTCTATTCAACAGAAGTCGGTGAAAATGACTTCTCCCCATGCAAACCTGCACGAACCCTGACAGTGTCATCAAACCGTACTGTGATACACGCTCGACTAGCGGAGAACAATTGAGACCTAACCAGTCAACGAGAGAGTCATCACGGACCAAACGCAGCGTACTGACAGCTGGAGCATCAGCCCTTAAACTAAAGCTTTCACCTGAGAATGAAGATGTAAAATGTGAGAGTTTAGTGGTAACAGATGGTTTATATCTCACAGACATGAACACTCCATTAAATCAGACACCATTCAGCTTTAAAACACAGTAATGTGGTGCACGGGAGAGTTGATATGATGGGTTTTTACATCAGGGCCCAGAGGCTGATTTATTTGTGAGGCAAATCCACAGATGTTCAACCCGAGGCTTTGATTATTTATTCATTCTCTGCACTGCGATAGTGATGCAAAATACCTTGAAGACAAGACTAAGTTTCACTGCGCTGGGTAACAAAAAACTGGTATTCATTGGTCTTTTTCTTTCTTTTTTTATAGGGAAATAACTTAACCAACTACTAATGTTTTGAAGTAAAAGTCGGTTTCACTTTCACACAGGTGTCCCAGCAAGGTCACTTTTGTTTATATTGCACTTTACAATCCAGATTGCTTCAGAGGACATTAGCAAGACAATAGAGGAAAACAACAAGAAATGATGCAAACTTCTAGGAACAACAAAACGTGCCACGAGCCCAGAGAAAAGGTGAATACAGGTGCAGTTCATCACAAGAGGTGTTTTCTTTAATTTGAACAACATCTATTACCTGCATCTAATGTCCCAAACCTGCGTTCGTAATGCATTGGAGGTCTATAAGTGACAATTAATGCACTTTAGTGGCTAAATAAAACGCTTTCAAACGCATACAAATCTAACGTTGAAGTTGGAGCGCCACCTGCTGGTCGACTGAGAGTTTAACTCTTAAAAATACACGCTGTGGCTGCAGAAGCCCTTTAACGTTTCTTGAATGCACGAGAAACTAGAATCCAATTGTAATAAATGCGCTTTGATGTTTATCTTTTGTTTATCTACGTGTTTGAAACTCACTGGATTGGAAAATGTCTTTACCTGTAAGTCACACGAGCGCATCGTCTTTAAATCTTTATCGACGACTGACGGGTCTCGTGTTTTGTTTCACTGGATTGTGTGTTTTGTAATATTTCACTTCATCCAACTCTGTCATCTGTCATCTGTCCTTCTACAGAGTTCAGCAAAGTGTAAAAAAACACAAACAATTCAGGAGTGTCACGTGAGTGAGCTTTATGAATCAAACCGAATCTCGATTCAGGCTTCTTTAATACGTCAATCACTCACAAAACTTCACAAAGGATGCCTGTGATGCCGGATATTGTTTGTCATTTATTATGGTCTGTCAAATTGTTTAACAAAAGAGAAAAACTTTTTCGGTAATCGCTGAGACTCGCAGTGCATCATGGGTATGGCGAAGTGTGCTTCACTCGTGCTTTCGGGATTGAATGACTGCCCTGTCAATCACAGACGTCGTCTCACCCCGTTTTTGTAGCATCTTGTTTTTTATCACACTTATTAGAAACACGAACATCTCAGAAGTAAAAACATGACAGAATCCATCTTCGGAAAAAGTTTTTTTCAAGTATATTTTGTTCTCAGTTTACTCATTAGTTTACGTGGAGTGGGCGGGGTTTATGTCCTATACTGCAGCCAGCCACCAGGGGGCGATCAAACGATTTAGCTTCATTGTAAAATACGCAAATAAATAATCTTTTTACCATTAAAAATAAAAGTATTTAAAAAACGTAATAATATTGACAAATCTTACATTTTTACTATTAAATGTCTACACGGATGTCATTATCTAAAATCACTTTAGATAAATGTGTAGCAGATTAGAATTGTTGACAGGCATTAAAAACAAAACACAAGCCACAAAAACCCTGAATCAGGTATAAATGGCATCATTTAATTTGAGTTATTTTAAACATTCCTTTCGTAAAGAGTCATGTGAAAATGTACAGGAACTCGTTTGACTTTTATATTTTCTACATACAGTATGTTATTGCTTTACAGTAAAATGCATTGGTTGGATAAGTCCATTATAGCTTGACAATACATTCATATAAGTTTGACATTTGTATTTTTCTTATAGTTCATAGTAACTAACTTTACATAGATATATCTTTTGATCATCATACAGTTTCTTATTGACATGAATCCCCTCACATTGAGCTCACAGTGCATGGGTCACTTTCATCACACACAAATGCACAGACTTTCTTTGTTTGTCATACATGTATTAAATACGTGTGCGCTTATTTAGTACCCGGTTCTCATACGATCCACAATATTTAGACACTTAAATGACAATTTGAATTATACTTAACAAAAAGTGACATTATAAACATATGTGAGCACTATTCATTGTTTTGACGGGTAAGATCACAGAATGAAGATCAACAACTCAAAATAACACCCCACCAGTTCAACTGATGGAAAAACATGTGCAGGCAAATGAATGTTAAACATTTATATACAAAAATCTTTAATCAAGGACAAATAAGTTGCACCACTTATATACGTTTTGCATTATCAACATGTGCATGTGTGTTTTTGGACTCATATTCAACATATTCAGGTCGTTTTTCACCCTAGAATCAAAATAAATAACATTTTGCATTGAGAAAATTAAGCATGATTTCCACCAAGCAAAATATATACAGTACATATGTGCATTTATACTGTATACATGAGGATTTCTGTACTTTATTTCTTTATGGTAAAATAAAAGTTAATAATTATTACTTTACAATGAAAATCTAAGAAGAATCACCATGAAAATGTCTTTAGAATCGGTCATCAATAAATGCATCACATTTTCTAAATAAATCGTTTTTGTGGTTCGACCTGGACATGTTTTTGAGAATCACTCCCTATTTTTTTTTTAGAAAATGGCACCAGAGAAGATTCTTCAATGCTTGGTTTGGACTGAGATGCTTACACGTGAGGTGTATGTATGAACAGACCATAGGAACAAACCGTGTGTTAGTCTGAAAGAGGTGTCAGGAGAACGTGCAAGAACGTACCGCTTTATATTTGTGATCCTGAAACGAAAAAACAACCTCGAAACCAGTTTCATCTCAACAAAGAGTTCAGCACAGATCCGTCCTTCAACTGCCCTGTCAGCGAGAGGTTAATGCAAGAACCTTCCCACCTCCAAATCCTACCGCTGTTTCACAACAACTTTTCAAAAAACTGACTTCATATTGCATAAAGAAGCACGAAAGCACACGTGGCTGCCCAAAACCGAACAAGGGTCTCTGGCTTCCCGAGCGACGGGGGGTTTTTCCACAGAGTTTTGGTTCAGTAGCTGCCAGGTGGAAACCGAGCAAGGGCCATGGTTGCCATAGAGACGGTCGCCGGGAGATTTCCTCGGTGCCACGTCCCATAATGCACTGCAGATTCAGGTTGTGCTCTTGTGGCTGTGCTCACGGAGTCCTCAGGTAAGGAAGAGGAGGAGGATTCCCTGACACGAATACACATGAAAAATGATCAATTCTGCAATATTCTGTATTTGTTACACTATGTGTTAACCAGGCACCATGCGACGCAAAGTAATGTGTGACATGATGCAAACACAGCAGAACATATGGGAAGCCAATGGGATTTCACTGTGGGTGGAGAAACCCAAAACAAATCTACCCGCGCTCCTGATCAATATACAGAAAAAAGTCCTACATGAGGTCATGTCACCATGATGTTTGGATAATAGTAATAGGACAGGTGCAAAACGGTAATTGCTTCATTTTCTTGTGGACCAAAAAGTGCCGTGCTGAAAAAAAATCACAAATCACAGTCGTCTCATCTAACAACGTTTACAAAAGACATTTTGCAGCAAAAAGAAAAGAAAAAGCGCCGTCTAAGAGAGCTCTCTCTTCCTAGGGCTCACTGGAAGATCTGATCCGTCCGTTCGTCCACAGTGAAATGCGAGTTTCCATACAGCACGAGCAGCTTTAGTCGAGCGCTATAAAAACTCACATTCATGCAGCCTGAGGTGATGATGCTTCAGGGGTGAAAGAACGAAGATCAAACTGAGCTCAATGTGCAAGATGGTCACCACGTCAACATCATTAGAGGACACTGATGGTGCATTCTGGGAAACGGATGACAGGAGAGATTCTAGTCTTCTTGACACATGGGTAAGTTGACGAAAGTGAAGACGTTGTATTCGATCATGATGGAGAAGCAGAGGAAGATGGCGTACAGCACCAGCACATAAACACCCAGCTTAAAGTCCAACTTCCATCCGTTCACATGAATGCCAAGAATCTGCAGGTAAACACACGCGAGATTACAACTACAATTCATTTATAAATAAAAAACACTACAGGAGAACAATTCATCTGACTGGCTTCTAAATGAGAAAAGCCAACAACAGAGCATCTAAACATAAATAAATAGAAAACGTTTCAATTAAAACATATTTCATAAAAAAGCTCAGATAAATATACAAATTGAAAACAGTATTCAATGTCAAGTGAAGTTGATTAACTTCATTAAATTTTAAAATTAGAATGAACAATGTTATTATTAACAATTATATAATTATTAATCAATTTATACATTATATTATATTGTTACTATATATTATCATTAATAATTAAAACAATAAACATTATTATTATTAGTAGGAGTAGTAGTAGTTGTAGTAGTAGTAATAAATATTAATAATAATTATTAATAATATAAATAACAATTATTATTATTATTATTAGTAGTAGTAGTAGTAGTTGTAGTATTTATAAATAATAATTATAAATAATATTAATAACGATCACTTTTATTAGTAGTAGTAGTAGCAGTAGTAATAATAATAATAGGTATTTATAATATTAATAACATTTATTGTTTTTATTATTATTAGTAGTAGTAGTAATAGGTGTTTATCATATTCATTAATAATATAAATAACAATTATTATTTGTTTAATAATTATTATCATTATTAATGTGCACTAAACAATGTAATTAATTTCTATATTTGCAATTGTTAAATTAATATTGTATTTTCAACTCTAAATTTACTATCATTTGATTTTTATGCATCACAAATGGGTTGGCAGAATATTGGTAAGGATTTGTGTTGATTTGTAGATTTATTTTGCTGTGAACAGATTGCCTGACTCATTTGTGTTTATGAAATATTTAGGCACGTTTAAATCCCTCTCACAATATGTGAAAATACTCTGTGGGTTGAGAACAGACTGAATCACTCACGGTGAGAGCTACAGACCCCAGCAGAAGCACAACCGAGTAAACCAGCCCTCGACTGTTTATCATCACCTGCGCAGAAACACACAACCGCATCATCAATCCACCATTATACTCAAAACAACCCTTTTGTTTCAGAGAACGCTTGTGGAGCCTGATCTCAGTTCAAACAGAATGAGATTCAGAAAGTTCAGAACGGTTGTGTGCTTACAACTGATCCATAACTGACGGCCATGGTCTGTAGAGCCCAGGGAAGACCGAGACCCACCAGAATATCAAACACGTTACTGCCGATAGTGTTGGATACAGCCATATCCCCCAGACCTGCAGACAGAGAAGACCCTTTCTCAGATACAACATCCACTCACGTCTGCTGTCCACATCTCTGAAATGATGCAGAGAGATGTTTGACCAAGAAAATATACAGCACCTTACTGGTGATGGGAAACAAGAGGTGAAAGTACATTGTTTGATTAGCAAAGAAATAAAAACGAATGCAACCAAAAATAAAGACTGAAAAGCATGAAAGCGAAAGCTTTAAGCATCAAACACCTAAACTATTGAAGCAAAGAGACACTACGAACAACAAGATGTCGTTTTAAAGAATTGAAAGTACGTATGTGTTAAAATGACTCATTGTGACAAGGACAGAAAAATCACATACTGTGTTGTACACAATGAGTTACTCAGAAAAAGTAATTAATTACTAATGACGTAATCAATAGTGTCATTTAGATTACTGTACAAATTCCTCTCTCCAAAAAATATTTAATTGCTTATGACTAATTACTTTCTATATCCCATATCAACCTTGAGAATTAAAATTGATTCAAGGATAATTAATTAAAATAAATAACAAATAACTACTAAAATTATTCTTATTAACTGACCAAAGTATTTCTTACAATTGTGAGAAAGAAACATTACAACATACTTTTTAAAGTTAGACTTATAATTTTGATGTCATTTCCAATACAGTATTTAGTTGAATTACATCAGAAGTAACTGTAATTAAATACAGAAAAAATAATAGTAATCCCTTACTTTACTTTTTCAAGGGTAAAGTAATTAAATTACAGTAACTAATTACCAACACTGGTTGTGCATAAAATACAGAAAATCTACATTTGTGACTCTCTATCGCCATCTCTGTTTAAAGTGTAGAACTGCAGATTACTTTTTGCATTAATCTTCACGTGTGTTGAAGTTACATGATGTCAAACTGGCATTTCTGCAAAACACTTATGAATCATTGCTGTAAGTACACTGTTGTGAATCGGGGTTTTCATTTGGGTATTTTTCAATAAACGGTTGCAAACTGCAGTCATTTATTGATCTCATGGCGTCATCTACCTTGCCGAGCGACAATCAGACTGGCGATACAATCTGGGACGCTCGTGCCCGCTGCCAGAAACGTGATGCCCATGATAACATCAGGAATGCCAAGCGTGTATCCGATGATTGTCACCTAGGAGACAGTGTGGGTGGTGAAGTTAATGTAAAGAACGAGAGACAGAGAGAGAGAGAGAGAGAGAGATGTAGTCCACGTACCATCCAAACCATCAGGTATGAGAAGACGGCGATCCAGACGGTGGAGAGGATAAAAGACACCATGAAGCATTTCTCCCAGCGAGGTTTGGCACAGTTTGGGATGGTGAAGTACAAGATCAACAACAATGGCCAAGAGATCAGCCATTTAGTTGTGTTCATACAGCCGCCTGAAACACAAACACACACTGTCAAAGGAATATTTCTTTACTGTACACACAGAAGAAAACTTAACATACAGACAACAGTTTGATGTCAGAAGTCGCCACCAAACAAGTGATATACAGTATGTTTGATTTGGTAAAGACTCCAAATCGATGAATGCTGACACATGTCTGGTCTCTGTAAATATTGTGTGTGTTCTTCACCTGGTAGTGTGAACGGTGAGTTGAGCTCATTCTCTTCATCTTCAGTGCCTTTGTCCTCCGGTACATTTCCATTTTCGATGTCCGGTTTACCGTCCACCACTGCGGTCTCAACACCATTGGCACCCTGGACCAACCTCTGACGCTGTGAAACACACACGCACACAAAACCCCTTCACATCAGCTAGACACAGCTGATCAAAGATTTGGACACACCTGACTGAAGTTGTGTGGTTACGCTCTTGAAAAACACTTGTGCTAAAGGCTCGTATCTAGGTTTTTTGTTGAGAGACTCAGTGTGTCATCAATACTCACAGAAAAAGGAAAAATCATAAAAGTTGTGTCACCACACGTTTCTTACATTTTCATTTATGTTATTTCAGTTTTGATTGTAAACTACAGAAAACAGCAATAATACAGAAAAATCAAGGTGAGTCCCTTACAGAAAATGTGGATTGTAAAAAAGCCTTGAAAAAGACAAAGAATCTGTACAATTATTATCGCTTTATATTTAAACTAATGGTCACTGTATTGACAAGGATTGATAGGTTTGTTAATGCATTTACTAATGTGGCACAGTTTTTGATTTACAGCGGCCACTAGCGTTGTATTATAGATTTGAATCGAATCTCTCAGTCCAAACAGGACGGTGGCCACCACAGTACATAGAGATGTTGTTCTCCTGTTGACGCAGGGAAGAGATCATGCGGGCATTAGAAAGAGAAATATCACTTTATTGTAAAACAATTTGATCTAAATGGGCATGTCATAGAGAAAATGTTCAGAATTTTTACAATTTAAATCTGTATTTTCTTACTGTTTTGATAAACGGGATGTCCCCAAAAAAAGGTTTTAAGCAGATGAGAGCTGTGTATCAATGTCAACTCTTTAATTCTATGTTATTTGGCTGTTCAGTGTCTATCAAGCACACACACACACCTCTGTTATAATGAGACGACTGGCCATGCGGAGACGAGTCTTGGGTCCAAAGTGGTTGGTGACCATGATACGTAGACCCGCTTCAGGGAAACGGTAATGTGGTGGACTGGCGTTGATGATCTCATCCACCATGACAACAGAACCCCGACTGAACGCTTTACTGGACTTGACTTAACAAACAGAACAGAACACACATAAAACATTCACAGAAGGATATCGTTTCGTGATTTTCAAAAGAAACATACTTTGGATATGATCTGAGAAACATCAGACCGAGAGTTTAAGCAGGTTCAGAAGAAGATTCAGCAAGACTAAGCAGACAGGCCGAGTTAAATATAGAAATAGAGGAAGAGATGATAAATGAGCGAGGGAGAAATGGAAGGAGAAGTGCAGGAGAGGCGAATGAGGGCAGGAAGTGATGTCACCTCAGAAGCAGGAAGAGGAAACTGAGAAGAGCTGGAAATTAAGACCATCTCCCAGAGACCAGACTACAGCTTTAATACAGCATCACATAATGAACAGAACATACAAAACCAGTCCTGATACACAACAATAACATCATGAAAAAAACCTGTTTATGTGCCAGGCTCATAGAGATGTTTTATATGTAATCTAAGCTACGGTCACCGGTCACACCACACGGGTAAATAAAAGATTTTATATTGATCAAAGTTTTGAATTTTTCTCAAACGTGTACTGTAAAACTGTATAGCTCTTTAATAATATGTGAAGTATTACTTTACAACAAAACCTGCGTCAGTGCTTTTATTTAATATGTAATAATACAAGATGAAATGTTTTAGATTAGAGTGTCATTATTGGTGTGATTTATCGGTCAGAAATGAGTTAAAAATATAACAAAAAATATAAAACTTTGATTGCTAGTGAAATTATTTTATTTTACAAATTCATAAAACTGTTGTTTTTCCTGTGAGATCAAGACAAATTTATATTTGTACAGAATATGACAAAATACATAAACAGTGTAAAACTTTGATGTAATTGCGCAGCAGGTTTGCCAGTAACTTACTGTAGATTTAATGTAGAATTACATAGCAAAATGTACCTGGTTTATATATTTTTCTTTCATAAAACAAGCGAAAAGTAAATTAAAACTGTACAATTTGCTTCAGTTTTTGCAGCAGGTTTGCCAGTAACTTACTGTAGATTTAATTACTACTTAATACACTTTCCAATCAGTACTGTTTTCAATTACTTTAATCAAAATTAAAGCACTTTAACTTTTGAGATTCAAAATAAGCCGGAAGACACTGGCATTAGCACAGCAATACTGCAAAAAAAATACATTTTCTCTTGTTTTCTGTAAAAATATTTAGAACTTCTTAAATTCCCATACATTTACATAACAAGAAATGTGACCAAACATATTAAGTCTCCTTTTACGAAAGAAATATATAATGCTTATAAGGAAATTGTACATTAAATCTACAGTAAATTACTGGCAAACCTGCTGCAAGAACTACAGCAAAGTTTTACAGTGTAGAGATATGAAATATGAATATGAAAGCCTGTCTGTTTAGTTTTACCTTCACACAACAGCGGTACAGATGGATCATCTAAACTCTCATTACCATCTTCGAGTTCACTGCCGACCGCCGCGTTTCCATTTGCAACGTTTTTGTCGCAGTGCCTTGTGAAACATTTCTGCATGCTTGCATTGAATCTAACAGAGAAAATACAATTAAAAATGAATATTACATTCGATAAATTAAGCTAGACGACCCATTTAAGCAGATTCAGCCCGTTTATCTTTACAGTACAGATCGTACCAGAAACCTTTACTCACTTCATGATGAGAATATACACAGCGTACATGCACACCAGAATTAAACTCTCCCACCTAAAACACACACAGAAGAGACGTCTCCATGAACCAAAACCAGAAACACAGAGATGAACTCAGAAGAAAACAGAAGAAAACACTCACCAGACAATCTTCCCATCGTAGATGAACTGATATTACAAAGGTGAAAACAAAAAGAAATGAACACAGAGACGGTCAACTTTCAAATGTATTTCTAAAGTGTGTGCCACTAAAAGAAGAATGTTATAAAATGTGTGCTGCGTGTGTTTATTTGAGTAGATGTTCAGGTTTGAAAACAGATCAATCTCAATCATCATGATCTGTGACTTTAAACTTCTGTTGCTGTACATGCATTACTGTAAACAGATTATATGATTCACTTGAATTAAACCCAGAACGTTCTTCCGTTCATACATGTTTCATGTGAGACTCACCACGATCAGAGCGACTACGGACAGTATGTAGAAGAACGAATCACGAAAAACAGCCCACCGGGTCAGGTAGACCACCTACAGACATGAAGACAAACTACTGACATCACTGTAGAAACAAACATTAGCCAATCACAACGCTCAAGGCCATGAAACCCACGGGGTCACACACGCAACATCCGGTGACATGTTATCTACATGATTTCACATCACCTCTTGTTTCACATGTGATCCTGTGGGTTTTTTAAAAGGAAATTTAATTCAAAAGTGTTCCAAAACTGCAGGTTTGACATGTTTTTCAAACACACCATGCAAAAATACAACACACACACATACATGTCCAGCAAAGATGCCACAGACTCCTATGATACAGAGAATATTGAAGACCGCTGAACCCACGATGGTCCCGACACCAACATCCCCGTGAGTGATGAAAACGCCTGAAGATACAGCCAAAAAACACAAAACCAGACTGTTATCTTTTCCCTGAATAAAGCATGAGCACATGAATTTGACATTATCACATGTGTTTCATATGGTCATTTACTTGGGATTCACACCTGAATATTCCTAAATTACTTGAAGTGTGACATCTGATGTGTTTTTGCACATGTGAAGTTCATGTCTTGTCTGAAACGGTGCACTGTAAAAAAACTTTGATTTTTCTGTGAATTTTTACAGATTTTCCACGTAAACTGTTTTTTCACAGGTTTTTTAATGTATTTTTGAAATACGGCGTAAAATTACAGAAAAACACTGCAAATTTACAATAAACATTGAACATTTTACAGGGAAAACCTGTTTTTTTATATAGTCAAAAACTGTAAAATTACAAATAAAGCTAATTACTAATTTACAAATATTCTTTTACGGTATATTTCTGTCAATTCAGCAGACAGGAATTTTCTGTTTTTTTACAGCATTTTTTGTACAGGTTTCCTGTTTTTGCCAAGGAGTTGCTACACAGTTGCTATTGTCTTCTAAGTGTGTTTTTTGGTACATTGTGATGTAGTTGTTAAGGTATTCTAAGTGTATTAGTTTAAAAAAGTGATGCTAAACTTAAAGCCCCAGTGAAATCAAAATTAAAGTTTTTTATTTTTATTAAAAATAAGTTAGCCTTAAGGACATCAACAAACTGCTATGCTCCTGCGCGCTGACAAAATTCCCATTTAGAAGATAGAAGCCTTCAAAACTGACAGTCACGTGCCCTCAAAAAAATCTCAAAAAGTCCATGACATCACGCTTCACTTCAGCCTCTCGTCAAAGTTCTCGTCCAATCAAATCCGTTTTAGAATCCAAAGAGTCCCGCCCCCTTCACTATGAGAGCTGCGGAAGCCTACATGGCGAATGATGCATAATGCACTAGATTGGCGATAGGGGATGATCCAGACAGTGTAAACATTAACATTTAAGTCTTAGTTTCGCGTTAGTGTCACGCGAGTGGTTGCACGTGAGTGTCCTCCGGTTGACAGCTGATAACACATCATTTGCACAATCATACATGCAAATCTACTGAGAAAACAAAACGCATCTGACCCGTTTCAAGTCTACACAGAATGTTGTATGTCAAGGCTAAATGGAAGAGATCGGACATCACAGCCTTCATGAGTAAAGGAGAAGACAAACGCCAGTGTCACTCACCAATGTAAATAACAAGCTTCAAATCACAAATACAATCCAATAATGCTGCGCGTACCAAGGCATTGCAGTGGGGCTTTAGGAAACCTCAGTAAATATATTTTAAAGAGAAGTGTGTGGTTATGACGTCACCTATAACTGAAGCAAAGAGCTCAGGAGCAGAACTTCCGGCCGCCATGAACGTTGCACCAGCCACATCTTCACTCAGATTCAACTTCTGCAGAACAACAATAACAGCAGACCTTCACATTCAACAAAACCGCCGCGCCACAGAGCCGACAATTAAATGAGATTCTCAAAGTGGGTCAGAGGAAGAACTGAGCATCGTCGGAGACTTAAATTGCGCTGCAGTTTTCCTCTGCGCAATTTGTTTCGAATAAGAAACAAAAAAAGGTTGAATGTGAAAAGTCCTACCTCGCAGATCTTCTCAAGAGACGTCACAAAATAATCGTCACACACGATTGCCAGGGCCAGGAACATGTAGAGAGCCTGAAACATGACAGCAGAAGATATGCGGTCAGAGCATCTCAAACTCAACTCCAACCATATGAATTGTTTCTCATTGCGAGTCCACTGACATCATGGTTGTTTTACAGGGTGTCACAATAGTTAACATTTGAAGTTCTTAGAAAGAAAAAAAAAATGAATTCCAACATGACATGCAGTTACATAAGTAAAGTAAAGTAAAGTAAAGTAAAGTAAAGTAAAGTAAAGTAAAGTAAAGTACAGAAAAAAAAATATTAATAACAAAACAAAAAATAATAATAATAATAAAATAATAATAATTAAAATATATATAAAAAAACAAAAAAATCTTAGGGTTAGGTTGAGACACTAATGCCCGGTTTCACAGACAAGGCTGAAGATTAGTCCCAGACTAAATGGAAAGTTTGAGCGGTCTCTACTAAAAAATATTGCCCTGAAATATCTTTAAATATATCACTGCCATTGTTTTGTCTCAAGATGCACACCAGTCATATTTTTATCTCAGGCATTTTAGTTAAAGCATAGTCCTGGCTTAAGCTAAGCCTTGTCTGTAAAACAGGGCCTTTAACTGGAAATTAATAAAGACTAAACTTAAACTACATCTGAAATAAAAAAATGAACCAATATAGCTATATTAATAATAAATACATAATATGACAAAAGCACATCATAATTACTAGAAATTACTTGTAAGGAAAAATGAAAGCATATTCAAAATATTAACAAAACTACAATGAAAAATAAAGGAAATATGTATGCCGTGCTTATAAAACATTTGCAATAAACCATGTATATTAAAATGTAACTGTTTTTCTAATATCCTTGCCCTGTGTCTCTGTTGAAAAAATGAACTTCCTGTAAAGCTGCAATGCAAAATTGGGAAAAACTCACTAAAACTGCATTACCAGCATGCAGCAAGATTTGTGTTTTACTACTTATTCAATAATCTAGCAGTCTCTTCATGAAAAAAGACTTCTCTTGGCAGGATCGGATGAGTAAATGAGTAAATTACAGTTTTGTATTTCAGATGCAGATATTATGATGATGAATTTCTGCCTTATGGGGACAACACAAGACTAATAGAACTCGCAGGCACGGCACATCAGGGTTGTTTGGGTGAATACATAATGCATGATAAACACCAGAGGAGCAGAAAACTGCATTACATAAGCACACAGATCTGAGTTGTATTGCTCACAGCGTGAGAGAGAGAAATGTCAATCTGCTCATATTACCAGTGGATTAACCCACACTGCTGGCCAGCGGCTCACACACACACAACTGGTATTAAAGCATTACTGTCAGCAGTCTCTCCCTTTGCCCTTCTTCTGTAATGTTCACTTTCCACAGGCTTGACTTCCAATGTACTTCCGTGAAAGAGAGAGAGAGACTTACCGCGATAATATGTAGCAGTACGGCGCCGCTCTTTCGTTCAGGGTTGGTAAACATGTCATCTGGAAATTCGTGGACGGCTGTGAAAAATGAAACATATTTTATAATGTTGGTAACCAAACAACTCTCAACCCTCATTGACTACCACTGAGACACCACTGAGACATTTCTCAAAGTATCTTCTTTTGTGTTCCACTGTAGAAAGAGTTTTCAACCACATGATATTAAATAAATGATGACAGAAGTTCTCAGTCTATGACTGTCAATAACTCAGTTTCATTGTTTTTTATACTTTATAGAATCAGCATTGAAAACATAGCTGTTGTACAACATACAAACATCTGTGATCACATTACTTGAATTCTATATTTTCGAAGCTTTGATTCTGTTGTTGGGGTGTTTAACAATGGATGTTCATGTTTCTAGTTTCAAAAAACGCTTTATATTTCATGGACATCATGTACCCGGGAAGTAGAGGGCTGTAGTCCGATTCCAGCCGTTCTCTGTCCTTGAAAAGCAAATTCTGTTAAAGACCATATCTCGCTTGGCATTGAACTTTGAGCTCTATCATTTTGCAGATATTATTTATGCTTTAACAGCAACATTACACACCACTGAAGTTTGAAAATTGGCATCACAGGGAACGGCAACTTTAATGTAAAAGCTTGTAAACAGGTATAGCAAGCAGAAAAAACTGTTTACTAAAATTCGTATTGATCATTTTTTATTATTCCTTGTGTCTTAATTTTTTAACTCTTCCCATCATTTAATAAAAGCAATAAGCCACATGTAGATGCAAGTAACTTTACCTTGTTTATAAGTCAAAATGTTTACCTAAAGTTAAGTACATTTAAATAATTCAAGAGGTTAGATGGAATAAAGGAGCAACATAACTTGAGGAATTAATTTATCAATATATTATAAATAAAAACTATTTATTAATGTCCTTTTTTATTTATTTTGGTTTTAAAATATGAATTCAACCAACATTTTTATACTTGTCTGTTAAAAAAAAGAAAAAGATTAGTTTTATTTGTTTTTTAAGTTTATTTTTATTTTAAAACATGAAATAAATTAATAACATTAATATTAATTTAAAATGTGATTAACATTTTAATATTTAAATGAATAACTTTATTTTTAAGTGGCACTCTTGGTCCTCCTTAACACAGTAAAATAATAACATATTTTCAATAAACTATTGAACAATTAAATCAATAATTATTATTCACATTTTTACGGCATGTAACAATTTATTGATTTAACTGTGGACTGTCTGCAGTACATTATAATCAATCATGTTCTCACAGACAGAACGTGTATTTATCTTGTTTTTAAACACGTCTTGTCCAATCAGATTTCAGTCTCAATGAATTTTTATGTGTCATTTTACAGGACACAGCCGAGTCCAAAACAACGTCTCCGGTCTGCAGCTTTTTGTCTAACAAACACAGAAGTTGCAGAAATCAATAACTTATTCACGAATGCTGCTGATGCAAAACCAGAGGACAGATTCAATGCCCGCAGATGTTTCAGAACTGAAGAGAGAGAGAAAGAGAGTGAAAGACTGAGATAAATAAGTTCAAGTAACAGAGAACTGAAAGTTTGTATTCAGAATCTGTGAGCGTGAAATCTCTTATGTTTCTGCATCACTACATTCATGAATAAGTTATTGATTCCTCCACGTCAGAGTTTGTTTCATTAAAACTATGGAGCAAAGATGTTGTTCGGTTTGAAAAATGGCCGTGTGCTTGAATTTGTAAACACCCAACATGGTTCTTCTTTTTCTTCTTAATAATAATAATAATAATAAAGCACATTTTTATTGAACATTTGTGTCTCATTATGAATTGCATATTTTATTATAAATTATGTTTTTTACTGGATAAAGCAAGATGATATTGATAATACGTTCCATTCAAAGCATCGCTCATCGTCTACATGACCGCCCCACACAAACCCTGAACAGCAGGACAAGATTAAAAATGCCAGAGGACACAAAACAGAGCCTCTGCCCTCGCCATGAGTCAACACCGTCCTCTCAGTCTGATCTAAAAATAAAAGCCGATAGATCAAACTCCTGTACAGGTGGAGGTCACTGTAACACTCCTCATGTGCGTCGGGACTTCTGCAGGACGTCTGAATGGCGAAACAACGATATTAAACGTCTGCTCAAAACACAAGAGCATAAATGAACCTCAAATCATCCGACTGTCTGTAAATGTGCCTTCTGATGTACTTCGGCTGTGAAAATGATGAAGAGAAATGCAAAATATGAGCAGGACGTGGAGACTGAAGGTTAAATTCTCCCTCCGGAGAATCTCAAAGTCACAGTACTCAGACTTCTCGTGGCTATAAACAAACCAATGACAAACCTTCATTTTGTCTCTGTATATTGGTCTGATTTAGCAAAGTATTTTATCACCTCTTACAAAGTTGTCGAGGAGGGTTTTGATATTAATTTATGAATCGATTTTTGCACAACCATGTTTTGCTCATGTGACTGAATGAAGGCACGTCTTCATGTTACAATATAATACAATTAAAGTGCAATCCTGTGATCTTTCAGATGCCACAAATGGTCTGTCTTCTTCCGTCCACCAAGCAAGCAACAAACGGAGCAAAAACAAAACCGCCACGGGTCTCTCCGTCTTGCTCAATATAATGCGATACCGGTAGTCCCTTCAGACGGAACTTCCTTCTTCCCGTTAAAGTGGGTGGGCTTCCACACTCTTTATTACTCGCAGGAAAAGTTCGTTATTTTCGCGTGAGTGACGTGATCTGACAAATAGTTTCAATCTTCGCGGTAGACGATATTGACGCGCGTTCGGGGCAATCGTGCCGCCCGATTAGCATCATTTGCTCGACCTGCCGCTCGCCCTGGCCCGACAGTGGAAAGCCGGCTATTGGTTCCAGCGCGTCTCATAACAAATCATCGCTGTCCTTCTGAAACCTGGACTGTCCAAAATTCAAAAATGGAAACACTGCTGAACTTGAAATGATTCCATACTGTGTTTTATTTGTTAGATATTTGCAAAACCCAGTGACAAGCGGGGTGACTGATAATAATGGTTTATGGCAAAACAATAAAAATGATGAAATATGGAGTTACGAGGTTACTGAAGGACAGCAGTAAAATACACACAATTCATCAAGAGACACGAGGGAACCAATGAGATTCAACATAATCAATGCTACTATTCCACATCTGAAATCAGTGCTCGGATTAGTGCTTGTTTGAGTTTCAATTAGGGTAGAAAAAATATCTAGACAAGCTCACTGTTCAAATACTGTTCACTGTTCAAATGTTCAAACTCTCAAAAATGATACTTTTCAAAATCTCAATGTTGTTATTTTTAGCGCAGTGACGGGTCGTCTGATCAGTGGGGGTAAAGGACACAAACACTGAGCACAGACTGATGACTCCAGATTATCAGACACTGACTCACAACCAGCACACGAAACATTATCACACACGCACATACACATGCACGTACACGCGCACATACACACACAAAGCATGCACGCACGCACACACACAAACACACGTACATACACTCACACATATGCACGGACACGCGCACATATACAAGCACACACACAAACAAACATGCACCCACACACACAAACAGATCTGCACACACAAACACATCTGCACACACAAACACATATGCACACGCATGCACACACAATATATCTGCACACACACATATGCACACGCAAACACACATGCATGCACACACACTAATAAACGAACACACAAACACATCTGCACACACAAACACATATGCACACGCACGCACACGCACACACAAAAAAGATCTTAACACGCACGCACACACCCAAACATATCTGCACACACATACGCACACACGCAAACACACATGCATGCACACATACAGACACATCTGCACACACACACATACCACATGCGCACACACAAACACACACACACAAACAGATATGCACATGCACACGCAAACAAACAGATCTGCACACGCACGCACACACACAAACACATCTGCACACACACATGTGCACACACAAACACATATGCAAACACACAAACAGATCTGCACACACACATGCACGCACACGCACATACACGCAGAGACACACACACACCTAAAAACATGCACACAGATGAATATATGTGACATACATCTGAATGATACGACTGCTGGAATAAAGAAAAATGTAGGGCGGGATTTGATGTCATCCTTCAGGAACTGATTGGACCGTTGAAAGCCTCGCCATAGGACAGTCGACATAAAAATGACTATGGAAAGTCAATGGGGGCTTATTTTAAAGTTAACTACTCCTTAAACGCAGTGTTTCCGACATATAAGATCAGGGGGTAAAAAAAGATACAAGAGAAAAATAAAATGTAGGAACAAGAGGCAGCGCATGTTGAAGAGAAGGAAGATGTGGTGTAATCTCGTGAGATTGCCAGATTTACAGCGTGTAATCTTATCAACTGGCACATTCAGCTCCCACTGAGACATTCATGACAGAAGAGTTAAAAAACACAAACCTAAAGCTGAGAAGTGACTCACAGGACACTGTTTGCTTACATTTGCTTTCAGATATAAATGAAAAATCAGAGCATTCAAAAAGCAAGAAGCAATAAAACTAGCCGGTCGAGTACCTGCATGCGGCAAAATCTGATTGACTAACAAGAGCAAATGCGTATTGGGTTTCTGCGCTTCATGAAATACATAAAATGCATGTATAATGAATGATGCTTATGAAAGAAAGTTTCTTCTGAAATGCCAAAACACAACAAATCACATTTCAAACGTCATTTCAAAACGAGTCCCACGTTCATAAAGCCACGTAAACGTCAAACACCTTCTCTCTTTTGGATCAAGTTTGCAAACGTAAGAAGCTGAACAAATCCCTGGATAAAATGAGATTTTTAATTTGGGTTGAAGAGATTTAATGAGAAGAAGTGCAGCGAGGGTAACAAGCGTAGGTCCAGGACAGCGAGCGCTTGGAAAGCGGGTGTCAGCTAAACGCACACCCACCAAAGCTGATTTAAATTCTCTCAAGTGAACAGCACAGTCACATCAAACCTTCGCTTAAATCTCGCCGGACAGCCTGACACGGAGTTGAGTACTTCAAATCTCTCCAGAGCTCTAAAGCACTCGCTGAGGCTTTTCTGTCTGATAAACAACGACCACGAAAACCTCATCCGTCAAATCATAAAGAGACCTGACCTCATAAAATCATCATCTCAATTATTTCTTCTGGACATCAACGAGATAAAGATCACAGCTGCGTCTCAGATATATTTCTCCTGAGAAAAAGAGGCAGAAATCTCACAAATGTCTCCATCCACAGACTTGGAAGAGATGTTGGACGTGTCTCAATATCACAGCTCCGTATGCGGCCTATAAAGGGAACATCGCTCAGGTATGGGACGCTCTCACCTGGTGCGGTGCAGTTTTTCTCCACCGTGTCATTATCAGATGCTGATGACATCAGCCGTCGGCCCCAGTGGTCATGTGACTCCATCGGTTCCTCGACAATCATGCCGTGACCTAAAACAAAAACGGTGAAATGTCATTTGGTTAAAACATGTATGGCTTGAACGAACCGTGTTGCAAACATATGGAATGAATGTAGTTTATTGAATAAAAAATACTTCTATAACGACTTAAAGTGCAGTTGAATCTCACCGGTCGCTGAGAGGCAAAATGATGATCAGAATATTTGAGTTGAGCTTTACGAATGCGCGTCTTCTACATAAAGCGAGTGTTGATATGCAGTAAATAAATGTTTTGTTGTTGTGTCGTAGAGGTAAATATCTGTGTAGACCCGGGGCTTGTTTTCTCCACAACAGCGATTGGCTTCATCACAGGGTGTTAATGAAAATAAACTGCTGGAAATTCACTCTGAACACACACCCAAGACAATTTATCTCAAAGAGATCCATTTCACCTCCTCAGACCAAAAAACGAACCCTCCAGATGTCTTACATCACTTATATCACAAACTGTTTGAGGAAGGAAATAAAATGGTTTAAAACTGTCCCGGTTTGGTCGCTAGGGTGATTCCCTAAAGTTCTTTTCTGTACCTTTACAGGTATACAAAACAATATAATGTAGCTTTTTGTCTCCAAGAGACCTGGGGTCTTTTAATGTGTTGTATGCTTGCATACATTTATTCACTTTATTTTTCTGTTCACCACTTTGGTGGTTGTAAAGTGCTTTATAAATTGAGCTTGATGCTTGCTATTGTGCACCTTTAGAGGTAAATGTAAATGTTTTGTACCTCTATTATTTAACTGGGAGACAATAGGTCCTTAAGCTACACAATAGGTAAATGTACCCCAAAAAAGTAAAACATTGAATGTGTTGTAAAGGTACAAAAAAGAACATTTTACACTGGGTTCACACCCAACGCGATTTAAGCATTTTGCGCGAGTAAATTATATACAAATCAACGCAAAAGCGCCTACAGATGCGAATGGCGCAGGATTGCCGCCTTCCGCGAAGGTTGAAAATATTTGTCATTTCGACTCACTCACGCGAAAACAACGAACTTTTGCGCGTGGAAGTTCGTTCCTTTTAAATGTAGACACACGGCAGGCGCGCGCTCGTCGTCGCTGCATCGAGATGGAAATATTTCAACTTTTCCGAGTGCTGCGCGCGCAGTGCGGGTCGATTGACAAGAGAAAGCGGCGCGACTCGCGTTTTCCGCGCGAAGTGTGAATCGCCCCTACAACCCAGCGACAAAAAGGAAGCATTTTAAACCTTTTTTTCTGACAGTGTACATCCACAGAGAATCCAAATCTGCTCGTAGAGCTTTTTAATCCTCGCTGAATATGTATGATCTATCATTCTTAATATGTCAACATCTCAAATATTCTGATTTAAATGAGTGATGAAGGCTTGCGAACTTTCTGCTGGAGTGTCTCTTTAATCTCTCGTCATGACGAGTATCACACTCACACACACTTTTATGCCGGTTAAAGCCCCTGCTGTGAGACAACAGATTTCCTCTGGTCTGTATGCTGTAAGTGCTGTATAATCTTCTACTGTAAGCCTGTTGTTCTGTAGTGTAAATGAATGTTTATGGTCTCGGTTTGATTCCTGCATGAACACAACGCCGCTTTTCAACAACCCACACACTGCCTAAAGTCCACATTAAACATCTCAATGTCATAATCTGATGTTTTAACATAAAACAAGATGTTTAGAAAGGCATAGAGAGGGGCTTGATTTTATTGAATGGAAACTGATCAAGACCTGGAGAATGGGCATCCTATCAAAGGGAATGGAGGGATTTGTTTACGGGATTGATAAATGTCAATTAATGATTGTGATTTGTAAATACAAACATTTCTTCTTTATTTAGAATAATGAGCGCTGATAAACTACACACTAAAACCAACAACCGCCTTTACAATGTACATGACACATAAGTTAAGTGTATAATAAAACGTGCTAAAATAATACATGACAGCAGCAAAAACACCAACAATTTATAACATTTGTATACAAAAATATAGACACGCACACACCTTCAAGAAAAAACACGCGCTGTGTCTGAAAAACTAGTCTGGATATCATAACCAATGGTAGAAACCACACTTTGGGATGAAGCCTGTATGAGATGCTGAATGTTCCTCTGACCTCACAAAACACAAATGTGACAAATGCACAATTATAAACAAACTATTGAACTATTGCTGCTGCATGTATGACTATTTCTTCCCATTTAACGTATGTTTGTAAAAAGGATGTCAACTTAAACTTAATGGTCTGTATTGTAATATGCAAGCAGTCCTGATGGTGTAAATTTGCCTGTAAAGATCAGTCATGATGTATATTTGATAGAAAATCTATTTCATTTGTAATTTCTCTATAGGACAAATAATAATGATCTTAAACCTTTCTGTGTTTAGCATCCCTTTCTTAGAAAGAGCTTAAACTATAACACATCTCAAAAACAGCTTCTTTAAGTAGATTTGGTTATATAAGTTAAACAAAAATGCAAACAGAAGCCCCTCAAGAACCTGGTTGTGGGGTCTTAGAAGAGCATTACATTAGCAGCACAAAGGTTTTGAGTTTGAAGCCCATGGATTTAATTCTGATCAAGCTTGAATAAACCGTGTCTCATCAAATTCTTAACACTATGCTTTGTTGATTCAGGATGCTTAGGTTTAAGATGATGATACTGGAAAGTCAGATAAGTCAGTTAGTTTCTCCATAAAAAAGATTCCTCTAATATATAAGGCATTGTATAATCCTATATTTGATGACTTTCATTGGACTGATAATGATGGATTGTCGGTGACAGATGATGTCTGATCTATGTGTCTGTAGACCAACTGCAAAGTCAAATCTCTCGTGAGAGCTCTCTGTTCCGCTGGACACGTACTCTGCCTGCTCGGTTCAATAAAGAACATGTTTCGTTGTGGAAAGGGTATACAGGCTAGAGCCTCTTCTTCCCGAATAGAAAAGAAATGGTTAAACCCGTTTGACTGAAAGGTTCTCCGGAGAACCCAAATTGTTTCTTTGTTTTTAATGGTTTATAATATCGGTTGTGATGGGACTCACCTGTCCTCGTGAGCAGGGTTGACATGCCCCACGCCACGAACAGCACACTGCAGACCAAACACACCTGCGCCAGCAGCATCTCTCTCCTCTTGCGCACTTTAAACATCTTGGCAATGATGGATTTCTTGGAGACCGCCATGGTCCCGTCCTGATGCTGGTTCTGGTCGGTGCTGGTCATCGTCGGCGGGTTCAACGGGGTCGGATGGACGAACGGAGACAGACGGGGTCGCGCTGGAGATGAGACGCGCGCTCGGACCCTCGCATGTAATGCGCAACCGGAGAAGGACAGATCGGACGCGCGTATCCAGAATAAAGCAGCACGATACGCCAGCAATCCCAGTGTTACTGCCCCAGATATCTGCTCTCATCAGAGTCTCCTCCGCCGCATTGCAACAATGCAGAAAGCGTTAAATCCCCGCATGCATCCTCCAGAGCTGCACGCGTTACACATTTCTCGGTACACGGACAGCGGGTCTCAGGTGATGTCCTTTGCTTCCTCTGACTGTACGATCATCCCCCGTTTCACCCCTCAGGACCATCGGGAACTTTGCACCGCTCGTTGGTGTCCACCGGAGGCACGTGACGCTCCGCGATCAGTCACGCGCGCTCCGGTCCAGCAGAACCGAACCGACGCATCTGGCACCTGCAGCAGCGGACATGTGTTATGACTTCATTCCTTTATTCGATGTGCATGTGTTTATATGCATTGTACTTGATCCGTGCAGGATACAAGCATTCGTTAAAAAATCATACAGAGAGAATTATTCCAATAACATTTTATTTCAACATTGACTACATGAGAAAAAACAAAGCAAATTACATTACTATGATTAACACAAGATTATATGAATATAATAATTATTTGAAAATGTTTCTGAGAGGTTTTGTGTGAGGGTTAGATAATAGAATATACAGCATAAAGTCCCCCACAGTGTATAAATGTATAAAAACAAACATGTGTGTGTGTGTTCAGCGTTTATTATTGTGTTAACATCTCCCTTAACATCAGTAAACATTGAAGGTCAAATGATGGTTTCAGGCAGAACTGATAATTGCAGGTCACTGGAAACATATGACTGCACTTTAATGTCATTTTAAGGCTGTCAAACGATTAATCGCAATTAATCGCATCCACAATAAGTTACTTAGAAACAAATGTATAGAGGATAATGCAATGTGAGTCGCTTTGGATATAAGCGTCTGCCAAATGCTTAAATGTAAATGTAGAATAAAAGTTTGTGTTAACATAGGCCCTAATATGTGTCCGTGTATTGTGCATATTAATTTTGTATTTATAAATACAAAAACATACACATAAATGTATATATATTAATTCATTTTTGGGGGTGAATTATTGATATTTACAAATAATTTAAATTATAAACGTTTATTAATTTTAATATTTTATATGTTTCTTAAATATATTAATGTATGTGTGTGTGTTTATAAACACAAAGGTAATATGCACAGTACATAGACGTATATTATGTAAACTCAAACTTTTATTCTGGATGCGATTAATCATGATTAATCGTTTGACAGCCTTACATTTTATATTTTCAAAGGTTACACATGTCATAAACAGACTGGTCGCTGTTTATATACTCACATACGCCACGTGCTTGTGTTTTCACTGTCAACCACAGTTACCACACTATTAACCTGATTCATATAATACGCTATTTAATGAATCCCTCATACCGGAAAACCACAAATATGAGGAATGCACATTTTATTTGACCTTTATTTGAACTTCGGTCTTACACTACGTCTATGCGAAGTGTAAATTCCCCAGTGTAGCATGCGTGCAAATATGTCATCTGCATGTTCTTCATGTCTTTGAGTGAATGAGTTTCACAGTTTAACAAAACACATTGGATTTGTCTGCATATCACTGTATGAGGACATGAACACATGAACTTCATCTCCAAAGCTTCTCTAAACGTTTACTTGACGGACATTTCACTATTTTAAAAGCTGCTGTTAAACACACACTTTTATGTCTTCGCGGCAACCCGCCAAAATAAAAGTCTGGTTAATTTGAACCCGATGACGAATAACTTACTTGTAGTAAATTGATAACCTGTAGTAAACACTATAGTATACTTTAATATTTACTAAAGTAAGGTTCAAAAACACTATAGTACCTAGAAATCTTACAGTTTACTGCAGTACAGTAAATACTAAGGTATAGTAGGCCTATAATACCGTATTTTTATGTGGACAAACATCTTATTACTGTAGTAAACACAGAAAATTTGAAAAGGAAAAAAAAAGTATGGCCCTAACTTATTATTTATCTGTATGTAACATTAATGTCCTTTATCAGTTCTCTGCCAATTTATGCGATGACCTGTATACTTCAAAGATAACTACTGACGTTTTATACTTGTGCTACAAAACTTTAAACCTCTGTAGAAAAAAATGTTAACATACTGTCCTGTTTCGTACCCACGGTAATCGTGACACACAAAATCCATGATTCCACTAGAAACACATGGGCTTTGTGTTCAAGCTTTTATACAATACTTTCATTCAACTGGTGTCAAGATGATTTTTAGTGGATGTATGAAGTGGTTTCCTCACATGGATTGTTGACACGTTGCAGTAAAAATCTGTCTAGATACTACATGTACTAATGCTTTATGCAATTAAATGATAATCACACATTTTTGTAGTGTGACATACATGGGGGCCACTGTACATATGTATATATGAATACACAGATATATATTTTAAGTTCCTGCACCAAAGTCTTAAAAATCATGTTATGTTGAGATTCACAGTAGCGCTCGACCTGAGTTTGCCAGCGATGTCTGTTCAAGAGCTCGAGGTGGACACACATTTGTTTA
Organism: Triplophysa siluroides; assembly: GCA_006030095.1. NCBI lineage: Eukaryota > Metazoa > Chordata > Actinopteri > Cypriniformes > Nemacheilidae > Triplophysa > Triplophysa siluroides. The sequence goes on from VCII01000713.1 coordinate 1,247,352, forward strand.
TAGGGCTTCAACATTTGACTGTCTTCTGGCTGTATGTAAATGTCATGCAAATGACCTGTAACTTCCTGAGATGAACACAACCATCAACATATTAGTTATACAGATAAACGAAGCGTGTGCGGTCCAGCTAATACGGAACGTGAACTCAGAGCACACATTAGTGTACAGTGTGATAGAAGACTATTAAGGCAAAATCTGTAAAATAATATGCACCAATACCATTGATTTACCATTCTACCATTCTAGGAGTATCACCTTAATGGTCATCTTAAAACTCAGATTTTGAGTGATGTTGCAGGGATAGAGATATCAGAGTGTGTGAGCTAATGAATGCTAACGAATATACAAACCCTCCGACCTCTAGCCATTCACCTTTAAAGTCCTCGTGAACCGGAAGTTGCGATCGTTTTTACTTCCGTGTTCTGACACATTTCCGAGTGAAAAGGAATTTAGTGGAAATTAAGTGGGCGTGGCCTCGTATTTCAGCGAATTGATTGGATGTGTAAAACACCTGTTGCATTGATTTTGAAATGAAACTGGCAGCAGATTGACAGTTGAAGGGGAGGAGTTAACGGATAATCTGGCCAAACCGTCTAATTTACGTCATTTGAGATGGATGGTCGTTTCAGGGAGGAAGGGCATTTTCAGATTTTAACTGAAGATTATGAGGGTGCATGAATTTAAAAAGAAAATTACCCACCTTGATAAGATATTTACTATAAACGCTGCAATATTTCACAAAAAGATTAGAATGGTAAATTATCATTTCACTGGGACTTTAAAGTCGGCATGATACGGAAGTAGCGATTGTCTTTTTTTACGTATCGTGATATATACTCGAGGGAAACGACTTCTGAAATGAGGAAAAAAATGAAGGGCGGGACTTGATTTCATCCACCGACAACTGATCGGATCGCTTAAAGGTGAAAGAATTTAAAGCGCGTTTAATATCTGTCAGTCATTGCAGCCCCGCCCTCGTGCCATTCCTCGTGACCAGAAATGAAGAGAAGTCCTTTTGAGGTTTACGTTTTTGATTAACGATTACTAGTGCAAATGGATTTTAAAAATAATAATGATGTGCACGGATAAATCATTTATGATAAATACTTCACCACTGTGTAAAACAATTAGAATGACAATTTTTGATTTCATGACGACTTTAACACTGACCATCAACAGCTTCATCTGTTCACCGTCATGTTCGCAGAAGAGAAGAACGAGAACACAGATTTTTTTATAACGCAGAAAACTCTAAAGCTGTTAAGTGGAGACGCTGATCCAAAACGGCCTACTCGTTTTAATATGCAAACTCGTGATGTGAAAGTAAGTAGGCAGAAAAATATCCTCCACTTCAAACCTTTCATCCAGCTGACATCAGTGTGTTTCAGGCTTCTTTTGTTCTCTGCCCTCAATGTTACTGCCAAAGTTTTACTGACAAAAAATGTACTTTAATTTATCTGTAAAAAGAGCCTCAAGCATCCATGAAGGGATAGTTCACCCAAATCATTCTGACGTCATTTATTCTCCCTCATGGGGTTCAAAACCTGACATTTTCTTCGATGGAACACAAGAGAAGATATTTTTAAAAATGTCTGGATAAATATTTGTGTTCAAACAATGGAAGTCAATGGGGTTCAGTGTCGTTTGGTTATCAACGTTCTTCATAAAATCACAAACATATGCAGGTTTGGAATGACATGAGGATGAGTGGATGATAAAAGGAAATTGTTTTCATTTTGGGAGAACTGTACCTTTAAGATAGAAATCTTACAGAAAAAAAACATTGCCCAATTTTATGTCAGACGTGTAAAAATCACTTTTCATGAAAAATGTCCAAAGAAAAATATACGAAGTGATTTTAAGAGTTAATAAAAGGCTTCATTTCAGGTAGAAGTGCTAATGTTCATCTGATGGAATATTTGAAACAACACCATTATTTTGGTAACAAATGTTCTCACTTTTTTCTTTCTCTACTGCTAAAAGGTGTTTGAAATGAACTGAATAGTTCACGGATCCCAGTTCATGATACATGAATATAGCAATCATTCTGTACCACATCAAAACATGATCATATCACCACAGTAAGATCTGTTTCAGAACGCCTTCTACGTGTGAAATATACAGTCATTCGATTGAAACAACAGACCTGGATAAATCACACACAAAACTTCACAGAAGCAGCTAAACATGATTGATGTGATTCAGTTGTTGTAATGGATCTGTGAATAAACACTCGGGAAGCTTCATTTCAAGCTCTATGCATCGCAGAACCTCGTATCAAACTCACATCCGTTGCTGAAGCTTTTTCTCATCTTGATCAAATGCTCGAACACGAGTGCCGTTTGTCATCCGCAGTTTGTCATGTCGTCATGAGTGTGAGATTATCTGTGAAACAACAAAGACCAGATAATAAAATCATTTATATTCCGATCAACATTTATTGTTTGTGCATTCATTTTGTGAGATAAATACAAACATTTTGGTTTTAATTTAGTTTTGCATTGAATGTCATGTGATATCTGCCTCGCTGCATCTTTCTCTCCAGCAGAAAATGACAGCGTCACCTTACCCACAATGCACTTTGTTCTCATATTGTATAACACTGCATCATTTGTTCTTCTGACAGCTCGGTTCACTGCTGAAACGTTCATTGTCTTGGGAACAAATGTGTGCTTGAGTATCTGCAATATTCAAATAGTGAAAATGATCAGCGACTTTAACACTTTTATATGTTGTGTTACGTTTTGTGAATGTGTGAACAATCCACAACACAACAGAATAAATAGAGTTTATGGATTTTACATGTGTGCATGTTGTGCTCCTTGTGTGTCCACACAGTCCAACTGATGTGATGAAAGAGCTGACAAAGAATTTGAACTGAAGATTTGATTCTGCTGACCGGAGCTGAAATCACAGAGCGACGCTTCAGGCAAACACACAACATCACAGATCAATTATAACACAAACAAAACAATCAAATACAAACACAAATCCCCACGTAGCAATCACAAAAGAATCACAACACAGTCATCAGACATATTTAAAACACATCATCACACACAGACACACAACAACATAACCACAACACAATCACTTTGCACATTCATACACAATCAGAACACCAACACATCCTCACACACAAACACAATCAACAGAATCACACATAATCAAAACACAAACACATCCTCACACACAAACACACAACAACATAATCACAACACGATCACACAACACGATCACACAGCACATTCATACACAATCAGAACACAAACACATCCTCACACACAAACACAATCAACAGAATCACACATAATCAAAACACAAACACATCCTCACACACAAACACACAACAACATAATCACAACATGATCACACAATAAACAGAATCACACATAATCACAACACGATAACAGAATCAACAGAATCACACATAATCAAAACACATCATCACACACAAACACACAACAACATAATCGCAACAAAATCCCACTATCAACCCAATCCCACATTATATCAGTTCCAACCTCACTCCTTCAGGACACAAAGAATTGAAACATCTCTATGTGTAAAGTCTCTGTAGATCTAGACAAATCGCTCGCTCTTGTTATATTGGTGTTTGCTAAAGCAAGTGATACTGTCACTAATGAAAATCTCTAAGAGCTACACATCTGGGGACTAAATATCCTTTAAATGTTGTGGTTGAGCTCTTTTGACTTCCACAAACAACTGCTTAGTGACCACCAAACACACCACGACAACTGCAGAGCAAGCCACTAAACTACATTCAGAAGTTGCCACATGACCCTGACAACCACCCCAGCATTGCGGTGATAACATGAACATGTGCACTGAAAACGTGAGTTCTAATAAAAAGGGATAAATAATTGATGGGATTTTGGGTGAAATATTATTTAAACCCTCAGTCACACAACGGTCCAGTCCTGTCCAGAGCTCAGTGAGCATCATGAACACTAAGAGGATTAACTGATAGACATTTCTGCAGTTCCCTGTCAATTATCATGATGAAAGCAGGGAGGCGGAGCTACAGTTCTGCTCCACTTTACTGAGGAATGTCTTGAAAATCCCTTCATCACAGAGAGGTTACTGGAGTTGACTGACTATAGTGAACATTTCATTGCATACATCTCTGTTGAAAAAAACTGGTATGCTTTGATGCTGGTTTGTGCTGGTTTAAGATGGTCATGTGCTGGTTTAAGATGTTCTTTGGCTGGTTTACGATGCTCAAACCAGCATCAAAACTCACCTAACCCAGCATATGCTGTTTTTTTTCAACAGGGGTGATGTCTTCAAATCTAAATTTAAGTTCAAAACTTACACAAAACCAAAGTGAGTTTAATTCTTCAAGGGTTTGCTCAGTGTTTTTGCCAAGGGTTTGACCCTGGACCACAACCCTGTTCTGTTGAAAAAACCAGCATATGCTGGGTTAGGTATGTTTTGATGCTGGTTTGACCAGTTTAAACCAGCACATGACCAGTTTAAACCAGCACAAACCAGCATCAAAACATACCAAACCAGCATATGATGGGTTTTTTGACAGGGACATATTCCAGAGTTTTAAATAATTATATCTCGGCCAAATATTGAGCTATTCTAACAAACCATGCACCAATGGAAAGCTTATTTATTCAGCTTCAAATCAGCTTCAAAGTATTCAAATCCCAATTTTGAAATAATGACCCTTTAGATGTTTTTTGTTGTCCAGGGTCACATACAAGTATGTGCAATAGTAACAAGTACGATAAACATTATAAATCGTTTTTAAAACATCGTCTTTAAGTGACACTCCTAGAAAAAGCACAACTTGCCTTGGAAAAAAGCATCTGCCAACTGCATACTTCTAAATAAATAAAAGCCTATTCATCCATTTCTCTTTAGCTTTTAATATATATCTTATTGAAAATACGCCGTCATTAGCTGGCCTCAACTGATTTTTAATGGCTGTTGGTGTCAGTCAGCGGGTGTAAAGCTCGACCCTGTTGAACTGTGGGTCTGTAAGACCATGTTCTTTGGTGTGATGGGTCACGCGACAACATCTGTCTTTGGTTTGACACATGTCAAGAGAACACCATGAAGCATGAACATACAGAGTCATGGGAAGTTTGGAGGCATGAGAATCCACATGATAAGAGCTCTGATTTCAGATTGAATAGATCAAATGTAAAATCATCTTAAATGGGAGTTAGACAGTTAAATCATGTGAAGTCTACACATCAGACGTTTGTTCAAGAACTGTAGTTACAAAACAGCACGTAAGTAAAGGAACACGTCATATAACTGGGAAAAACTGAAACCTTAACGTGTTCTTATCATCAGAATAATAAACTGTAAGATGTTTATACTGTAAAGAGATCAAAACTATGTTTACATTTATGCATTTGGAAGACACTTTTATCCATTCAAGCTTACTTCCTCTGGATGTGTGTTCACTGGGATCAAACCCATGACCTTTATGCTGAAAACAATGATCTAGCAATTGAGCTACGGCAAAGAATGAACTGGTTACACCATGTTAGAGGACTTAATGTGCTGGATGTACTTACACACCTAAAAAATAAAGGTGCTTCAAAATGTTCTTTGATGCCATTTAAGAACCTTTCGGTTCCATAAAGAACCTTTAACATCTGAAGAAGTTTTGTTTCAAAAAAGGTCCTTTGTGGCAAAAAGGGTTCTTCGGATTATAAAAAGGTAAGAAAGAGATTGTTCTTTAAAGAACCTTTGACTGAATGGTTCTTTGTGATACCAAAAATGGTTCTTGTATGCCATCGCTGTGGAGAACATTTTAAGGATCTGTAGGAATATAACACTTGATCACTGGAAGATGATCTGGGTTAGAGATCGCAAACCAAAACTGGACCAATCAGCTGTGAGAAAGTGATGTATATCTGGCAACATTACGTTCAACATCCAATTTCTTTGGCGTGACTCGTAAAGTACGCTCTTGTATTGTGTTGTATGACAGCCTTAAGTTTGAGATAGAAGTCTGCATGTAAACGCACAAACCCACACTGACACAACGTTTGTTACGAAAACAGACTTTATCAGTGAACCAACGAAAGTGTGAAAAATCCATTTCTTCGCGTTGAGCAGTTCTGAACTTGGGAAAACAATTAAATATACACAATCTATAAAGCTACAAAGTGAATAAAAAAAAAGAAAAGCTGGAGTCCCGATGAAAACGAGAGGAACTAAATGACGGCGTACTGCTGATACAACAGCTGACGGATCCTGTAATAATCATCACAGTGACAGCCCTCTAGACAGATTCGACCAGCCTCCGTCTGAGAGAGAGAGAGAGAGAGAGAAAACAATGACAATAAAATAGATTTTTTTCTAAATTCTATACAATTCAGATGACAAAAATATTCAAACATTGTGTAAAGACAGGTGTGGGATCAGCTTTGGTCAGCCAACCTTGAGGAACATCCCAACAGACACTTTATAGATGATGTAATCTCAAATCACTTACTCTCCTCACGGCCACCAGATTATTACACACCAGAACTCCTCCCACAAACTCCGCCTGGATCCCTTCACGCAGAAGAACCTGTTTGAAGTCCGACAGCCGCGGTTCATTGATGAACACAGACTGATGACCTGACTCCTATGAGAAAAAAAGCACGATGTTAAAAAAAACCCACACGATGATGATGAAGCCACACGATGATGATTTATCTCTCTCACTCACTTCCTGAACAGGCAGCGGTTCCAGTGTGGGTATGACATCATTCTCCTCCGAGATCTCTCGCTCGTCCTCTCCAAACAGGGTCTTCATGGCGCGCTGGTTAGCCACGCTGCTGGGTTCAGTCGTCAGGTCTGACGTCGTCACGTCCATGGCCGGATCTCCGTCCTCCCCTTCATCCTTCACCTCCCCGACCTCCCCGACCTCCACGACAACCCCCGTGTCCACTTTCTCCACACGCATGTCCAGGACGCCGTCGATCCAGGCCAGCTCTGTGTCTTTGGCTCTACAGAACTGCAGAGAGCTGACCAGAGCGTCCTTCAGCCTCACCTGCGCGACACATGAGCAAAACGACATGTTGACAATCACTCATCGCTGGAAAACCAACTGCTTCAACACAGAGAAGAGGGAAGCGTCACCTGGTAAATGTGTGTTTCACTGGTGGCGTCCACAGTCTCATGAAGTTTGGGTGTGTAAACTTTGATGTCTTTTCCACTGAAGGCCTTACAGGACTCAGCCAGATCCTGACTGGCCTCGGGTGGACCGTGAACGATGATCAGCTGTCGGGGTTTCATCTGGTTAATAATCTTCTTAATGGAGTCGCCGTCAGATCGGCCCTCGTAGTCGATGTACGTGACTCGAGCTCTGAGGGTCACAGCAGAATATAATGGTTCACATTTATGCTTTTACCCAAAACTACACATAATCCCCGAAGTTTCTTTTTTAAACCCGATTAAACCGTTCCAGTTGTCGCATTGTTGGCAGAATTGAACATCACAGCACCGCCATATCTACGAGGTTCTCACCTGATGTCTAATGTTTGTGTGATGCTGTTGCATTTGGTGGGCACGTCGGACAGGTCTTGCTCCATTGGCTCGTCTCCGTTGGTCAATCCAAACTCCAGCTTGCTCTTCTCGTCTTCAGTGGCTTGAAGTTCAGGAACCAGAAAATCCTCCGGCCTGGAGTCAAAGGTCATGAAGGGGCAAAAAGAGAATAGCGTTCCTTAAAGGAATGGTTTACCTTCAGAATAAATGATTCAGTCATCGTTTACTCTCCCTGTTTTCATTTCAAACCTTTATGAGTTTCTTTCTACTGCAGAACACAAAAGAAGATATTTTGAAGAATGTCGGTGACAGAAAGCCATTGGTCGCCATTGACTTGCATTGGTTTTGCATCCATACAATAGAAGTCAATGGGGACCAACGGATTTTGGTTGCCAACATTTTTCTAAATATCTTCTTTTGTGTTGTGCAGAAGAAAGAAAGTCAAACAGGTTTGAAATGACAACAGGCCGAGTAGATGATGACAGAATATAGTTTTTAAGGGAAACCAAAGTCAGCATCAAATCCTTCTGTACACGGAAACCGACCCTTGGATAAAGTTCCACAGTATTTCTATAACACCACAGTACTGTGCAGGAAAACAAAAATGTTGTTTTTGACACTCACCTGATGATTTCTCCATACTCGTCCCACTTAATCCTCTCCTCGTGTGTGGGAAACATGGGGTAGGATTTTTTGGCCTGTTTGAAGAAGCTGCCCTTCCTGCCTCCCTCTCCTTTCATCATCAGATCGTGATGTTTGGTCTTCACTACAGCAGGCTGTTCCAGGTCATCGTCCAAATCGCTTTCATCGCTCGAGTCCAGATCCTCCCTGAATATCAATGCTATGCTGTTACTAATCTTTTTGCGTCACATTTAACGTGACGCAACAGAACAGGCATCCTAACGTGGCCAACTCCTCATAGAATAATTCATCATGCAATATCGCTGCGATCCAAACACCAGCATTACAATGTTAAATGTGTCATTTATTCAATCAGATTTGTAGAGAAAAACTGAGCATCACTAATAAAAGTCCCACAGTACTTCATTAGCAAACACAGTCACTCACTCTTTCGCCTGCTCCAGTTTCTTGGCAGCTTCTTTCTTCATCTTTTCTTTCTCCGCGTACTCCTCCAGTTCACGACCCTCCAGTCTGCAGCGTTTTCTGATCTGGTTAGTTCAAAACAAACAGAAAACCATGTTAAACATCACAATTCTCAAGTATTTGGCAAGTCAAATGGCCGCTGCCATGTCTCATATCTTCCTCCTGACCTCCAGCTCAATCCTCTTCTCTCCCGGGTTATCGATGAGGTAGCGTCCCAGAGTTCCCGGCGTGGTCCTGTACGTGAGGATCACCGAGTTTTTGGCGTCCTGGCACCACTGAATGAAGAGCTCTCGTGAGAAACCGGACTCCAGGTCGGGCTGGCTGCACAGAACCACCTTCGGGCTCGGCACGCGGGACAGATCTGCCAGACTGTGGCAGAGGGAGAGGTGACGGAACTGGAAGGGGTTGTTGCGTTTGTCCTCGAAGCACCGCATGAGTTTATCGCTCATCCACTCCACCTGCGAGAGAACGTGAGGATCAAAGTGAATGATCACGTCGCTTCTCGCTGAAGCTACGGTGAGTATTCATTCAAATGAAAAGTGACCTGAGACTTTGAGAACTCCACCACATTGTAGCTGACGTTATTGAGCAAGGCGAGCGAGTAGACGCCCAACCCTGCGTCTTTGGTCCTCCAGATCTGATCCAGGAGCTGTGCCAGCTCCAGCACTCTCCCTGCGGTGTCCACAGCGATCAACACGTTCCCGTCACCGCGGAGCGTCTCCAAGACATTAGCTGAGGATGATGTATACACACACATGCAAATGAAGCAAAATCCCTCACTTGTAATTGGCTGGATATCTTGTCATTTTATGCTTCTGAAAACTACAAATGGCTTGCGTGTGAACGATCTGAACATAGAAAAGTCATCTTTATCATTACACCTTTAAACTTTCAATAGGATTTCTCTTACTGAGCAGTTGCTCGTCGCGCTGTTTCCTGCGAGGCTGCACGTATGCGGCGTTGAAGGAGTCGGTGATGAGGAGAGACGGCCTGCTGATCGTCTCCAGCGAGCAACCGTTCAGATGACTGACATCAAACACAACAGTGACATCATTTTTGAGCGAACTGCACTTTTAATAAGATTTGCACACTTTCTCCATGTCCATTTCCCTACTCACATCTCCCTCTTGTGGTTGAAATCCACAGCATACACAATCTCCTCCTCTCCATCTTTCACGATTTTCCAGATAGTGCCACCGATCATGTGACCGGCAGGCAGCGGGGTGATGGACAGACCGTGACCTTTGCCTGTTGGATTCCAAATCATGATCAAGTCTCCAGAACAAACATAACACCACAAGAGAGAATTGAATCTAGTTATAATACGAGTCTTACCTTTCAGGTTGATGATCTGCGAGTATTTCAACTGCTGGATTTTGTCAAATGCTGTATCTACATCGTCTAGCGTGAAGAGGCTAAAATCTTCAGTGTTGTGACGGGACTACGACATTGAACAAGCTATTAACATTTTTTCAATAAACATCTCAAATTGCTGGAATTGTTAGTGCCGTCTGCAAAGTCATCAGTGAACCTGTGAAGATCTTTCTCACCTGATAGAGATCGTACATGAACATCTGGCCCATCTTGTAGACAGGGATTGTGGCGTAGATGGTGCAGTTGAGTCCCAGTTTACCCACAGCGTACGGCAAAGCGCCCAGGTGCAGATGATCAGGGTGAGAGAGCAGCACCGCGTCCACCTGATGCACATACCTGAGAGAGACGGAACCGAAAATCAAACACATGACACGTGGAAAAAGGTCCAAGATGCTCGGATCATCTCGTACCGCTTCAGGGAATCTATGATGTCCATGGAGAAACTCTCATCCCAGCCGCAGTCCAGCAGGAAGCGAAACTCGTCCACCTGTAACAGGTAACACAGAGCAGATTCCTCCTGTACGCCGGACAGAGCCGTCAGTTTGATGATGGACGTCATTCTGCTTTCTGACGGTCACACTGCCAGGAAGAAGATAACACACACAGCACGTTTTAATTTTGTCTTCACATTGTCCTCCTGACATCACCAGCGTGGGTTGTGGTTTGGAAGCTGGTGGACACAGAAAACATCCGGTGAACGAATTCAGATCTACTGGGACACGTATTGACATTGGGAGGACCAAAAAATGTCCAGATTTAACTAAATCCCCCCCTATTATTTACAGTGAGGGTGAATTTACTCCAGTAATCCCACATGAACAATTCTGTAGTATTTAATATAGTGAACTGTAGGATACCGTAGTTATCACTTAACTTTCCATGCATACTATAGTATTCTGCAGTGTTATCTACAGTAAAAGTATAAAGCATAGTAAATACTATCCTAAGGTTCACAAACTGTACAGTATTTAGGGATTTAAGTGAAGTTTATACTTTAGTGAATACAACAATGTGCATTTTTTATTCTTGTTCAAATGATCACTAAACATCTGTAAAGAAACACAAGAAAAGAACGTAAATACAATAGTAACGTTACACATTTCCTCATTCATTACATTCAAAACACACCATGCAGACTTATTATTAAGAGCTCTCATCTAGACCATGATTTAATGATAATATGCATTTCAACGTATATTTTTTGAGAAAGATTTGAGATCAAAACTCATTCAACACAAGCAGTGCAGAATAAGCCAACATATTTATAAAAAGGATGAAACATGTCTAAATAAAACCTTTCGTACCCGTATCTCGTTGTGTCACTTTTCTTTTCCAGACGTTTGTTTAACGATAAAATGCTGTAAACGATGTAAAATCATCTTTAACTCATAGTTCAACTGGACACTTGCAGCATGAGTCCAGCGCCATAACTGCTGACGTCACATCACCGGACTCTTCCACTCAGACACTTAGGGATGTTTTAAAACTGAGCAAAAATAACAATAGTTTGCAAGTGTTTGGCATTTTAACAATATTTTTTTTTGTAGTTAACTTATAATAACAGTGTTTATCGTTTAATTAAGGGAGTTTTAGTTTCTAAATCGTTTCTGCAGGAATTTTGATGTCATACATTGTCATCGATCGGCCGGCGCAGCAACAAATAGAGATAAACACATTTTATTTATTTAAAGTGTTAATATGAGGTGGTAAAACTGCAAAAATACGAAACCGAAAATTCACGTATTTGAATTAACGTTATAGAAATAATGCAGTAATGCTTTTGTGTGTGGCATGGAAAACTCTAGTTAAATCCCCCCGTTGTATTTTTTAGATATTTAGTCAAACTACATTTTTAACTTGTAAAAACTACGTTTTTTTCAGTTTCAGTTCTCCCCCGAGCGTTGATAGTTGGTTTCGTCCAGTGCCCTCTAACCCCTAATGCTAATGCTGCTGTGCTAATAACACAGAGGAGTCTGACGGTACGTGTGATTAAAATGCATATTTATTCCATTAGCACAGACATTATAACGCTCAATGGGAACAGTTATGTTAGAGATTCGTTTGTAATGGGATTTTATTAGAGAATGAGCTAAAATCGCGTGTTTACAAGAGGAAAGTAGCAGATATACTTTCGGGCCCAATACAGTTAGTCACCTTCAGCCCAACATAGCACGTTATTAATATAATCGTTTATATTGCAAATTGTTTTGCTTCAGACTTGATTTAGCAAACTAGTTTACTACGTTTGGACAGAGAGTGACATGCTGTAATTTACCCCATAATGTATTTGAAACAGCATTTCTTTTTTTCTGTCATGCCAGTTTTATGACCTCAGATTATTTGGAGAGTTTAATTTTAAAGGTTCATTTGTCAAACCGCAGATACCTTCAAAATGAAATAGACATGGCAAAGTGTGCTCTGTGGGTTTGATCATACAATGTCTCTCACTGCACTTTACATTATTGGTGAAATGGTCTCATTTATTTATCGTGTTGTAAAAAAAACCTTAACGGTCAATGAAAACGTATCTTTTCTTTCCTAACAGGCATCATGGTGAACTTTGCAGCAGCGATCCGTGAACATTGGGTCAATATTTTGGTTCCACTGGGTTTTGTTGTCGGCGTTTATCTGGACAGATGGAACGATCAGAAACTCACAGCATTCAGAAACAAGAGTGCTTTATACAGCAGGTGATCTGACTCGGGACATCACATGAAGATGTTTGAGTATCTGTATCTAATCTTAGTAAATGATATTTCCTAATGTATACCTTTGGGATTTCAGGGAACTGAAACCGGGCGAGGAGTACACCTGGAAGTGAGATTGCCCTGCAGTGATATTTATTTGACTCTCTGACCCCTAAATTGTCAATATGTGTGTACTGTGTGTTCTGCCGCTGTGTCTCTGATTCCAAGCATGATGACACAATAAATTTTGCATTTAGTTCTCTTAATTCCTTGTATTTTTTATTTACAGATGCTATGCCATTACATGTTGGTTACAGCATCAATAAAAACCTAATTTCTTCACCTGCTGCAACCACCACAAACAATATTTAGGGAGAGTTAGTGTAGTTTAACATTCCACCATTAACTGATCAATATCCACAAAGATCTTCCTTGAGGCATTGTCCAAATCTACTTCTTTTAGTATTTAAATGAATACTGAGAGAATATAATCACTGTGAAAGTATTGATATTTTTCTGTACAAAAGTACATGAACTTTTTTGAGATTTCATATAGATCTGAATAAATAACAACGGTATGATACGGAACAGTATTTTATTCAGCTGTCAAAGGTTTGGCGGTGTGAATCAGTCCTTTCTCAAAGAGCAGCTCGGCCAGTGACGCCTGTAAAAAAATAAAATATGTCTTCCAAACTAATCATAATAAATAATTGTATTAAACGTTTTTCAGTTTAAAATGATTTATCTATATAGTACCTTTGCTGCCGCTTTGTCGCACGGTAAACTGGCCACAGTAATGAACTTAGGATATGAATGAATCAGAAGTTCCACGGCATCTATGTGCTGAAATAAAAAAATCAGTCAAGTGTTCAAAAAACATAAAAAATGAAGTAATTCAAGTTTACATTTACCTCTGCTTGTATCTTGAAACTCTTGGGTTGTTCTTTATGGTAAACTCTGGAGTTCTCTGTAGTGTAACAAAGCATCACATTGTCCCCATCACTGCACAACCTGTTGAGACAAAAATAAAAAATAAATTGTTTATTCCAACAAAACCCCATACTCATACAAATCTACAAACACTTAACATAAGTAATAACATAACTAATAACATCAAAGTTGACAAATACACAAAATATGCACAATTTATATGCAATGTATATAGTATACAAATGCATTAGAAAACACTAAAGGAAGGATCTGACTGTTACCTGGCAGCTCCAGCACGCACGAGTCTGATTTGAGTTTGACCCTTTATCTGAACAGCCACATCAAGAGCCTCTCCATCTCTCCACCGGGCAGGAGCACCATACACACTGCTGGCCTGTTCCTCTACAAAACACCAACAATGATTCATGACATGACATTCAGGACTGACCACACATCACTGGATTTCTACCCTAATACGGCCAATAGCACAAACACATTTTTTTACCTTCGCTGTCTTTAGTTATAACACTGTTGTTGATTTAATTCTGGATTGTTTGCGTGGAACTGACCTGCGGTCAGCATAGGAGGAAGACAGTCATGCAGGAAATCTCTGGCCTTCTGATCCACGGCCGCATCTATCGGTGCAAAATGAGCCAGTTTCTTCGTCAGACCGTGAACGTGTGCCATGAATTTATCTCGCCGTGGATCTTCCTGTTCGCAGGCATGATTCGACATTTTTATTTGTCACATACACAGTTATATAGAGAATATACAACCAGCAGTGAGATTTAGGTCAGGTCAGCTTCAAAGATTATAAAAATACAACACGAAAGGAAAATATAAATAATATCAAGTTAAAGGTATATACTGTATAGTCTATGATAAACTGTAAATATTTACATGAGCAGGAATGTGCAAACAGATAGTAACTCAACTTCAGTTTAACACGGTGGAGGCCGAACAGTAGGAGATACGGATCAACACAAATACCATCAAACAACTTCAAATACCTTCTCAGAGTGCTGAACTCCCATGTACTGAAGATAATCGAGCGGTAACCCCCTCCTGAACTCAACATCTTCCTCCATGGCGATCTCCATGGCTGCCGGCATTAACTGCTCATCAAATAAACGCACACTTATGAAGTGAATCTCACAAAGAACCGTCCAGGACATTGTTTCCGAGAAAGATACTTTGAAAACATGCATTTTGTGAATCTGTAAGTGGCGAGATGTACCTTCAGCAGCAGATCTCCCCAGCTGTTCCTCTGGTACGAGGAGACGGTGATGTGCAGTGAATGGGCATCTGGCAGACAGTCTCCCTGATGAATGAAACCACGAGGAAAATACAGCAGATCTCCCGCTTCCAGCACCACGTCCATGATGGGCTGCCCGATCTCTGCCTGACTGAAATTAGCTTGAAGAAGAAAACAACACAGAGAATGACTCGGGACACAAATAATACTCAAATAAAATCTCCTTGTATGAAACTAAAGATTGTGTCTTACGGCTGGACACCAGGGGCAACACTTCATCTTCAGAACTGTGGGATGGAAAACGAGGTGCTACTAGTTATTACAGCCCCTAATCTCATTTATCTCACCAAGACACTGTGGGCCTAAAAAGTATTTGGGCACCTTAGCCCTGTTAATAAAGAATATAAAGAATATATTACTCACCGAGGTTTGTACACCCTCCAGTGTTTTTTACCCTCGAGTTGCACTACAAACGCTTCGATGTCATCATAGTGTGGAGCAAAACCCTGCGTCCCCGGCGGCGTCAGATATCTGAAACCACAGTCAATGCCAACAGATCAAAACCTTTTCGATGAGAAACCAAATCCATAAAGCAAAGGAATCAGATTAAATGATGCCGCCAAATGATTGTCACATACGTGTTTGCTCCCACCATACTGTCAAACTTCTCCTGAAGAATAGACAGCACTTGCCATACGGCGGAGGAGAAAGCTTGAGGATTGAGCATTCTGATTGAACAACCGCTCTGACAACAAACAAACAATAACATACACCAAAACATCACGTTTCATATTCATATCTACTGATTGTTATGTAATGACAACTTCAGGAATGTTTACACATCAACAATATATATCTCCTATGTGACTACCAGTAAAGAATGTTAGATTACTGTCATATTTTGTTTGATTTACAGTAAGGAAAGCAGGGTCGACAGATTCTGTACCTCATAAAAGTCCCAGACTGTATAGGGTAAAGCTCTTCCCGGAGGGTTGTGCGTCTCTCTTTTGCCGTTTGTGTAGCTCGTCACATCTATATTCACTCCATACTGAACATTTTCCTGAACACATAACCTTTACGTCTGACAACCATATACCACTAACCCTTCATATTCTGTTTCCATCAAAACGTAACCCAGAGATCAAATCACGGAGCAGAAATGACTTACGTTTCTTAAAATGAGGTCAAACTCTGCAGTTGAAAAGAGTCCTTTGTAATAGTCTGGATTCTGTCGTTGGATTAAAATCGGTTTCTTCTCCCAGTTATCCCTATAATTTGGGAAGAATTTGTTTCTTATTCCAAAGTCATTTGTTGGACACTTCTTCATCAAAAGGTCATATTTAAGGTAAAACGTATCTGTTGTGAGCTGTGTGTGTGCTTGCAAACATGTTTTACGAGGACACAAATCTGTGTAATGACATGTGTATAACAACGTAAACATGGTTAACGGGGACACTTCCTGTGTCCTCGTAAACTGAATCGCTTAAAAAACATACAAAATGATCATTTTTTTAAGAAATTTGTGTGTGTAGACCTGAAGAAGCTTTTGGCTTGGACTGGATGAATAAGCCACTGGAAAAGTCTATTGGCTCTCTCTCTGCTGTTGTTGACCTTTGCTAGATCTGTCAGAAGCGTGTCAAGAGCTGGATTGTTGAATCCTTCCCTGCGTTCGGTCACACGGGACTCCTGCAAAAACACATCAAACACATGAGCTTCAATATCTCCACTGACACTGACACTGGTGTATTAGAGTCAAACACTCACCTCGCCTTGTTCTTTATCACTGCTGCTGGGCCTTACGATGGATTTCACGGCTTTCCCTCTTTTCTGTTTATTTGTTTTCTTGTTGGAATGCATGACATTCTCTTTCTTTTTGGGTTTCTTTGCTGGGGGGGACACAGCCTGCAAATAAGAAAGTAAACTTACTAGGGATAGGGATGTAACAATATTTTCGATATCGTGTTATCGCAATAGCAAAATTGTCTCAATATCATTGTGGTCACACGACTGTCTACCTAACATAAAGAAAGTGAGAGAAAATATTAGTTGTTGCCTTTGTCGCGGTCCATCTGGTAAAACTATTTTATTTTATAAAAGGGATTTTTAGGTCATTTGACCCATCTCATACTATACCTCATGCCTCTAAGCAAGAGCTATGATTACAGGATAAAGACGAAAGATGCTTATGGCACGTTTCCAAGTCATCATTTGGCATTTTTTTAAATATTGCAATAAATACCGTGCCGTACGATTTATACCGATGTGGTATCGTCGTGCGGTGGGTTTTGATATCGTTACAGCCCTCATCTAATGCGATTCACACGCCACCGTTACTCAAAGAATACCATGGTCCCACCAAGATATAACAGATCTTTAACACAATATGTTTATACTGCAAACTCTATTTTTGACGTATATTTAACATTTATACTTTAATATGGAATTGATTTTAGGGTCCCTTTAAGAGCCTTCGCTTGCAAACAAATGATATATTTTAATATCGAACACTCATACCTGCACCGCTGGTGCTGTTGCCACTGATACTGATTGATAAATAGAAAATGCGGACATATGTTTCCTTTCCATGGCTTATATGTTAAACTGCGCACACAACGCACACATGAGACGCATGAGATGTTTTCTTCTGCAGGAGTCGATACAATCAGAAGGAGATACAGCGCCACCTACAGGCGTGGATGAGCTCACAAACTTGCTTTATCCACAATATTTACATGCAGTGTGTTTTGAGTTTTAAAGCGAATTTAAATGTTTAAATGTTGAACAGATAATAATATATCACGTGACTTTATTTTAGCATTTTAATTACAGGCCTTTTTTTACTGTGCTGAAACAAATAAGAGGAAATGTGTTTTCACAACAAACATCCGCGTGTCACCTCACAGCGCTAGATGGCAGCACGCGCACGTACCGAAACAGCGACAGCTCATGTCCGCGCACCTACTATTCTTCCACACGCATGCGCGTTAGTGCCTCGTACGGGAACGCGCACGCGTTTTGCTGCACCTCAGGTACGGAGCGGTTCCAGCATTCGTTTACCGGGCCGTTTCTCCGTTTCCGTCGCCGTGGACCGGCTGAAAGACGCAGTTTGTGAAGAACGGTGCGCATTTAATGGATTTATTCTGAGGTAAAATGTAACGGTCGTGTCTTTAGCTAACGGCTCAATTAATTAGCAGCGGCTAACATCACATACGTATAGATGGAGGAAAATGTCCTGTTTTGTTTTTAACATTGCGTTTATTTGTCTTATTTGTAGTTGTAATGTCGATCTGTGATTAATAATAGACGTTATGACAGCATTATGTTTGATTAGTTGGTGTGTAGCAAGATGTAAGTTGGCGATTTAAACGGCGCGTTTAACAAACCAGACGCAAACTGATGATCGATAATCTAGACACATTTCGATCTGATCAATAATATCAGACGCACTCACTTATATAATAGGATATAAAATGTGATCTGATGTGTAATGTGAGTCGCATTCTGATTTTGTCAGGTCAAAAACATTCAACGTTAGACGCAAACTGATTTACATACAGTAACGTTATTTACCATGATCTGATCTATAATATTAAACACATATTGACCTTATTAGATCAGTAATGTCAGAATGTGATGAGGGTTACACATAAGTATTATTGACATTGTGACATGTTGAGAATATCAGACAGATACTGGCATGTTATCAGAATGTCTCAAAATGATCTTGTTAAGATCAGATCATATCATTTTGTGTCTGCAATGTATTTTTTTACTGTCACACTGATGAATTGGAGAAACAGACGTGTGTTGTGTTGTGTTGTGTTGTGTTGTGTTGCACTGCGCGGTCGCTGTTTGACATGCTGGTGACCAGTTGCGTGTTTGTGTAAATCATTTGTTGTTGCAGGACTGTAGTCTTATTTCTCACCCATCTGTAAAGGCTTGTAACTCATTGCACATGCTATTTGTGAAAGGGAATAGTGTGATTGTGTATTTCTCAGTGTCTATGCCCTAATGGAAGACCATCTGTGCCATGCAATGCCAGTTCAGGCGTGACTAAAACAAATACTATATCACCAAACCATTTCATAGCCCAGCAGCTGTCGTCCAAGTGTGGAGTCTTTATTTGGCTGCTTTATTTAGATATTGAGCTCCAAAATATAGCTCATGTGGAGATTTATTGTCTTGATGTTCTCATTCCAGAGAGCTTTTATACAAAAACAAAATAAGAGAGCACGGCATGAATCATCGATATCTTTGGTCTGTGTTTTTGAAAATGAGATATTTTTAAGGTTCATTTTGTCATAGACAACTTTCGATTCGATTTCATTGGGAACCCTACAGGTTTGGCTGTATGTCTTTTTCTGGGATAATGTGTGCTTGATGTAGTTTGACTTGAAATTTGGCAGCTGCTCATTCAGTAGCGTGTGGCTTGATCCCTCAACCCGCATCTTTAAACCTGGTGATGCTCTGTTACCGGTCACTCACCGACCGTACACGTTTTTTATGAGCTATTGATTTTGAAGTTCAGCCTTAAATAAGTCAACGTCAGATTAGTGTAAAATACATGTAATGAAAGTCAAATGTGTTGAAGGTACCAAATTCACGTTGTTTTCAAGGCGGTGATGTG
This sequence comes from Triplophysa siluroides, assembly GCA_006030095.1. Classification (NCBI taxonomy): domain Eukaryota; kingdom Metazoa; phylum Chordata; class Actinopteri; order Cypriniformes; family Nemacheilidae; genus Triplophysa; species Triplophysa siluroides. The sequence goes on from VCII01000713.1 coordinate 1,266,853, forward strand.
TGAATTTTTTTGCACTTGGGATGCACAGATAAATGATACGTGATGATAGCTAATAATTCTTTAGAAGTCAATGACTGATATATTGGCCGATATACAGTTTCTGTTATCGGTCCAATACCGAAAACATGGAAAATGATCATATATCGGCCGATACCAATATGGCCGATAATATATCCCTGTTACCAAAATCAAATAAAAAATATTTGTATAATAGTTTTTAAACCGGTTCAAACACGTTTTTTGGTTGCCTGTTCCAAAACGTTGCATGTTGGGGTGTCTAGGATGCTCAAACAAAAAGGGTTGTTTACCAAAAGAATTATATGTTCAAATTGATCGTAGCTTTTACTGCCAAATATGGTTTCATACAGTGCTTTTGGGAATCAATCACAGTATTCTGATATTGAATCACAGTGGTTACATTTTTGGGGAAATCAACTTTCACATGGGATACTTTGAATACGGGGATTGAATGAATAAGTATGCCATTGAAAATAAAACATCTTTGATATTTCTTTAGGCTATGTTCTGCCTCGGATGGTATTGTATGAGTCTAGTCTAAACTCAGTGTTTTTTGGTTATTCCACATGTGCTGGTAATACTAGTCTTTTATTATTTTTGAGCATCATTCCTACATCGCTGCATCATAATGCAGTAGTACCCCTCAGGGAAGGAATTAATGGCTCTGGCTCGACTCCCACTATCCAGTGCTGTCCAGTTGGGTGGGCTTGTGTAGAGGTCTGGTGTTAGATTTGTGGTCAGGGCCTGCTGGGTTTATGGGGGGAGAGAACTCTGCTGTGATTTGGCTTATTTTGAACAGTCAGCCACTGTGGCAGGTGCGTTCAGTACTCATTGATCTAAAATCAATAGCTTCAGAAATTCTATAAGGGATTGCTTGATTTGTTTACTTTAGTAAGACTTTGAAGAGCCATGTTACTCCTGATTGTGAAAAACACCACCCTAGTATGATGTATAAGACTTTTATGACTCACTGTACACACTTATTTTTAGTTGTTTATCACAGGAATGTCAAAAGTAGTTTTTTTACTGAAAGCCCAGTTTCTTAGAAACTTGCTCTTATGCGAACAAAGCAGGCACTTGTTTGTCTGTTTTCGCCTCGTCGTATGATCTGCATTACTTGAGTCTTCCATGATTGGCTTTAACTCTATTTTTACTTGTAAACATGGCATTGTAGACATTGTACAGTAGACTGCACTTATTGTTGGCTCATTAACATGATGTTAAAGTCCCCAAAAAAACAAAAGTGTGCGTGGCTTTCGTCTTTTTCTGCGATTTTATGTGTAAAAACAGACGTTGCATTTTGAAATGGAACTGGCAGCAGACAGTTGAAGGGGAGGAGTTGACGGATGCTCCGCCCAAGCCGTCTAACATACGTCATTTAGTATGGATAGTCACTACAGGACGGAAGTGCAATTTCAGATTTTAACTGAAGATTATGAGGGCACACAAATTTTAAAAAGAGAATGACCCACATTGATGAACTCTTTACAATAAACCTTGAAATATTTATTGAAAAATAGCCATTGTAATTTTTTATTTCACCGGGACTTTAAAATGCTTTAGATAAAAGCATCTGCTCGATGAGTTGATGTAAATCTGCCAAGTCCCTTCAGCTCCGTTTGGATTCTTTTAAAGGTGTCGGGTGTTGCTGAATCACGTAGCTTCTCTTTTCATTCCTAAAGTTCATGTTTTTTCCCGTCACATCTTTTCTTGGAAGTGGAAATGAGAAAACCCACAGAGTGTGCAGTCACATTGAATTAAAGTGCTAATTATAGGCAGCGCAGCTCCAGACCCGCGGCCGCAGCCCAGCTCAAAGCTAATGGATGTGTAAATGAAGACCGTAACATCTCACCGGTAGTCCATCACAGTCATAATGGAATCATTCAGGACGGCTGTCGGTACCATAACATTAGGTGATAGTGTTCTTCTACCTTAGATATTGAAAGGATACAGACGGGAGGAGGTTTGTGTTTTTCCTCAGAGTAATGATTTTATCTTATTAATATTCATATGTAGGGTTAGATGTTAAAATTCAGCGGACCGATTTTGTATTCTGTGTTTTTGGGTCCTTATTTGACTCCCCATAAAGACCGTTAAACATGCCTGTAGGCAACAAGAACCTGTCCTGAATATAATTAGCTTAGAGCCGAGTTCTCCTACATGACTGAAAAGTGAAAGGCATGCTGGAACCGGAAAAAACACATCATCTTTATATCACATCTTTCGCTTGCTGAACTCAGGTTAAACTACACTAGGTGCACATTGAAAGTATGCAAAGTATGCAGCCAAACTATCATCATTCATTCTGTCTTACCGTGTTCAGGCAGTGCTTAGGATTTCCGCACTGAAGCACAGCGTTCCTATGACCGTCTGTGTATAGACTGCAGGGGCTGGTTGCACCAGCTGTGCGTGCGTAAGTTACAACTTAGCCTAGTTTTGCCTTAAGTGGGCTCTTAAGTTACAACTTACGCACTACTAAATATTTTTGAGTTGCACCATTCAGCTAAGTTGACACGTAACGTGGCATTAAGTATTTACGGAAACTACCCATTGGGAGTCACTGTAGGAATAAAATTGCAGACTCACTGAACAAGCTTAATAAACTAGTTTCACTCGACGTTCTTTAATACTTTAAACATATGATAATGCTGACATTTACAGTCACACACCTTTAACATTACTTAGTGGCTTAGTGGCTCTAACAACCAGCGGTCCTAGCGCGCCTCCTGTGTGCGTTTATCTGCACGTGTATGTCAAAATAAAATCTTTTTTTATTCATTGGTGGTTGGCAGTAAAAGGAAATCACCCGTATTACATGTCATTCATTATTAGTTTTAATGTTGTATTATTTTTAATCAGTATTTTTTTTTTATATTTAACAAATGTCCTATTATGTTACTCATGATTATGTAGTATTATATTCAATAAAAACTTATTTTACCATTATTATGTTAGGTAAAATAAGTTTACATGAAGAACGTCTTGAAATTCAGAACACTTCAACACAACTTTTTCTCACGAATTTAAAGGCTGTTATTGGACTATTGAAGGTAAACGTCATATTATGCAAAGACTGCGCATCATTTTACTGAGAGCTTACGAACTACTTGCGATGTTCTGTTTTAAGTGCAAATGGTGCAACTAAATAACGTACAAAGTAATATCAAAATAATACATGGTGCTCATCCAACCACTGAAATATTATGGACAGCTCACATAAACAGTCAAGTCAAGGTGATTGACAGATATTAGGTCTCTAAAGGCCCGTTCACACCAAGAACTAAAATGATAACTGTAGTAGCGTTCACACCAACATAATATAACGTTGAGCTTATTCTAAACTCACATAGTACAGTTTCATGTGCTATTTTGTAGTGAAATTTTAAGTACATAGTAAGCATCTGGACTGGTTTATTTCCCCTTTCTGAGTCTTAAAAGCTCAGATTACTTTTTATTAACGAATTGTAAAAAAAAACGATGTACTATAAAAGTAAACTTAAGTTCTTCATCATGAAAACGATTTTATTACATCTGTTGGCATTGTTCATTTGGCACTGAGATCAGCTGTTGACATTTTTCTATATTGACATCATTGTGTTTCACCTCGAGGAGAAATGCATCTAAAGTAATTCAGTTAGACAGGTTGCGTTACCTCAATGAATGCTTTGGACTGGTTTGACTCATTTCACTGTGATCTGGAGTTTTTTTTCTGGTGATCATCAGAGAGAACCTCCTGCCAAATTGTTCTGGCACGACGTCCCAAAGAGCGGCCCAACATCTGTTTGACGATCAAACCGCCTTATGTAGAACATACATCCAGCTAAACGCCTGTACTAGTTTACTCGTGTACTGTAAATTCTTCTGATTTTTTACCGTAGTAAAGGTGATGCATGCCTTGGCAAACATCAGAAATTCAATTTTGTAAAAGGCTTTTATAATAGCAGAAAAGAAAAGAAAACAGAGGCATAAAAAGGAAGGATATCTAAACTCCAGAAGTGCCTTCTGTTTCTGTCTGATAAATCTGAATTACTGAATTGGAATGGAAAACATGTTTCAGGTTTTTGTGTATACGCTTGTCCTTGGATTTTACACTGAACTCATGGAACGTTGCTCACGGTATCAGCAGATGCTGTCAGGGCTGCTGGTAATATGCTCTCACTGATAATAAGAGATCCATCATTCTCCATTTGTTGTTACTCAACTGAGTTGAAATGGAATTCTTCCATTTACAAAGCTGGTTAAATATTGACTTGTGGTCAGTTTACTTTGCCTTCACAACCCAGCAGCACTGTAAAGATTACACGGAGTGTTAAAAAAACTTTCCAAACCTGATCACAGGTCAGTGTTAAGCTCTTCTTCTGATCACAGGAGATCCGTGTATATGACAGAGACAGGTCTTGGGTCAGATTTATTTTCAGTTCTTGCACCTGTACCCTACTGAGCTTGGGATGTGCACATGTGTTTAATTTTTGTGTGTTATGTGTTCTTTAATATTTGACAGCGCAGTGCTCAAATGTTTGTATGCTTGAAATCAGACATTAAATCCAAGAGATGTGTGTTTGCTTATTAGAAAAACTATTTTATGGGGGTTTCATCTCAGGGGAAATTCATCTTCCTAAATCAGCAATAGAGCAAAACTCTCAACCTTTCCAAGCATGCTGTATAATGTAGACAACACAAAGCCTTTGTTTTTATGCTCGTGTTTTAGTACATTAACCTTTTACAGACTTATGTCTTAATCAAACCTTCTGAAAATCAATCCCAAAGATGAGATGTTAGCATGAATAATAATGGAAGTAGGCTAAAGAAAATGAAAACATCACCTTGAATGATGATCCACATGAGGTCTTTTATAAGCCCCATCTTGCCTCTTGGTACCAACATCTGTCTCTCATCACTTCAGCATATGTCTGGAGATCTAGAGTTATTCATCTGAAACATGTTCTTCCTACTCATCACATGAGAACAGGACAGTACTATCTAGTCCTCAGGTGTGAAATATCCATGTTTTTTAACGATTGGTAGATGTGTCGGATAAACATGTTGAGATGTTACATTGCTTCATGTAGATTTGCTGATATCGTAGCACACTTATCCTAATCTTGAAAAATATTAAAAGAATAGTTCACCATAGTAGTCTTTTGTCCTACTTCATGGGAGTCAATGGTGACCTTAAACGGCTTTGTCTCAAACTTTCAATGAAATATCTTCAATTGTGTTCAGCACAACAAAGAAATGTTTACAGGTTTTTAACAACTGGAGCGTGAGCAAATGGTGACAACATTTTTGGCTAAAACTATTCCTGTAAGGATGGATGTTATGCGCCTTGCTGATTCTCTGTTTGTCTAATGTAACATTGGAAAGCATTATAAAGACATTTAGCTCTGCTTTCATGGATTTATTTTGATATGAGCTTGTGTTCAATGCGGGTACGGTCTCTGTGTACCAGGCTGTGCTATTATGCGCCTCTTTCCCGTAGCAGGATCAGTGGCGATGTCAGAATCTCTTCCATTAACGAGAAAATTATCCCGCCCGTGTATCCTCTCATCCAGAGATAATAAAGCTGTCTGAAATCTTCTGTGACTTTCACTGATGGCTGCTCTGATAAATCTAGTGCAGACCCTCACTAGAGGCCATTCACTTGGGTTTTTTCTGTATAAAGACCTTATGTAGTGTTTGCTCTGTGCGTTTGCTCTGGAACAGCTGCTGATGCTTGGAGCTTGCTGTCAACGTACCAGATTAAATGTGCCGGGAATTGAACGAGCCTGTGAGGTCATTCTCGACTCAGGCACGGAGAATCTCTCAGATGGGTGTGAACTGTTCTTTGTGGCAGTGTGTGCGTGCACGAAAAGATTACTGAGAAATACCAGATACCAATAGAGCGTTGAATGTAATATCGCAAAGTAAATTTGATGTGGCTGGTCTTGTCTGCGTGACAATGTTAGCCATGCTTTGTATGTGCAAAGCTATAAAACATTTTTATCAACTCAACATCTTTGTCGTTTAATAGTTTTATAGTTCTTAAAAAGATCAAGACTTTTTGTGATGGAACAAGAAACTTGTAATTTCAGGATGGATGGATAGGTAGAAGTAAACTGTAAGGTTAAATTTAGAGCACACTTATTCATATGACTTGTATAAAAACTTACCCTTCACTTTCTTTTTTTCAGGTTTATTACGTTTAAAATCTGCTGGATGGAGCTCATCATCTCATGGAGTTTACTGCACAGCGTAGCCGCTTCGTGAGTTCCAGCGATGGAAGACTGACCCATGTGTGACGCCACAAAGAAACATGCCGATCAGCCATGCTTCCCTCGCTGATCTCAATCCAGGACGCTCAACTCTTACTGCTATCTTGCACTCTTTCTCTTCTCTTGGATAGTTTGAACATCAAGGTACATCAACACAACCAGAAAGACGGATGATATTGTGATGTTGGGAAAAAGATGAAACAAGGACTCGTACGTTAAGAAGACAAACTCAAGGTACAGATGCATTATGGCAGCTGAATCACCTCAGCGGCTGCAGTCACATATCTGGTTCAGAGGAGAGTGACGGTTGAATGATGCAGCGAGGTGCAGGCATCGTGGGAAACGGTGGTCAGCCATGGGTACTGCGGCGAGTGCGGCTTACCTGGCTCAGTTTTATGCTCTTTTTCATTTTGGTCTTTTTCCCTCTCATTGCACATTACTACCTCACAACGATCGATGAAGCAGGCGGGCCAGATAAACGCATTTTCGGGCCACGACCAGGAGGAGAGTTGTGTGAAGCAAAACACGTGCAAGACCTGTGTCGTATACGGGAATCCGTCAGCGAGGAGCTTCTTCAGCTGGAGGCCAAACGGCAGGAGCTCAACGGCGAGATAGCCCGACTTAACCTACGCATTGAGGCGTGCAAACGTAGTATAGACAGTGCCAAACAGGACCTGCTGCAACTTAAAAATGTCATCAGCCAGACCGAACACTCTTATAAAGAACTCATGGCACAAAACCAGCCCAAACTCTCTTTGCCAGTCAGACTTTTACCCGATAAGGATGATCCTGGGTTTCCTCCTCCAAAATCAGCCCAGAATTGTCGCTTGCACACTTGTTTTGATTATGCTCGATGCCCTCTTACATCTGGTTTTCCCGTCTACGTTTATGACACGGGATCGTATCCGTGGGGTGAGAAGTTGGACCCTCTTGTTAAGCAAGCTTTCGCATCATCTGTCAAGAGCAGCGTGTATGTGACCGACAATCCAAATATTGCTTGTTTGTATGTAGTGCTGGTTGGGGAGATTCAAGAGGCGCCCTCCTCTTCACCTCCTTCACCTTCAGATCTCGAAAAGCAGCTTAAAGCGTTGCCATATTGGAGGATGGATGGCCATAACCACCTGCTCGTCCACCTGTCGAGAAAGTCTCTGACGCAGAACTTCCTGTACAACGTGAGCACGGGACGGGCGGCGGTGGCACAGTCCACATTTTTCGAGCAACAGTATCGAGAGGGTTTCGACATGGTGGTGTCTCCACTGGTCCACGCCCTGTCTGAACCCAACTTTCTGGAGGTGCCTCCACAAGTGCCAGTAAAGAGGAAGTATCTCTTCACGTTTCAGGGAGAAAAGGTGGAGTCTTTGAGAAGCAGCTTGCTTGAGGCTCCACCGCAGTCCTTCGAAGAGGAGATGGAAGGGGATCCACCAGCCGACTACGACGATCGTATTATCGGCACCCTTAAAGCTGTACAGGACAGTCACCTAGACCAGGTTCTCATGGAATTTACATGTAAGAATCAAGCCAAGCCAAGTTTACCAACCGAGTGGGCATTGTGCGGAGAGCGTGAGGATCGTTTGGAGGTACTGAAGGTGTCTACTTTTGCTTTGGTGATATCTCCAGGAGATGGGCAGCTGGTGGCTTCCGCTGGCTGTAGCATGAGACTGTTTGAGGCTTTGGAAGTTGGGGCGATACCGGTTGTTCTCGGTGACCACTCAAAGTTACCCTACAATCACCTCATCCGCTGGAGCGAGGCTGTTATTATGGTACCCAAGCCACGCATTACAGAGCTACACTTTCTCTTACGTAGCATCTCAGACAACGACCTACTGGCTATGCGACGCCAGGGTCGATTTCTTTGGGAGACGTACTTCTCCACTTCAGAGAGCATCTTCAACACTATCCTGGCTAGCGTGAGGACCAGCATTCAGATACCGGCAGCACCCATACGTGAGGAGCCCGCTCAAGAGATTCCTCACAAAGCTGGAAAGTTGGCAGGAACCGATGCCAACATGGCGGATAACGGCGACCTTGATCTAGGACCCGTTGAAGTTGAGCCCCCGTACGCATCGCCACGCTTCTTACGCAATTTCACGTACACTGCTGCCGACGTGTACCGCACCTGGAATCGTGCACCGGGACCTTTCCATCTATTCCCACATACTCCCCTAGACCCTGTACTTCCTTCAGAAGCAAAGTTTCTGGGGTCAGGGACTGGTTTCCGTCCTATCGGTGGAGGTTCAGGAGGATCTGGGAAAGAGTTTCAGGCGGCTCTCGGAGGTAATGTACCGCGGGAACAGTTCACTGTGGTAATGCTTACCTATGAACGGGAGGAGGTGCTTATGAACTCACTGGAGAGACTGAATGGACTTCCTTATCTCAATAAAGTGGTGGTCGTGTGGAATTCCCCTAAACCACCTTCAGATGACCTCCTTTGGCCAGACATTGGGCTGCCTATCATGGTAAGAACGTTATATGTTTTTTGAAGTTATGTTTAGAGATATGGGCCGGGCTTTTGTCATTTGGACAAGTAAGCAACCGTCTAATAACCACTAAGGATGCTTTTTCGTTTCTTGAGTTAAATGCAATATTATTGGACGTAATATAACCCTGCAGCAATGTGTTTTTTTGGGGTCGATTTGGTCTGATTTGTTTGAAGCGTTGTGTTCAGGTCTCTAGGGTGGCAGGCAACATTAGTTTTGGTGATATTAAAGGAAACCAAGCTGTATAAAGCCTGCAGTAAGGCTAGACTTAGTACTAAAGCATTCTATTAGGGCTTTTATTACAATCAAGTTTTATAGCGTCTTTAAAAGTTTGATTGAGTTGTAGTGCAGCTTTTGGGGGTCTTAAAGCGACAACGAGCCGTTTTGGTGTATGGTTTCCCCATGTGGTTGATAAGCGCAATTGTCTGTTATAAATGTTGTATATATTGCCCCTGTATAACCTTTCATGTGGGCAGCGCAATACACGTGAATTTGTTGACTAGGCAGAAACAGCTGTTACATCATGTCACTTCATAAACTGTGTATGTACTAAAGCACTCTTTTGGCTGCCGTGGGTTATACTACTGGGCTATATTAATACTTCAAACTAGATTCTGAGGTAGCAATTTGTTGTTAGCCGTTAGCGCATAGCGTGCTAGCTACATAGCAGCTAACGTTAGCTACATAACACATTTGCAGTCACCCAAAACACAACGCATGGATGTGAATGTGTTTAGTAACCAACGCAAATCATTTTCTGTAGTTATATCTTCGGAAACACACTCGCGACCAGGCGTTGTGCTTTGTGTAATGGGTGCAATCAATAACTTACACTCAACTCGCTATGAGAATAGTGCCTAGCACAGTAACTATAGATACCGATAACATCTACGTGCATGAACTAAGGAATCAGCAACTTTTGACCATAAAACGTTTATCGTGGTTTGTTAGTCATCATTTACAAGCATAACACTAAATTCGTGATGAGGCACAATCATGCTACGTAAGCTATTGAGACCCGGCAACATTACATTATGTCTAGTCTACCTTACGGTTATAAATTGTGATCCAGTAACGTTAGTGCGCCAATAAACAACCTGAGCACAGCCAAATTAATAATTAACTCAAAAGTACCAGACAGTAAGAAAAAATTTACATCGAAGACTTTCAAATCCAGTAGCAGGAAGGCTAACGTTGGTACTCCATCCGTTTTGCAACCCGTTGCCTCTTGCAGCTCGCGTCGCCGAGTCTCCGTCAGATATTGATTCGTGTCCGATCACTCTCTCTCTTTTCCTCTTTGTTTTATTTGCTGGATCTGCCATGGTGATAGTTTGGAGACTTGCGTTGAACTAGATCGTTTCGTCTTATTGTTAGCTGTTGGCTAACTTCTCCCAGGCTAATAGTAAAACATAAAAACGACATAAGAGTATGCCGTAAAGCAGGGGATAGGCGGGGCTTGTACCTGCCCGAAAACCAAAGTATCAAATGCAGTTTCAGCCTATAGGAGTCTGCTTAGGAAGCAACGGCAGTGAAATTCGTCCAGTTAAAAGTTGTCCTACCACTAAAATAATTTTAGAGACATTAATATAAGGTCAAAAAGTTGCACGTTATCGCTTAAAAAAATGGATGTATGGTTTGAGAGTTGTCTCAGATTTAAGGTTTTAACAGTAGCACCACACCAAACCTTTGCTTTATTTATTCAAACAAACTCTGAAATGAATGTTGCTCGGCAGTATTTGTCTTACATGAGGTCGTGTATCTTCACAATGTTCAGTAGTGTTCACAATGTGGTACATCAAGTCAGCAGATGGTGTTTCTCTTCACAGGTGGTACGAACAGAGAAGAACAGCTTAAACAATCGCTTCCTTCCCTGGGATGCAGTTGAGACCGAGGCTATACTGTCTATCGATGATGATGCTCATCTTCGACATGATGAAATCATGTTTGGGTTCAGGTGAGAGTTTTTGGATGTCATAGCACTAGCAGAGTGTGAGCAATATCACATGTTTACAGGATATTCAAAGTGATTCTCAGGCACTTGGTATTTATTCACTATGCCTTCGAAAGTGTCCAGTTTTTATCATCCTTCTGTGTCTTGCAGCAGGCATAAGAGTCTATTTTGCCTAAACCCTATTCGAAGATATTTTTTTGTCCTTTGTATTATAAGCAAAGAATGTTAGAAATGTTCAATGACTTTAGACTAAAGCATGTTTGAAAATAGTAAATGGGCTTTTATGAAGCAACAGATGTGTAATATTTCTTTTGGAAAGTAATCGTAAGCTGATCTGTTATTCTCGGCCCTGTCTGTATATTTATACAATTTTAATATGATCCAGAGAAAAAATCTGTGATTTTTTTTTTTTTTTCTGATAACATTCGTATGCCACCGTGTCTGTGGTTTGACATTGTCTGGGTCACGTGATGCAGACAGCTGTTAGATTCAGTTGTTAGCTTGAGGAATGTAAAGCATGTGATGTGATAAAGAATGTGTGTCGTGTTTGTGTTCTCTGCTCTAGACAGAGAAATGAGCAAATAGATTTCAACTCTCTTCAGCTGCTTTGTTTTGAGTTGCTTCACTGCTTTCTGGAAAGATGCTTTGGAACAATACAGTGCCTGTAAAAGTATGAAAAGGTTTCTGTCGTTTCTTCTCTTCATTGTTGTTATAGATCACTTTGTCGAGTCGTCTTTGCATTTCAACTTCAACATCATTTTGGTTGTTGTTGATGAGTGGCAGACAAGTCAAATGTGTTTCACCAAAGTCCGTTTAAGGAAGTCGTGCCACTCGGCGGCCATGTTTGCAACGCCTCTAGGCGGCTATTTACGTCATAGCAAGTCCAGATGCTTCTAGAATCGGTGGCATTGAAAGCGCATATATTCGATCAATAATTAAACATGACATGAACTGTATCATAACTTTGGTTTGCTAGAGTTAAATTGCGCTAAAAATATTTTTTTTCTTAGCACAGGCTAAGCGCCTCAGGAGAGCTCCGCCCCTTGAACCGATAGGCTCATTTTACTTGAAGACTTCCTTCGCTAGAGCGGACCTATTGAGCGTTCATTCCTCGTCATTAATTGTAAAGGCAGTGGCGCATCTTGTTAATATTAATATCTTTGGTTTCGCTATCATTCAGTGGAAAAGGTCAAAGGGGTTGATGCTTTTTGTAGGCTCTGTATTTGTTTTATTGAATATTATACAAATACCCCCCAATACTCTCTGGGATGCTGTAAACCTAGTACTAAAGTTTCTTCAGCTAATTTTGTTATGGTCTCATCTTTATTGTCAGGGTGTGGCGGGAGGCCAGAGACCGGATCGTGGGATTTCCGGGAAGATTTCATGCCTGGGATGTAAACCATCAGTCTTGGCTCTACAATTCCAACTACTCGTGCGAGCTCTCCATGGTCCTGACGGGAGCCGCCTTCTTTCATAAGGTGAAGCTGAACTTTAACGCGAATGCAGTTTTATTCAGATATCGTTTGCTAATCACAAGCAGAACGTTTGTATTGTGTTTTCTTTTTTTTTATGGATAAGCATACAGCATGTTTTGTACCCCGACACATTAATTGTCTTCTTGTGTTGAGCGCGTATTAAAGTTTATCATTGTCTCTGCAGTATTACGCGTACCTTTATTCATACGTCATGCCTCAGGCCATTCGTGATATGGTGGACGAGTACATCAACTGTGAGGACATCGCCATGAACTTCCTCGTGTCACATATAACACGCAAACCCCCCATCAAGGTAAGTGGCTTAATTTCTATGGTTTATTTTGCATGTCGTCGCTGTCCTTCTGAAACATCACATTTTTCAGAAAATGAACACTGAACTTTATCATTGATCGCATACTGTGTTGTCAAAGTCTAAGATATATACCCAGTGACAAACACAAAGGCTGACTTATAATAATGATTTATGGTAGAATCATAAAAATCACAGAGATTTTAAAAGGAGAACATAGTCATAGCCTTAAGAAATATAAGCTAATTATTAAACAGCCATAAAAAATTTGCTATACTGTCAATAAAAGTATGCTAAAAATAGTACAATACAAATAATTATGAAAATAGCTGTTGTCAGAAAGAGCCTTGGTTAAAAAGAGTATTACAAACAACAATGTCCTAGTTGTAGTAATTTTCTTCGGATTTTGTTTTGAAATATGACACGTTTTGTGATATCCACCAGTTGTTGTACATGTCTTAACCTACAGCTAGAGTCTCTTACTATACATTTGCAAGAACAAAGTGATTTGGAAATCACTTTAGATGAAAGCCTCTGCTAAATGAACAAACGTCCTATTATGTCGGAGACGTGCAGAGATTCAGTTTTCCTCCTGCACGTTACAAAGTTTTAGAGCTAGGATTTGAGTAAGCTTTAAACACTCTTTGATGTTCTGAATTTCATTTGTGCTCCGAATTATCCATAGAATGAAATGTGATGCATTTCATCAGTTCACACGCGCTTGATACCGTCCCAGTGGATTAGACAAATCAATTATATTTCAGACTGATTGAAATGAACAAAAATCAGGCAGCACAAGCGAACCAGATGATATTGACATGAAGTTATGATAAAGATCGAGGAATGGGTTTAAAGGAGCAGTTAACCAAAAAGGAAAATTCAGTCTTCACAAAACCCCTGTGGTTCTATACTTGTGGGACTTTTCTCTGTGGGACACACAAGGACATTTTTAGCAGAATGCTCATTATGTTAATGGGATGGAAAGAGCAGCTCATCTGTCTTAAGGAACTGGAGTTGTGCTCCACAGAAGTCGTTCATATCGGTTTAGAGTCCGTGACTGAAATGTGTTTTTCATCTCATCAGGTGACGTCCCGCTGGACCTTCCGCTGTCCCGGCTGTCCGCAGGCTCTGTCACACGACGATTCTCACTTTCACGAGCGTCACAAGTGCATCAACTTCTTCGTGAAAGTCTACGGATACATGCCGCTGTTATATACTCAGTTTCGAGTAGACTCTGTACTCTTCAAGACACGACTGCCACACGACAAGACTAAGTGTTTTAAATTCATATAGCGCAGGACAAAACAAGCACATCTCTCTGGGAATGTGAAGGGAATCATAGCTTTTTTTGTAAATATCGGAGGATTTTACCTTGAATTTGTCTTCCTTGATGAAAGGGAGAACGATTACAGGATGAGAAACCTTTTTAACTCGTGCGGGATTCATTAGCAACCACTACCGGCTTGATTTGCACCACTCGACCGGGACGGCTCTACGTCAAACTAACGTTACGATCATGTTACACTGACAAAACAAACAAACTGAGACGACGTATGTGATGTCGTATCTGGGAAGTATCATGATTTCAGACTTCTTTTGCATATACACACTCATGTATGAAACGCACTGATGTTTTTTTTACTCGTGTGTGTGTGTGTGTGTGTGTGTGTGTGTTGTTGTGTAGCGTGAGTGTGACTACACGTCACTAACCCCAGTGAAGTCGCTGTTGATCGTCAGATTAGGAATAGCACAAGAATAAACAGGAGGATTTAAACAGATCTGCATAGGAATAGCACCAAATCAAACTCTTGTTTTCAAGTCGTATACGGAAATCAAATGTTCCTCATGTAACCCGTTGCAGAGTAATCAACGAATGCATTGTGGTGTCTGCCTCACGTGCGCAATCTTGAAGGAGGTCGAGTGATTTCTGACACAAACGGCAGGATCGTATTTTACCTTAATAAAATAGTACAAATCATATTTGCGTTAAGAAATTGAAATCTGTTTCTGGTAACACTGAGATTGTGTTGCATGGATTTTTTATTTCATTACATGAGCACATTTCCTCACCATGTCTTCTTATTGCTTTGCAAATCTCTCATTGCTTTAATACCATACACTGTAATTGCTGTTTAGTAAAATTATCTATTGGCATGAATTGGATTCAGTACATCAAATGCGATCATAGTGAATACTTATAATAAACTGTACTTCCTGTTTTATTTCCAGATTAAAGCGATGGCATTTCATGGGGAAATGTGCTTGTCATGAAGTTTCTGTCAGGGTGCAGAAAATCTCAATGGTCCTAAAACATTCAGTTTCTTTCTAGCAATGTATAATGTATTTGACTCTGATGGTTAAACATCTGAGTTTTTATGTGTGTTTGTGACACTGTAAGATGATTTGGAGAGCAGGTGTCAGAAACTCTTACATGATTCCAGTTTTGAGGGCGATGGCGGTTAATTATATACTGTACCGGGTCACTTCTGCCAGCCTGGAGATATCCATACTGAAATGCCTGACAATATTCAGCTGTTTTTCTTTTGTATTGGTTCATTCACAATCGTTTTTTTCTGACACTTCATAGGTACGTAAAGGAAAATGACTTCACAGTTGTACGTGTACATGTGTTTTTAAACACTTTAATGTGACACTGTTCCGCTCAGTGAAGAGGAACATGAATGATTGAAGATGGATTTTTCTGCCCATTGTTTTGTAATAAGTATGTATACGTCTTTTGAACAATCTGGATCCGGGCCATGATGTTTTTATTTGTTGCATGGCCTTTGGGATGGGAGCATCAGTCGACAGTAGTTAAGTGTTATTAAATGCCAGCAGATGTTCTTCAAGCACACTAATAAACCAGCCATCAGCTTTCATTTTGGTGAACATCTCCATCAGTCCAGCGTCACTGTGTTCTCGCACCACAAATCCATTTCAACCAGGGCAAAGAGTCATTTTTGTTGTCAAATAAATTTTAGTTCTTATATACTGTTGTGGCTGTTTTTATGATGCTAAAGTTTGATAAATGTGTGGGTCGTGCCAGGGGGCTTTATTTTGTAAATAAAATCTTCAAAGCTGCAGTTGTTACTTTAGCCCATCTTTGTTTAAAGCCCCTGTGAAATAAAAAAGACAATGCCTATTTTTTTCATGAAATAGTGCAGTTTATTGTAAATAGCTTATCAATGTGGGTCGTTCTCTTTTTTAAATTCTCGTGCCCTCATAATCTAGTTAAAATCTGAAAATTCACTTCCTTCCTGTAATGACTATCCATTTTAAATGACGTATGTTAGACGGTTTGGGCGGAGCATCTGTTAACTCCTCCCCTTCAACTGCCAGTTCCATTTCAAAATGCGAAAACGACTGTTTTTACACGTACAATCAAATCACAGAGAAAGACGAAAGCCACGCCTACTATTTTTCTCATCAAAAATTCCATTTCACTCGGAAATGCGTCGAAATACGCAAGTAAAAACGATCGCAACTTCCGGTTCACGGGGACTTTAAAGTCACCATGAAATCAAACTGGAGCGTTTGTTCTATTCCAACGTTCTCTGCGTGATTTCCATACGTTTTGCATTGCGAATATGAATGAACTGATTAAAAACGAATCAGAGATGTGTAGTGTGAACCCGTCTTGACAAAAGGGCTTTTGTTTTGCCTTCCGTCACGCACAGCTGTTTTCTTTTGCCTCGGGCTCAGGCGGGTCCGCACCTCGGCCGTGGCGTTTTCAGTAGGTGTCGAGCATCCGGAAACCCTGCGGTGTGTAATGAAAGACCAGACACAAGTCTGCCTCTCTACGACATGATGAGAGCCTTCAAACCAGCACTAGACTGGCCCAACGAGAACTAAACCACCTCCTCCTAAAGCTCAGCATGTGCTGGAATATTAAGTTGAGTTCGTGTCGACTAGCTAAACAAATACAGGTTTCATTTAAGACAACACGATGTTCTAAAGAAAAAAAACATTGTTTTTTGTTATATTTAATAACTAACTATAACTTGCATTTCCCACGAAATAAATCACTAAGCTTTCCCTTGTGAATTGGTGTAAACACACACTTTTAAACATTGATTTATTACGTACTTGCTTAAGGTCGGCATGCAATTAAAAATGATCATTCTAGTTGTTTTACACAGTGGTGACGTATTTATTATAAGTTATTTATCCGTGCACATTGTTTTTTATTAATTTGCACTTGCGATCTTTAATCATAAACGATGTCAAAACGACATATCTTCACTTCTGGTCGCGAGGGCGGGGCTGCAATGACTGACAGGTCGCAACCTGGCGTTCAGATCGTTCACCTTTTCACGATCCAATCAGCTGTCGGTGGATGAAATCAAGTCCCGCCCTTCATTTTTACCATCATTTCAGAAGTCGCTTCACTCGGGTTGTTGCTAGAAGCGATACAGATACGGCCGGAACTAGTGCAACATCTCGCCATATAGTTACAAAAAAAATACATTAGCTATCGCCTACACTTACCCCAACCCTAAACTAACCTTACAATCATTAAAACATTGTAATGTAATGTTTTCTGGGCGCATGCCCAGTGGAGGGAGCCGTTTCCCTTCTAGTCAAAACCTTTCACTCGGGACACGAGACGGGAAAAACACAATCGCTACTTCCGTTTCAGACTTCAAACCCAACGAAGCAATGGACATTGTATCATGTTACTGTAGCTTTTCTCTAAGATCTTGCCACTATTTTATATAGTTTTCAAATGTCTGTCAAATGAATGTGATAAAGGTTTGGCATCAACAAGGTGAGTTTGTGTTTACATTGATACACATGGAGACAGTAAATCTCCCACAATCCCCTGTGATGTCATGTTCAGACTCCTCTGATATGACATCATCTAATGAATGAAATGAAGTTCATTTGTGTTCCTCATTAAATAGGGAAAACTGAACTGAACTTTAGTTTGTGTCCAACAAAAATGGGGTTTCCCAGTCCTCCTGATCCTATAAGAAAACTATAGATGCATGTGTTTACAGCCCCTCAGAGACACAGTTATGAGCTCACTGAAGACTGAGAACACAGCCTACGCCCCTGAAGAGAGAGAGAGAGAGAGAGAGAGAGAGAGAGAGAGAGAGAATCACATTACCTGCATTACATTTCAGCTCTTCTCACTCTGGGCTTCCTGATCGACTGGTGCTGTTCCGCTTACAACTCAGAAATAAGATGAACGAGAAATCTTTCGTAATCGTAATGGGATGATTACTTTCAAATCTCAAAATCATTAGAGCTCAATATTTCTGTAATATTATTTAACATGACTCTGACCTCTGCCAATGTTTGCTCTTTAATGTTTCCAAACTAGAGCTGTCACACAATATCAGATTTTCACTACTACAGCGTTATCCTGGGAAAAAGTGATCTTTTCGCAATATTTATTCCACGAAATAATGCTCTTTGACCAATGAATCACCCTCAGAAGGGCGAGGAGGTCAATAACGTAGTCAATACGTTTACAGAAAAGCATGTGAACTTGTATTTTTATAATTGTGCAATGATGAACTTTGACCTCTGGTGCAGCAGGAGACACAAAAGCCATCGACTGTATTTGATCAGTTTCACATTACACATACACTCCTGAAACATGTTTGTTGCAAAGAAAAACCCAAACCAGCCGACGACAAATCTATAAAAAACATTTTATTCCCAAAAATATTTTACAATGGTATTTAACAACGAACTAAATCTCCTATTCAAAACTGAGCGGCGTAATAGTCTGCAAATGAGCAGAACTGAGCTGCTTTAGATCCTGCCCTCTGCTGTGCAGTTGAAATAATGCACATACCGACACCTTCAGTCACTGTCAGGGAGAATGTTCGGAGAGGTCAAAGTTTGTGTAGGAAGCGCAACACCAGGTCTCTCAGGGCGGTCCGCAGAGATTCATTGTGGTCACAGATGATGTGTGTTCCCTCCTCCTCCAGCTGAATGAGCACATCCTCCGCCTGCAGGTGAAGAATGTGACCGCCTGACGTCTCCTCCACCTTCACCTCCATGATGCCGTTCTACAGGATACACACACACACACCTCAATCACAGACTGAAAGATGCATGTTAACTTTTCAATGTTTTCGGTTAAACATACACACTTGTTTAACCGGACCTTCTGTATGTAAGCAAATGTAAATTGAAGGTGTCTAAAACTCACAAAATTAAAATCAGGACGATGAGAAGCTTATAAATCCTAAGAGGGAACTTTTATAAAAAAAATAAAAGCACGAAAAATATGAAAACATTTTAAATGGAAACCTTGCGTGTTCAAAACCACTACTTTTCAGGAAATTGGAAAAACGCTGAATTTTATAACCAGGTTATCAAGGCAAAAAAATCTGTTTTTTTAAAAACTTTTTGTTGGTTTAATACCAGCAAACCCCACAGACAAACATTAAGGTTGATGCAATAAAAAAAACAGCGATATATTGGGTCATAATATCATTCCACCACATTTATCAACCAGAAATGTTTATGCTGCGGTAGATACAGCTGATTTATTTTGTAGACTTAACCAGTGATGTTTTTCATAACGGCATCTGATCCGTGTTTAAGAATTCATCAGGGGAAATGCTTTATTTGATACTTTAATGGTGTTTAAAAAGCATCCGACGCTGGCAAACGGCTCACGGTGGATTTGAGTGTCCGATCTCACGGTTAATGGGTCTGATAACTGCTGCGGTCAAAGCCACAGACTCTCAGCGGGACGTTCAGGACAGTCTCCAGCAGATCACTTATGCACGAACCATCATCAACTATTCTCCCTTTCACAACATCGCCATCATGTGATCAATACAACATCTGTGACCCTGGACAACAAAACCAGTCTTAAGTAGCACAGTGTTTAGTAATCGCCAAAAATACAAGGTATGGATAAAAATGACCAAAAAATCATAAGGATATTAAGTAAAGATCATGTTCCATGAAGATATTTGATCAATTTCCTGCTGTAAATGTATCAAAACTTTATTTTTGTATACTGCTACAGTCCCTCAGATTAACAACTTCAAAGGCGATTTTCTCAATATTTTGCTTTTATTGCACCCTCAGATTCCAGCTTTGTAAACGGTTGTTGTTCCCACAGATTGTTTCCTGTCCTAACAAACCATATATCAATAGAAAGCTTATTTCTTCAGCTTTCAGATGATGTAAAAATCAGACAGATGCTCCCTCGTACAGACTTCCTGGGACGATGGGGATGTTGCTATGCGGTTACTACGGTGTTCATGGACGGCTTCCATGGCATTCTGTTAGGGTCGTATTAGTTCACAGATGCAATAAAATGCTTACAAATACAAGGTTTCTTGATAAAAAGCCAACAGAACTTACGGTGAGGTGCTTGTTCAGCACTAAAGCGCTTTTCAATAACGAGAAGACTTCATTAGAAAAACACAAAGTCACCTTGACATGAATTATCAGAGAAATTCTGTTTCCTGATTCATGATCTGTTTGACAATGAAGCAAATCGAAGAGATTCAAGGTTTTCTACAGCGTCAACGATGTTACATTTATATCTCTTGAACCTTTATATACAGGTTTATTTGCACCTACATTTTTGGGAAGTGTTCTGAATCTCCCGTTCAATCACCTTGACCTCAAGCTTCAGTTCTGTTGAACTCAGTTCACACGATCGTCTAAACCGAGGAGAACTACAGATCTGAATATACTCAAGCCTCCGAACGCCTGCCTACATGTGTCAGAATGTGTTGCGTTGTCAGAATAATGTACCTTGTGTAGTAAAGCCAGGAAAGGTTCCAGAGGAATGGCTCCGGTCAGCAGAGGTTTAGGGTCGAGAACTTCAGGAGGATCCTCCGTCACTCTCTTCCTCTTCTTACTGGGCGGCACCGGAACGGGTTTGGCCACCGGCTACGACACAAAAACAAACACACAAACGAGTGTGTATGTGAACCGTCACAGGGTCGTTTTATAGTACGGACTGGAAGATGTTAAGTTGTGAACATCAAATACGTTTTAAAACACATATGACATGATGCATGTGGGCGGGGCTTGTTCTGAAACTCTCTCACCTGCAGCACGTGCTTGTTGTCTTTTGAGTGCAGCACTGCAGACACTGTAGCCACAGAAACACCCGTCTTCATCTCAGACAGAACCAGAGATTTCGCCAGCTGTGTGTGAGACAAAACACACGCTGAACATCACCTGTCAAACCTCCAAATCCATGAGAGATATTCTGATATTGTTTTGACAGCCGATATACAAATACTGACTTCGTGTCTTATTTTTCCTATATAAGTGAACTTCATTTCCTTTAACACAAACGGGTTTTGGATTGCAGTCATTCTTGACCAGATGCCGTGTCTCTGGGGCGGTTCTGACCTCGGGCAGCAGGTGGATGCGCTCGTAGCGCCGGCGGAAGGGAAGCCCCAGGACGGAGCAGCGGCGGTACGCCATGGGAGGAGGCTGGAGCTCCAGCATCAGGTCCGTGCGGTGAGGTTGAGCTGGAGGAGGTTGAGTGTACGGCTCGGGACAGACCACGTGAAGAGGCTGATGGGAAAGGTTATCACAGAGAAACGTTGATTTCTGGATTTCGATACATCACAACACGCTACAGAAGACAAGGAGATAAGTCAGGCTGTACCTGGATCTCCTTGAGGAGTTTAGACACCTGGTGGAAGTTGAGGCGCGTGTCGATGGGACAGTAAACACACTTCATGGCCAGCGGCTGGTACGGAGCCAGAACTTCCAGGTAGGAGAAGTCAGGTTCTGTTTGCGATCGTATTAAATCAAAGTTGGCAAGCTAAACTACCACAAAGCTTCAGGGCCAGAATACACAAAACATCAAATTCTTCCATTTCGGTTTCCATGGCAACTGCATCAGTAACTCTCAGAGAGACCTTTTCATCCTCATCATCCAAATCATTTTAAGGTTTATTCACACGATTATGAATCAGCATATTCATGTGGGAAAACAATTGTGAGCGGGTTAATATCTCAATTTCTTAAAGACAACGGTGAGATTACAAGGGGAGGAAATGGAAACGATCTTTATAGCAGGTCATTATTTAAAGTAATATATCATTTTAGTTTTTTGATTTTGAGTTAAAGAAACTCTAGTTGTATTTCGGACAGCTACAGCTATACGTTACTAGAGAATCGAAGAAATCATTAGCCGTTACAGACTGTGGTGTTTTTGTGACTCACCAGTAAAAATGATGGTGTTCAGGCTGGATTTACCCCACAGTTCCATGAAGTGCACCACATCACCGAACCTCAGCGATGGATGTCCTGTAAACACCACACAGGGCTGACGAAACTCACTGCTGAAGTCTCCGTGAATGCTGGGATAATGCTTCAGTTTATTGGTCTGGATCAGCTGCACAAGAAACACAAACACTGAACGCTCTTCTGAACATGATGCTGAAACACAGAACGCTGGGATTGGGATGATGGTTTACCTCAGCGTGAGGGAACGGCGGCTCGGGCAGATACACTTTAGACTGTTTATTCTGACACAACCTTTACCGAAACAATAAAAACAGAGTAAATCAGAGAGAAAACACTTCTGCTAACATATGCCAGCATCAATGATAGTAGTGCACATATACCAATAACGTATTAGTATGCTATAATCTGACATAATATAATAAAGTGCATTGATAACTGAAGCTAAAACTATGAAATGTTTGGTGGAATCAAATATAATCTAGATCTAAATATTATTTGAAAAACATATAACTATAACAATTTATAACAATATATTAAAACTTAAGTCACTAAAATTGTTAACTGTAAATAAATCAAAACTAAAAATGAACAATGAAAGCTAATTCAAAATGTCAATACAACTATGAAAAAAAGAAAATAACTCTGAATAGTTTAATATAATATGATATAGAATAAAATACAGTATAGTATATCAATGAAATTGCACCTAACCTAAACCTAAAAAAATATATAAATATACACACTATAAAATATTTTTTATGAAAAAATACTTTTAAACTATTAGCAATTTTAAAACAATAATATTATTTGAAAATTAATAAAATAATTAAATGACAAAAGCGCAAAACAAATTTCCTAAAATTACACGAAAACTAAAAATGTAAAAACATTTAAAATGTTGTATAAATATTGTAGCTCAGTGCTTAGAGAGAATGGCGCTAGCAACGCCAAGGTCATGGGTTCGATCCCAGGGATTGCACATACTCAAATACAAATGTATAGTATCATGCAACGTAAGTCGCTTTGGAAAAAAGCGTCAGCCAAATGCATAATGCAAATGGTTTTGTATAAAAGATTTATAAATGACCAGACATCAGGAGATTCATCTGTGATCTCACCATTCTGCAAAGATCTGTGAGAACTCCAGAGAGCTGTTGGCCACGGGAGAAATGAAGTAAAAGGGAGTGTTGCCCAGGTTAGCCGAGTCCAT
Source organism: Triplophysa siluroides (assembly GCA_006030095.1). Classification (NCBI taxonomy): domain Eukaryota; kingdom Metazoa; phylum Chordata; class Actinopteri; order Cypriniformes; family Nemacheilidae; genus Triplophysa; species Triplophysa siluroides. The sequence goes on from VCII01000713.1 coordinate 1,289,740, forward strand.
AAACTGATAGAGACACTCCAGCAGATCATAAATCACCCCAGAGGAATAACACGGAACCAACACGTTCCCTCCGGGCACGGATGGTCAACGCTGAGAGAGAGAGAGAGAGAGAGAGACAGTCACTGGATCACTGACGTTCACACGTCAACTCTTTCTGACATCGGACGGGTGTGAAGAACTCACACAGATTACTGCAAAATTCTCCCAGCATGCCGTCTGGGTTAGCGGTGGGGATCTGGGTCAGGCCTGTCAGGATGAGAACATCACTGTTCTTCAGTGAGCTCTGGTCCATGGGCTAAAGAACACAACACACGTCTCAGAACATTTTCAGTGTCCATCTGAAGAAATACTTGTGTCTGTATGAGAACATCATCCTTGTCATCATGCCCGTGTGACATCATCACCTGAGGGTGCGTGGTGAGCAGCGAAGACCCCGACACGTACGACACTTTCTCATAATGCGACTGAATGATCCAGTTGGAGCTGCCCAGAGAATATCCAGAACTCAGAGGAGAGACCTGAACCGCTCCGAATAACTCCTGAGAGACAGAGAAAATCCTGAGAGGTCAAACGGCCGGAAATGACAAAAAGCATCAGACACGAGAAGAACGACTCACCACTTTCTGTGAATATCCCACCAGCTGGACCTTACTGAGAGCAGAATTCACCTCCTGCATGCTGTAACATCTCCTCCAGCTGCACACGTCCACAGCGTCTTTCAGAGGAGCCGGCAGCCTGACGCCATACAAACAAGCAAACATCACGAGTCTCGTTTTTTAAATCCTATTAAAGTCATGTTGACTCTGCGCCAGTACCTCTGTATGTCTTTGTTCTTCCAGCAGGTGGCAGTGTGAGCTTTTGGAACCCTCTCCATGAACGCCACCAGCTCCTCCATCAACAGCCTACAGCAAGAAACACAAAAAATCAACAAAACTGAGCCTTTAACCCAAAATTATGTTGCACGGTGGCCAATGGGAGGTTAAAGAAAGCCCACCTGCCGATCTGCAGGGTGGGTTCTGTGGCGTATACTGTTCCTGTAAACCCTGTGTGTTCTGTGATGTACGGCAGAGCCATCATGCAGTGATAGTTGGATATCAAGATCACATCTATGGTGGAGAGATCCAGCAGTTCTCTCTGAAAAAGTCACGTAATTCCTTTAGGAAAAACCTCTTTCTTTATTTATTAAGAACCAAGTTTTGTGAGTTTGAATGACATGTTCTTAAAAAAGGGAAATTCAAATATTTACTTCAGGGAGACAAAATTCCGGCTGCGAGTCCACAAACACTCGTCCAGAGCATTCCTTTAACTCCTTCAACACACACAAAGACACGTTTCAATGAATGGCGTCATTTTTTATGTTGAAAACTGAGAACAAGCTCTCACTTTCTCCAGGTTGACGGCGCCATCCTTGGACACCCATCCTGGGAGTTTGGATAATCTTGGACTGTAAATCCATGAAACAAAACGAATCTGAATTAGTAGATCAAACCAAGCCATGCATTATAGCATAAATGATATTTATCTTTCATATGTAAATTTGTGCCTAACATGCATGTGAAAAACACATAATAGTGAACTATATAAATCATATCAAAATATATGTGAAGAACTCAAATGTTATGATGATCTGTATCATTAAGCATCTTCTCAGACATCTTGACATGAGTCATGTGATCTGACCTGTGAACCAGAGGCAGTGGCAGGAAATACAGTGAAGCTGTGATGTCCAGCCCACAGTCCAGCATGATGGTGGTGGACTTAAACTTCAGCACATTACAGGGAAGAGTCGGGTGACCCGACAGACAGTACTGCACAACACACAACACACACACACACATGGTCATAAAACACACAATCATGTGCGAACATACAGCTGGAATGATTCAAGTGCAGCACACAGACTTTCATCACACACAGTCACTCATATTTATATATATATATGTTTATATATAGATCCCATCCACGCATTAATAAAAACCTATTAATATACTCACTAATTTCATGTTTGATCCTTATACAATAGACAAGTCTCTTGTTTTGTTTTCTGTAATGCGAACACACGTATTTGAGAGGTGATGTTGTTTCCTTCTGTTGTGTGTCTCTGCGTGAGTGATTCAGCTCTCGACTGACTCGTCGCCCTCTAGCGGCGGGAGCGACACCGCGTTACAACTGTCAGGTAAAGTTGCAAGTTTATTAGTAACAAACACAACCAGAGTACGACACGCAATGTTTGGTCAAACTCTACGCACACAATACAATAAAACTACATTTCTATGAAAACCTTCTTGGTGGGGGAGTTTCCTCGGCCTTTAAACAGCTTAGAAACGTAACAGGTGTCACATGATAATGCGTTTAGCAGCAATCTTAAACTGTGACTGTGAAGAAATGGCGCGTTATTAACCTTAAGCCTCTTGATCTATATCATTTGGCAAAATGTAGTGCACACAAATGTTACGTTACGAATCACAACCGTGCTTCAGTGTGCGTTTCATCTTCACGCAGCGCTGCGCACACTGATTAGCGTCTGACACTAGTATCGCGAGAGTCGTTTTTTAAACTGGGCTTTCCAGTCACTCTCGCGATACTCTACGTCAAATGCCTGTCGGTCTGCGCAGCGCCGCATGAAGCCTCTCTCACTTTCACACACGCGCAGGCAGTCAGGCACAGCACTGCACAGCTTTCGTTCGCTCAGTCGCACACCGGCGACTCCGGCTCGACAGCTTCGAGAGTTTAACACGGTAATATGGCGAGATTTAGGAAATACTTTTGTGAATGTTTCACCTTTTGTCAGTGTTTTCGCAATAACGAACGCCAGTGTGTTGCGCAGGTCGATGTGAAACGCTGGATAATCGTGTCGTTTAATCTGTAATCTGTGCTGGAATGTCACACACAGACCTGTGACGAGGAAATCACACACTTCATCAGGTAAACTGTTTTGACCTAATAAAAACCTTTCTTTATGTGTGTAATACAGTGTGGTTGCCATTAAAACCAATAGAGAAATCTTTCTTGTCATGCTTTGGGACTCATTCTAATGGTTTTCATTCAGCAAATAACACCCGACCCATAGATACCATTATAATTTCCATTAAAACCAACACAGTTCCCATTTTACAGCCATTCAGTCTAGTAGAATTGCTGAGATAATTTCTGCTGTTTATTTTCGGCAGGGTTCATAATGTAAAAACATAGTAACACAAACAATGAGCGAAAAAGTGCAACATTGTTTATTTTTTGAGGTTCAACGTTGGTTTTTATTTGTGACATTCAAAGCTTCATCATTCAAGCTCCATCATAGACATAAAACTGCATGTTTGTGTGATTTGGTGTTTGATTATGTTTTATAACGCATGACAGATGCAGAAGATTATAATGGACGACAAAACTCAAAGTGATTCTAATGTGAAAGTGGCCGTTCGGGTCCGACCCATGAACAGGAGAGGTGAGTCTCCACACATGTGACATCACATCTTGTGTTTGGTGCTGAAAGAGTGTGCGTGTTTTATCCTTCATGCACCGTATATTAATATGTAAAGGATCATCTTTTATATTCCATTCAACTCGTTCTATTCTGTGTCACATTTTGTTTTCTAATGACATCGCCATCTTTTGTTTTCATCCCCTCCGTCCAACCACCTGTCATACGGTGCTCACTTTTCACTTTCCAATAAACTCCTGACGGATGAATCGGGTGTTATTAGAAGGCTTCATGCGAGAGTTAACATGATGAACGCTCATGATCTTTGCTGTGTTTATACAGAGCGGGACCTGAAGACAAAATGTGTTGTGGATACGGAAGGAAATCAAACTGTGCTGTATCCGGCCAGTGGAAACCTGGGAAAAGGTGACAGCAGGTAAGCAGACAGCAGGGGTTTGGGGGATTTTGTACACATGACAGTTCTCTAAATCTAACATGGCGTTTAACTAGATTTTTGTATTTTCTAAACAAATTCATTTGTAGAATTGTCACAGCGTGACTGTCAGGTGTTGTGCGTGGTCGCCTGTGCTTTACCATATGGTTGCTAAAATATGCCTCACGATCCAATATAAATCTTTCTTTTCACAAATTCGTTCATCTGCTCGTGTAGAAAACACAGCACTCGTGTGCTCAACAAGCCGCACGACTTGAGGTATCATTCGTGATGTCAAAGCAAACCGAGTTTAATATTTAGATTTTGTTCAACCCTGTTATCATCAGTAGTAACGGTGACACCTTAACAAACAGCACTAATAATACAAGAAAACACTCCGCTGCTTGATTTCTGTCTCTATATCAGACGTGTTTTCTTCTTTCCCAACATTCCTTCTCTCCCGTGGCCTTCAGCGTCCATGGAAACACGTGAAAGTTCATTGGCGGGCCAAAAGTAGCCGTAAATACTCGTGATTAAAAACCAAGGAGAATAAATCACTCGTGTTTCATTGGCTCTTTTCAAGTCTCCTAAATACAAAGCGTCAGGACTTCTTTTGCAAAGTTAATTTAGTCCGACACAACATCACTTGATTCTTTTCGAAACGTGAAGCTTTTGAATGTTGGCTTGAGAAAGATACATTACATCTTACAAAAATTCAGAGGTTGCCAGGGTGTTTCTTAAGGATTTTGTGGGATTTTCTTGCTTCCATTGTTGGTTGTAAATCCAATATAATACTTTTGAGGTATGGATATGAGAGCTAATAATGTTGCATTGGTTGTTTGTTTTTGAGTCGCTGTAGATTTAAGGGCTCTCTTTACTCTGCAAACACACACAGATGAGTTTGTCCGTCAGCAGTAGTTTGTGTATCAGTTGGCGTGTGTTTAATCTCTGTGTTTGTTCTTGTTGTTTTCTGGCAGCGTGCAGTTACATGTATGTGTGTGTTCTATAAAGAAAGACTATTGGATGATCTTTGGCTTCCGTCGTTTCTCCTCATGAATTCCACCTTGTCTCTTTACAAAGGGTGTGACTGTTTCTCAAGGATCTGGCCCTCCTTCAGGTCACCTGCTCCTGCAGGAATCTCTCTGGATGAATCCAGTCCTGCTCATATTTCACCCCGAATTCTGAAGACGCGTTTCATCATGAAATCAAAAGAACAAAGTCAAATTTACATTTGGTGTGGAAATAAGACCCGGATGAGATTCGATCCTTCGGCAGCATAAAACTCAAAATGCCGGCTCAAACACACGCAGGGAAACCTTCGGGTTGTGTTCCTGACGTCTGAACTGTCTCCGCTGTACCTCGCAACAGTTTTCAGTGTTTCAAGCTTCTGCGAACAGGTTTAACAGGCTCATGCAAGAAAGTTCACCCAAATTCCTCATTAATCCCTTCTGGCAATTAGCTGCTTTTATTGTTCAGCCCAGGTTATGTGCAGACAAGTCACGCTCGGCGGTTATCATGTAAATCACGACGCTTTTCTTTTGTGAAATGAAGGAAATCGAGTTATTTTGGGATTTGATGTGTGTTCTCACACATGGGTTGAGCTGATCTCTACATCACACAGAAGATTTGAGAAAGAAACGAGTGAAAGAAACTGAAAGGTTGTCTCAATAAAACTTTATTGGTTTTATGGGAAAGAACACAAAGGAACGGTGCTGCATGACTACTTTCGATATTTCACAAAGCACACTGCAGTTGTTTGTGCTGTCTGTTACTCATACTTGTGTTAGTATCAAACTTCAGTACGTAACCCGTCCTTCTCTCTTGACTCGGGTCGGTTTAAAACCGCTAAGCAACATGATAAAACCCGTCAGAAAATGCAGGCAACCATCTACAACACCCCGAGCATCATAGCTTCTCGCTTCAAAAATGATAGAAATGTAGTTTATTTCTTCATGTGATTGTTGTTTTCACGTCTTAATGTTGTTTTTCATGAATACAGGGGCAAGCCGAAGGTGAGTCCTCACGTCTGTTCTTCATTATATTATTAACACAGATGAATTCATTACCGTCACTGAATAATGTGTGTTATGTTACAAAAACATTTGTCAAATTGACACAAGGCCGTGTGTGCGTCGCATGTTATTTCAAATGTTTTCTTGCAGGTCTTTGCGTATGATTATTGCTTCTGGTCTATAGATGAGACTGAGGTCACCAAGTTTGCAGGTCTGTCTGTTGATTTATTTACAAGCTTGTATTATTAATTCTGTTCAAACTGATCTACAGATTGATTTATTATGATGAAATGTACATATCTAAGGGTTTTTGTGAATGTCACAGGTCAGGATGTGGTGTTTCAGTGTCTTGGAGAGAGTCTTCTGGACAGCGCTTTCCAGGGATATAACGCCTGTATATTTGCATATGGCCAAACAGGTACACAAACATGCAAAGAGTTATTTTGCGGGGTAATTTTTTATTCATATTTTGAATTAGCTTTTATTTTTATATTTTTTGTTAATGTAAGTGTAATATATATATTTTTTATTTATTTATATATTTTATTTCATTTCAGTTAGAGATGTTTTAATAATTTTTAACTGTCTTATTTTACGATAATAACAGTTATCTAGTTTACTTGCTAATATTTGGCATCAAACACCATTCAGACAGAATTTGTTATGGTAGAGTTTTTCATGACTAATAAAAACGTTCTGATCTCATTGGCTCAACCTCCACCCAACTATGGCGATAAGTGTCTCTCAGTATTCTGTTTTCTGATTGGCTCCTGCCGTGTTTCTCTTTGTGTTGATTGGCTAAAGGCTCAGGAAAGTCATACACGATGATGGGAACGGCCGAGCAGCCCGGTCTGATTCCACGGCTTTGCAGTTCTCTGTTTGAGCGCACGATTCAAGAACAGAGGGAGGGCGAGAGCTTCGCCGTGGAGGTCTCTTTCATGGAGATCTATAATGAGAAGGTGCGAGATCTTCTGGATCCTAAAGGGTGAGGACAACCGTCTTTGTGCTGGAAGTGTTTCAATTGCATTACTTTGAAAGAGTTAAAGATTTTTTTTTCAGGAGCCGACATGCTTTGAGGGTCCGGGAGCATAACGTGTTGGGGCCGTACGTGGACGGTCTGTCTCGACTCGCTGTGACTGGCTTCAAGGTTCTTCAACCTCCAACATTTCGTTTATTCATCTTCCTCTTGTTGAAAGTTTGTAGAGTTTCATCTTTTGTATTTCAGGACATTGAGTCGCTGATGTCAGAGGGGAATAAATCTCGCACCGTGGCGGCCACAAACATGAACGAGGAGAGCAGTCGCTCACACGCCGTGTTTAACATCGTTCTGACTCACACGCTCAGAGACCTGAAGACCGGGGTAACATGCACATCACTGACACCACAGGAACTTTGACATGCCTTTATTCTCCAGCGTGTTGTTTGATTTGTGAAATGTTTGTTTCAGACGAGTGGAGAGAAAGTGAGTAAACTCAGTCTGGTGGATCTGGCTGGTAGTGAGAGAGCAGATAAAACTGCAGCTGCCGGAGAGAGACTTAAAGAAGGCAGCAATATAAACAGGTCACACACACACATTCAGCCACATACATACTCGCACACACACACGCAGACCCAAGGAGACCTTGTGAGGGGCTGTCAAAAGTTTACACACACACTTAAATACTCTCACAAAGACACACACACACCTAAACACGCACACTTAGATACTCTCACATAGACATGCGCGCATTCACACACACACACACACTCATACACACGCACACACACCTAAAAACGCACGCTTACATACTCTCACATAGACATGCACGCTCATACACACACACATAAAAACACACACTTATATACTCTCACATACACATGCACACTCATACATTACACTTACACACACACACACACACACACTTTACGACATGCACACACACACACATAAAAACACACACTTACTCTTACACACACACTCATACACACACACACACACTTATATACTCTCACATACACATGCACACTCATACACACACACGCACACACACATGCACACTTATACACACTACACCACACACACACACACACACACACCTAAAAACGCACACTTACATACTCTCACATAGACATGCACACACTTATATACTCTCACATACACATGCACACTTATACACACTTACACACACACACACACACACATAAAAACACACACTTATATACTCTCACATACACATGCACACTCATACACACACACATAAAAACACACACTCACACACACTAAAAACGCACACTTACATACTCTCACATAGACATGCACACACACACACCTAAAAACGCACGCTTACATACTCTCACATAGACATGCACGCTCATACACATACACGCACACACACATAAAACACACACTTATATATTCTCACATACACATGCACACTTATACACACACACACACACACCTAAAAACGCACACTTACATACTCTAAAAACGCACACTTATATACTCTCACATACACATGCACACTCATACACACTTATACACGCGCACGCACACACATAAAAACACACACTTATATACTCTCACATTTATACACGCGCACGCACACACATATTATATACTCTCACATACACATTTCACAAAACGTACACTTCGGTTTCAAAACAAGTGTCCCTCATTATCCACGATGCAGCTTATTATCTTTATCATTTACTGCCTTATGTGTCTATGAAACTATAAAGTATAACCTGAGTGCTGACCAGTAGATCCACACAGTGTTGGTTTCATGTTATACGTGTGTGTTTGTAGATCTCTTACTACACTGGGGTTGGTGATCTCAGCTTTAGCAGAGCAGGGCGCTGGAAGAAGCAAGAGTAAATTTGTTCCCTACAGAGATTCTGTGCTCACGTGGCTGCTGAAGGTGATCATAGGTTAACAGTGGAGATGAAAGGAATGCTTTGGCTTTGGCTTGGCCGGCGCTGATGTCATTTCCTCTCTTTATGCAGGACAGTCTAGGAGGAAACAGTCGTACGGCTATGGTGGCCACGGTGAGCCCTGCGGCCGACAACTACGAAGAAACACTCTCCACGCTGAGATACGCCGACCGGGCCAAAAGCATCGTCAATCACGCCGTGGTCAACGAAGACCCCAACGCCCGCATCATCAGAGAGCTGAGAGAGGAGGTGGAGAAACTGCGCAGTCAGCTGACGGAGGCCGAGGTGATGCGCGCAGACACGCGTCACGTGACCTTTGACCTTTAGCAGACGTTTAACGGTGTGCGTTTGTGTTCGGTCAGTCCATGAAGGCTCCCGAGCTCAAAGAGAGACTGGAGGAGTCTGAGAAGTTGATCCAGGAGATGACGGTGAGCTGGGAGGAGAAGCTCAGGAAGACGGAGGAGATCGCGCAGGTGAGACTTTCTCAAAAACACGTTTGTGATGTCGTTGGCAGTGTGTCGTTCTGAGAAGGAGTTTCTCGTCTGCAGGAGAGACAGAAGCAGCTGGAAAGCTTGGGGATTTCTCTGCAGTCGTCCGGGATCAGAGTCATCGATGATAAATGCTTCCTGGTCAATCTGAACGCTGACCCCGCCCTCAACGAGCTCCTCGTCTACTATTTAAAGGTACAGAAGATTTTTTTTGCATAACCATTATGCTCAGTTTTCTTCTTCTCTTGATCTGCAAGACACTGAATCATTTTGCAACACTTTGGTTTTAGAAATGTTACGTTAGATTAGTTGGATTTGTTTATGTGTGTGCGTCTTGATACAGGAACACACGCGTGTGGGCTCTGCGGACTCTCAGGACATTCAGCTGTGTGGTTTGGCGATTAACCCTGAGCATTGTGTGATAGACATGAAGCCAGAGACGGGTGTGACGCTCACACCAAAGAGAAATGCTCGGTAATATCACTTCTAATCCAATCACAAGTGTTCGGTGCTGAATACAGCCACTATCACGTCTGTCTGTCTGTCTGTCTGCAGGACGTGTGTGAACGGGGCTGTCGTCTCTTCTCCTGTTCGGTTACATCACGGAGATCGAATCCTCTGGGGTAACAACCACTTCTTCAGGTCTGTGCGATCCATCTCCAATCGGCCAATCAGAGACCTCCATTTGATGTCATTTTTACAATACATTGTACATTAAAAACATTTGAAAGATGGTTCAAAATAATGTGGTAATGAAGGTCACTTTCCATAATGACACACGCCGTAAACATTGACAGTGTGGTACATTCTGTGTTGTCTGTCAGGATCAGCATGTCTCACGTGTATCGTGGCGAGGAGGCCGGTGTGATGAAGGCTGCTCTGAACGCTGAGCTCAGTCAAGACTCCAGCTTCAGTTTTGAGTCTGCGCAGACGGAGGTGATGATGAAAGCTTTGGAAAACAACGGTGAGATGAACGCACACGCTCTGTTAAAAGATACAGGCCATACTTTAGTGCACTTAACAACATCTGTCTCTTTCTCTCAGATACCATGCAGTCAGTTGTTCATTCTCTGGAGCGCAGACATGAGGAGGAGAAACGCTCGGCTCTGGAGCGCCAGCGGGTCATGTACGAGCAGGAGCTGCAGCAGCTGCGCAGACGGCTGTCATCAGAGCTGCAGACGCAGAGCTCTCATCCACAGAGACACAGAAGCAATGAACATCTCAACGTGACCTCAAACACACAGAGCAGACTGCAACAGTGGAGTGAAGAGAGGTGAGAAACCGCACGCACGCACACACACACACATTACATATCACGCACACACATTTACACACACACATTATACTTTACACACACACAGACATGACACATCACGCACACACATATATGCGCACACACATTATACTTTACACACACACATACACATTACACACACATACACATTACTCGCACATTACACACACATACACATTAAATACACGTACGCATGCACGCACACACACACGAACACACACACACACACACACACATTATACTTTACACAAACACACGTACGCATGCACCACACACACACACATTACACATCTCACACACACATACGCGCGCGCACACACATTACACTATGCACACACATACACATTACACACACACGTACGCATGCACGCACACACACACACACACACACTCAGCAGACACACACATTTTCTTCATGTGTCTTGTGTTGGTTGTCAGGGTAAAGAAAAACTCAAATGGACCCAAATAGATAAAAGTGATGCAGAATGAAGGTGTCTGAAGTGTGTGTGTTTGTGTTGTGTCAGGGAAGCTTTGATGAGTCGGACTCTTCGTAAACTCAGAGATCAGATTGTGAGAGCAAATCTTCTGGTGCAGGAGGCTGGATTCATCGCTGAAGAGCTCAACAAGAAAACTGAATACAGAGTCACTCTACAGATACCTGCAGCTAACCTCAACGCTAACCGCAAGGTCAACACACACGCATACACACACTCTGTCTCTCTCTGTCTGCGTGTGTGAGGTTTGAAGAACTGATCTGTCTGCCTGTGCTCTCAATGTTTCAGTCGACAAGAGTTTAAACACAGAAGTGTTGTTGTGTGTTCTGCAGCGCGACTCTGTCCTGAGCGAGCCGGCGGTGGAGGTGAGGAGGAGGAGTAAAGGCAAACAGATCTGGGCCATGGAGAAGATGGAGAACAGACTGGTGGATATGAGAGAACTCTATCAGGAGTGGAAAGACTTTGATGAAGACGATCCTGTACGTCTAACCACACTAGAACAACAACAACAAGAAAACAACAGCAACAATCATTTGCTGCATAAATAACACTCACTGAACACACACTCTTCAAACACACTACACACACACGGTTTGAAAACACTGCATAAACACGCACACACACTCCATGAATGCTTCACACAAACACACACAATTCAAACTCCAAAAACACTACACACACGTACACACACATGCAAAAACACTCTAAACACTTACACGGGTTACACACCAAACATACACAACACACACACAAAAACAACACACACTTCCAAAAAAGTTACACACCAAACATAAACACACTTCACACCACTCCAAAAACACTACACACACATACACTCCAAAAAAGTTACACACCAAACATTCTTCAAACACGCTTCACACACACTTCAAAAAACACACACACCACACTCCAAAATAAACACACTCCAAAAAACACTACACACACTCCAAAAAAGTTACACACCAAACATTCTTCAAACACACTTCACACACACTCCAAAAACACTACACTCACATACACACACTCCAAAAAAGTTACACACCAAACATTCTTCAAACACACTTCACACACACTCCAAAAACACTACACTACACACACTCAAAAAACATTCTTCAAACATTCACACACACTTCAAAAACACTACACTCACATACACACACTCCAAAAAAGTTACACACCAAACATTCTTCAAACACACTTCACACACACTTCAAAAACACTACGCACACACACACTCCAAAATGTTACACACCAAACATTCTTCATACACGCTACACACACACTTCAAAAACACACACACACACACACACTCCAAAAAAGTTACACACCAAACATTCTTCAAACACACTTCACACACACTCCAAAAACACTACACACACACACACTCCAAAAAAGTGTCACACACACTTCAAAAACACTACACACACACACACTCCAAAATGTTACACACCAAACATTCTTCAAACACACTTCACACACACTCCAAAAACACTACACACACACTCCAAAAAAGTTACACACCAAACATTCTTCAAACACATTACACACACACACACACCAAAAACACTACACACACATACACACACACTTTATTGGCAGATTTTCTTGCACACAAAAGTAATTTTGCCTGATGGTTGAAGTGTCCCTTACACACATTTAAACACTAAGGCAAGTTGTGTCACAATCTCTGCTGGTCTCTGCACAGGTCATGCGCTCTTACTTCAAGCGTGCGGATCCGTTCTTCGACGAGCAGGAGAATCACAGTCTCATCGGTGTGGCGAACGTCTTCCTCTCCTGTCTGCTGTATGACGTCCGGCTGCAGTATGCAGTACCCATCATCAACCAGAAGGGGGAGGTGTGTACCCCAGCAGACCAGCATGTTTTATTCAGAACGGTGATGTCATTGGTGTGTATGTGCGCTTCAGGTCGCAGGTCGGCTTCACGTCGAGGTCGAGCGTGTGATTGGCGGGCCGGAGGAGCGTGAAGGAGGGGGAGGAGACTCCGAGACCACAGCAAACGGCGAGACGCAAGAACGCAAATTTACCTGCATGGTGGGTCGAGGAAGTCTCCCTCTACTACACAGATGCTTCATGTTCGTCACGGGTCAATGGTGAATTGTGTCTTGTGTCTCCAGATGAAGATCTTACAGGCGACAGGATTACCCCAGCACCTCTCAAACTTCGTGTTCTGTCAGTATCATTTCTGGGATCAGTCAGAAGCTGTGTTCATCGCTCCCGAGGTGAACCTGAGCGCCGTCAGCAGTAAAGAGCCGCAGAGATCCGTCGTCTTCAATAACTGCAAGGTGAAACGCACTCGCTTCAATATGTTGTCCATTAGCACATGTTTCTTGTTGAGGAGCGTGTGGGTCAACATCTCTGTGTGTCAGTAGAGGCTGGAAGTGACGGTGACGGAAGATTTCCTGGAGTTTGTGACGGACGGCGCTGTGGCTGTTGAGGTTTATGGTCACAAGCAGTCAAACCCGCGCAGAAATCTGGCACTCTGGGACGTGGGGGTGATTCAGTCGAAGAGTCGCTCGCTCAGAGAGAGGCACTACATCAACCGTTATTTCAACTTCTAGTGCACAGTATTCTCCGATTTCATCTCCGGGTTTTTAATCGGCTCGTGTGTGTGTGTGTTGTGCAGGTGGAGTGAGGTGACGCGCAGGCTGGAGCTCTGGGTGCAGATTCTGGAGCTGAATGATGTAGGACAGTTTGTGCCGGTGGATGTTCAAGCAGCTAAAGATGTCCATACGGGAGGAATCTTTCAACTGAAACAGGTGTGTGTACTTAAAGAGATACTCCACCCACAAATGACAATTCTGTCATCCTTTACTCACCTCGAGTTCTTCCAGATCTGTATGCATTGTTTTGTTCTGATGAACACAGAGAAAGATATTTGGAAGAATGTAGGAAAGCAAACAGTTCTGGGGCACTTTTGACAACCGTTGTATCTTTTCCTACTATGGGAGTCAATGATGGCCAAGGACTGTTTGGTGATACACATTCTTCCAAATATGTTTCTCTGTGTTCTTCAAAACAAAGCAATGTACACAGATCTGGAAGAACTGGAGACATTAATTTTTGGGTGAACTGTCCTTTAACTGTATTTCAGGGACATGTTCGTTCCCAAATGTAAGCAAAACCTCTTTTTGGGGTCACAGTATTTATAACCAGCAGTAGCTGTGTGTACGATTTGAGTTGTTTGTGTCAAAACAATATGTACAGCCAATGAAAAAATCCAGATTTTCTTGTAATCATCATTTCTAGATGTATTGTGGTCAGTCCAGTCCAGTGTCTGTTGAATTTCAATCAAACCTCAGGAGTGACACAAAGTCATCCAACAGATGTGAAAGACTGACACAAGACACATGAAATCTCACATAAAAAAATAGTTTTTGAACTTTTTTTAAATACGTATAGAAATATGGCTGTTGTAGTGCTCAAAAGTGAATTAGAAAAAAAATCATTTTTCATTTTCTGCAAATAAATAATAGAAGTAGAAATATAATTTTTTATTTGAAATTAGGGATAAAAAATGATAATTTTACCCGAACACCCGCCTATAAAAAGTAAATTCGGAAAAAGTGAAAGTAAATCGAGATAGATTCTTATTTCTCTCTGTGGCCGATATGAAGAGATTAATGTTTCTTCAACAAATTCAAAGTTTTAGGTTTGGTCCACCAGAGGGCCTCGAGATGACTTTAAACGATTTAAAAAAGGCCAAAACAAACATTGAAATAAGCTTAATGCTACTAAAAACACAATATAATGGGCTCCTCCAGCGTTATGATCTGACACAAAAAACTCAGAGAATGCGTTTGTTACCAATATACTGAACCATCTGCTTATATTTGACTAAACCCTCGTTGATAGAGTTTAAATATCAGTCTATGCATAAGTTTTCTATTTAAAAAAGGGAAATACATTTTTGGGAGACGACAAACTCTCGTTTTTTACCCAACAGATGAAGTAGGGATGTCCCTTCAGAGAGCTTAAAATAGTTACTTTACGTTTCATGTGCTGATTCATGAGGAATATAGACCGTTATGGACGTGACAATCCTGAAAATCCTGAAAAAAATCATGCACTAGAAATAAAACATGAAGAGAGACCTCGCATGGGTATTTAAACCACCAAATGTCTGTTCTGTTAGTGTAGTAAACACCTTTTTATAAAAAGCCTTGCTAAAACAACCTGGATATGGTGTGTGTGTGTTTAGGGTCAGACGCGGCGTGTTCAGGTCGCCGTGCGTTCAGTTCAGGATTCTGGCACCATGCCGCTCATCACAGATTCTGTGCTCAACATCTCCATCGGTAACGTGGAGGTCCATCACATCCAGCCTGGCAGAACCACACCGAGGGTAAAACCTTCATTTCATGATAACCATTCAAAGACTGCGATTCCGTCATCATTTATTCATCGTCTGAACCTCCGTCTTCTGCGCTTGTCGTTTCGCAGGTGGGAGATAAAGACGCGGACAGTTATCAGGTACAGACCCGTCTGTTGAAGTTCGCGGCGCTCTTCTGCTCCCGCTCAGGGTTTTAAGGACGTTCTGTGTGCTTTGAACCGCAGGAAGTGGATCTGGAGAGACTCCGAGTGCAGTGGCTGACGGCTCTAACCAAACGGCAGGAATATCTGGACCGCCGTCTCCAGGAACTCGTCTGCAAGCAGGGTAAGTCTCCGGGCACACGGGCTGGTCTGTCAGCGTCGTGTTAGATGTCAGAGATGTAAGACGGCGTGTTGTCTGGCTGTGCGTAGATAAATCCGAGGAGGACGTGGAGTGCGAGTCTCGGCTCCTGGAGTGTCGACTGACGCTCACCGAGGAGAGAAACGCTGGGATGGTGCCGTCCGCTGGCAGCGGGATCCCGGGAGCTCCAGCCGAGTGGTGAGCGTCTGTTTGAACCTCACCGAGCTCAGATCGATCTCTCTCTCATGTGTGGTGTCTGTGCAGGGTTCCTGCTCCAGCAATGGAGACTCACGTCCCTGTCATCTTCCTCAATCTGAGCGGTACGTGTCCGCCGTTTTCAAAGATTTCACCTCGTCCGAGAAATCCCGTCGCTCACATTTGTGTTTGGATCCGCAGCCGACGACCTCCACGACCGTCTCTCCACTCCTCCGGCGGGAGGTCAGGATGCTGTTTTGAGCAGAGAGGACAAGGAGGATTTCATGGACTTGCAGATCGTCCGACACTACGAGAATGAGGTAAGGAGTCGGCATCCTGACGCTCGGTGAAGCCAGACGCGTTCTGATGTCACTCTCCGCTCGCAGGTGAAGGCTGAGGCATCGTGGGATTGCACGGTTCACCAGTGTCCTGAGCTGAGTCGAGCGGGCGCGCAGGAACACCGAGTTTATCTCACCGTCTGCACCGGCGTTCTGCTCAGCCACCCGGCGCGCATGCAGCTGGTCCTGCGCAAACGCATCTGCGTCAACCTCACCGCACGACAGGTCTGACGTTCAACACGGCGTTTGATGATTCTGTGATGTGAGATTTGATTGAGATGATGTGATTGTGCAGGGTTTCGCTCAGAGTCTTCTCAGGAGGATTTCACATCGCAGCTCGGTTCAGCGCTGTGGAGTCACGTTTGACGTAGTCTCCAATATTCCAGGGGTACGTCGAGACTCTGAATTCTGTGCAGTTCGCTTTTGTCCGCACGTTGAAGAGATGTTTTGTCGTTGACGCACAGGACATGCAGAGCTCAGAGGACAGAGAGACGCTGGCGAGACTGGCCACCAGCGCTGAGAGCTCCGGAGCGCACAGTGAGGCTGCCATTGAGAAATATCTGAGGAGTGTGTTAGCTGTGGAGAACGTGCTGACGCTGGACCGCCTCAGACAGGTGTGTGTGTGTGTGTCGCGCATCATCATCGTGTGTGTCATGTGTTATACTGCGGGGCTTTTTATGTATGTGGAATGTTTGTGTTGTGTGTGAGTTCAGGAGGTTGCAGTGCGGGAGCATCTGTCGGAGAAAGGAAAAATCCCCAAACGTGCCGTCAGTTCACCCAGTGTAAACCGAGTAAGACGCGCACACACACACACCAAAAACACACAGACACGAAACAAGAAACACACACAGACATTACACACTCATTACACACACACGGACGCACATTACACACACACACACACGAAACATGAAACACACACCCACATTACACACTCATTTCACACACAAACGAAACACACACAGACACGAAACAAGAAACACACACACACATTACACACACACACAGACACGAAACAAGAAACACACACATTACACACTCATTACACACACACGGACGCACATTACACACACAAACAAAACACACACACATGAAACACTCATTAAACACACACGGACGCACACACGGACGCACATTACACACACAAACAAAACACACACACATGAAACACTCATTACACACACGGACGCACACTCACATTACACACACACATAAATCATGAAACACACGCACACACACACGCATGCACGCGCACAAACACACACACGCGCACAAACACACACACACACACATGAAACAAACAAACACATGAAACACACACACATGAACAAAACACACACACACACACACACACACATGAAACACGAAACACACACACACATGAAACAAACACACACACACACATGTGTCTCTCTGTGTCTGTATGTTTCAGCTGTCCGGCAGCAGGAAAGATCTGATCGACAGCCAGAACTCAGAAGAACACAGAGTAAGAAAAGCATTCACCTGTTTCTGTTAGAGATTCCTTTATCGATAACACAAATCCATCAACTATTCTATGAATTACATTTAAAAATGATCAAGAACATGTTTAACACATCAAGTCCTATTGAATGCCAAATTACATTGGGGGTGATTTTATCGCCGTCTAAATCTTGATCGTTGTTGTTTTTCTCCCACCACTTGCTTTGTATTTTTGGGGTTCATATCATAACATCCTCAAACATCCGCAGTAAACGTACCTTCATGCAAACGCATAGGTTTCATTGCTGAGGAGACATGCAGATTTACATTCACAGCTGTCCTCATGAAAAACATTTACCGTCTGAAAGGCCCGTAGTTGTTACTGAATTTGCATATCGCACCTTTCTTTTTGAGTTTTGCCGACCGTCTGTTCAGTCACATGTTGTGTTTGTCAGGTCTCTGTGTCCACATCGTCCCCAAAGAGTTCCTCACATTCACCATCATCACACACCCAAAGTCCTGAGTCAGGTAAAACATCTTCAGTTGTTTCTCTTCCTCGAGAGATGAGATGAATGTCACGTCACTTGTGAGTTTTACTGAACTCCAGAGTACATGACATCGTACAGCAACACAAAACCAAAGAATAGCTGAAATGTTTCAAACCATGGTCGGATAAAGTATGACCAGGTATCACCAGTTTTCTGTCGACATTTGCGTATTTATCTGTTGCCTTTGCACTTTTTGGTGCTTCTCTTGTCGCTCTCTCTGTCTCTGTTGACCCCGCGTCACTCTCCCTGCAGGTCTCTCGGGATCAGCAGCATCTTATTTCTCCCCAGTTAAAGCTCTCGTGGCTCCAGTGCCCAAGATGTTCATGTCTCTGTTATCTAAGAAAGAAGAGAAGAAAGATCCGTCACCACCGGCTGTCTTTCAGCAGGTGACATATGTCCTGTTCCTTCATCCATCAGTGTTTTTGATTTATTCCTAAAAAATGTTAGCATGGTATTGTGTTTCGTGTATCGTGTTTGGATTCGATGATCGTAAATTAATTCATTCGTTTGCAGTCAACAATCGAGAGATTTTTGCCTAATAGATTTAAGACATTTAAAATCATCTTTTTTTCCCCTTCGAATTTGTCTTAGAATCTACCCCGCATTTATGTACAGTCTGTTAGTCTCGAGGACCTCAGCAGCTGTCAGCAGGTAAATCTCTTCGCTTAGATGAAATAAAATAATATACTGCACAGCGTTTAAGAAATGTGGTAACTTGCTAATAAATAATATTACAATATGTGATACGATGATGGTTTTTGTAAACTCAATCGGAGCAATTTTAAAATATATTTAAAACATGACAACCATCATACGTTATACTTGTTTTTTTCTGATTGATGGTTTGTTGGTTTATTTTTGGATGGTTCTTTTCTCATCTTCAACACGTGCATGCACAGACACAAATATTATCTGCTTGACCAAAGTATTCTGTCACATTTTAGAAGTATTAAATCATTATTTGCAATCTCTGAACTTGTGCACTTGAGGAAACGTTTAACATTAAAAACTCCTCAGGTTCCTGCAGAAGATGCTCTCCCAGCCGGCCAATCAGAGTCTGTGTCATGCGTCCCAATTATTTCTGTCATTACTGACCGCAGTGACGTCACTGAAGAATCGGATGTTCCTTTAGAAACGACCACTGACGCTCAGATGGTATGTGACACCTTAAAAAAGACTTTGTGTTCGGTGTATTCGGTTCTTCTCTTACTGTATCTGTTCCTGCTGATCTTCTCAGGGTGCAGCTGTGGAGACGTCACGTTCAGAAACGCCGCCTCATGTCCATTCAGAGGTTGAAGAGGTTCCGCAATCTTCTGTTTCTCCCGCGGATGAAAGCGTTCCACCCCAAGAGTTCGACGAGGATCCACCTTCTGGTCTCGCGGAGGCCGAGGACCCCAAGCAAAGCCCGGCTGCTGAGTCCACAAACAGTCCTGTCAGTGATGTCTCCAGCGGATACGTCTCCACAAGCGTCTCCACAGCGACTCTCTCCGAATCGGCCATCTTGAATGAGAGTGAAATGGGCAAACCTACAGAAGCCGAACCAGAGGCGAGCAGTGAGGTTCTGTCGGCGAGAAGCACATCACCAGAAGACAAGACACCGCTTAAACCTGCCAGCGTAGAACACGGAGAACAGACTTCTACGGACGTCCAGAGAGCATCAGAAGAACACGGTCGGGTGTCTCCTCCAGCTGAGCATCCTCGGGAAAACTTTGAAAGCAACCACGACGCGGTTCCTTCAGGTGCAGGAAACACAAACCCGTCAAAACCTTTCGCTTCATCGAACTCATCAGAGCTCTCATCAGTTCCTCCACCGCAGCCGCCTGCAAACATCCATCCATCCAAACCTGAGCAACACCGAAAGTCTCTGTCTGCCTCCACCGGCAATCCTTTCCACATCCAGAGGGTGAAGACATCAGGCCTGAAGTCTTTCGGAGGCGTCCTGCACGAGGACGCGAAAGATAAAGACAGCGACTCTTTATCAACATTGAGTTTATCTCAGGAGACGCTGGAGATCCTGTCAGATTCAGAGGACGGCCTTGACGCCCCGCTTCCCGATTGGCTGAAGGAGGGGGAATACGTCACCGTGGGTACCAATAAAACCGGAACGGTCCGTTACGTTGGGCCGACCGACTTTGCGAAGGGTGTTTGGATCGGAGTGGAGCTCGATGTTCCTGCAGGTACGTTGTTTGCTTTAAATCTTACGTCAGTACAGACGCCTGTGCAGCACTGTTTCTTATTTCTTTATTTCAAGGTAAAAATGACGGTTCGGTCGGCGGCCGCCAATATTTCCACTGCAACCCCGGATACGGCGTCCTCGTGAGACCGGATCGAGTCACGAAAGCCACGGGTACGGCTAAAAGACAGAGACAGAAGCGGCAGCAGAACCTGTCAGGATCCAGTCCAAACCTGGCAGCCCTCACAGCGCTGGCCAAAGGAGACGGCGGCGGACGGAAGGGAGACAACAGGAAGTCTTGGGTCAGCTGAAGACGTCTCTTCAGTGTTAACGTGCCACTGTGAGGATTTACTGGCACGACTGCAGGAGATGATTTGAAACGCTTCCATATCAACTTTACATAGTGCCTTGTGATTTGAGACTCGATTTCTGCCTCAACGAACAGAATCTTGATGGTTTGTTTTGTTTGTGTATCAGAGAGCATCCTCTTTATTTAAATGTGTGACATCAGAATATTAACAGAATGTTTCAACCCATCATTTTTAAATTGGATTATATTTTGCGTGCAACCATGTGGTGTTTAATTTATGGAGATTTAAGTGCCAGACGGTTTTATGAGATTGTATTTTAAGTGTTAGTCTGTTGGGTGGTTTTGTATCCTCTCTTGGCTCTGTTCTTGTGTTGTTGTCGTCTTTTTAAATGAGTAATTTATGATCAAATTCCTTTTTATTTATGTCGCAGAGCTTATTGACAAAATAATGCTGAGAATTTTATATTGGAATGTGAATGAATAAACTCTTATATTATTCATATTTCATTATAGTAGTTTCCCGTCAAAGTTGGGGTCCCCACGGGCACAAAGTTTATAAATTGTACAGAACGATATTTCTAAAATGTTTACATGCAAAATGTTTTCTACGATCTTTAAGTTTAGGGGGTGAAATATACAGTTTGTACAGTATACAACTCATTACGCCTATGGCCTGTCCCCACGGAGACAATAAAAAACATACATGTGTGTGTGTGAACCTTTAAACCTCTTGGACAAACAAGCAAACACATCCTCTGCATCATTAATATACTTTTATTCTCCAGAAGATAAAGTACTAAAATAAACAGAAGTTTTAAAAAAAGTCATTTTAAACAAAGAAACTGTACAAAAATGTTCATATATACTATAGTATAATTACAGAACAGTCTACTGTCCAAAAAAGGCACTAAATTCTTAAAAGGGAAATACAGATGATTCAGAACAGAAATCAATATCATTATTTGATTCAACTGATCTTTAACTGCATTATGTTTCTTTTTACAGTCATGACATGATTGATAGAGAAAGGACAGAATGCACCCTGAACAACTGAATTGAAAGCAGCCCCTTTAAACCAGAATGGTTCACGAAAAACAAACAAACAAACAACATTTGGTGATCTGAATACAACCCAAAAACTTCAATAACAGACAATCAATATTCTGCGTCTCTGTGATAACGTGTCGCCGGTGCTTGAAGCGATACTGTAGTTTGGCACGATTTTTGTGTACGGAGGCTTAGAATGGTTCACGGAAACACATTCTGTGTGCTGAAGTAAACAGCAAAGTCTCAGTTTTCTTTCCATGATAGTTTAAGGTGAGCTAAAACAAAGTGAAATGGCTTTTAAAGTAGTGTTTTAAGAACGAAGGGCTGCTTGATTTTCACGTGTATTTGAGACGCACATTAACACAAGAGACTGCTCTGAACAAATAATAGTGTTCAACATTAAAAAATAAAAAACCTTGATATAATCAACAAGAATGGCATCGGTTTCATAAATATCACTTGAATATTTGTACAAGGTAAGATGAGCCTCATTCATGAAACGCGAGCACAATAAATCTGTGCACATTTGCATAACAATGGCAGGTGATGAGAACGGCTCTACCAACAATTCACACAAAACTCATCGGCTCCTGCATCATGAACGCGGCCCAAAGAAGGAATAAAGTTCACCTAAAAATCTCTTCCGAGTAAAATGTGCTACATTTTGGATCCAAGCTTATGTGAGACGAGAGTTCAGACTCTCAGAGCCGTGTGGCAGCACAGGAGATACGCGAGTCAGTCTGGCTTATTAACACTGACAAATGATATCAACATACAGTAAAAACCAAAGCACCGTGATGCACTGGCCAAATAAAACAACACCGAGTGTGCACGATAACTCTTCACATGGTGTTTCTGACTGCTGTCGTCTTCAGAGTGATGTCGGGTATGGACAGACACGGGTAACGTCCCGGTTCTCTTGCGCATGAATACAAAACAGAAGCGAAATAAATACAAACGTAATAACGCTGAACAGTCACTTTGGGTAACGCTGGACATTTAGTGTTAAATAAAGCGCCGTCTCTGTAAAGTGAGGTCTCTCTCTGCAGGTCCATTTAGAGTCTAGGAGACTTTTGCACAAGGTAACGTTCCACTTATGGATCAGGTCACATTACACCCAAAACCATTTTGAAGCACGGTGACATTTTGCATGTGACCATGAAGCATACTACAGTGTAGAAATACTGTAATATAGTGCTTGAACAACACACGGCATGCAGAATGGCGGTACAGCGAACACGACGACGCCAGTCTTCATTTGCATTACAGTAATGAGATTTGCCTTTTATGTTGTGGTGAAAGGTGACAGCTTTTCACCCAATCACAGTGTGACAAAACGACTCGCAAATCCTAGTGGAAATAAAGTGTACAGACTGTAAAGTGTACAGAAACTGTATGGAAATGTTACCGACTGGCAGCCGCACGGATGGGTCCGTGAGAACCGAGGAAATACGTTTAGTGGAATATACAGACAGGAAGCACACAAAACTATTGGAGTTACTGAACTGGAATGAGGTACGAGGTTTGGGTCGGAGTTCTGCGAGGGTTTGAACGCTGTGTGCGTTCAGTGGTTCAGCAGGAATGTCGAGGTGATATTAGATTCTAAAAGCTTGAGATAAGAGCATTGTTTTGGTCAACTGCCACACACACACAGCCCTCTTTAGCCCTTCCTCAGTCGTCGTCGATCGCCTCCGTTTTGATTTCACCCGCCACGCTTCCAGGCTGGGATAGGGCGAGGATGCTGTGATTGACGGCTGCCATCTCCACGGCGAGAGAGATGGGGTCCTGGTGGTCTGTGTGATTGGCAGCATCATCCTTGAAGAGAGTCAATGATGTTTCTCACATAGTAAAGTTAAAACAAGATTTAAAAGCAAGATCTTTGACAGCGGTAATAGATGTTAATAAGTCATGCGTGTACCTGTGTCGGTGACGTTGGCTCCAGCCGGTAGTAACCGAAGGGCCGGTTCACGCCTCTCTTTTCAAAATAGGAAACATCACAACCCTACGGTAATGAAATGAGAACTAGTATTAGTATCTTATACTGGACGCAAGTACGCACCGATTCTCTGCGTACCTGTGACAAGCATTTAGTGTAGTGTTCTCTTAAACTGGCTTGTGTTCACGTGTGTCTGAGGTCTCAGTCCAGACCATCAGGTGAACATGTGATTTATTCATAGGTCACCTGTTCGTTGTAGTCGTTGGCGTCGACGTCGTCGCTGTTCGAATGCCCACCGGGACTCTGCACGTCTATCCCGTGGTTCTCCAGGATTGTGGCTTCTTGGAAAAAAGACCCTGTCATGACACATCTGAAGCTCTTCGAAAACCACAACAAACATTTACGGCCCGTGAGCCGGCTCGTGAACACGCTAAAAACATGTTAGTGTAGTGTAGAGACGCGAGAAATACAGTACCGATATTAGCCCGCCTCTTGATCTCCTTGCGGCGGTTGGCGAACCAGTTGTAGACTTTCAGAGACGTGACTCTTTCCAAGTCTGACAGCTTCTTCCCTGAACAAAAGAGCGTTTAGAGATGACACGGATGTAATGCTCATCTGTACGCCCCGAGATGGCAGTATTTGTACCTGGCTTCTGAATGACGGCGTTGCAGGCGTTGGCGATCTCCTCTCGTTTGGCTTCATCTGGATATTGGTTATCACTGAAATAACTGTAGAGAGATCAAAGTGAAAATGCTCATGTTTTCATCTTAGACACGGCTCAGTTCAGAGGGACGTCTACTCGACTAATAATCTGACATCGTTTTAATCTAAACAACCAATGCGCTGCTGTAGAGTGATGTGACGTCCACTTCCCGCTCAGCCAACGACCGCTCCGTCTCACCTCTCCATGACAGCGAGACATTCTTTCCTCCAGGTGAATCGACTGCCTCTGCGCAGACGGAAGCTTCCGGTGGCGGAGTTTATAGGAGGAGGGGTTTGACGCCATTCCATCTCGTCCAACGCCACAGGGGCGGCCCGCATGTTTAGTGTGGCACCTGAGGACAGATTGACATGTCAAACTCAAATGCATTCATGTTCGTGAACCTCTTCCTCTCTCTTATACACAAGCACGGATGTGTTTACCAGGTGTGGTCCTCTCGAGCTGGTACCAGCGGTAGAAAGCGCGTTTCTTCTGTTCGCTCAAGTCTGAACCCTGCTGGAGAAGCCAGTGAGAGATTCGACTCTGACTGATGCCTGAGAGAGAGAGAGTGTCATTTACTTACGACGGGAACGAGCAGAAGATGTCACATGAGGGGGAAAGCAGACTGACCTGTGACCTGAGCCACCACGGCCTGCGAGATGCGTCTGTTGCCCAGGAAGGCTTTGATTTCATCTTTCACCAGCGTGCTATCCCGTCTGCACACAAACACCGCGACGGCAATTCAACACGGCAACTTCTGCTTTTATATTTAAGGAACGACAGGTTTGCGAGTACATGACAACATTCATTTTTGTGACCCTGACCTCATGAGCTCCTCCACTTTGTCATCTACATCCAGGTCCTCCTCTGACGCCTCCAGCCCGTATGACCTCACAGCGGCCGTGCTGTTCACCGGGTAACGGTTCGGCGATAGCTTCCCGTTGGGCATGGCTGCCAAAGCGTCCCGCCCGTTCTGCGCCATGGTGACCAGAGAGACCGGCGAGGGTAAGACCGTGGGTGGAGAAATGGCGTAACTGTTGCTGGGAGACGGCGATAAGTTGCCGTGGAACTGTGTCTGCGTCGCCGTGGAAGTGGTGGAGGACGTTGCCAGGGGGGCGCAGTTAGCGGTGTTTGAGGTGGGCGTAGTGCTGGAGGTGGTACTGTTAGTGTCCGTCGGGCCGCGCCGGCCGAATTTATCCCCGTGCTCGCGGTCGAGTCGCTCCAGGGTGTCCAGGGCGTGCAGGATCTCGGGTTTGGTCATGCCTGTACGCCGCAGTCTCTGGAGCAGGTCGATCTGCTCGATGGTGAACCGCGGCTCATCGGTGTAGTGAGACATTCTGTCGAGAGACACAAACGGACGTTATCGTTGAAAAAGATGAGTTATAAAGATGACTCGCTTCCCGTTTGTGCATATGTGCAATAAAGAAATGGTCAAGCTGAACGCTTTGCATTCTGGGAAAAAGTATTGTTCATACTGTTTTCGTGCCGTATACTGCAGATTTTGTTCAACCAAGATGCCAATGAGTGAAAGATCACGTTTTCAAGCGTAGCGCCATCAAATGCAAAAGAGTCGAGTTATGATAGCAGAATTCCTTTCATCTGACCTACTTAGAATTCGGTTTATCCAAGACGGCTTTCATCAACAAAGAGCCATTACCCTCTCTGTTGTCAGGGAAACCATCCCACCCCGACGACGGATGAAGATGTTAATATAACTTTGCATTTAAAGCACACAACACAAATATAAAGCGTGTTCTGTTTGACTGGTTCATCTCGAGCGCATGGGTTTATATTCAGCTAATGGTTACACACTGAATAGTTAACTTTGCTACCAGCTGGTAATAGATAACCAGCCAACATAAATGTTGAAACGTGCAGAGATTGATGCTTGTGTTAACAAACGCCACTATTAAAGCTAAATGTAGCAGCCGATCCCGAAATAAAACCCCCAGGGTCCACGTGGCAACTAGCTTAACCATCCCAACAGTGCATCTGGTTCGAGGCGGCCGTGTTTTCCGTGGTTCCACACAAGCTATATTTACACTGGTTATCCGTTAACCTTCCACCGCTGAAAGCCAAGCCCTCCGCACAAAAACGCTGTGATAGTCTCCACATAATTGCATCCGTTTAGATATCAGATGAGTCGTCTGTGATTGGAACGTGGCAGCCACTGCGGCTTTCTAAAAATACATCGCTGTAAGGCTCTTGACACAAATATAAATTGACAAAAATGCGAGTCTGCGCCACGGCGGAGAAATGAGAGGGAGACGGCCGGCACGCCGCCGTGTTCTTATGATCTGAAGAACTAATGCGATCCTTTTTTGGCATGCGCGGGGGGTTATCGGTCATAAGCCCTGCTGGATTCCTGCCCGTGTGGCGCTTATAAAAGCCTAAACCCAGCATGAAACACTGCGGACGCTCACTGCGGGGCTCTTTATGAAGAAGACACAGCTGCAGAGAGACCGCATGTCAAAGATGCAGTTCACTGCACCACACACACGTGCATCAGATCAACACAATCTGTATAAGTGATAGTTCACCCAAAAATGAAAATTCTGCCATTATTTACTCACCCTCGTGTCATTTCATACCCGTATAAATGACTTTGTTCTGATGAACAACACAAAGAAAGTAATTCGGAAGAATGTTCGTTTTTTTCAGTTCCGGGACATCAATAGTAGGACAAATGTAGTGGTAGTCAAAGATGCTGTTTGTTTTCCTAAATTCTTCAAAATATCTTATTTTGTGTTCAACGGAACAAAAAAAAACACAATTGTTTTTTCCATCTGTGGTAGTGGAGGATGTCCCAGAGCAGAACAATGCAAACCTTCTTTCAAATATCTTTCTTTGTGTTCAAATGAACAAAGAAATATATGCAGATGTAAAACTACCTGAGGGGGAATAAATGATGACAGAATTTTCTTTTTTGGGTGACTGTCCCCTTAATGAGCTTTCCTGTAGCTCAGTGGTAAGAGCATTGTGTTAACAACGCAAGGTCATGGGTTTGATCCCAGGGGATTGCAAATACCTATGTATAAATGTATAGGATAATGCAATGTAAGTCGCTTTGGATAAAAGCGTCTGCCAAATGCATAAATGTAAATGAGCAGATAAAATGTCATTTTAACTATGAACATTTACATTTATGCATTTGGCAGACGCTTTTATCCAAAGCGACTTACATTGCACTATCCTATACATTTGTTTCCAATCCCCTGGGATCGAACCCACATCCTTGCGTTGTCAACACAATGCTCTTACCACTGAGCTACTGAAAAGCTGAACCACAAAAATATAGTTCACCCCAAAATCTAACTTTCATCACCGTCACGTCATTCAAACCTGTATATAACTCTTTCTTCAGTGGAACACAAAAGAAGATATTTTGAGAAATGTTCTAGTGGTTTTGTGCTCATCCAATGAAAGTCAACGGGTTTCAGGGTCGTACGATCATCCACATTCTTCAAAATATCCTCTTTTGTCTTCTGCAGAAGAAAGAAAGTCAAACATGTCTGGAATGACATCGGGGTGAATAAATGATTCAAGAATTCTCATTTTCTGGTTGAACTATCCCATTTAATAATCGACGCATTTTGACAGCAGACCTTTTGAAACAGGCACAGCTTCAGACCTTCAGTGTTCAACGTCATGAGCTTCGGTAAACGACATTAATGTGCGTCAAATGATGTCAACCAAAAAGAATGGAACCGTTATCCGCGCCGAACACATGATGGGTGGAGTATCTGCAAGCCACTGATTCTGTAAACTCAAGTTATGAATGCAGATCAGACAAAACTGCACCAAACTCATGATCAATGAGGTTTATTGACGAAACGCACTTCATTCCCATCGGAGAACTTCAGGAAGCACTGGGTGTGCAGGACCTTCAGGGATCCTGAATCTGTTAAAGCCCAGATTGAGTGTAAAACGAGAAATCTTCTAAATGCATGTCATGTCATATGATGATGATGATGATGATGTAAGCAGATCAAACGCCCAGTGTTCATCTGTGTGCATGCACATACACAAACTCATATCTATAATACATACAGTATTAATGCCAACACGCACTTTGCATGAAACGTGATTTAAATCACAAAGATGGCCGGTTTGAACTCATATAAACAAAGAGTTGCATGACTCATTTGTCCTGAGTCCTGACCTCTGCAAACAGACACCAAACGAGCTTCACATTTAAATAACTGCACACATGCATCTGTCATTCCTGCAGCGTTATTCATGTACAAATATGACGAATGTGCCACACTGCATTAATAAACACACGAGTTCAGCACTTTAACTCGGGGCTAACTAGCTGCATAACTCAATAACTTTTAATGTCATTAATCAGCAAACTATCTAGAGATGTGAACAGGACTTTCTGCGTTTAAACTGCATGTCGAGTTCTGGAGCGCGTTTTTATACACGCAAACTGATTTATACAGGCGGCTAACTGTTAACGTCAGTTAGCTTAGCACGAGCTAAAACAAACCGAATCGCGTCACAAATAAAATCGCATTTCTTACCTGTAGAGAGGAAAATACACAATATCTGGGCGCTGGAGGTCATTTAACGCGCTCTGTCGGGCGTTGAAGATGTTATTTGAGGTGATGTTGTGAAGAAGACTCGCCCTGACTGACTGACTGTCTTTGTCTGACTGACAGCAGCCGCGCTGACGTCACGCCCCACGCCGCACAGACGCATTGGAAATGTAGTTCGTCACATTCACAGCCTTGCGTAAATCGAGTTATTTGATATACCACGTGACGTGACTGTAGTTTATTTATTATTTGTTTCGTTTATTATAGTTTATTTGATTTATCTTAAAGGTACCATTTACATTGTCTGTAGCTATACTGCTAATTTAAACCAATGGGTAGGTTTAAATCAGAAAAGTACAACAAATAACGATCAGAAAAGTGATGTTATCATGTGATGATGTTTTATTATGATCCCATAGTCGAGTTGCAACATATGAT
The DNA here is from genome assembly GCA_006030095.1 of Triplophysa siluroides. Lineage (NCBI taxonomy): Eukaryota > Metazoa > Chordata > Actinopteri > Cypriniformes > Nemacheilidae > Triplophysa > Triplophysa siluroides. The sequence goes on from VCII01000713.1 coordinate 1,319,162, forward strand.
GTTTTCTAATAAGAACAGGCACAGGTGAGGGAAATTCACGGCATGGACGTGCCAAAGAGACACTGTTTTGTACATTTTTTTTTCATTTAATAAATTAATGTGTTTAAAAACTAAACTAAACTAACCTAACCTAACCTAACCTAACCTAACCTAACCTAACCTAACCTAAACATAACTAAACTAAACTAAACTAAACTAAACTAAACTAAACTAAACTAAACTAAACTAAACTAAACATGGCATTGCAGAAAGGGGGTGCCACAAGACATGAAGTTCCAGATAAAAATAAATATTTCTCATAGCTTGGTTCGCTACATATGTTATAAACGACCACCAGAGTTTCCACTTTGAACTTGAATGATAGGGCTGAATCGATTCCCCTTTAAGAGGCTCCATAAGCACAAGCCCCGCCCCTTAGTGGATGTCATTGGTCAAGTCTAGAGCTTGTGGAATGACATCAAATATTCTGCATCCATTAAAGCAAAAGCTTTGTTTGCACACACAATGCAGATATAATTAAATGTTTTCACACATTTAACAAATCATATAAGCACGTTTGCTTTTCAGACGGACTGTAAACGGACCGTCTTCTCTATACCGATGAGCTCAGTATGTGCGTATACAATTGATGGATGATTGACGTATACATTCTATATATTCTGTATGTCTACATTCCTCAAGTATTTTTGTGTACACTGCTCAATAACTTTTAAAACAGTAATTTGAACTGTGCTTTATTTTTGAAAACAGCTAGTAAATTAGATTATTAATGATATTATTAATGATAGCCTACATTGGAATTGCACAGGATCGACATATTTGGTTAAGGTTTTTGTTATAGAAACAATAAACGATTAATAAATGTAAATAGTGACAGCTTAGAAAATTGTAATGCATTAAAAATGTGTACATTTTTGAATAAAAAACCTGTAGTAAAACAGGGAATTGAGCAGGAATCGAAAACTGCAGCTAGGAATCGATTCTTGGAATCTTCTTTCGATTCCCAAACCAGGAATTGGAATCGGAATCGACAGAATAATAATGAATAATAACAATAAAAAAAAAAAAAAAAACGATGACGAGCGCCTCTCAAAGCAAATACGCAAAATGATTGACAGAACAGAAGCAGAGCGCGTGTTCTGATTGGCTACAGTTCCTGACTGACCGAAAGCGCGCGCTCTTTCAGGTGTTCGTATGAGGAACGGTGTTTTCTCAGCGATGATGTCCTAACATGTTTCCGTGTTATCTCACAGGTAAAAGGTACATTTAGTTTTACTGCAAATGTATTTTAGTGTGTGAACACGAGCGAGTGCTTGACGTTATGACATTTGAGTTAAATGAAGATAAAAGTACGTTACGTGTTGAGTAACGCCGACCGCAAAGAGTTTTCACTAAAGAAGCGCTAGTGTTGTAATGAGGTAAAGTTAAAAATAGCGTTTTATGATACAAAAATAACAAACCTTGCTTAAGGTAATCACGTATGCTCACATTCCTTGGGCTTGGTTGTTTATTTGTCAGTAGGGGGCGCTATGTACTGTTTCCTCTCATATGAACACAGCTGGAGAAAACTTTCACAAAGTTGAAATATCTTAATACAGAAAGCTATAAGTTACACTGTTATCTGTGATGGGGTGGTGTGTAAGTTAGGCTATAGTTAATAATATTCTATATTACATGGTTCTTTCGGTTTTTAGAAACAAAAAGTGTTCGTGTTCCCTCCTCTCTATCCTAGCTCTTGATACGTACGCCCTTCTTCCCCTCCCTCCGCCCCGCCCCCCTCCGCCCCTTCCTGCTTAGCTCTTCCCTTCTCTTCTTCTTTTCTGTTTTTCATAAAGTTTCATCACCATCCCTTCTTAGTTTTTTACTTCATTCCCATTCAGGTTTCCTCTTTCCCCCCTAAGCACGTCTTTTTTTCTTCGTTTTTTCCCCCCACCCTTTTCCCTCCTTCCTCCTCAACCCTTTGTGTCCATCTCTTCATGCCTCGCCCTATGTGCTTCCCTGCTATCTCCCCTCTTACCATTTTGTTGCCTCACTTGATGATTCCTCCTCTCTTTTCAGACTATTGCCCTGTTCCAGCCTGCTTTGTTCCCGCTGTTTTTCGCCTTCCTAGTCTATCCTTACTTGCCATGCATCTCGTCTGCACTCCTCGTCGGTCTTGCTTGGTGCGCATCAGACTTCCTCCCTCTTGGACTTTTTATTTAATTATTTTGTCCTGACTGACTCATCTAACTCGCGCGCTTTATTTTACTGTGTATAGGTTTTACCATTTTGGTAAGTGACTCATTCTCTCTCTTACTTTACGTTTCCTCTCCCCGACTCCCCCCTTTTATGTCAACTCTTTTTTTTTCTTTTCTTCAACCCCGCCTTTCTCCCCTCCCTTTCTGCTACCCCGCTCTCAACCCACATCCACCTTCTTTTTACCAATCTTCCAGCCACCTTCCACTCGCTATTTGGTGACTATGACTCCACCCTCTCTTTCATTTTCGGCCACCCATTGCCGCCCTCTCGCACTCTTACCTGCTCTGTTTGTATCATCATCCCTTCTCTGCCGCTTTTTCTCCCTTTTCTTGGGTCCTAAGTGAGCTTCTTTTGCTGTTACCGCGCCATTTGTTACCCCTTCAATTGTCGATCACATCTTGTCCCGCTTCATGCTTGCTTTTATCATTCCTGCTCACACGGCCTTTCGTTGTTACTTCTCCCTTCTGTCACCGCTCCGCTCCTTCCTCCTCTTCGCACTTTATAAGCGCTGTCTGGGCTATTTACCAACGACCCCTGTGCTCCTCTTTATCTCCCCCCTCTCCTTTCTGTGCTTTTACTTCAGATCTTCTCTCTCTCCCTCTTTCGCCAGGTTCGCTGCTTTTTGTTATATTCTCTTATTTCTACCTCCGTCCCTATATTCCATACCTTGCCCATGTCCTGCCCATCCATTTTGCCGTCCCACTTTCCCCTCATTTATACGTCCCTCCTTCTTCTTTTCCGTTTTCCATCTATCTGATCGGTTTGCCCCTTGTTCCTTGGCTTTCCACCCGTTTTTACTTCATTTCTATCATCGATCCATCTCTGATCGTTCCGTCCCGTCTCTCACTGTCCCTTCTTCTTTTCGCCATCAGCTTCTCCAGTCCTGGGTGCCACCTCCTCCACCACTTTTTCTTCTAGGGTTAATCACCCTCCTCCCTTGTTCTTTACTGTTCTTATCTGTCCGTCCTCGATTATTTTGTCCCGTGATCTTAGATTTCCTTGTGTATCTCCTATCTTTTGTTCTTCTTTTCATATTCCCTTCCCTTGTTCTACTTTTATATCTATCCCCCGCTGACGTGATTATTTGAGTCGTTTCTCTCTTTTTTCCCCTGCATCGTCTCCTTTACCGATTTCTCTCTTTCTCCTTCTCCCTCTCTCCTTGGCCCTGCACTTTTTTTCATGTTCGTCATCCGCCGTTTTTCCAGTTCTTCTTGAAACATTCGGCTCGCCGCCGGATTCTTTTCTCTGCGCTTCTCTTCCCCATGCCTTTATTTTTTCCTCTTCTTTCCCCTTTGCTGTTGTCTCCGCCGCCTTCTTCTTTCCATCAATCTCCCTACCACCTATTTTTTCTTCTCTCTACGTTTCTCCCCTTGTCCTACCCCTTTCCATCCTCCCCACTTCCGTTCCCCTTCCTCACTCCCTGGTCACCATTTTTCCACCTGGCTCCCCTGTTCCCCTTTCCCCTTTTTCCCCCCCTACCCTTCCATCCTCCTCGATCTTCATCCGGCCCACCCTGTCTTCCTATTTCCTTCGCGTTCCATCTCTTTCTAGTCTTCCTCACTGGTTTTCCCCAATTCCTCTCACTCCCTCACTGTCTCCTCCTTGTTTTCTCCACCACTCTTTAATCCCTCTCATCCATTCTTTTCTGTTCTTCCAGTCTTTTCTTGTCATTTGCTTTCTCTTTCCCGTATACCTCCCTATCCGTTCCTCCCCCAAAGATTTTGTTCCTTTTTACGTCATATCTCATGCTTTCTTTCTCGCCCTCTTTTCCACAGTACGTTTACCCTCCTTCTACTTATACCCCCGCTCCTTTCATCTTTGTATTGCTTTTTTTTAGCTCCTACTCTTTCTTAATGTTCCATACCATTCAAATTCTTTCCTTCTATTATCTGCCTCTTCCATGTCTACCATTTCTTCCGTGATCTCGTCGCCCTAATCTTATCACTTATCTTTTTTAATTTTCTCTTCCTCTCTTGACTTTACTCCCCCTGACAACATCCCGACCTCCCTCGCCCGCCCCTCGTATCTTCCCGCTCTCACTTTCCCCTCGTTACGCCAGACTTCTTTCTTGGTCCTTTCCAGCTTCCGTACCCTTCTTTCTTTCCTGTTTTCCCTGTCTATATCGCCTTTTCTTAGCCCGGTTAGCTTTCCCTGCTTTTCCATCCCTGTTTTTGTGCCTTCTTTCCCCGGAAGGGTCATTGACTGTCACCATCTCCCAAATGTCAATCAAACCCCATATATCCTCAAATAATAGATAGATAAACATATATAAACTAATATTTTTCACCAAACCATTATGCCTACAAGACACTTGGGTAATGGCACGAGTCCCTTGGGTTTACTTTTTTGTGTCCTTTGGAGGCTTCAGAAGAGGGGGGGGTCACACAATCCACTCCCATCCTAAACAAAAAAAGAAACGACGCTTTAAAAAAGTTTTGTTTATAAAAAACAAAGAAAGCCATTGGAGGAATGACACAGTGGTAAGTAAATAGAGACACATTTTTCATTTTTGTACGAACTTTCCTTTTAAGGTGGTGGTGCTCAGCAGGATGTCACTTATTATTGTTTCAGTCACATGACAAATGAATAAAACCGTAATAGATGGTCAGTCTGTGTGTAGGGGTTTCAGATTCTTTGGACAGACACGGATCTCTGTCTGTTATGAATGGGAAATTTATTCCATTGCCATACATTAATCTACATATATTATAACGGCAGTGTGAATAGTATGCAAGAATGCTTGTGTGCTGCCTACAGTCAGCTCAGAGTATGCCACAAACCACACTAGCATTCTTCTGACACTGTTTATGATTTTTGACGTATCTGAGCAAAATGCACATATTTGTACTTGTGGGTGAAGTTGTGCTTTGACTGAATGCATTGTTTAAAATAAACCTCAAAACAATGCTTTGGATTATGTGCCTAATGATGACAGAATTTTTGTTTTTGTGTAAACGAAACTGGAATAGGTTGTAAACTCTGTGTTTGTTTTGTTGTCTACAAATGTGTCAGGATTATTTACTTATAGATATTATACATTGCCATTTTATTTTATTAGATACAGATAGAGATGAGGACTGTACGTTTTGCAGTTTAACTTGCTCTGCATTGATGTCAAACATCTTCACAATCACAGCAGGAGTTTAAACACAAGCCGGTTTAAATGACACGGTGACATTTCTAACACTTCTGTGTCAGTATTTGTTATACGTCAACTAAAGAAAGACATTTACAGCCTCTCAGGAAACAAGCGTTTCCCATTGTAAAAGATCTGTGATCGCTCTTATGTTGTTTACGTGTAAACATTCTTGAAAACATTAAAGATCCCGCTATGACTACATAAAAATATCCCAGATTATTCACACATATGTGTTTTCACCATATGATCCCTCAAACATATATCTTACATCAGATACGTGTCAATTTTTTTACCCAAGAAAACCAAGCTTTTGCAATGTGACATTTTTGGTGACAAAACTCTCATTACCATAATGAATCTGAATATTTTTCAGCCAGTAATTCTTCTCTTCTTCTTCTTTCTTATTATAAGATATTATTATCATCTTTTTTCTCAGTGTGTTTTTAAGTTTGATTTTAATTATTCTGATGCCTTTTTATTAAGTTCATCAGATGTACTAACTAGACAGTACAAATACGAAGCATAAATATTTTGAAATGTTAAAACTTTATGATTTTTTACAATGATGAGAATCTAAGAGGAACGTTTGCTTGTCATAACTGTAACGTCATTTGACGATTCCGAAGGAGTTTGGGTTTAATTTTTCTGTGAAATGTGACATGGACGTCTTTTGTGCAGGTTTCGAGAGATTCATCCAGCTGACCGTCCCAAACCATTTCCCCACCGTCTCCATCCAAGTTCCTGATACAGGAAAAACTTGATTTCTACCCCAGCAACTGCTCGGCTGGTTACGGCAGTCTTTTCCTCATTTGGCTCAATACCATGGTCCAGCTGTCATCAGGGTTCACAAACGTCCCCCCCTCAGCTGCTAAATGCTTCGAGAGACTGAGCGCATGGGTTAAAATTAGCTCTTAGTCAACACACCACTTCACTGTTGAGAACATAAAGGAGTGCCGGGTCTCTTCACACCGTCTAAACTCTCTCTCATGTCTTTCTCTCATCCAGAACACTGGAAACCAAAGAAGTGATATCAACCAGGTCTGCGTCCCCTTCTTATTGCTCATATTCTCTCTCTCTCTCTCTCTCTCTCTCAGGGAGTCATTGTGCTCGCTCAGACTTGGATACTGGACAGCGCAGAGCTCACAGGGCGATAGTACTCGAACAGTCTCGGTTCGGACTGCAGGAGCAGAAGACGACGTGAAGATCCTCTTTTCTTTGTGATGTTTATGGTTTATTTTGCTCCAAGTGGACATTTCTCATGTTGATCACACATTTTTTAAAACTTCACCGACTTTGAAGCAAAGTCATCTTCATTGAAGGGGTGACTGAAGCGTGGGAACACTTCAAAACGGTATGTCACATTATTCTAATTCATCCAATGATTCATATTGAAATAGTCCCGAAATCTCATTTTTACTGACATACTGTGTACTGTAAAAAAAGGGCTTCGCAAAGAATTAATAATTTTGGGGACCGGTCACGTCTGAAGATGTTATAATGTAACAGCAGTCGTTTGATTTTCTTCTACAAAGAACCGTAAAACATTGAGCGTAACCTTTGAGAGGTTAATTCAAGGGTTCTCCCAGAGGTCAAAACGTAGTCATCCTTATCTCGTTCCAAACCAGTATGACTTCCGTCAAATTGTTGAATGAAGACGAGCACTCTCAAACTTTATCAAGAACGGAAAACGGTTCAATTCCGAAGCGGCATCGGCGAATTGACATTGAGCTGACAGCATTCAGTGTCATGGATGTGGCGGGTTTCAACACATAGACGCGTGAATGAGTTTGGGAGCAAATCCTCTGAAGCCATACAATAGCATTATGTAAACTGTTTAATCCAGTTTTTGCTGTTTTGTATTATTTGTAGATTTTCACACCGAAGTGACAGATGATAGAAGTGTGAACCGTTCCTTTAAAAGTTGACTTCATTGTGAGGGTTTGCTTTCAGTAAACACTTCATCAGATTCCATTCCCTACAGAGGAGTGTCTTTCAGTATGAGCTCTGGGGAACTGAGGATAACACAGCGATGCTTTGATGTTTCACCGTTTCAGTCATGATGTCTTAAATCAGCCCGTGTGACCTAATATTCCCTCTGGACTTTGACTCGGGACTGTCTAAACACTTGGGTTTGTGAAGGCCGAGGAGTCCGCTGCTCATATTTCTCTCATGAGAGGTAACAGAGGAGTTAAAGGACAGAATGCATGTGTTTAGACTCAGACAGAAGATTACAAATAAAGCTGGAATTTGACTGGAGTCATCGTGATGTTTGGCTGTAGAAATGTACTGTTGTGGTACTGAATAATGACTGTACTTCCTATTCATGGTACTTTACCATGGTGCTTTTATTAAGGCATGAGATATCCAGTATATTATAAATAATTATTCAGAATCACCGTGGAGAGATTGGGACGGCATTTTCTGGTTTGCAATGTGTTGCCAGGGCGTTGCTAAGACATTTTTGATAACTTTGAGAGAACCTTTATACAATGTTCCCTGTAAAGCAGGGTTGTTACGTTGCTGTGTGGTTGGAGCAGTTGTGTATTCTGAGCGAAGAAATCTAACAGCAGTTTTTAAGAATGAAGTCACTGAATTCTCACACACACCTCCATTCTTCCGACTGGTATGGTGATCGAGTAAAATGTTTCCCTTGAATCATGGGCTGCAGTTAGCGCTCGTGTCAACGCTGGACTAATAGGACACGGATTGTGACATCAGCGAGCTAATTCTGCACTGCCATATGAGACTGAAACAACAAGCCTTCACTCCTACTGATGGCAACAAAACACACACTGTTGGTTTGTTTGTTTATGTGTGAAGTTTATTTTTAACTACCACATGATGTCCTAGATGGCAGTATCATGCTGGGTTCACACCACACGCGAACAATCGGGTTCCATGCTTTGCGAGTGACGTGAAATGACAAATATTTTCAACCTGCGCGGAAGACGATATTGACGCGCGTTGTCGGCAATCGTGCCGCCCGATTCGCGTCTTTCGAAGCGCCTGCTGCGTCTGTACGCGTCTTTGCGTTGACTTTGTATGAAATCTACTCGCTTAAAGTGCTCAATTCGCGTTTGGTGTGAATCCAGTGTTTAGTTCAGTATGATATGCCAAACTTAAACAAAGTACAAAGATATTCTTTAAAAGTTGCATGTTTAGCACAATTGGTACAGTATTGTGTTTGCATCGCAAAGGTCACAGGTTTCATGCCCAGATAAAATGCACTTCTAGTTGCCTCTTAATTTGCAAAATGCATGCAAAGTAGCCTACTTAAGCGGACCATATAGACTTTCATCGGGCGCACGCGTCTGGCTTGAAGATAACTTCCGGTCTGGCTAGTGACTATAATATAACCATTTATTTATATTGAATTTATATTAATTTTTTATTGTATATTAATTAAAGTAAACTACTCAACTTTGCGGAGGTCTACCGGAAGTTACGTTTGGGCCACATAATGTTTGTCTACGTTGTTGTGGCTGAAACCGTCTTTAATGATATGTTAATATAACCATTCAGGTCAGGATCATGGTATAATTTCACAAGTATTCATTTCTCAGGTAAATATTTTATAAACGTGCCATGTTTAAATAAACTGCTATAGATCTGAAAAACTAATCTGTTGTGCGTTTAAGAATAAATCACTTAAAATCAAAGTTTGGTAGACTTTTTTCTTTCATAAAGAGGCGCATTGATGTAAATCAGCAGAAAGATGATTTCCGTCATGTGTGAAGTGTTAAACTCTTCACCTGTTAGTACTTGGGAAGAACCCTCCCTTCAGGAAGGGTGTGAAACGCTATAAATGACACAGCCGTGGGACCCAGAATTAACAATATATCATTACAGCCAAAACAGACTCTGTGGTGAGGTCATCTTTGTGTTGCGGCCCACACCTATTGTCAGAAGCGATTGTGGCATCCAGACGCATTACTGTAGACGCCAAGAGATTCAAAGCTGCTGATGGCCGTATGCTTTTCCTGCAGAACTCTTAGATTTCTCGTTTTGCAGACACTAGTATATAAAGTTCCTCACAGTCTCTCTGGAGCGTTAGCTTAAGACTGCGTTCCAGTTCGCATACCGATGCTGTGTGTTGAAATATTGTACTTCGCTGACGATAGGAAAGTGCATTCTTTCAGTATGCAGAAACACAGTACAAAAGTGGTAGAAACAATAGTTTCATGTTATGAAATTGTGTCTTGATCTCAGAGATCCCTTTGTCGTCTAGTACAAGTGGGTGTATAATGATGTTGCGTTTCTCATGTCACTTTCTGAAAACAGTATGAGGTTATTGATCAAGGAACACGCTAGCTATGTTTACTGTACATGCAACCAAGTAATCTAGTTACTGGACTGACGGCTAAAACGCACTGAATAACCTTGATGTAAACATCGTACTTAACGCAAAAGGTTGATGGTGGAAGGGGTGGTGTAGACCTGAAATAATCCAATAAACAGGACAAAATTAAGTATGTAAACTAGGGATGCATGATCAATTATCGGCAATATCGGTATTGGCCAAAAATTGGTCATGTTTAATGTTATCGATATCGGCCGATATATTATAGCCGATAAATCATAATCAATTTCCTCTGGTTAAACTTCTTCAGCAACTCTGGAAGAACATGTATAATTTGTTTATTAAATAAAAAATATACCAGAAAAGTTTGAAGGTTAAAGAATCGTTAGTGTAAAGTAGGCTTGGTACATGATTTTCAGAGTAAAAAGGAGAACTAATGGTTACCTTGTTTTCTGCAGTGAATGTTTAAAATAAAGCAGTTTTAGGGAATTTTTATATTAATATTTAGATACTGTATATCGGCCAATATATCGGTTATCGGGTTCCAATGTTAAAGAATTATCGGTTATCGTTATCAGCCAAAATGTACATATCAGTGCATCCCTAATGTAAACTCTTGAATCTGAGTATTTTCTCATTTGGATTCAGAAATAACAATGATGTTTTTTCCAAGCAAGTCAAACGCACTATTCTAAGGTGTCTTTAGTTTTTGCGTGACAGAAAGTTGAGGGTGTGTGTAGTCAAAGGTGTGCGTGCAATTCTGTAAATAATGTGATCCTATAAAGAATAGCTTAATTTATGATCATTCATTTATTTTTTATTATGTACTATTCAATTCTAATCATCTATTTAGATTTTCATTTCGCTCAGACCAGCTGTGATTATTTTCACATTTTTCCACTGTCCTCCTTTTTACTGTACGAGAGCAATGACATCATCATCTTCACATCAGAAAGCACGAGGTCTGAGCTGAGGTCATGCTGGAATCCGAGCTAAACCATGTGGAGATTAAAACCCGGCTTTATCACTAACATTTACTCATCCGTCGCAGCCAGGCCAAACAAATGAGAGCATTATATAACTGACTCTTAAAGCATGTGTGAAACGCTGAGGTCATTGCAAAATGTATTTCTCGTTCTGGGTCACCAGATCTGGCAACCTGCTAAACTCCTTTCTAAAGGAGGCAGTGGAAAATATGTTCTAGATAGCAGAAGTATTCGCATTGAAGTACATCACTGCGGTTGTGTTTGTTGGGTCATTTTCAGAAAACCATTTTAGAATCCTTCTACGCATTCTAGCGAATTGAAAATGCAGAAGTGGACATGATAAAAATCATTTTTTATGTTAATAGACATCAGTGGGAATCAGAATCAAATTTTGCAAATAGTGTTGACTGAGCACTTGTCACATTTTGTGTTTAAATATTTTTGTATGATGAAAGCTAATGAAAAATGTGGCAATCTCTTGTCTTTTAAACTTATTTATTTTTAATAAGGGCTGTCAAGTGATTAATTGCGATAAATCGCATTCAGATTAAAAGTTTGTGTTTACATAATGTATGTCTGTGTACTGTGTATATTTATTTTGTATTTAGTAACACATACACATACATGTATAGATCTTTAGAAAATATTTATATGTATTTAAATATTTAATATTGTAAAATATAATTTTACAATTTTTCTTAAATATATGCATGTACAGTATGTGTTTATAAATACAAAATAATATGCACAGACATAATGTATTATGTAAACACAAACGTTCATTCTGGATGTGATTCTGGATGTGATTTATCGTGATTAATTGTTTGACAGCCCCATTTTTTATATGTTTATTTCTTGGGTAAGAAGCCGCTTAATTTGCTGTGTAATGTACCATGGAACAGTCATCATGATCATAAAAAAAACCCTTAATGGGAGAAAATGTGTCGACCACACAATGTGTATTATTTGGTGATGATGACTGTTCACTGCGTGACATGTTATCCCCTAATAAAATTGCACACGCAAATGACCGTGTGGACACAAGCTAAAACAAAAAAGTAAATCTGACGTTTCAGACTCCTGAACCTGAACCTAAAACAGCACAGCACATTTTAAACTAGGTTACAGTTTATGACTCCTATTTATGTACACATGCCTACAACCTCTCAAAGTCACCTCTCTCTCTCTCTCTCTCTCTCTCTCTCTCTCTCCCCATTTCCCCATAAATTAAATTCAGGCACAGTTTGTGGATGTGAAAAATCTGTGATAGAGTAAAAAAAAGCTTGTGTATTGGAGGAAATTATTATTAGCCAACCACATTCTGAAAAGGGAACTTCATAATATCTCACTTCCTCTTCTTTGTGTCTACCTCACAGGAAGGATAGATGTGTTATTTAAATGATCACCGTATGATGAGATTTCGGCAATCATATCATCAATACATTTGAACAAGAGCACGTCTCCGTCCTTATTTAGTCAAACACCTTTAGTGAAGCAAATGCTGTTTTTTGTTTGTCAAAGTTCTGTGTTTGTGTGTCTGTGTTAGTTGTGAGCAGTGTTGGGTGTTAATAGTTACTAAGTAATTAGTTACTGTAATTTAATTACAGTTACTTCTGTGATTAATAATACCGTGTGTAATATATGTGTGTGCAATAGTGGAATTGACATCAAAGTCTAACTTTAAAATGTGTGCTTTAATGTATAATTCTCAGATTTGTCATGAATAAAACTAGTTTATTTAGTTTTATATTATTTATTTGAATGAATTTAAAGAGACCTTTAGATTGATGTGAGATGACCAGTCGTATCAGTGGTCCAGAAGAAGCAGTTTTCTTCTCTAAGGGGTGGTCTCCCATGACCGGTGAGAGCATTAACTTCTCATGTCTACCTGCCGGAACATCAGCTCCAGAGCCTGTGAGATAACAAATCATAGACATCTGCAGTATGTTGTTTTATACAAAACGTTGGCAGTGTTTCGACTGTGCATCTGTTTTTTCCGATCTAAATATAAACACTATCGCTCACCTCCGCTTGAAAATACCTCAAAGATCTGAAGAATGAATTATCACAAGAGCTGCAAGTAACGATCCATCATTCGCGCCGTATGCCGATATAGATTTCTCCGGAGACGCCCGTGCAACAGCCAATAACGCGTGTCTCGCTCCGATTGGTCCTCCCGGTGTCTCCTGTGCACAAGTGTGGACGTCTCTATAAATACAGTTCAATTTCAGCGCCGAACAGCTGGGCCGAGCATCCGGGGAGCTCTTGAGATGTGAAGTACATTTAGTCGGTGTAAATATATAGAAGACAAATTCACCTTTCTATCCACCGGCTGCCTCGGCCTCGAGAACTAAGGTCACCCCAAAATTGTCAGGGATAATCAGACACCTATAAATACACATCTCACACGAGAGAAACACGTTCAGTGTCTGCTGCATTTGTTTTGTGTGTATGAAGGTTATGTTTACGTTGTATTGAGGTTAAACAGATGAAAATTAGAGGTTAGCTAAACAAAACAGAGGTTGTGTCTGAAATCAATATTCCCTAGATTGCTAATATAGACCCCTTTGCTAGATGTAAACACGGGTCCAGATGCACTTCCCGTCTCATTTAAAATAAATAAATGGTATAAACTTAAATCTCTAAGATAGTCGTTTATCTAGAAAGTTCATATGCACCAGCGTTGGTTTACATCATCTGAAGTGGTCTATAGTGCAGTGAATGATAATAGTGAGTGAATTGAGAGATTTGGTTCTTCCAATCATGTGACGTTATTTTTCTACTTGATCAGATCATGATTTTCACCTGTTGAACAATAACAGGTGAATTACAATCCCACGTACAGTATCTGAATGTGTGAGATTTGTATCGATTCTGTCGAACCTTTCTGACTTTATGACCTGTTGTGAAATTGAGCATATTGAACATCTTGTTTCAATTTTTAAGATATTAAAGTCTTTTTTCCAGATGGGAACGTGAATCCTGGGAGATGTGTGGGTTGTGAACAGAGGATTGTGGGATATGATGTCAGAGCAGAGAGGTTCGGTGTGAGATCATAAGGGAGGCAGTTCATTCGCTGTTTATCAAAATCTTGATGTCGTTCGTTTAATCTCAGCAGATTGGTATCTCTTCCTTTCTGCAACTCTGCTCGTCCTGCTCTCTCTCTCTCTCTCTCTCTGCTCGATCTCTCTCTCTCTTCTCTGCCTCTCTCCCTCTCCTCTCTCTCTATCCATCCAGTCTCTCGTCCTCCCTCTCATCTCTCTCCTCTCTCTCTCTCTACTCTCTCTCTCGTCTCTCATGCTCTCTCTCTCTCCTCTCTCTCTCGCCACTACATCTCTCTCTCTCTCTCTCTCTCTCTCTCGCTCTCCTCCTCTCTCTCGCTCTCTCTCTCACTTATCTCTGCTCTCTCTCTCTCTCTCTCTCTTTCTCTCTCCCTCTCTCTCTCTCTCTCTCTCATCTCTCTCTCGCTCCCTATCTCTCTCTCTCTCTCTCTCTCTCTCTCTCCTCACTATCTCTCTCCTCTCTCTCTCTCTCTCTCTCTCTCTCTCCTCATCACCTCTCTCTCTCTCTCTGTCTCTCGTCTCTCTCTTCTCTCTCCTCTCTCTCTCTACATCCTTCTCATCTCCCTCTCTCTCTCATCCCGTCTTCTCGCTCTCTCTCGTGCCATCTCATCTCTCTCCCCCCTCTCGTCTCTCTCTCTGCTCTCTCTCTCATCTCTCTCTCATCTCTCTCTTCGATCGTACGGTGGTGCTCCCTGCGGTCGTCTCATCTCAGGTTCCTCATCTCTGCAATCTCTGGTAGAGGTCTCACTCTACTCGTCGTCTCCCTCTCATGCATCGTCTCTCGTGCTCAATGCTATCGTCGGAGCAGTCTACTCTGCATCTCTTCTCTCTCTCAGCGTCTCTACCCTCTCGTCTACGATACAAGTCTCATCTCTCTCCCTCTCATACGGTCCCTCTCTCTCTGCGGTCCTCATCCTTTCTTCTTCCGCTCTCTCTCTCTGCTCTGCTCTCATCGTCGTCTCACCGACTCTGCGTCGACTCGTGCTACGTCTGTCAACAACCGATCTCCAACGTCTACTGCTCTGCTCTTCGTGCATCTCTCCCTCTCTCTCGTCTCTCGTTGCTCGTCTCTCGATCTCTCTCTCGCTCTTCTGCTCAATCTCAGTACTACAATCCGAGTCAGTCCGGGTCTCTCGTCTCTCCTCTCTACTCTCACTCTCTCCTCTGGATCTTCCTCTCCTCTCTTCTCCCTCTCTCGCACGCCTCTCTCTCGTCTTTACGTCTGCTCTCCCTAATCTCTCCTCTCTCTCTCTCTCTCGCTCACTCTCTCTCTCTCTTTTAGGGAAATCCCCCTCTTAAATGTACAGATGGGAACATGAGAAACTTGCAGATTGATGAGCTCCATATTCAAATATTGCAGTTAAAAACCTGTGTCTGTGGACAGTAGATGGGTGAATGTTAGAAAACATATCAAGAACATGTGACCAGTTCATATTGAATCCCCCCAAACTATTGATGAGTTTTTATGAGTTATCACGGTACACATTGCATGGTGTATCCGTCCATGTTCATCACGTTGTTGTTTGCACGTGCAGGTGAAGATGAGGTCAAGGACCAGCGATATGGAGGGATCAGAGAACCGACCGTTTGCTAAAATCCACAACACGGAGAAAGAGATAAGCGTGCCGGAGCAGATGAAGAAGAAAACTAAGGCGGAAAAGGAAAGCAGCGGGGAGAAGCTTGTCGTTTCTGGAACACTGAAAAAGCCGCAGAAACCTCACGAGTCGCAGCAGAGAAGGTCAGCCGGACTGATGGACCTGTCAAAAGAAGAGGTCATCCGTCTTCTGGGAGTCATGGAAGGAGAAGTTCAGGTGAGACTTGGG
Source organism: Triplophysa siluroides (assembly GCA_006030095.1). Lineage (NCBI taxonomy): Eukaryota > Metazoa > Chordata > Actinopteri > Cypriniformes > Nemacheilidae > Triplophysa > Triplophysa siluroides. The sequence goes on from VCII01000713.1 coordinate 1,334,710, forward strand.
AGCATGATAGCATTGATTTTATGGTTACCATGGCAATAAGTTTACCACAGTAAAAGAGGTAGAGTAAAAAAGCAAGACATCACATAACACTGCAATGCTGCATGCCATAATGCAATGCGCTTGGTTTGACCTTACTTATCAGAAGTGACCTTCACACAATTATTTTTGACATATATCTTAATTTTATATCCTGTATATTATTTTTAAGTATTTAGGGTGCAGTATGCTACATAGCACTCCAATTCACCTACATTTTCAGTGTTATTTTCAGTGTTATGTCAAAAAAAGTATATACTGTTTTTGCTATGAGAGAGTATTCGAGTGCATAGCGTACATCACACTATTACTAATACATAGCGTAAGTCACCGTGGTTAACCTTCACACACATCAAAACATTATCCATTTTTTAGCTCATCATTTCTCACCTAACGTTAACTCTATTTTATTTTAATATTTGTTGTGACATCACTGCCCTCTTTCAACGAATCGTGGGTAATATCAGCCAAAACTGTATCCCATAATGCATTGCACATGTAGAATAAAAAGCATACTGTATTTAGCACATTCAAATTCACAAGTACACAGTGTGCTCAGTATGCAGTGTGCTGTTATTCCATTGCAATTTCCAGCCGGTCTTATATTTTGCTTTCAATGCATAGAGCTCCCCCTGCTGGTGTATAGAGAGAATGTTATTAACTTTTCATAACAGTATGAACAATTGACCTAATAATTGACAAATCCATAGCAGTGTTGAGAAATATTCAACCAGCACTATCATAAGAGTATCAAAACATACAAGTTTTGTCGATGTCGTACATTTGACATGTGTCTGGACATCTACCACGGTAATACCATGGTATACTTGGGAGAATGTGTCACACATAAATAGTTTGAATTTATATAAAGATATAGATCATGAAGTTTATATAAAGAATATGAATTCAATTTTTGTAACGCAATGATTGCTTCCATCAGGCACATGAGGACATTATTCACATGCTCCAGTCTGAAAGAACACGGCCAGAGGTTCTAGAGGCTCATTACGGTTCTGCCGTTCCCATCCAACCGCTGCAGGCCCTGCAGAGAGACAGTCTGATGACCAGCGTTGACATGACTAGAGATGATGTGTACGACATCCCCCATGATGGAGGTGTGATTTCATCTCTAATCCCTTCAAAACTACATTTCTCACAAAGAGAGACCCTGCAGCTGGAGCAGAAATCATTTTGATCCATTCATCAATTCAACACACAGTTGTTCTGACACGCAGGAATATAAATGTAAATATAAAGATGATGTTTCTACAGCTGGACCGTTTGGAGGAGAAGCAACGAGAAACGTACAGACGGATGTTAGAGCAGCTTCTGTTAGCGGAGAAGTGTCACAGACGGACGGTCTCCGAGCTGGAGAGTGAGAAACGCAAACACGTCGACTTCATGAATAAAAGCGACGACTTCACCAACCTGCTGGAGCAGGACAGAGAGCGGTGAGGACTGCATGTGTGTGTGTCTCAACTCCGCCCTCCTCAGGTATTGTGTGTAAATGTGCCCTTTTTCTCTGACGTTTTTCTTCTCGGAGGACGATTTAGATTCTCGGAGTGAACTGCTTTAAGAGAACCTAGAGGAAAATGTATTGCTCAGCTTTCATAGCTCAGAAGATTTGATGCAGTTGACAGTCACATCATGTAGTGTAAGAGCTGTCTTTGTGTCAAGCGTTCGTACACAAATGAAATATCAATGAGACGTTTTATTGGGGCTTTGCCCACAATAAAGGTTAAATATGTAGAGCAGCTGTGGTGTTGTGTATGTTTATCTGCTGAAAATCAGGTGACTCATACCTGCAAAATCCAAACAATGAGATAATGAGATTCATGTTCACATGATAAGACCCTTATGAGGGTTTCTCTGTCATGCTCCTCTGAATTCCCATTTACCCCCCAAACTTTAGAAAGGTATGATTTTAACATCTGTCTGGCATTCCTTAAAACTCTGCTGTAACATACGTATCGCTTTCTAAACACTTGTGGCTAAATATTATGCACTTACATTTAGTCCTCTTCTTGTCTGTCATGAGAATCATTCAATTGGTCGCTTAAAAATTAACAAGCCACATGATTTTGTTGTTGGGCATGTGTGATGTTTTTTTTGTGTGCTTTTTTTAAATAGTTAATGGTTATACAGAAACCTACCAAAACCAAAATAAATAAAAACCCAACAACAAATGTCTAAACACAAAAACAAGTTTTTTTTTTAATGAAAGGGATTGAAACATTAGACCACATGAAAAACAATCTGCAGTATTCTATAGTGTTACCATAGTAAACTGTAGTAAAGTGCAGAACACATTATAGTGTAATCACTATAGTATACCAGAGTTGTTATAGTTTTGTTTTTAGTTTAGTTTTATTTTATATTAATATTTTAAAAAACGTTTATTCTTAGAATTTTTTATGTTAATTTTAGTTAATGTTTTAGCAATTTTGCTTTATGCGTTTGTCATTTTATTATTGTTTTTTGTATTTATATATAATTCATTCATTTTTATTTTAGTTTTTGTTTATTATTATAATTTTAGTGCTTTAATCTCTAGGGGCAACGTTTTAATTTTTTATTAGTTTAAGTATTTCCAATAATTTTGTGACCAATCTTTTATTTGATTTCAATGAACAGAAACTTTTTCAAAGTTTTAATTTAAGGAAACTAAAATGACTTTGTAGACAGTATACTATTGGAAATGGATCACCTGTAGTAAACCATGTAGTATACTTTAATATTTACTATAGTAAAGTTCAAAAACCCTATACATGTATCTATGAATTTTACTACAGTTTACTATGGTAAACACTGAAGATTACCAGTATTTTTTCATGTGTGATGTTTCTTAGCTCTGGTTTATGCAACGGCACCATTCAGAGACTCTATTTACCAGTATCACGCTGATCTCTGAGCGCTGTGTGTGAGCACATTCCTCCATGATTCTCTCATTTCACAGATTCATGGCAGGTGAGGTCACGCTATCACCACACCACCTGGGACTGAACGGCGGGCGGAGACGGGGAATCCCGCCAAGAATATAAAACTGCAGCGTGCCGAGCTTCTGCAAGCTCCCGTGATGTGGTTCCTCCTCAAATTACCCCTTTCTCTTTCACCTGACATTGTTTGTTAGTCTCTCATTCTAGAAACAGTGTAATTTGAAGACAGGAACTAGTTTTGTTCTTTTATTGGAAGAAGGTCACTGCGAGACAGACACTGATCTTTATCTATGTGTATATTAGTAAACATTCACGTTGAGTAAAATCAGAATTCCCCTTGGTTGCTTACTGTGTGTGATTCATAAGAGAAAGTAAACAAGGCAAAAAAGTGTGTGTTTATAACGATCAGAACGACTCGCAAACAAGTGACTCATTTGAATCGATTCGTTTAGAACAGAATGTAAGAGATCAGCGAATCATTCAAAGCTCAGTGAACCAGAGAACGCAGGATGTGAATGAACTTTGCTCATTTAGTAAGACTGGTTAATTATGGGCTGAAGTTAGTTGAAATGGATAAAAAGCTTGTATTAAAAACTTTTCTGTTCGGGTGAATAAATTAAATGATTTATATAAGTTATTAGTTTTCATTGCACCAACTCCGCCTCATATTTAGCTAGGAAAAACCCAGATTAAGGTTATCAATTTAACATAGTTAACACTACAAAATACTGTAAATCATACATTAACAAAATGTAGGCTTCACTATAATATTTTACAGTATACTGCATGTAACGATAGTTTACTATAGTAAATACCAAAAATACTAGTATACTGTGGTATTTTTACGTGGAATGTTCTGTCGGTGTTTCTTTATTTTTATATGTCAAGTGTAAAACATTCAAAAGGGTCATTTAGAAATTGACAAGCTGTGTGAATTGAGGTTTATTTATGTGGGGTGACCATACATGGCATTTTTCCCAGACGTGGCCAAGATTTGGCTGCGTCCTCCGGAGGGGGCATTTTTTGGGCGCAAACGTCATCACGCTTGTCTCATTTTGAGTAAAAAACCGTCATAAAATTAACATTTATTTCTCTTAACACGCAATCGTTGTAGTTTAATTCTTACCTTGAAATGTAACGGTTGCTTTCCTGAAATAATAAACCTCGATGACGTATGCACCACAGCTACAGAAATCCGGGCCAGGACGCGACCGGGAAAAATGGCACATACTGTCACCCTAATTTATGTTGTTGAAATCAGTTTTTTACTTACAAATCAAATCATGACACAATCCCATTTAAACCAAATACTAAAATATGATATTACATTTCTAATCCTCCCCTTTTCACATTTGAAAGCATTTTTGTAAAAAAAACTAAATGTAATTTTGAACTTTTCCCTATTCTGAACAGTGCCAACTATACATTGCATCAATCTGACTGTAAAGTCATTTCAGTTCTTTATTCTAAATCATAAAATCTTTATTATTTTAAAACCTATTCTTCTTGAAATTGCTTATCTTGATTTGATGGATTAGTGTAAAAACATTTTGCTATGACTTATTGATCACATCAGTTTTTTTACATTATATCATGAAACTTGAACTTACCATATCATATACAATATAATTATTCTAAACATATTATTTGATTAGTAATTTCATTCAGATTTGCACTGATAAAGGGCGTAACCCTTTTTGCTCTTATTGCCTCTCTATATCTTCTATTTTTTATTTGTTTAGTAAGGTGTACTTCTCTGATGCATGTGTGAGTGACAGGGCTTCAGCTGAACCGAGAAAGCGTGTCATTGTTCTCCCACAAAACAAAGCTTTCCCCCTGCATTGTCGTCCAGTTCCCATGGGAACACACAGTCGCGAGTGAGAAAGGAAGTAATTGGGTCATTTCGGTCAAGTTTATGTGAGCTGGAAAGGGAGCTCTTGAAATGCTGCAGAAGGTTGAGTGTGTTGGCCACCGGTTTAATTGACTGTTTCCTAAAACAATATCCTGACTCGGACAAAGAGAGAGAGAGAGAGAGAGAGAGAGAGAGAGAGAAAGCTGGGAAAAGAGTCTGTTAGCTCCTCCTCCTCACACCAAATAAGGTCAGAAGAGTTATGTGTTAGTGGGATGATATCACCAGCGCCGTTTCACACGACGTTCACCTCTCACTGTGTTGATGACATGTTTGGAATGTGATGGTTAACACGGGAACCTGGAAATGATGCGGTGAGCGTCTCTGCAGTGCAGAGTAGTTAAAGCTGTGCGGTTCACAACGCTTTAGACATGGATCTACCTGGACCGCTTCCCAGATAGATGGTGAGTTTGAAAACTGTTTAAAGAGAATGCAAATGAGCAGTAGGATTGGATCTGTTTGGATCTGTACTGTAGAATTTTTAGGGAAATGAGGTCATGGAATTGTGATTAATGTGCTGTAGGTTTTTTTTGGTGGTGCCTGGCACTTATTTTGCAGAAGGCATGTAAATAAGTTTGTGAGACTCCCGCAAAGCAGGTCAGGGTAAACATTTACCAGCATCGTAGATGTTTCTTTAAGTGGCAGACAATCCACTCTTGTGATGTGTAGACTATTTGCCTGGTAGGATTTTTTCCCCATTGACGTGTCAAGCTGCTGGTAAGCTGTTGCAATGCTGTGATCATGTAAGCGTGAAACTCTTGGTGACTGAGGGACAATCACAGCTTCCAATCTGTTCTTTCAACTGTCATGCTTTTTGTCTTTATATACATTCAACTGCCTTTCTATTCGTGCATTTGAGATCATGTGCCAAGCATCACATGGGTTGTGGGTTTCCTCATTTAATACTGTAATGAGTTATTTCATATAAAATATAATTATAGTGCATGGTTGTTGTTTGGGAGGAATTGCGTGAACTTTGTTTTGAATGAATCCTTAATCGTATTTTTCCAGACTCAAGAGACTGTTGGAGCAGGAGAAAGTGTACCAGGCTCGGAAGGACAAAGATCACCGAAAACATCTTGAAAAGGTTCAGGAGGAGCTGGTCAAGCTGAAATCATTTGCACTGATGCTGGTGGATGAAAGGCAGCTTCACATTGAGAAGATTGACGAGCAGACACAGAAGGTCCAGGAGCTAGGCAAAAAGCTGAACGAAAGGGAGCAACAACTGGAAATCGTCAACAGCAAATCTAAAGACGACAGCTCGAAGATTCAGAGGTTGGAGATTGACTTAGAACATAAGACCTTTAAATCCACACAGGAACATGAGGAGATGACCTCCAGGCTCACCAAGACGGATTCTGAAAGCCGACAGTTGCGTCTGAAGTTGGCCGGGTTGTCACGCAAGATCGAGGAGCTGGAGGAGACCAATCGTACATTGCAGAAATCCGAAGAAGATCTGCAAGACTTGCGGGACAAAATAAGCAGAGGGGAGTGTGGAAACTCAAGCCTAATGGCCGAGCTGGAGAACCTTCGGAAGAGAGTGCTGGAGATGGAGGGAAAGGACGAGGAGATCACGAAAACAGAGGCGCAGTGCAAGGAGCTAAAGAGGAAGCTTCAGGATGAGGAGAACCACAGCCGTGAACTGAAACTAGAGGTGGAGAAACTGCAGAAGAGGATGATGGACCTGGAGAAACTGGAGGGAGCGTTTAACGTGAGCAAATCTGAATGTGCTCAACTTCACACCAACCTGGACAGAGAAAGAACCTTGACGAAGAACTTTGGCTGCGAACTAGAGACGGTTAAAAACCACATTAAAGAACTCGAGAGCTCCGAATCGAGGCTGGATAAGGCTGAGAAGAGTTTGAAAGATGACATGGCGAAACTGAAATCATTCACTGTGATTCTGATGGACGAGAGGAAGAACATGGCAGAGCGAATTAACCAAGAGGAGAAGAAAAGCGAAGAGCTGAGCAAAATGTTCAAGGCGGAGCAATGCAAGGTCACGGAAGTCACTGAAAAGCTGATCGAGGAAAGTAAAAAGCTTCTTAAATTGAAATCCGAGATGGAGACAAAAGTGTCCACGCTTGCAATAGAAAAAGAGGACATGAAGTCTCAACTCGTAAGTGGAGAAGAAAAAATGAAAGAGCTGAGTGCAAAGGTATGTCAGATGCAAAGTAAACTAGATGAGCAGGAGGAGACCAAGTGGGAATCTTCCAGAAACAAGGCTGGATATTCTGATGAGGACAACAAGGTTAAGGAGCTCACGCAGGAGATCGAGAGACTCAAGAACCGTCTGAAACAGCTTGAGGTTGTGGAGGGTGATTTGTTGAAGACGGAGGACGAGTACGACATGCTTGAGAAGAAGTTTAGAACCGAGCAAGACAAAGCCAATGCCCTGTCCCTGCTCCTGGAAGAGATGAAGACCCAGATCACCAAGAACAAAGCCATAGAGAAAGGAGAACTGGTGAGCCAAGAAGCTGAGCTCAGACTACGCTGCAAAATGGAGGAGGCCAGAACGAGAGATCTTCGAGCTGATGTCCAAGCTCTGAAGGAGAAGATTCATGAGCTCATGAACAAGGAGGACCAACTATCCCAGCTTCAGGTGGAGTACGCTGTTCTCCAAAAGCGGTTGATTGACGAGGAGGAGAAAAAGAAAAACATGAGTCAAGAGGTCCTAAAACTAACCCAAGAGCTGGAAGCTACAAAGCGTTACAGTCGTGCTCTTAGACCCAGCATGAATGGAAGAAGAATGGTGGACGTTCCTCTCACTTCCACTGCGGTACAGACTGACGGCGATATGGGCGAACACGCCGAGGATGAGACTCCGGCCGTGTTCATTCAGAAGTCCGTTCAAGAGGAAAATCACATCATGAGCAACTTAAGGCAAAAGGGTCTCAAGAAGCCGACGGTGTTGGAGCGTTACCCGCCGGCAGCCACAGAGATGGCCGTGAGGAAATCCTGGAACCCTTGGATGAAAAAGAAAGAAGCGGTAACGATCACCCAAGAGGTCCTATCAAACAAAACAACCCAACAGGTCAACGGAACAACATCACTTTCTCCAGAACTAACCATGTCTCAGAAAACTGGTCGGCCACTCCATATTAAGGTGACTCCGGATCATCAGAACAGCACGGCCACGTTGGAGATCACCAGCCCACGAGCTGAAGACTTCTTTGCCAGCACTACTATCATCCCAACTCTTGGTCTCCAGAAGCCACGGATAACTATCGTTCCTACCTCCATGCTTACAAAGTCCAAGGCCAACGACGTAGCGAGTGGTCCGGACCGGACAAAGTCTCCGGTTACCATCACAACCATCTCTAGAGCCAAATCTCCTGAAAAAGGTAAAGCGGAGCATCCCACCTCTCCTCTGTCCATCATCACTGTAAGCGCGATGCCGGTCTCCCAGGCCTCCGTCTCCCCGGAACCCCTGGAGATGACCATGGGCAGGGCTGTGTTCAAGTTGACCCCTGAAAAGCAGACCGTGCCAACGCCAGTCCGCAAATATAACTCCAATATAATCACTACAGAAGATAACAAGATCCATATCCACTTGGGCTCACCTGGGTTTAAGAAACCTCAGGATGATAGAAGTGGCACGGTTACCCTTTGGCCCAATGGTGTAAGTTCAGACAGCAAGGACACAGGGACGGTTCTGCGCTCTCCGCGACACACAACCACTCACGTGGGGAACACGGGGACACAGGGCAAGGTGACCAGCAGCATCACGATCACTCCCATCACCTCTGCACCTTCACGATCGACTCAGTCTGTAGTGAGTATCACATTTCTTTCGTGTTTTGAAGAGCAAAAGTGTGTGAGCATACTATTGTGATTGTAAATAGTCATTTAACCATTAATACTGTGATTTTGTGTCCCTGAAAGCAAAAGTGTAATATTTAATCTTCTACGTTACAGTTGCTTCTGAAATGTTTCAAAATGATATCAGGCGGTGCCTGCTCTCTAGATAGCTCTCTTTCAAGGTATCAAAAAAAATCAAATGCATTCCCCTTTTATATATAATTTCTAACACGAGAATGATGTTTGTCTACCCAGTAAAATCATTGCGATAGCGGCACCAACTGACAACCTCCCCCTTACCTTAACCTGAGATAAATTGGCTTTAATTATTATTAGCACACTTTATAGTGTTATGTGTGACTGGCACTGGGTTAACCTGCTTTTCCCTGCCTTACACAACCAACTAAAATAAACGACATCTATAAAAGCCTGTTACGAGAGATTATGCATGACAAGACCAGCATCTGACAGATCGACGTTTAAGGAAATCTAGCTTGTGAAGAGATTTTGTTTTTGGAAATGAAATGAAATGAAAAATAGCATTTTTTTAATCTCTTTTCACAGTTATTGTCAGTTTGAAGTCAAATTTTGAAAACGCACAAAAGGATAAATACGTAAAGTAGCCTGCAATTTTGTTTCATTTAGAGAGAGACAAAAGTTACGGATTGCAGCTTGAATAATAACCTTTAATGGTAACACTTTACATTAAGGTTCCCTTCATAAAGCATTTATAAATGTGTTCATTAATGATTAATAAGTCGTTTACAAATGCATTATAAAGCAGTTATAACTGCGTAAATAAAAAGGGGGATTCTAACGAAATACCTGCTAAATAGTGAGCCGTTTTTAACTCACATGTTATCAATGCTTAATAAATGTATTTATGCAGTATTTATTTGACTCAATAGCAGATTCATTATTATCTTGATGTTGTTTGCAAAATAGGCTTTCAGACAGACTGTAGGGTGTTATATTGCTTTCTCTTATTATTGTATATTTCATATCTTATGTCACTTTTCAAACCATGTTGCTTAACCGATCCGATTCTGAGTGAGTTACGGTGTCGTCCAGAATGCCTTCAGATCATGATGCCTATCCAAAGCACTTTTTTCTTGCTTACCCAGATAAATTCATCAAACTTTTGATCAGTTTTTAACACTAATGCACAAAGGTTGTTGTAATCTTGTTTGTTTACGATGTTTTATTAATGATTCAATTACTTCCAATAGTTAATCAAAACCAGAAAACATTTATTTATTGTTTATTTTAGCAACAGAATGCTTGCTCACAAGGATACATCTCTGATGTGAATCATATATTTTGAAGTATAGACAGCCCATGAAAGTGGATGCCTGTGAAGTATTCACATTTATTAAGCATTTATAACACGTGAGTCTCACTATTTGGCAGGTATTTCGCTAGAACCCCCCTTTTTATTTACGCAGTTATAACTGCTTTATAATGCATTTGTAAACGACTTATTAATCATTAATGAACACATTTATAAATGCTTTATAAAGGGAACCTTAATGTAAAGTGTTACCCATTTATTTCTATCCTAGATAGTATAGTCTGTTAAATGTCTGCTAAAGATCTGGAAAACATCTAATAAACGTCTTAGAAAAGGCAGTTTTACATAGATTCTCAATCATAAACATCTTAAAGACATCTTCAAAATGTCTATATGACATCTGGCAGGAAAAGAAGTCTCCGAGACATATGGCTGATGAGCAAACAATCAAACGAATAAATCTTGCAGATGTAAAAGCAGACGTCAAATAGACACATCTGAAATGTGTGTGTGCTGCTATCAAGGTTGTTTATTCATTTTTCATGACAATATTAGGCCCCTTTGTAAAAGAGTCTGCAGACTTCTACAAAATCTACATAAATACGAAGGCCAGACTAGGTCATTTAAAACAAAAAGGACTTTGAATTTGGCAAACACATGCTTGAAGGGATATTTCACCCAAAAATGCAAGTTCTGTCATTGTTCCAAATCTGCGTACGTTTCTTTGTTCTGTTAAACACAAAAAATATATTTTGACAGAGTTGTTTAGGGTTGATAAAAAAACGTGAGCGTGTGTGTTTTGTTGTCTTTTTGCAGCATGGGACGAATGTGCAGTCACCTCGCTCCGCGGCGACAAGAATCCCCGTGTCAAAAGGTATGAAAACAGGGAAAGCGGTTATAGGCCTGTCCACGACATCACGCTCTGAGAGCCAATCTATGAAAATTGAACTGAGGAAATCTGCGGTTTGCAGCTCTGTAACCGCAGTAGGAGGAAAGAGCTGAGGTCGACTCATGCTAATGTAGCACTGGAACCCTATAAAACACATCCATCCATTCAATCATATAGCCTACACTGATCCTGCCACTTCTTAACTCAATCACATGATTTCTTTTGTAAATATTATGTTTCATATCAATCTTTATGTACAGATATTTACGTTCGGGTCTCACGTGAACGTGTTGCATCTCTGCACGTTTGTTTTCCTGCTCATTATCTCTAACCTTTGCTCTCGTTTTCTTTGTTTCATATTTATTTTTTTCCATTTATCATTTCACTAATGTTTTATTTTGTAAAGCTGTTTGTGGAGGTTTCCAAATGGCTGAAAATGTAATTGTGTGATCCCACTAAATAAATCTTTTTCTGTCTTCAGAATACACAGATATCTTGTTATTTGGGCTTTTTGGAGTCGCCAACGCATGCATCGCATGCACACACATCATCATCTTATCAGACGCATTGAATATTGATCAGGAAACCTCCATGACATGTGAATAACATTTAGAGCATGTGCCAACGACCATTCACAGACCGGAGGTATTTTACATTAGAGAACGCAAAAGAAGATATTTTGAGAAATGTTTCAGTGGTTTTGTTTTCTTATATTTGGAAATCAGTGGGATTCAGTCTGGGTTGGTAAAGCGTTCTTTCAAATATCTTCTTTTGTGTTCTGCTAAAGAAAGTCATACAGGTTTGAAATGACATGAGGGTGAGCGAATGATGACAGGATTCTTACTTTTGGTCGGACTGTCCCTTTAAATGATATCAATAGAAACGCTATTCATTTCTTTACAATTTAGAAACAAGTTTTATTCCGTCTAGACTTTCATAGGGAGTGCATTACTGTAAAACAGTCTTTGTTTAAATGTGGTAACCTGTCAACTCAAACCAGAAACATTCCTTTAATGAAAAAGGTTTTGAAATGTTGCTTTGCAAAGGAGCCATCAGGAGAAATGTATGTCTGTCAGTGAGAGTAGATAACTGATAGAATGATCATTTTGGGGGGTGTAATGTCCATCTTAAACTCAACCGATCTGAGGATCAATCAATGGAGATCAATGCTTCTCCTAAGATATCAAATGAAAAATGCAAACTTTCAAACCTGTGTGACATTCTCATTCGCATTGTATTTGTTGTAATTTGGGCTCTTGAGCTGCTTTTTAATTCGTATGAATGAAAGCTTTTAGAAATGTGTTTAAAAGCAACTGGAGTCTTAACATGTGTTCACAGTTTTCCAAAAGTCAATGACGTGACGTGGCTAAGAATTTGGCACATGAAGACTTCTTAAACGTGTTCAGCATCTTGGTCATTGTTATATGTTACTGATGTTCTCGTGGATCAACATCAGCAGCTTTTTCGTTCGATTAATTCAGTTTTCATCGCATTGCCAATAATGTGACTGTATTCATTTTCTAATCCATCCGTGTACGATAACACGCTCTGACAGCCTGCCGATGACATCACTCACCAGCGCTCCAATTCTGAGAAAGCGCTCATAAAACCCTGCTGATATTTTCCCCACTCGTGATTTTGGCTCCTCGGTTACCTTTACACCAGTCTGAAAATGATTCTTTCCATGAAGTCAGCTGCTGGAGTTTTATAGCTCATTGTGTCTCAGTTTGCTCACGTTCCCTGTTTTCATCCTCAGAGACTCTTGTGCTCCATGTGAACCGAGAGCCACGCTGAGATGTGTTCCAGCTTCACTATGATACGGCTGACAGAACATGAGACCCATCACACCTGTAGTTCGGTGCACATGCGCATGTGTCCACAGCATACGATGATGATGCAGGAGAGTCGGATTCAGAGTATTACGGGAGTAAAACAAGAAAGTGAACAGGATGTGGAATTGAGGCTTGGAGAACAAAGTGTCAATGTGAAAGGCTACAGTATGTTAGGATCAAGATGTTTTGTATGGAAGGATTGAGACGTCAAGCTTTAATACTGACTACATTCACCTTGAAGTTAATTTGCTTGAAGTTTCTACATATTTTTGATCAAATGAATTTAAAAGGGGTATGTTAATCCTAAATGCATAGATGTGAAAAAAATACAACATCAACATTGCTTTTTAAAACAAGAAATCAAAACAAAAAGCCTTTTTTCGGCTGAAGTAACCAAGCTATCAGTTAAATAATAACATTTAAATTTTGCAAATAAATATACATTTATTTTGCATTTATAACATGCGATTTGGCAGGTATTTCGTTAGAATCCCTTTTTATTTGCGCAGTTATAACTGCTTAATAATGCATTTGTAAATGTCGTATTTATCATTAAAGAACACATATACACATGCTTTATAAAGGGAACCTTAATGTAAATTCAGCTTTAGGCTACTGTACAAGGCAGATCTGACTTATTGAGATCAATGACTTCCCCTGAATATATTTATTTTGCTCAGAAATACATCATTACTAAGGTAAAATGGGTGTTTCATGAAATGTTTTACATTGACCAGATGGCACTGGTCTACGCTATAAATGTGTGTATGCTTTTAAAAAGGACGAGCTTTGTGTCATTGCTTTTAATTACAGTATTTTCATGTGATAAACAGCTGAAGCATCAGGCAGTATGAGAGCAGGTGAGCACACACCAGGCAGACCTACTGATCTATGAATGAACCTTTTCACCACACAGAATAATGTTGCAAACACAATTTGCACTTTGAACTCTGTGAATGTGACTCTAATGAAGTCTGTGTACTCCAACACCTGGAAAATTCACTAAATACTTTTCTCAAAGTGTCTCGTCTGTTATCTCTCACTCTGTCAATCTCATATTTTCACACAAATGCACGTTTAGAAAGGAAAGTTTGAGTATATAAATCGATGTGATGTACCGGCGGTGCTTCTCCAGTGCAGCAGGGGGCGCTGCTGTTGTTTCTCCGTCTCTCTGCGTCTCTAGTCACACACGCGTGGAAGATGCTTCGACACATCACGGTAATTTTGGCATTTATTTAAGTTTCTCGTTGTTTAAAAATGGACAATGTGTGAAAGCTGATAAAACATCTATCGTGTTCTGGGTTTACTTTGAAATCAGAGGTTGTAGTTGTTTTTTAAACGCGGTTTATTCACTACAACTGAAACCAGGAAGTCATGAAGAGTTTGAAGTTCTGCACGTTCACCATCAAAATAAACATGTGGATTTAAAGATGTTTAAAGAGTCGAAATTGTTTCGTTTTCAGACATTAGGATAGTTTAAACATACCTTCATTCATTAAACAAATCGAGATGTCTAAATGCCCATTAGGTCAGTGAAACGAGATACGTTAAGAGTGTACTGTGTTGTGTCTTTAGAAAACTGACTTGAGTTTATATTAAATGACTAAAGTCGGTGTTGTAGATAATTCTTCAATCCATTAGAGAGAAGCTCATGAGATTTGTTTGCACGTGTTATCTGCTTTGGTGATATATTATTATCTGATGCAGTGACTTTCTAACTTTCTAGTGCGATTATCATTTACATTAAAGCATTTCGTTTTCGTATAAAATTAAGGAAACACAACAAAGAGATTCATCTGGAGGAGGAAACAACAAGTGACTTTTTAATTAAACAAGTTGTTGTTTTAATTAATGTTTTTATTAGTTATTTTGACAGGATTTGGAATATGAAATGCACAGCAGTGACTGCCGAGAAAAACCCCTTTTGTATGAGAAACAAGATCCATGTGCAGGTGTCTGTATGGGCTGTGTTGTGAGTAGAAAGTGAAGTGTGTTCTCTCTCAGAACCTTCATCAGGTTTTCAGACGGCAGATCTCCTGCAGCGTCCGGAGACAGCTGGAGAACAAGGTTCCAGAAAAGCAGAAGATCTTTCAGGTAAGATCACATGCCAGCTGTCACGAATTTGTCATGCGTTTAATTCACAGGAGTGACAGTGTTTACACGTTTGTGTCTTTATATGTCATCAGATCACACTTCATATCTGCTTAATAACATCTGTGTTTCATGCTGTTTAGCAGGCCAATGGAATGCCAGTACATCTGAAGGGAGGGGCCGGTGATGCTGTTCTTTACAGAGCTACTATGGGACTCACAGTGCTGGGTATGTCAATGCTGGTGTGTTATGACAACCAGCGCATTGGTCTTTGATCACTGTTAATAATGTGATATTGCTGTATGTTCTACGTGGTATCTGTACTTACTTTTTATTAATGTGCCGGTTTTCAGGAACAGCGTGTGTCTTATATGAGCTTATAAAGGCAGCCGTCCCTCAGAAGAAAGCTTGATTTCAACTTCCACACTTGAAATGTGAAGATTTTTCTACAGTGTATTTACATTTACGCATTTGGCAGACGCTTTTATCCAAAGCGACTTACATTTATACTTTCTTTCGAAGAGCAAATGGGACCAACGTGATTTGACCAAAATAAATTGAGTATCATAAACTGACGTTCTGGTCACTGTATTTTTTCTACACTTCTGTTTTTTCGGAGAATAGCCTACGGCTCTGAGCTTTGGTTACTTTTTGGAAACTCAACTGTAAGTATTAAACCTTTGCCATGTAAAAAATGCTTAGCGATGTACATGTAATAAGAGGTGGGCTGTTATTGAACGGTTTCCCAGAGCTCGCTAGTATTGTGGCGATGAGTAAAAATCAATTTTCCCTTTTGAAACTAAGCGACTGTTTTCCAGATGTGTATAAAGTCACTCAAAGTAATGTTCATTTGAAGAATAAAATCAAAGAGGTCTGTGACTGAAGATGAGCGATTACCAGAATGTTTTTGATGCGGCGTGGTTCTTAGATTTCTTCTTTTGATATTAAGTAAACAAACAGCAATGTGGACTTACTTCTTGCACTTCAAAACAATGTGTTATATTTCTAAATGTGTTATACATCAGAGAATTGTCGTTCCCTCTGGAAATGAAAATTTATAAGAATTGAGCAAAAGCAAATTGAGCTCAGGTTGTGTCACAGCTTTGGTGGTCTAAGCATTAGAAGATGAATAAACCAAACAAATAGGTTTTTAAAATAGATCCACATGCAGATTTAACAATTCTCTTGATAGTAGTCAAATGCAAACAGGTGCTCCATCTCATTTTCACCCTCGGACAGTCGGCACCCATATGTTGAGTAAACGACTAAATTTTTCAGATGGACAATAGATGTATTACACAGCTTTTCTTTTATCTTGACATCTAATGGTTTTTGTTTATTCATTTAGTATTATCAGGAGTGTTTATTTGAAACAGAGTCCACATGTGCTACCCGAGTCGACCACCAGAGGGCTCCAGAGTCAAATAAATAGACGGGTTTATAGAAAACGTCGTTTCATCTCTAAATCAATTGACCATTATTATAGTATTTTAGTTTAACTCTAGCAACTTTTGTTATATTACCATAGTTTAAGTCAAGCTAATTTGGCAGTACTGCTCTATTTAAACAATACGACAGAAGCTATGGGCTAAACGATTTGTTGATAGTTTTCAATGGTGCTGACAGTTTGGTAACATTAAGCTCGAATATACAGCTCGAATAAGTTAAGTTAATTTACAGAAAATCTGTGCTTGCAATGAGAAATGTACTGGTCTTAATTAAAAAACATTGGTAGGCTAACTGCTCCATCCAGGGTGTATCCTGCCTTGATGCCCGATGACTCCTGAGATAGGCGCAGGCTCCCCGTGACCCGAGGTAGTTCGGACAAGCGGTAGAAAATGGATGGATGGATGGTAGGCTAACTGAGGGTCTCTTGTGATAATATGTTTTTAAATAAGACCGAAAAGACGCTACAAGAAGAGATTGTGTCATGATTTGATGGAAACCGACTGATTAGCTGCTAAAGTTATTTTAATCTGACGAGGTTTGTGAGGACTTGTACGTTCACGTGCGAAAAAGCGCTAGTTACAATTAATGCGTCCCAAACAGGCCCGTAAACTCAGAAATTCCTTTGGACGTGGTTCGGAAAATATGTCCGAAGTCATTCCCACTAAATCCTCGACATTCAGATGAGCAGCATTCTGCAGGAATGCTAAAAACCCACATTTTCCAGACGCGCGCCCCAGCGCGTGTGACGTCACACGGTTAGGTGGAAAATCAGACAAATATGACGTCACGGCTGCAGGTTCGGGTCCTGCCCTCTGCCGAAGAGCGCAACCCAGCGCGTGTGACGTCACGGCCCCGGGTTCGGGTACCGCCCCCTGTTAAGAAGCGCGTTCTGGTCCGAGACCCGGTGCATTTGGAAACAGCCTTCATGAGCTTTGGGTGATCAAACCCTCGTCATCTTCATCTCCTGCTCCATCACACTCATCATCAGGGAGAGAGAGAGAGCGAGCGAGCATTAAAGACTCTTGTCCATCAGTCTCATCTTTATTCAATTCATTTGTGATGTATTGAAAGAGTTGTTGGAAACTTAAGGAGTTTGGTAAGTGTTCATGTGGATTTTTTATTTTTTTCTCTCTTTATGAATGAACTTTAAAACTTTTTTCTGGAAGGCAGTGCTGTGATTTAAATGTGAGATCTGTGAGAATGATATGATCTGCACGCAAACACACACACACACACACACACACACTGACCCATTTACTGAAGCTCTGATCACTTTTTTCCATAGATGTTTGAATGGTGATTTCATTTTCCACCCTCGCACCACCCCCACCCCCCCCCTGTGGTCTTTATTTCAAGCATGATTGATGATGAAATATTTTATATAGTTTATGAGTCTGAAAACATTTTGTCTGAGGTTTAACGAACGTTCTTTGTCCATTTGTGCCACCTGATTTGTGTGGGTTATATCCGTTTCATTTCTCTTAGGATGTTAGGAAACACATTTTAAGTCGCGAGTTCGAGATATTCTGAGTTAGTATATGTTTAATTGGTGTCGGTCAAATTTGTGTCACGCTTTGTAACCGGTGGTTGACATTAGGAATGGGCCGAATACCGTTCCCAAGGTATACCGAGGTTTAAAAGAGTTTCTTTGATCATTTCTGTGATACCGTTTCTAAGGTATGAGCTGTGTTTACAGAAAAATAAAGGATTCAATAATATAATTTAATATATATGACAAAAATATTTTTTGAAAGAAGATTGTAATTTTAAGGCTTTATTTTTTCCTGACACACATGTTGGTTCAAAGTGAAATGTATTGTGTCCAGTTGAAAAGTTGTTTTTTGTATACGCAGATATTTGGAAATGACACATTTTAGTGTTTTAATAGCAACACCGTGAAACCGTGGTATTTTTTATTAAGGTTATTATACCGCCCAAAATCTCATACCGACCCATTCCTAGTTGACATTCAACATATTTATGAACTTATAACCTCGGGATTTACGTGTGAATAATGTCCTGTTAGTCTCTCCGGCTCATTTCATTCAATTTCAACCTTTTGTCTTCACTTCTTCAAGGCTGTGACAAATGCTTTTTTAAATCTACATTTGACACATCTCTCAACTAACGATGAAGCACGTGCAACAGAGAAACTGGAAAAATGCGAAACTTTGTGAAATGTGAATGTAATGCTAAAAAATGACATACAGCCTAATAATTGCAATGCATACTTTGTTGGTGCTGTTTGTGGTTATATATTTGGCATATACGAGAGTGTAAAATGGCAAAAGTGTCCGGTAGTCAGTTTCCCTCAGCATGAGTTTCAGGAAAGCAAGTCTTTGTTAGTGGAAACACGACAGGGGGCGCAGGAGTTTTTCCATCCCTGATGTGCAGGATCTCAGACCAGGCACATGTCCAAACAATTGCATATATCGTCTATGAACTCACAGTTTCCGATGTAAAACAGATGAATCAGGATAATGACGTGAAGCGTATGCCTTTACCGAGTCTATAATGTTACACCGCAGTAACCTTTGCCTTGTTTTAAGCTCATTTTCTCAAATGCTCGGAATAATAATCATGGAAATGTTTTTTTTTCCTTTGGTGTCCACAGAAACGGCAGTAATAAAATGTTGATTTATATAAGATAGGAGTTTGCCGTACTGTGCTGTATTCTGCTTGGTGTTTCTGATTTATGTGCAGACTGTTGTGTTTGATGTGATTGATTTTCAGACTGATTGATGTTCTGTTAATACTGGAGTGAAGATGTCGCTCAGGCGTTTGGCAGCTGCCGCACTTATAACACTTTCAGTGCTGGCTTCAGTCACAGCTCAAGGTAAAACAGACAACACATCTTTCTCCATTCACAGTTTACTATAAACCTTTACTTCTTTGAGAAATATATTCATTTTCCTTTTGAACGTGTTTTAAAATTAAACTTAATTTAGATCATATGAATGGAATGTGATGTTTCTATAATCGTTTGATCTTTTTGAGTATTACACATTTTCAAGGGGGGAAATTCTTCTTATTTAGTGCACGAAGGTGCAGAGTTTCTGTGTGTAATGCCTCATTTCAGACACTAGGGGGACGCTTCAAGAGGACAGCAACTATCCTGAAAGAACTCTTAAATAAAAGCACTTGTGTGATGTTAAAGCTGCAATCTGTAACTTTTTCGTTGGATGAACAGCAATGGAATTATTGGGCAAGGTTAAGCAGTTTTATGTTTTAAACAGAGAGCGGAAAAGTTACAGATTGCAACTTTAATGCAAGCCGACAAACTTTCATTTAATCATGACAGCACTCACAAGAAGTCCTTTAAAGACATACTCCACCCAAAAATGAAAGTCTGTCATCATTTACTCCAAACCTGCATACATTTCTTTCTTCTGTTGAACACAACGAAAGATATTTGGAAAAATGTGAGTAATTGGCTACCGTACTAGAAAAAAATGGTGTATCTTTTTATGTTCTGTTGAACACAAAGTGAGATATTTTGAAGAATTTAGGAATGTAAACAGTTCTAGGGCACCATTGACTTCCATTTCATTTTTTCTTCTTTGGTAGTCAATGATGTCCCAGAAATGTCAGTTGCTATCATTTTTCCAAACATCTTTCTTTGAGTTCAACAGAACAAATACATTTATAGAGGTTTGGAACAACTTGGGGGGCAGGGAGGGGGGAACAGTTCATTCATACATTTTTGGGCGGACTACCCCTTTAAGTGTATCCTCTCTAATGTCGTTCCATATTAAATGATTAAATAGCTCACGTTACGCCAAATTCACTCAGGTTTGGTGTTGAACGTAGCCTGCGTTCGAATATTTTCCATGTGCAACTCCAGACACGTGCAGGATTCAAGACCCTCCAGACAGAGAGAGTCGCTTTCAACATTTTCCTCTAGTAAAACAGTTCATGTTGAATTTCATACGTTATGTGTTTCAGCAACGAAGCTCCTCGGTGGCTCCGAGTCGTAGAAGCTGTAAAACTGTGAAATAACCATATCAAATCGTTTAATAAACACCGCTACAACACACATCGACGATTTACAGTGGAAACTGTAGTGGAACAATTCGCAGGTTTTTTATTACGCGTGCAAAAAAATCTTCATTTTAAAGCCAAGTTTCCTTTTTCTGACTCAAAGGAAACAAGAAAGAGAAAATATGAGCTTTAATTTTTATTTTCTTAGGACAGTTCTTGGTAAGTGTGTAGCTGTCAGTGTTGACATATGGATGAATTAAACAGTGTTATTTTAATAATATCACACATTAGTGTGCTGGCTTACATCAGCGTACGCTGCGGTTGCTCTGACGGTTTCAACCGTCATCATTGCTCGTGACAAAACAGCTCAATGTCATGAAATGATATTCCAGTTGATTTTTTGGACTGGCTTGGACAAAGAGAAAAGAGGAACGCTGTGGGATGGATGATTGGCTTGAATGCGAGCTGTGTGTGCGTGTGGAGATGTGAGGTAGCTCTTGGGTTGGACCCGTTCGGAGTCAGAAATGGAGCCGTTTGTGACATCTGGTCCAGCCAGGTTGGTAAATCTTGATTTTGGTGAATCTGTTTCGGTCAAGCTGAAGGCCTGGTCCAATTCTGATCAGAGCCTCGGCTTCACAGATATTTTATTGTGATATTCCAGCATATCTGCACACGTCCCATATTTCCCACACAGATTTCAAACACAATGGAGCTTTTTCATGAAACACGAGCAGAACGAATTTGTAGAACACGACAACAATTTTGGGTAAATTGTCTCATTGAATTTGGCGTAGCAGCGTCTGCTTGCGTTTCGTGAATAAGACACGGCAAATACGCACACACGAAACACACAAGAATATCACTTTAAAATATTTCAACGTCTTCCACGTGTGCGTCTTGTACATGAAATCTTTCAGTCCCGTAAGTTGTTGCGTACAACTTTTCAGGTACAAGTGCATGAGTTTCCAGTTCATGTAGTTATTTGTCCGTCAACTGTGTCGCTGAAGTCAATGTACACCATGTGCACTCTTAAGTGGTTTGCAATTGAAATAGAAGTCTTTGTTGTTTTATGTCTTTGTATATATGACGCTATTGGAAACAGGTCAACACGGCATGTCTAACTGTGTTGGCTGGGCTGTAATGACTGCATGCGAGTCACGGCCCCCACGTCACGTTTCTTCGAGGTCTATGTACTCCTGTACTTGTCTATGCTTGAGCAGTCGAGGCCCTAGGGTCAGACGGCTCAAACAGATGTCATTTTGACCCAAAATGGCCGTCGTCCACGTGTGTTGTTCAGTGTTGTCTGGAGTTCTCCCCCAACGATGAACTTCATTTCGTCCATAAACCTGTGTGCTCCTCTCATAAATACAGCTCTGGAACGGTGTCGCGGAAATAACTTTCGCCCTCTTTTTCCGCAGTAATGCCTCCGTCAGACTTGAGGTTTAAGATTTTAAACGAAAACACAGTGCAAATGACATGGACGCAACCAATGTCGAGAATCGAAGGATACCGAATACAAGTCATGGCGGATGAAGGTGGGTGCAAAAACAAGATATTTGGTAACGTGTTGTTAGCATGAATAGATTTAGGGCTGTGACGATATATATCGTGATTCACACAAATCATACCTGTCTAGTTCGATTCTCAAATCGATTCTGTGTTTCATGCGCAGCTCTTCTGTGAACTACGGCTCTTTGATTGATCTTACATCACTACCAGATTGAATCGTTTATCACGTGCATTTGAAAAAGCAACACTTGTCATCATTATAAATATACGTTATTATCATGAAAACACCTGAAAATGTTTGAAGAACAGCGATAGAATGTGACCATTGGCATTTCCTGGAACTGTGTGTGAATTAGGGCTGTCAAACAATTAATCGCGATTAATCGCACCCAGAATAAAGGTTTGTGTTTAGATAATATATATCTGTGTACTGTGCATATTCATTTTGTATTTATTAACACAAAACATACACATACTTGTCTATATATTTAGGAAATCTTTACATTTATTCATTAATATTTACTAATAATTTAAATTCTAAAATGTATTAAATATGTGCATTAATGTGTATGTGTTCATAAAAATGAATATGCCTCGTACAATGACATATATTACGTAAACACAAACTTTTATTCTGGATGCGATTAATCGTGATGAATCACGATTAATCGTTTTACAGCCCTGTAAATCGTTCTTCTTCTGTGTCCCATGTTCGGAGTTTCTGTGCGTGAGTGCCCTCTGGTTAACAGATGTGGCAACATTTAACCGTAATTCATTGAGAAAATGAGCATTAAAATGACACGATACTTCGTCCCAGCCCTTGACAAATTGTGGAAAATAAGACCAGGAATGTGTGTTATGCAAAAGTTTTGATTACATTTTTTTGAATTTTCAATGATCTATTGCTATTGCGGCCTTGAGTAAAGCACTACACCCTATGCAGTTTGCTCCAGGGCATCTGTCCCTGTAGTCAATCTACCGTATGCTTCTTAAGATAAGTGTGCATCTGGTAAACGACAAGTAACCTTTAAATTCAGTGCCACGGGCATCCAGAGAGACTGCGTTCTGACGCGTCCTCCAACAGTGATTTACACACACGAGTCACGACCGCTGTCTAGTCATTCATACTTGCTTCATCCAGCTCTTGTATGTCTGAATTAGATTCATCTGTGAGCTTGATGTTATCTTCACGCAGAATGTACATCACGATATTTAACATTTCAAATGCAAATGTTTCATTTTCTTTTAGAAGAGGCAGTTAAAGAATTCACGCTGTCTGCGTCCTCCACCAAAACCTCCATCAGAGATTTGACTCCCGATGTGGATTATGTTGTTATTATAACGTCATATTTAGGATCAGAAGAGAGCATACCCATCTCCGGCCAAATAACAAGTAAGTGCTGAGGCAGCTGGAGAAAATGGATCTGCTTTTCTGTAGAAACGCAAACTGTTTGAGTAGAAATTATGAATTATGTGTAGAAATATTGGGGGAAGTGTGTGGTATGTCTACCAATCTCCTGAGCTACGAGGAGCAATAACATTTTCCTCTGTGCGGATATATTTGCTTGAATATTTCTCTCTGTTTTGTTTTAGTTCAGTCAAGTGGTTTTGATGGAGTTTCCAGGAAGCCTCAGGTCTCAGATGCAGTCCGTAAGTAACTTATCATTCTTATCTGTGTGTTTATTTCTGAATGTATGATTCCTGCCAAAGTTCAGCTTCTCCAGAGTTCCCAGTGTTCCGGGTAAGAGTTGTTAAGTGGACCCTTTGCGCCTGGTTTGAAATAAAAACTCAAAGGGTGCAGTGCTGAGGGTGGAAAGCATTACAGCTCGTCTCTCTTTACAAGAGCGCTGTGGCCTGTTCCTCCACATGAAGGTGAACAGATTAACTTTTCCTTTCCTACATTGAGCAGAAGTGGAAAATGCAACCTCCCCCGAATACCATGAGGGTTATTGTGGCTTCTACCGATGACTCGCTAACAAAATCCAGTCCTGTTTGCCCTGCTTTACGGTGTCTGCGCTCCAGCTCTTCCCTTCTGCTGGCGCATGTGGAAAATAACTGAATCCAGTTGCTCTAATAAAGGCAGGCAAGCTGCGATACGTCCAAAACGCCCGTTCTGTCCCGTCCGCCCAAATCCCACCAAAGATGCAACCGATGCGGTCCGTTCAAGGACAGCAAATTCCACAGATTGTGGTTGAGGGAAGAAGTGATTGAACGGGGAGGAATTTTTCCAAACTGCGTGGAGGACAAAGATAAAGAGAGAGAGAAGACTAGTCATAACTCGCCCAATAAAATCGTTGACGTCTAGAGGCACGCTTGATTTCCAGACCCGTGTCAATATACGAATGTACATGTTGTAATGTGCAGAATATTTAGATGCATTGAATACACAGATTGCATGAAGTTATATTTGTCGGTGTGTGAGCCGTACATGTAGGTTGGTATATAAACTGAAACTGACAAAATTGTGTTCAGAGGAATCTTCAGAAATGAGAAATAGTGTTATAACTGCATAAGCACATTTTGTGTCATTAAGCATTCGTATATATATAGAGACGAGAAAAATGCACGGCAAAACATTTAGCTTGGTTTTTGGTCTTGTTTTCCAGTACAAATATCTACAAATTCTTAAATCAAGTATAAGCAGTAATGACCTTTTATGACTTTAAGTTCGGTTTTCAGAAATAATTGTCACAATTTATTGAGTTAAAATATCTGCCAATTGGGAACGAAGAAAATGGAACTTAAAGTCTTAAAACTTAAAATAATTCTGAAAAAAAGAATTATAAAAAGGTAAAACCCATTGGCAAATATTTTTTCTTGTTGTAAACATAAATTAATTTTGATCTTAATTTTAATCATGACCTAAAACCACAAGAAAATGTTTCCTGATTTAAGATTTAGATATTTGTATTGGAAAACAGGATAAAAGTTGTAAGAAATCTTTATAGCATATTTTCAGGACAGAGTTCTGACCTGCCGATCGTTTTTTTCCCAGAATGCTCAGCCAGTGCCATCGGTGACCTGGTGTTCCTGGTGGACGGCTCTTGGAGTGTCGGCCGGGACAATTTCAAATTCATCCGCAGTTTCATGGCAGCCATGGCGGGAGCGTTTCACCTTGGAGACGACAAGACCAGAGTGGGTGTGGTCCAGTACAGCACGGACATCAGAACCGAGTTTAACCTAAATCAATACTTCAGACGGACCGACCTGCTCAGAGCCATCAACAATCTACCATACAAGGGCGGCAACACCATGACAGGTACCAAACTTATACATCATACCTCTCTGAATTCTTATTTCAACAGATATGATGTAAGTCTTGTTTTTTCTTGTCTTTTTGCCCAGGTGATGCCCTGGACTATCTGCTGAAAAACACATTCACAGAGGCCACCGGTGCCCGCCAGGGATTTCCCAAAGTGGCTGTCATTATAACAGATGGAAAATCTCAGGACCCTGTGGAGGGTTACGCCAAAAAGCTGAAGAATGCTGGGATTGAACTCTTCACTCTGGGTGTGTAGGATTTCATTCAATAGGATTTGAGGGTGAAGTAGGACGTGCTCTTAGATGAACATTCTTGTTGCTGGGATCAACCATCAGATTTTAGGGATGGGTTTAGATGTAATGTTTCGGTTAGGACTGGAGTCAGAGGCTAACCATTCAATCTGATTTTGAGAGATTATTTATGGTTAGACTCAGAGTTTCGAACTTGAATAAAAAAAAACGAACCAACAACAAAAGATTCTTTAGTTCATTTGATGGAGCATTGCATTAAAGGTTGAATGTCGATTCAGAAACATGGCAGAATCACAGTGATCTTAGTACTCAATTGTTGCTTTGAGGTTTGGATTGGTTCTGTGTTTCAATGGAGCTTTCAAGAAATCCATCTGCACAGAAATATTACATTCAACTAAAATCCCATGTCATCATTTGTTGTGTTTATTCAGGAATCAAAGAGGCAGATGAGGAAGAGTTGAAACAAATGTCTTCCACGCCCCACAGGACACACGTGTACACGGTGCCGAACTTCGATATGATCAAAGCCGTGGAGAAAGCTCATCACGCAAGTGTGCAACAGCGTGGAAGACCAAATCAACTCTCTGATCAGCGGCGAGGAAGGTAAACAAAAACAAATATCAGTGTTCATGTTTTAGCCTTAAACCCAATGACTGAGCACAACCCCAACATTTCTCCCTTTCTGTTTTCTTGCAGTCATTGAACCGGCATCAAACCTTCATGTCACAGAGGTTGCGTCCAAGTCTATGCGGATCACCTGGGATGCGTCTATAGGGGAGGTGACCGGATACAAGGTGCAGTTTGGTTCCCATGATGGCCGGCAGCAAGCGGCAGGAGCTGTACGTCGGTCCCACGCAAACATCTGTGAACGTCAGAGATCTGACCCCCGACACCGAATACGAGATCAACCTGTTTGCACTCAACGGACTGATGCCCAGCGAGCCCGTGATGGCCATGGAGAAAACCCAGCCGGTTAAAGTGTCATTGGGTGAGGAGAACATCCATTATGATCCGCTCTTGAAAAGTCTCGTCTGACTGTTAAATGAGCTCTGTTTTGGTTTCCAGAATGTTCTCTGGGCGTGGACGTGCAAGCTGACGTCGTCCTCCTGGTTGACGGCTCGTACAGTATCGGCCTGGACAACTTCGCTAAAGTCCGATCTTTCTTGGAAGTCCTGGTCAACAGTTTTGACATTGGGCCAGACAGAGTTCAGATCAGCTTGGTCCAGTATAGCAGAGAACCGTACACCGAGTTCTATCTGAACACCCATCACGATCTGAGCGCCGTGGTCAAAGCCGTAAGAACGTTTCCGTATCGAGGAGGCTCCACCAACACGGGCAAAGCCATGGCGTACGTGAGAGATAAAACCTTCGTTTCGAACAGAGGGGCTCGCGCCAACGTCCCTCGCGTTATGATCCTCATCACTGATGGAAAATCCTCGGATGCTTTCAAAGACTCGGCGAATAAGCTCAGGAACACGGACGTGGAGATTTTCGCGGTGGGTGTGAAAGACGCCGTCCGCTCGGAGCTCGAGGCCATCGCTAATCCTCCGGTGGAGACGCACGTGTATACAGTGGAGGACTTTGACGCTTTCCAGAGAATTTCTAATGAGCTAACCCAGTCCATCTGTCTGCGGATTGAGCAGGAGCTTTTGAACATCAAGAGGAGACGTGAGTACCAGCTTGTATTAATCTATAAAAGGCTCAATTTGTCCGAAATTTGTCTTCCATCGTCTACTTTTTCTGTATGACTAAGAATGTCTAATGTTCTTCCATCTTCAGAGTTGACCGCACCCAGGTCTCTGACCTTCTCAGAGGTGACCTCCAGGAGTTTCCGGGCATCGTGGATAACAGATGCTGTAAATGTGCAGTCTTATATGGTGGAATACAGGCCTGAAGCGGACACGGATGCCAGCTACACATCTCCGTCTCTGTGCCCGGTGACATCACCACGGCTGTGTTACTTCACCTCACTCCAGTCACAAAGTATGAGGTCAAGGTGTACGCCCAATATGAGAAAGGAGAAAGCTTTCCTCTCATTGACTATGAGACCACGTTAGAAGGTGGGCGTCAGTTCTTTTATCTTCTAAAAGTCTAACACGTTCTCCTCTCGGAACCTAAAGTCTCAACATTTATGTTTTTCTGTGTCCCGAATGTTTTGCAGAACAGGGAGCCATGAGCAACCTCAGAGTGTCCGAGGAGACCACCGACAGTTTCCGTGTCTCCTGGCGAGCCGCTCCCGGTTCAGTGGTGCGTTACAGACTCACGTACGTCCCCGTGAGAGGGGATAGTGGGCCGCTAGAAACGGCAACAGTCGGTCCTGAGACCACCATCGTCCTGCAGCAACTATTCCCGGTCACTACATATCGTGTCTCTGTGGCAGCTGAATACCCATCAGGTGTTGGGCCTCAGATGCAGATCGACGGGACGACCAAAGAAGGTGATAACCATCCTCTGTCTTCTCTGTTTAAATATTTTACGTCCAAGTGAACGCGGTTGCAGTTTTGAGAGTCGCCTTCTCTGGTGGTGATCAGTTGCTTTCTCTTTTTGTGTCTGACAGAGCGCGGCTCACCAAGAGACCTGCGTGTCTACAAAGAGACCACATCCAGCATGCAGCTGTCCTGGGCAGCGGCTCCAGGGAGAGTCCAACAGTACCGAGTGTCCTATCAACCCACGGCCGGCGGCGAGATGAAGGAGGTGACAGTCAGGGGGGAGACCACTGCCACCGTACTGAAGGATCTCCAGATGGGCACAGAGTACCAGCTGGCCGTGAGGGCACGATACTCCTCCGGATCGGGAGAGCCACTACATGGAACCGGAACTACACTGGAGGGTATGATCACACACAACTGTCCCATAACAAACATTCATGAGTCTCACCAAAACATTTCAACTGAACGAAACATTGAATCAAAACTGTAATGTAATGGTTTTTCCAGAATGTGTTTTAAGCAAGCTTTGTGAGATGCACCCAGACACATACTGCTCCATGCTTTTCCTTACGAAAATCAGCCGTGGTTATACTACAGTACAAAAATGACCAAAAAACCTAGTTACCATGGATGGAAAACCCTATTACCAGATGGAAATACCAAACGGAAATATTCCAGGTACCAAGCAAGGACTTTGACTTGGAGTGGAAGGTCCTAAACTTAAAGTATTTGTGCAACTGCTCAAACGTTTCGACTCATGTGATAAAGACATTTCCCTCAACATGAACAGTTTACTGCGTGTTTTGATCACATTGCCTGTTACAAGCTTTTCTGTGGAACGCTTGTTTTCAGCTTTTGACGTTTCGCATCAGAAGTGATGGAAGCGCCAAAATCCAAAATAAAAGCCCTTAATTCTCAAAAAAGGGTTTACGCTCGAAATTGGTGGGTTTAATGTTCGCTATCGGAATTTGTAGGTCAAATGCGTCTCCATCTCAGGCAACCTAGTTTTACACATCAGTTTTACGCCCAGTCTATTCTGTAAGATTAGTGATACGCAGAGAAGTTTTCTTTTTGCACATTCATCTGACAATGTATGAGGCACTCCCAGTTTTTCAGTCTCTCTTCTGGCTACACGATTGGTTGAAGCATAGTGGTGGTAAATGGAAGATTGCTGGTTCAATCCCAACAGAGTGTAGTCTTTTTTATGAAAACCTTCACACCGTTGCACATTAATGTCACATTAGCACTGACATATTTTGTGTAACTTGTGTGTACACAGATATCTGACCTTTTAGTCTGTGACGGCATGTCAAGATAATATTTTCAGTTCTAATTCAGTATCTTTTTGGGCAAACATTACATTAACGATAATACCAGATGAAAGGCTTGCTCTTGAGTCTAAATACTTCATCTTGAAACCAAATCTCATGTCCAGAAATCTTACCGAAACTCTCATTTAAGGTCTGAGGCACATACCTGGTTTGGTGAAAAACTGCTAAAAGTGTTAATTTATAAAAAAAACTAACTCTTTGTTTACCGAGCCTTTGTTGTTCCAAACTTTATGATTTTTGATCCAGTATAAGCATTCACAGCTGTCAAGCTCCACAAAAGCACCAGTCATATAAAGTGCAATATCTTCAGAGTGCTTTTTTGGAGCAAAATGAGGCTCAGTAAACCAAGACATTTTTGAGTTATCATGTGGATGTTTGTCCTGCATGCAAAAGCCCCTTTTTCACAATTCAGCCTCTTTGTTGGATGCCAGCATGGAATGATGTCATACAATAGATGTCACAGATCTGAAATAGTGATTTCACTCGGTCGAGACTGAAAGCTGAGCTAAATGAAGATCTCTGTTGCAGACGGGAACATAATTCAGGAACTATGCAGCACATCCCGCCTGAAAAGATTTCCCAAATCCACCGCGATCCCTCCAGCTCATCCTCAAGAGATACAAATGAGAATATGATTTCCATTCCAGGTGTGTGTTGATGTGGAACGAGTGGGACGTTCTCCGGTGTATTGCTGTAATTCTCAGCTCAAACACCTTGAGTTAATTTATCGTGTCTTAGCTAAACCTACAGAGCCGCCTGCGTGCCGTGTGTCAGTTTGGTAAAAAGCATACATAGAATTGGAAACAGGAGGTTTTCCAAACGCTGGCCTTGAGGCTTTGGGAAGGAGAAGGGAAATGTTATATGGGTTCTATAATTGTTTCCATATGTCTTACGTAAGTTAAACGTTACTCAGTTTAGTCAAATTAAGAGTGAAGGGATGTGAAATGGCATTTGCCCTTTACTACTTACGTAAGAGAATATTCGATGGAAATAAAAGATGGACTTTCATCCATCAGGGTTGGATAGGGAAAAGCGTTCCTTTTTGCAGCATTTTTTTTGCTTTTATTCACAAGAGACTGTGGGATGCATGAATATAGTCTTTTTCCCTCTTGAGATGACTTTGTAACTGGCACAGTAGTTTGCAAAGCGGTTTTTTAATCGATGCTCCGTATATGACCTCACCGGATGAAGACCGCTAAACTGAAATCAGCTGTCTTGTTTTATCACTCGCCACAAAAACCAAACGCTCTCACTCGCATGCTGTACATGTAAAGACGAAAGTTCAAAGACATTCAGAGTTACTGTAACGCACACGCATATGGAAAGTCTTACTACTCCAAAGAAATTCATTTGTATTGCGTTCTGACCGAAGTTGGACGCGTCAGATGGGTTACAGATGATTATAGCGTTACACGTGGATTAGAATTTCAAATGAAGTCTCAATCAGCTCAACCCAAACAGGCCAAAAGATGCTTGTCTCCTCCAGATCCACAGCACCTGGGTGTCCACCGTCCCTTCCTGTTTGCCATCTGTAAAAGTCTGGAATGACTTCAAGCTGCTCTTTCTGTCCCGCCCGTGACCCCCGAGATTCGTAAAAATTCAGATAAAGAGGACGAGCTGAAGGTTTTCTAGCACCTGCGCTTTGCCGGTCGTTGACACGAGGGTTAAACTTCAAAAGCGCTCAGGAGAGAATTTGCAGCGTGTGTGTGTATGGTTTGCCTCAGGTTTGGATTTCTGAACGGCACGGGTGTTGAATTGGCCTTTGGAGTCCAGTTTGGTTTTTAACGGGATACAAAAGACGATTTCATTTTAAAGGCAAACTCAAACGAAATCCGCCGGCTTGAAAACGGCAGGGAAATTGAAACTCACGTGAGGACGAAAGATGTTAGAAGTCAGGTTATTTTGCAACAGTCCTGGAAAGAAACAGAAAAGGGGAGGATGATGACAAGAAGAAGGACTCAGACAGTCAGTGAATAGAATATGATGGTTTTGTGTTAAAGCACTTATAGGATGGCAAGCATCTCCTCTGACTCTTCTGCAGAACGTCACGGTCCAGAAAAGAGGAGAGGAAAGAAACGCATTTGAGTCTTTGCCAGTGAAGATGAGATATTGGAAAAAGTTTCAAGTGAAATGTGATGTGGATATTGCAGATGTTTAGACAAAGGACACATTGGTTAATGTCATCTTAAAATAACTGCCTACTTACTGAAGTATTTGAATTCAACACGTTAGAGAAAGATTGAAAGCAGACGTTCAGTCCGGGCTGTGTGTTGGCAGGATCACCATGGGCTGCTCTCTCTCTCTCTCTCTTTCTCTCTCTCTCTCTCTCTCTCTCTCTCTCTCTCTCTCTTCTCTCTCTCTCTCTCTCTCTCTCTCTCTCGCACAGACACAGCCACACGTAAATGTGTGATATATTTATAGCGGCAGATGTCTCACGATGTCTCCAGTGTGGGTTGTGTGCAGGTGTGTTTAAACGGCAGTGAGCACTAATTCATTCAGGTGAAACAAAAGTTAACAGCTGGTCATAAAGTCACACACACACTTATTTTCCCCCAGAGGTCTCACAGTTCATGTTAGAAAGCTCTCTGACCCGTGAGATCTTTCATTGCAACTTACAGTCACGTTCTATTTTTCTGTGTGTACAAAATTCTTTGAGTTAGGCCATATGATGATGTGACAGTATCCATCATGATAGATCGATGCACTATCAGAGATATGATCTCAAGGAATCCTAGTGATGTAGAGATAGATGAAGTCAACTCTTATTGACTCATGATGAGCGTGTGTGAGATCAATTCTGCAAATCAACTCTGACATGTAAGACTTTTATGCTTATGCAGTATACACAGTATGTACTACTGTTCCATTATAGGGTGATTCATTCTTTATATATACTTTTCCACATTTTAGAATAACAACACTTGCATTGAAACTATGGTATAACACAAATGTAACTTTGGGAATTAAGTTAGGAGTGAATCTCAGAATAATTTGAATCTGGAATGAAACAGAACTGTTTATTTTAATTTAGTTTAGTTTAGTTTAGTTTAGTTTAGTTTAGTTTAGTTTATTTTAGTTTCTTTTTAATTACTTTTATTTTATTTATTTTATTTGTATTGCCCTATTTTGCCTTATTTTATACTATATAATTATAGGGACGACTTAAATAAAATAAGCATAAATATATATAAAAACAAATTGTGCAGTGCCCTTAAAATTATAAAGATAGAATTATATTTTAGGAAGATCATGAAAGACATTATACTGTATAGACATGTATTTTCATGATTTAACAAAAATATATAGATATATGAAAAATATTGATATTGTGTGTTGGTGTATGTATATTCATATATACATAAATCTTAAATTAAAAAATTAAGAAAAGCTGTCTGTAGTATCCTGTCTGATGTATATTGAGTGTGTTTTTTGTGTTGCCTGCAGAGTTGGGCTCCCCCAGAGACCTGATAACCAGCGATGTGACCGATACCAGTTTCATGGTGTCGTGGACGGCCGCTCCAGGACGAGTGAGACAGTATCGTATCCGCTGGAGGTCTCTCTTCTCTGAGGAGTCTGGGGAGAAGGTCATACCTGCGGATGTGAGCAGCACGCTGTTGGAGAACCTCACGCCTGAAACCCGCTATCAGGTGTCTGTGATTGCATCATATGACAGAGGAGATGGACAGCCGCTCGTGGGTGAAGAGACCACGGATGGTGAGCGTCTTGATTCATTCACTAATGTGTTATTTGTGTTAAAGGGATAGTTCACCCAAAAATCAATTGCAATTAATTGTATTACCTCTCATGTGATTGTAAACCTGTATGTCTTTCTTCAGTGGAACACAAAAGAAGATATTTTGAGAAATGTCTCAGTGGTTTTGTGTTCTTACAATGGGAGTCAGTGGGGTTCAGTGTTGTTTGGTTATCAACAATCTTTCAGAATATCTTCTTTTGTGTTCTGAAGAAGAACGAAACTCATACAGGTCTTAGATTCTAGAATTGCTGTAAAGCCTTCATTAGAGATTTGGTCGTAAAAGTTAAGCTCTGGGCTTTTTACATGTTTTTTCAACCATGAAACTCAAAAACGTTGTTAATAGTGTCATAGGAACTCCTTAGGTTCATAGACGGCCTCAAAGATCAAACTTTTTTGAAAGGTTTATTAAAAAAGATTGGTTGAAGGAAGGTTAGGTGGAGGTTAAGTGAAGGTTAGATGCGTGCTGGGTTAGGTTACGTTCAGGTTGGGTTGGGTTAGGTTACGGTGAAACAAGAGCTGGATCGAGAGAAGATTGAAAATCATTTGGGCCTTTTTTACCTTTAGGAGAAACATCTTGAACACGCCCAAGATTCTCAAGGAAAGAGAAATGGTTCTCAAGATAATTCAGACCTGACAGAACATGCACGTCTGCGCCTCGGGCTGGGCTCTTTAAAGTGCATCAATCAACAAGCTTTTGATAGCAGGAGAGAAAACCTTTCAATCTTAGCTTGACACAAAATTATTTAGTGTTAGCGTGACTTCTCCAAGTTGTGGTTTCATGCCTGGCATCAGATCTTGGCAGATGATGGGAGCGTTGAGGCTCTGTGCAGTAGTCACTTGCCCCTAAGTGGAAAAAGTGAGCTGGTCGCGGCACGGGTGCAGGGAACATCACCGCCGTTTTAAAGGGAGACATGTGTGCAGGGCAGCCCATAATATAAGCCGTATGTTGTCTGGGACGCTTGCTGAAGCAGTGGCCACGTTCCATCCTCCCATCACAGTCACACAACTCAAAACATACGAATGGAAAGTTTCGCCAATGTGAGGTTTGAGAAAATATTGGAATAAGGGTTTGCTTACTTTTGGCCTGACGTGTTTCGACATTTGGTTTTCAGGCACTCATTTGCTCCCATTGTTGGGGAAAAACTCAAATCGAATTGAAATTCTGTTTTGTAGCGTCTGCATCCGCGAAGGCTTTGGCAGTGTCCGACGAAACCGAGAGAACCCTGCGGGCGACGTGGAATCCCGCTCCGGGCCCCGTGCAGCACTACAAGCTCACTTACATCCCTCAGGCCGGAGGAAAAGAAATGACCATGAAAGTTCCCGCCAGCATGACCACGGCCGTGCTGAAGAAACTTCAGCCCCTCACCTCCTACAACATCAACGTGCATCCCATTTACAAACGCGGAGAAGGAAAAGCAAGGCAAGGAGTAGGAACCACACGTACGTTGGCCAATAATTCAAAGCCCATGAGTCTGAAAGATCTGTAGAGACGCAACAAGCATCGCTTTTACTGTTGCTCATATTCAACAAACCTCAAAAACCAAAGAACCTGGATTGTGCTGTCCTTGTTTTGGTCTGTTGATCATATATTGATATTGCTGTCTCTTTTTCTGCAGTGTCACCTTATAAAGCCCCAAGAAACTTGCAGACCTCAGAGCCCAGCAAGACGAGTTTCCGCGTGTCCTGGGACCCCGCTCCCGGCAACGTACGCGGATACAAAGTCACCTTCCACCCCTCCGGCAGCGATATTGATCTGGGAGAACTTCTAGTTGGACCTTACGACAACACGGTCGTTCTGGAGGAACTCAGGTAGAACCGCTGGGCATGAACTTTAGACGTTTCCCCTAACATAAAGAAACATGTGGTTTGAGTTTTGCCTTTTATTCCCAGGGCTGGAACCAAGTACTCCGTGGCTGTTTTTGGAATGTTTGATGGAGGTCAAAGTATGCCTTTAGCTGGAGAAGAAAAGACCACCCTCTCTGATGCCCCCGAGCCTCCTTCTGTCAGACCTTCTGGTACAAAACACAACAATGACACATTCACGTTTTATTGGTTCAGCTTGTGGTTTTATTAGGGTTACCTGCAAACGACATGGCCAATTTAGTTTTCGTTTTCGTTTATTCGTCTCAAGATGTTTATAAGAAATATCTGGATATGGTGAGATCTTGACAAGAGGCTAAACAGGTGCCAGGAACGCCGTCTTAAAGCTTGACACGCCGTCTATTGGCAGACACTTTTCAGATGTGAACGTAGTCGTAACATGAATGAATTTCATGAGGTTCAGTTGTGAAGCGGCGACTGGCTGAATTGCCGTTTCACGTTGACTTAAAACATCTTAAGGTGATGACAGAACTCTCTGATAAACACACAAAAGAAAACATGCATGACAGACCCTGATCAAATTATGGATTTGGCTACCAAACGGAAAACACATTTGGTAGTAATATTTATTTTGTTGATATTGCGGAGAATGCCGCTCGGTGCACTTTTTGTTTTAATTGTCATCTACATCAGCAATGGAAACCTCGCCATGTTTCAGAGCAAACATGTAGAAATCAGTTCCATCTCCTGAAAGTATTTACGCATTTAAGAATATAAAAGTGTCTGAACGTACTTGATTTATAGTCTCTTTTATTCTTAATAGTATAAATAAAGGATCTTGTATTATTTAAAACGTTTATTAAGTGTGTAACACTTTACATTAAGGTTCCCTTTATGAAGCATTTGTAAATGTCTTCATTAATGATTAATAAGTCGTTTACAAATGCATTATAAAGCAGTTACAACTGCGTAAATAAAAATGGGGATTCTAACGAAATACCTGCTAAATAGTGAGACATTTTTAACTCACATGTTATCAATGCTTAATAAATGTATTTCTTCATCATTTATTTGCAAAATAGTAGACTGGAGTCAGACTGGAGACTGTAGGGTGTTATGTTGGTTTTTATTATTGTATATTTCATAAATGGTTCACATTAACCCACTATATTAAGGCACACTTTCATGGTTTGCTAACATTTATAACTCTTAAATTTTTTTTTCAAGTTTGGTGTTTTGAAGTTGTGAATGAATACTTCACAGGCATCAACTTTTCTTTTCTTTATTTGGCAGGTATTTCGTTAGAACCCCCCTTTTTATTGATTTAGTTATAACTGCTTTATAATGTATTTGTAAACGACTTATTAACCATCAATGAACACATTTATAAATGCTTTATGAAGGGAACCTTAATGCAAAGTGTTACCGTTAGTTGTTTTACTAGAAAAGTTGAAAGAGTTTTGATAGCTGATGCTATGACCTTCATGCTTACTCTAAGTGTTAAGTTAACGTGTGAGAGATCCATTTTTGTGTCGGTCTGCTTTTCATATGTTTTAATCCTGCGAGACATACGAAAAGTGTTCTGCTTTCAGTTAAAGACTTTTTCACAGTTTGACCAGGCAAAGAGAGATTTCCACACGGATGATTTTAGGAAATTGTTTCTCCAACCAAACCCTTATACCCAACACCTTCATATATTCAGATATTACCACGTCTCCAGCAGATGAAAACCTGGCCAGGGAATCGCAGTGGGAACAGCCCGTGTGTTCGGCCGTAACGGTCAGCAGTATAATTTCTGTCTTGACAGCTTTTTCCATTTAGGACTACACGACCTTTGCGCTCGCATTTTTGCTTTACGAGACGACACGTTTAATTCATTTAAGGCGAAAGATCCAGTCAGTGTTAAAATCAAAACTGACACTGTTTACTTTCTATATGAATTGTTCTGCTGGTTTTGTACGATCCATCATTGCACGTGTTTCTAAAGAGACTAAATGTTTGTCTTAGTAATCTTTCATCAAACAGTGCAGTTTCAACAGCTACAGCTACAAGTTTTGGCAGTGGTTGTGATCAACTTTGTAATGTGACGAGCGCTCAATGACTTTTAAAATGATTCTTTCCTTATGTTGATTATCGTTATATTTCAGTGAGTTCCTCAGCTGTTGATTCAGTCTTTGCATCAATTCCATTTAAGTTTTTACTCTGAAAGGGTCCAAAGGGTTCTTTTTGGGGCTTCTATAGATTACAAAAAGGTAGAAATGGTTATTTTAAGAACCCTTGACCGAAAGGTTCTTCGGGGAACCGAATATGTTTCAGTTTGGTTTTCCAGAAAGGAGGAGGTTCCACCAAATGCCTTATTGAAAGTTTCACTTGTTCTTTACGATTTTGAGTTTGACTAAATGTTTTTCACTTGCAGAGCGATCGCATGTGCTTTAGTCTCAGTTTTGGAGCTTCGGGCTCTCGCAGGTTTCTGGAACTTCACGAGGTCCACAGAGATGGAATGCACGAAAGCGCTTGGAAAAGGAGGCGGTTTTATTTCACGTGTCACAATGAGCTGCTTTTTGT
The DNA here is from genome assembly GCA_006030095.1 of Triplophysa siluroides. Lineage (NCBI taxonomy): Eukaryota > Metazoa > Chordata > Actinopteri > Cypriniformes > Nemacheilidae > Triplophysa > Triplophysa siluroides. The sequence goes on from VCII01000713.1 coordinate 1,371,847, forward strand.
GCTCTGTAGAACAGAAGTGGTGACAATTCCAGGAAATGGCCCCCGGGCCGGACGCCAGAGGAGATTTGGATACGACAACAGGCTGAAGGTTTTAAAAGAGAAAACGAGTTCCTTGTGGAAAAAGCCAGCCGTTCTAAAACAAGAAAAATAAATAAAAGCCTTCAATAAAAAGTGTGATGGTCATTTTTTTGTGGTGTCAGTGTGTGTGAGTGTGTGTGTGCACGCATTTGTCTTCTTCATGGCTCAAATGTGTCGGTGTTTAACTCCGGTGTCTTTTAATCACAGATAATGAGTGTAAAACTACAGCCAAGGCCGATATCGTCCTGCTGGTGGACGGCTCCTGGAGCATCGGTCGTCTGAACTTCAAAACCATCCGATCTTTTATCGGTCGCATGGTGGGCGTCTTTGACATTGGGCCAGACCGGGTTCAGATCGGCAAGTCTTCCGTACTTCACTTTACTTTTATTAGTTGTGCTGAAGGTTTTTTATGACCGCATTTGGGTACCAGATGTGAGCTTTATGATGCAGGCTTCTTTTTGAGTTATTACCTCCCTTTTTCTTTGCATTAAACGCGGTATGTGCGTGTCTCAGGTTTGGCTCAGTACAGCGGGGATCCCAAAACCGAGTGGCATCTCAACACTCATTCCACCAGGCAATCCCTCTTAGAAGCCGTGGACAATTTACCCTACAAAGGAGGAAATACAATGACGGGTAAACCCATCTAACGATTTTGACCCGATCAAACAGAACGAATATATATTCTTCATTATAAACTCCAGAAAATAATGCACAATGTTTTCAAAGGTATGGCCTTGAACTACATCCTCCAGAACAATTTCAAACCGAATGTGGGTTTGAGACCCGACTCGCGTAAGATCGGCGTCCTCGTGACCGACGGCAAATCTCAAGATGACATTATAGCCAATTCTCAACTCCTGCGTGACTCGGGAATCGAACTGTATGCCATCGGTAAGATCTTCATTTGATAACCCTGAAGGTCAGTTTGAGACTTGAGATCTGACGGCAATGGTCGAATCGGTGTCCTCTTGGCTTATAGGTGTGAAGAATGCTGATGAGAATGAGTTGCGATCCATTGCCACCGACCCGGACGAGATCCACATGTACAACGTCAAGGACTTCTCATTCCTGCTGGACATCGTGGGCGATCTCACGGTCAACCTCTGTAACAGCGTTAAAGGCCCAGGTAGAGTCACGCTTGAGTCTCTATGTCAAGATATAGACCAGGACTGCAAGAGAATCTGAAAAAATCTGTGGGGGTTTATTTCTGCGGCCCATTAGCGTCCAAGAATTCCCAAAGCTCCTTTATTTGGCTCTATTGAAATGCCAAATGGTTCTTTATTTTTATATTTACAATCCTGCTGGATGGATGGCAATGACAGAAGACTGTGATACACTACAGATGACATCATCGTTTTTTATGAATCAGGTGGCGGACCGGGGACGCCCAGTGACCTGGTGACTTCAGATGTAACGCACTACTCTTTCCGCGCTACCTGGATGCCTCCTGATGAGCCAGTGGAGAAATTCCGGATCGAGTACGTCCCCGCCGCCGGAGGAAAAACTGAAGTGGTGAGCGCTATAGACACATTTGTCACAAACAGAGCGTTACCTTCATGCTTGCTTGATTTATTCATTTATATTTATTTATTTAGCAGATGCTTTGAGTTAACATTTAGAGACAACAATAAACCGTATACAAAGCTAAGTGTACAAGTCGGAAGAGCATTCAAAACTAAAGTCCGTATGATTTTCAGTACATACTGCCGATTCAAGCTTTCTGTATTTTTGGTTTACTGTGTGCATATGACAATATTTACACGAATTCCACAACACGGTCATCGTGATCCTGTGCTGATCTCTGACTGCGTACCTCCCGATTTCACCTCTCTCTATCATCTCGTGTAAACCCCTCTCAGCATTCTCCCATGATGTTTTGCAGATGTTTGTCGACGGTGAAGAAAACACACTTGTCCTGGTCAACCTAACCCCGATGACCAAGTACATTATTCGTGTCTTTAGCGTGATCGGTGAGGAGAACGGCGAGCCTCTGGAAGGAACCGAAACCACATGTGAGTTTGAAGTATCTCCTGCTTTTCTTTGGTTTCATGGCATCGGCCTTAGACTTTCTAAGTTCTTTCATTTTACTTTGAAAATATTCTGTACTGTAGCGTTTGCTCATTCTAGGAATGCATTGTCTGTGAAGGATAAATACGATGTGTATCGGGGAACTCGGTTAAGGGGTTTGGAAACCTCTGAGAAACTTTTCACAGGCTGTGAAGCGATATTGGTTTTGGTCTGATTATGGAGCGACAAAGTAAACTTGAATCATGTTTTACTGATCAAAAGCAAACAGAACATTTTTAATTGGCCGTTCTCACTTTATCGTCTTTTTCACGTTTCTCATTGTAACGTTTATAATCAACATTACAAGACCTCGTGTTGTTTGAAAGAGACGTTTATCGTTTGGTCATGAGCCATTCGAAGGCAACAATCTGCTGTGGTCATTGCGTCTTTCTTTTTTATGGTCATTTTAAACTCCACGTACTCCATTTATACTGTTTGACCACTGACCACTTTTCTTGAGAAGCCACACTAGTTTTCAAACTAATGAACAAGGAACGTGTTGATATTTTGGATCAAAGCGTTTTCTCGGTCTGTTTTCCGCAGTGCCTCTGCTCGGCGTGACCAGCATGACGGTTTACGACGAGGGTCTGACAACTATGAGGGTCAGGTGGGAGCTGGTGGGAGGAGCCAGCGGCTACATGCTGATCTACAGTGCCCTCAATGCCACCGTGCCCTCTGGAAAGATGGAGGTAAGCCCGACGCCCTTCAGAACCTTCCTCCAGACGAGCGCTCACAATTTCCATCTCTGCTTTATTAGACCTCAAGGCAGAATAAATAAACCCCTGCCAACCTTAACACATCCAGATGGCCAAACCAGTGGCCAGAATCAGAGAACAAGTGCTGTTCAGACAGAGCAATAGAAAACTCTACATGAAGAAACTTCTGTGACCCATTTCACTTTTGTGTATTTGACTTTTTCTTACTGAGAACTTAACCAAGAACTTCAGATCAATAAAAGACTAACCAAAATATGTCCACAGACCCCGGCTGTTTCTTCACTAATATTTCTTCCTGCCGCAGTTGCGAGTTGCTGGAGATGTCAATGATGTCCAGCTGTCCCAGCTGCTTTCCAACACGGCGTACTCCATCTCTCTCTTCGCCATGCACGAAGACTTGGCCAGCGAGCCTCTCGTCGACAGAGGAGTCACTCGTACGTCTGTGCTTCTCCTGATGACCGGAGCAGATTTGACAGGTGTTTGTGTTCTTTTGTGTTGTATGTGATGTTGTGTATGTGTGTTTCAGTGCCTCTGCCTCCAGCCGGTGAACTGAGAATCTCCGAGGTCACTCACAGCTCCATGCGTCTGACCTGGGACGCCGCTCCCGGGAACGTCAGAAGGTACATCGTCACCTACAAGCAAGAGGGCGGAGAGTTGAAAGAGGTAATCCGCTTGTGAGAAATTGAAAATTTCAAGTTGTAAAATGCTGAAAAACTACCGATACACGTCAATGGTTAAAAATGCATGGATGAACTTCCATGTGCGACGTGAGAATGACGATGATGGTGTTTGTTTGACAGGTCGAGGTCAACGGTGACATTACTACCCTGGTTCTCACCAGCCTGATGTCCCAGACGGAGTATGATGTCGCTGTTACTCCCGTGTACGATGAGGGTCCGGGGAATCCGATGCTCGGCAGCGCAAAAACCGGTGAGCGTTTAACCCTTGTGTGTTGATTTTTGAAGATAACCGGATTGACCGATGGTTCTACACCAACAAATAATCATCGCCTGTTGTTGTTTGATCCGTGGGTGGTGAAGTATATGACCACAGGGCGGCTCCTCGTGTGTATAATGACCGCCATGTGTGAGAGCATCTCTACCCAAATCCATTTTTCATGGTTTCATAAGGTTCTCCACGGGTCCCGGCTGATGTGTTTTTTGCACTCCGACACACAAACCCCTTCGCAAAGAAATTGATCCTGAAGAGGCTTGTATAACGGCCTCGGCTGGTCGCCCACTTGATCTCACACGGTTCGCTCTTGAGATGGGTTTGGTTCTTTGTGTCTCACCCTTTCACTGTCGATGTGCAGATGTCGTTCCTGCGCCCAAGAATTTGAGGTTTTCTGAGGTGACCCAGACGTCCTTCAGAGCCACGTGGGAGTACGGAGCTCCAGATGTCTCGCTGTATCGCTTCGGATGGTCCAAGAAGGGCGAGAACAACTTCAAATATGTATGTTTACCTCTTGGTCTTAAAAGAACTGTTGATTCGATAAACTTTCTGATTTCACATTGTGACTTACCGGAAACAAATCTTTTGTAGGAAATCTTGAGCAGCGGAGACACAACGCAAGTTCTGACGAATTTAGATCAAGACACACTGTATGACGTCACTGTAACAGCCATCTATCTCGATGAGTCCGAGAGCGAAGATCTGATGGGAGACCAACGCACATGTGAGACTGCACACACCCACACAGCGTTGTTTTGGCGTACCTGCCACGAACCTTTCGGCAATTTTAAATGTTCAAAGAAGCATCATTTAGTGTGTTTAATAATCATATCCCATCATGTGAACTCTTCGTTTTGTCCCCACAAGGATAGACAAACAAGAATACAATCACAATACATCTGTTGACATTACTATACAATAATGTGTTGTTCTCTTAACATCTTTTTCTAGTGTCAAAGCCCCATACATCCGGTATGTTGTTTCCAACGAGAGGAAGTGTTTATTGAATGTGTTCATGAAAGCAGAAGACGAACTGCATGTGCATTTAGAAATAGAGCCGGGCGGTATGATGGGAAATTTCACACGACCAGAAACTATAGCGTTTACACCACAGTTGGTTTTACAAATGCTTCATCCAATCATGTGGTGGGCCATTTTCAGATCTTTGGTTCGCATCCACCAAGTTTCAAATTGAAAGAGAAATAGCTTACATATAACATATTAACAGTAAATAACTTGTATTGAATTAAAGCGCCTGATGGTTTATGATATAAGCCATTTTATTTGTATCTTTGAAAATAAACTATAGTGATATGAACTGTCACTTTTACAGTCATATAAAAACCAGGACTTCGGTCATACCGCCCATCTCTATCAGAAACTCATCTACCATCAGTCAATTCGTCGTGTATCATCATTGCTATTTCATTACCATCTTTGTCGTTGTCATCTGCTGTCAATCATAAAGCGCATGCACATTAAAGTCATTGTGTTGTTGTGGACTCTCATGTCTTCATGTCAAACACTCCATCATCAGCTTCTTCATCTAGACTCATATCACACTCGTGTGACCGGCACAATATACAGGGTTGGGAATCATAAACTTGCCCCTATAAGAAAGTACACGCAATTGTTGTTTACGTTTGGAATCTAAATTTGAACCAGAATAATTAATTTCCTTAAGATTCCCAACCCTATTGACTCTGACTGAGCTACCGATACAAAACTGAAGAGTTTTCCTGTCCCCCCAGTGACCACCGGACCACCACAAAACCTTCAGGTGTTCAACGCCACCACGACCACTCTCACCGTGAAATGGGACCACGCGCCGGGCCCGGTCCAGAACTACAAAGTGACCTTCCAGCCCACGGCGGGCGGAAAACCTCTGTCTGTGAGTTCATCCTCCATTGAGATGTTTTGAATAAACAAACATTGAATTATCATAATGATGAGTGGCAGAAGTTTCCGCAGGGATATTGCAAAGTCTGTTTTATGAAGTTTAAGGGCCGTGTGTTAATAATTACAGTAGGTACCCGCTGGAAAGCTGGAAGCGGGACAGTTATTACCAACAGATTCCAAACCATCACAACATGTCCTGCGGTTATACTTACTGTTATACATTTAAGACTCGGCATTAAAGAGCCCAGACAACATTTGTTCGTTTCTTTAGGGATGGTTTTGTAAAGAGTGATAAAATCTAACAATGGCCTCTTTACCTGGTTATAATAAAAGTGTAATATAAATATTTCACGCAAAAAAATCCTTTAAAAAGTAAAATAAGCAACACTGTGTTAAGATAGTAGTACTTGCTTTCAGCCAACATATTTTCTGTTGGATATGGCAAGAGAAATAAATAAAAATGTTGCTTATTGCTTTAATAAATCTAGTTGAATTGTAGATATTTTCCACAGCTCTTTTCCTCCCACATAATGTTTCTGTAATACTGTGTTTTTGTTGGTGTCATAAAGCTGTCCACTTTCACTGTTTTATAAGGGACCTTCTTTTTGACATCAAGCACAATCTTACAACGCAGATAGCTGTTTTCTTTTTGCAAACAATGTCAAATTTCCTCAATGATAAACATCAAGGTTGCAGGCCAACGTTTGTGACATGTTCGCTCGATAAAGGTTTTTGAACTGCTTCATTGAAACGAATAAAGAGAATTGATTTCTGGACTTCCCGACAGTACAGGGAGCTGAGAACGGTTTCACGTGTGATTCATTAAAAAATAACAGAGTAACAAACGTTCCCGCTGACGTCCCCCACTGACCCATGCTTCTGAAACGAATCTAATTGGGTCCTGCGGGACCTGCCGACTCAGAATCTGATTTCATTTAAAGAACACGTTGTGGTGCGCGATTCAGAGTGCCAAAAGTCAAAGTTTATACGGTGTCATTTTTTTGGATCTGGGGAACCCGAGTATAAACGTGTCTTTCGATAAATGATTGTAAATGTAAAATGAAACGGGGTAGACTCACTCATCTCGTAGTAAGAAGAAGATATATTGTTTTAGATATTATGAAGATATATTGTTCGTATGACATTGTCCCATGATGTGAGGAGGTCTGTTCTGGCAAACATTCATCACTGATCACTTCTGGGTGTTCGTCTTCCATTTAGAAAGAACTAGAAATACATTTCTTGTCAGACACAATTTGGATTGTGTTCAGGTTTTGACAATACTCATTGTGAGTTTTCAGACCGTGTGATTAACACATGAACAGTTAGACGCACTGGGACGTAATATATCAAGTCAACGATAAAAGTTAATGAGGAATTGTCAAAATGACATCAAGCTTTGTGCGAGTGTTTGGGGAAAATGTTATAAAAGTGTTTTATTTGGCTCCTTTCGTGTGGTGCGTTTTGTTGTTACACACTGAGAGTGTGATTGAAGTTTAATGGAAACCATTGAACCACAGAACTAAAGCGTTGATGTCTTTCATCCGTTCAGGTTCAGGTCGGTGGAAAGAAGAACAGTGTGATCCTCCAGAAGCTGACTCCTGATACGCCCTACTCCATCACGGTGGCGGCCGTCTTTCGCACCGGAGAGAGCAAAGACATTTCCGGTCAAGGAAAGACAAGTAAGTATTTCATTTTTCCTTCCAGAACCAGTGTGTTTTTTATTTTCAGATGTAATGCAACGAAACTGAGGTGAGATGTATTAAATATATGGAATGACGTGTTCTCCAGAACCTTTGGGAGGAGTGAGAAACCTGCAGGTCATGAACCCCACCATGACCACACTGAACGTTCGCTGGGAACCGGCTGAAGGGAAAGTGAAGGAATACAAGGTCATGTACGTGCCGGCGGCCGGTGGGGCGGAAAGCATGGTAGGACTGGTAGGACGTAATACTTTAAGAACAGATGATGTTTTTTCAAATGTACTTAATAGATTTTCAATAAAATATCCAATTCTCCCCGTCATTGAATTTGACTAAAATTGTGTTATTTACAATCCCGTTTGTTAAAAATTGTTGAGATAAAACCAGATTAAAAAGCGAGCCCTTTATACCTATTAACGCCATTGGGTCAATTTGACCTCATGCCTTTATTTTTATGCTTACCCCAGATTTTGTTCTCTTCTCCGACTTATAAATGATAAACTAAACAAATTAATAATTATTTAGGTGAAACTGTGTGCTTGAATTTGACGGTGCATCAATTATTAGACCGCTAAGAAAAGTGATTTTCTCTGAAAAGTTAGCTTTGAACATAAAACAACAGCACAAAAACATAGGTGATGACAAAAAATTATAATTTCATGTCTCTAGACCAGTTCTTAAACCTTTCGCTTTGCGGCCCCCGAAATAAAGGACTATAATCTTAAACTTAGAATTTTGTCAAAAAACATATTCAGGTATACATTGCTTAATTCTTTCGGTTGGTGGTCGTATTCTTCTAATGTTTGATTTTATAAAATGTATTATAAATTTCTATATTTTATAAAATGCCACAAAATCTGGGGCCCCCCTGGATCCATCTTGGGGCCCCCTAGTTTGAGAACCACTGCTCTAGACATTACTTTGTGATGACTGTCGTATAAAACAGTGACATAATATGTTTTTTAGCCATATCAAAACAATTTGCATTTGCATTGGTCAATTTTACCCGCTGGCGGTTTTAGGTATACAGCGAACTCTGGCGGTTCTAGTGCTTAATGGGATCATGTCTCAAACTTTCCTTGAGATTAAAGAGCTTAATACATGTCATTTCTTGAAACAGGAGCAAGTGTCAGGAACTACCACCACCACAGTCCTGAGAGGTCTTACATCAGACACGCTCTACACCGTCACCTTAATTCCTGTTTACACCGAAGGAGAGGGTCAGAGAAATTCAGAGAATGGAAAAACAAGTGAGTTTCCCTCTTGAAGTATCACAATAAGTTTTGAGAGAATGAGAACAGAGATGAAGCGGAAATAACGTCAGAGAATCTCATTCATACATTCTTCTAAATCAATGATAAAACGGTAAAATAGAAAATGTGATTTTCTTGAAAGGAGCCTTGGGCGGTGTGAAAAATCTGAGGGTCACCGACCCCACCATGACCTCTCTGAACGTCAAATGGGATCCTGCTGACGGGGCCGTGCGCCAATACAAGATCTTCTTCGTGCCTACAGCCGGAGGAACAGAGATGATGGTGAGGGCTTGTTTTCTCACAAACGTTCCCATTCATGAAAAGATCTGAGTGAAGTCTCTGTTACAGTTTGATGATCAGTGTGCATCACTTTATTTCCCATCGTTGTTGTAAACAGGAACAAGTTCCTGGAAGCCAAACCACCATAGTCCTGCGAAACCTCCTGCCTGATACTCCATACGCCGTATCCGTAGCTCCGGTGTATCCCGCCACAGAGGGCAGACGTCAGTCTGAGAACGGAAGAACCCGTACGTATACACTTTGCTAAATCACATGATAGAAACAGAGCTTGAAAGTCTACCACAACCATATTTGGTGGTATATTTCATCGCTAATAAAACTTTATAAGTCACAATTTCATGGAATCTGTTGTTATCTCTCCGTCTCTATCCAGTGCCCCTCGGAGGGGTCAGAAACCTCCGTCTCCATGATGCCACCTTCACGACGCTCACCGCCACATGGGAGGCGGCTGACGGAAACGTGCAGGGCTATAAAGTGGTCTACGTGCCCACCAACGGCGGAACCGAGCTTGTGGTATAAAAATCTCTTTCATGAGTGAAAATCTCTCTGAGACTCATGGAGTTAAAGCCAATGACATGGGTTAGTGAAAGACACAGATTGTTATTGACGGCATCATCCCCTGAGGAACAGAGATGAAGGAGAGCTCTAATGAAATACGACTTGAATTCTCATTACGCTAGAAACTGCCGGGAACGTTTACGACTGGGAATACCAATGTTTAGACTGAGCTGGAGTAAACTGTGAAACCTCCAAAAAGATTTGTTTGGCGAGCCAAAGAGAAATAGCGCTCGAGGTTTAGTTTTCTTTATCGCAAGAAGACCTTCGATTTCTGTCAGGATGAACAAAGGCGAGATGATGGGATGGGTTTGAAGACATATCAGATAAGTCACTTTAGGCTAGAAACCTGATAGAACTCCTAAACCTGAGTCATCAAGTTATAACGTTTGCTGACATGAATAATTCCTCTCGTCACTTTGATCAGACGGGTTTATCACCTAGGGGAAGAATAAACTCCCAGCATCTCACTTTAAACTGTAATGTGTAAGATGTTTTTCTGAAGTGAAACTCATTAAAAGTATATTTGTGTTTGCAGGAGCAAGTGTCTGAGAGCACCACAACGTTAGCGTTGAAGAATCTCACTCCGAACACCATGTACACGGTGACCGTATTGCCGGTGTACGCCGAGGGAGACGGACCGCAGCTCACTGACAAGGGAAAGACTAGTAAGTGTGCCACTATTACCAAACATCGTTTGGTTAAACAAAAGTAAGCGGACAAGTGTCACAAAAGAGAGTATGATTGATATGAAATATAAACAAAAATTAAGATTAACACTACTGAACAGAATATTTTTATTCTGCATAATTCTAATCGAGTTGTCATTTGGTTAAATTACATAAAAAGTGTGAGGATATCATTTTATTGTATAACTTACTGTTGCTGAGAGAAATTTATTTGGCCATTTCCTTCCAAATATGTTTGAAACATATGTTGTTGCAACCACGGAATGGAGTTTAAACATAATTCAGAATTTATTTATTTAATTTATTTATTTAATATTATAATTTGTTTATCTTTGCGCTGTTTCCTGTATAGCTACTTTACAAAAATCCCAAATTAAAAGTGCTGTAGAAATACATTTGAATTTAATGAATGTTGGAAATGTTTATGACCGTTTCTATTCTATAGTACATCTTTAAACACCTTTTACCGTTGTCGCCATAGAACCGTTGGGTAGCGTGAGGAACCTGCAGGTAACCGATCCGACTATCAGCACCTTAAATGTCCGCTGGGAGCCGGCCGAGGGGAACGTACGGGAATACATCGTCGTTTACATTCCCGCCGGTGGTCAAGATCAGGAAGTGGTGAGAAAAATGTTCACTTTGAAAATACAGTGATCCATTTAACTGTCATATTTATTGCCTACGTTTTGTATGAACAGGATCAAGTATCTGGAAGCACCACCTCCACCGTTCTGAAGAACCTGGACCCGGACACGACCTACACTGTGACTTTGGTGCCGGTGTACGCAGAGATGGAGGGCAAACCTCTTTCAGAGAACGGAAAAACAAGTGAGTTGAAGATACACTTGGTCATAGATGTACGTTTCTGGACTTATTAAGAGTTATTAATTATTTGTTTCAGAACCGTTGGGTGGAGTTCGCAACCTCCAGGTCACTGATCCCACCAGCAGCACCTTGAATGTACGTTGGGAGCACGCCGACGGAAACCCTCGAAATTACAAAGTTTTCTACGTCCCACAGCCGGGAGACGAGGAGAAAATGGTACGACGTGATTTACTAACTTTAAGCATGACAATATGATCAATAACAATAGTGCATGAGCTGTCTGAGGAAAAAACCCGCTTGTTCTCTCACCCGCTGATGTTCAAACGTAATCATGTGTAAATTGTAGATTTTTGTTTTGTTGGTTTTTAAACAGGAACTGGTATCTGGAGGCACAACAAGCACCGTCCTGCGTAATCTCAATGCCAACACGCTGTACAAGGTCACACTGTTGCCTATGTATGAAAATGACGTGGAGGGAAAACGTCAGTCTGAAAACGGAAAGACGAGTAAGTCTTGAAAATGTTTTGGGGATGAAGAACTCCTTTTGGTACAGGTTCATTGAGTATCTTTTATTGACAGAACCTTTGGGAAGCGTGAAGAACCTCCAGGTGACGGACCCGACGGTGAACTCTTTAAGGGTGCGATGGGATCCGGCCGATGGAGATGTCCGCCAGTATAATGTCCTTTATGTGCCTGTTGCCGGGGGAGCTGAGGGCATGGTAACAGACGGAGTCACAGTTTATCTCAGTTTTTCGTTTTGCTAAGCTAGTTGCTAAGCGTGATGGTGTACTCTACAGACACAAGTGTCCGGGATGTCGACCAATACTGTTCTGAGAAACCTGCAACCAGACACAGAGTACAGAGTCACTGTTTTGCCCGTGTATGCAGACGCTGAAGGAAAGAAACAGTCCGAGAACGGCAAGACAAGTACGTACCAGCGAAGTTGAGAAATTCGTCGGCATGCGGTCTACTTTGTCTTTACAATTCCACTTGTCCTTATTCTCAGAGGCTTTGGGTGGAGTTAAAAACCTGCAGGTCACAGATCCCACAACCAGCTCACTGAAGGTGCGCTGGGAGCCTGCTGAGGGCAACGTCCGGCAGTACCGTATCTTCTACGTGCCAGCATCCGGTGGTGCTGAGGACATGGTAAGAGATGCTCTACCATCTTTCCTGTCCTGCCGCTGATTTTATTCTGAGTTTTAGTGTCTATAAACTTTCGTGTGTCAACAGGAACAAGTTTCCGGAGGAACAACCAACACGGTTCTTAGGAATCTTTTGTCAGACACGCTCTATACGGTGACCGTGGTTCCTGTTTATCCGGAGGGGGAGGGTCTCCGTCAGTCTGAGAAAGGAAAGACACGTAAGTGGACACAAACATCACTCCAACTATCTGGAGTTTACTTTTAATTGGGACGCAGCACTAGACTTAAAGCGGCAATCCATAACCTTTGCCTCTTCGCCAAAATGTTGGTTTATTATTATTTTAATCTTACTATTGTGAATCTGGGCAAAGAGACCTTTTTTATGTACTTCCTCAATAAGTGTTTTTTTTTTTACCAAAATATCATGAATTGCAGCGGATTCTTTGAAGTTGTGTTTGTAGGTCTTTCCTGTTTGCCCAATTCTTCACATCTGCTTCAGGTTTAGAAGCATGTTCAGCAGTTTTAGCATCAACTCTAAACACCCCCCCACCTGCTGACTTTCCCTGTTGGCACTTTCTCACCATAAAACCCGTCTGCTTCTCCGTGGACCGCTTCACTCAGCATTCATTCTTTAGTTTTACAGAGCTTCCTCCCAAGCTATTCTTCTTCCTTTGCCTTGTTCTCACGTCACCATTTAATAGTTAAACACTGTTCTCTCTCTCCGTCTCTCTTCCAGTTCCTCGTTCCCCGCCCAGAAACATTGTGGTGTACAACCCCACCCCAAATAGTCTGAATGTGAGATGGGAGCCCGCCACTGGTCAGGTGCAGCAGTACAGGGTCAGCTACGTCCCGCTGAGTGGCATCCGGCCTCTGCAATCAGTGAGTGAAACAAACACACAACAATATATCATTAAATTGCATTTAATTCGGCTTTCTCCAAAATGTTCAGAAGAAAGTTCTCGATCGTATTGTTCATACAATAAATGCAAACAGTGACTGCACGACACGTACTTTAGGGCTGTCAAACGATTAATCGCGATTAATCGCGACCAGAATAGGAGTTTGTGTTTACATAAAATATGTCTTTGTACTGTGCATATTCATTTTGTATCTATAAACGCAAACATATATACATATTAAGGTAATATTTGAATGTATTTATTTATATTTACCAATACTTTTAATTATATATACATTTGTATTATTTTTTTATATTTGATATTTTTCTAAAATATATGCATGTTTATAATACAAAATGAATATGCACAGCACACAGATATATAATATGTTAACACAAACCTTTATTCTGGATCCGATTAATCACGATTAATTGTTTGACAGCCCTAACTTTTACGAGATATTTTGCTCATGTTTGGACAAATTGTGATCACTGTATTTATAAAAGCGGTGTGAACTTTAGCCACCTGGGTTTGGTGTGAATCCAGGATGTTTGGGTGAACTTTTCCTTTAAGGCAATAAGGAGTTTTTGATTGACGGGTTTTAGAACAAATTTTTGCTCTGTTTTAGCAATCGAGAGATGCAGCGTTCTAATTGGTTGTGATAAATTTTGACACAGCTTTGTGATTGGTTGTGCTCCTTAAGGAGATGTCTGACGTCTCGCAAAATGTTTGCATTTTCTTCATGACCAAGTGCATGTCGGGACACACATGAGAGACCCTGAGATATTCAGTGCCGAACCATGTCTGTCAAAAAGTGATTCTGTCATAAGCGTTGGCGTATGGAAGGAATGTAGAAGCTTACAAATGAGCAGATGTGCTGATAATCCTGCGGGGTGATGACAGGTAGCTGACGGGTTTCCACAGAACCTCGAGTGGAGTCTCCAGCAGACCCATCGAGCTGACAGTATTTATGTTGCAGCGAGAACATCTGTTTGCATGACATATCTTTTTGGAAACGTTATCTCGCGCTGGTAATCTAAACAGCGGCTTAACGATGACATCATTATGTATATTTGCCCTGCCGGATTCGTAGCATCTGCTCATGCTACGCAAACTCTGATTCGGAATGTAAAATAAACTGCGGTCGTCTTGGCAGGTTCTCGTTACTGGAAGCATCAGCAATGCCTTCCTGGACCAGCTCGTCCCGGATACACCGTACTCAGTGAGCGTGTTGGCAGTTTATGCTGACGGAGATGGACCAGACCTCAATGGGAGAGGAAAAACATGTGGGTTTTGTCTTTACGTAACATGTAACATTTCATGACATTTCACGTCTTTAACGTCTGCTTGACCAGCATCAGATGCACTTTCTTCTTTTAAAATATGTCGTTGTCCGTTTCAGTACCGCGGGCTGGACCCAGAAACATGCGAGTCTTGGAGACCACCACGAGCACCATCAGCATCGGCTGGGATCACGCGGAGGGTCCCGTGCAACAATATAAGATTTCATACGCCCCCATGACAGGAGACCCCATCACTGAATTTGTGAGTGGATGCATTGAGATTCTGTCGTCTAAAGCTAACATTTATCTCAAAATATGTTTTCTGGCCCATCTGTGTTGAATTGTGGCCCATTGGTCCAAATTGTTCACAGGGAAGAGAATGAACTGGTTCTTATTCGATGGAAAATGTTGTTTGGACTGGGAAAGGCTAAATACACTGTGTACTTCTCTTGTAAACATTCTGAGATGTGGGAATAAAACAGAAGTGGACATCCAGTAGGAATGCAGCAATGTCTGTACCATCTGTACCACTCAATAACCATCAAATGGTAATTGAGTGAAGGATGTTTTATAAAAAAAACTGTTTGTAATAGGATGGTTTCGTCTGTAGGCGTCTGTTACTGGCAATAGAAACAATGCTATCCTTCAAAACCTGCTTCCGGACACCCCGTACAACATCACAGTGGAGGCCATATATCCAGAAGGACCCGGAGGATCTCTGAACGGAAACGCAAGAACACGTGAGTGAAGACAAATAAGCGGTGTTGGGTAAATAATTGATCAGAAATCTTTATGGCTCTTGTGTTTTGTGTTTAGTTGGTCTGCTGGCACCTCAGAACCTGCGGGTCTCAGACGAGTGGTACACGCGCTTCCGTGTGTCCTGGGACCCGGCGCCAACTCCTGTCATGGGTTACAAGCTGGTTTACCAGCCGACAGGTAAATAATGTGACCACAACCAATGTCGACTTTAATAATGATGACCTTAATGAATCATGACTTTATCTGTAGATAAGGACGAGTCTTTGGAGGTGTTTGTTGGGGATGTCACCACGTACACGCTTCATAACCTCTCGCCCGGCACGACGTATGACGTTCAGGTGTACGCCCAGTATGACGGCGATGTCAGCAAACCTCTCACAGGACAAGGAACAACACGTACGTCCGGTGTTTTATACTCATATGGTGGTATGATTGGCAGCTTCAGAGCCACATGACTGTCTCTTGCTCTTTTAGTGTACCTCAATGTGACCAACATCGAGTCCTACGACGTCGGATATGACAGGTTCTGCGTTAGATGGACGCCTCACCGGGCTGCCACCTCTTACAGAATCAAACTCAACCCTCTGGACCGTAAGTCAGGTTTCGATTCATTAACCATAAACCTGTTCTGAAACCAGTTTTAAGCATCGTAGGTGACCAGTGGTCATTTTAAGGAGTAGATTACTAAATTACCTTATTGACATCAGCATGACTTGTCATGAACGCATTATGATGGGTTATAGAGTTTATGGAAATGTTGATTTTGAACATTTTAGATCATTCGTCACGTGTGAATTAGCATTCTGCCTTATAGAGTGTTCCCACCAAACGCGACTTGCGCGAATAAATCGCGTTATTCATGCGTTGTTGGATGCTTGAACATTTTGAGTTTACACGCTTCATTCGCGCGTGAAATTCGCTTCATTCGCACGTGAAATTCACTTCACAACAGATGCGAATCTGTGTCATGGGAGGGGCTTCTGCCAGGCGGCTCCAGTCTCGTGTATATATGTATATATATAGCTCAAATTAAAGAGTAAAGAGCGTTTTTGACAATTTACCAGATTGTCCGACCTCCTCACTCACTTTCTTCCTAGCAAGATCCTTTTTATTCCTGTTTCGATAAAAGTAAGATTTATCGTACAGCTCCGGGTATCCACATACAGCAACGATAATTTTGTCCTCCATTGTTGTTTCAGATTTCTGCCTCCGCTCGCTAAGTCATAAGCACGTCACTACTAGAGCAAGCTCCTAATTGGTTAATGCGTAGGACATCCCGCGGCCCGATTCGTGCAAATGAGGCGGCGCGAATGACACGGTTCGTGCGAATGACGCGAATTGAGTGTTTCATTTGCACAAATCGGGCCGCAGGATGTCCTATCGCGTCTTTGCATTGACTTAACATGTAAATCACTCGCGCTTAACGTTTCATTTCTGTCTGGTGGGAACACAACATTAGAAGGTTGCAGCCTATGTTGAAACACTGGATGAATATCACAATTTTATCCGGATGTCCTCTTGTGGGTGTAAACAACCACAGACCACCCTGCTTTTAATCCTGCATCATTTCATGAGATATATTACGCTCACAGACTCTTATCAGTGTGTTTGTCTACAGCCTCTGTGTTGCCAGAGAAAGCCGTGTAACGTTTCACAGATTGTCGACTTTTTACTTCTGCAGAATGGATTACAGAAGTTTGCAGTAAAACTAGAAGTATAATAGTCAAAGTACTGTAGAATTACCCGATTTATTTAGACCCCTTTTGCCAAATACCCCTTTGTAATACCATGTGTTAAAAATAAACCAAGAGCGTTATACAAGCCAGCCTTTAGAAAATGTTACCCATGGTTTTACCATAGATATATATAACTAAATGCCGCATTTAAGCGCTCCAGGCACGTAGACGTGACCGCCATCTTTGAACGGGATGGGATTTAAATTCTGAAAAATGGGATAACCTTTCGTTGGGGTCATGTGTTGGAGTAGCAGATGTAATTTGTTTACATAACAATAAATCTGTTTTCATAATCATACACAGTCAGCTTGATCTTGAGTGTTAACGGATATCGTTCCAATATGGCGGATGACCTACATACAGCGGCCCATAGAAACAGATGCTGGTGTTATTTACATCCATGGGTTTTCCTATAGTAAAAGTGAAATAATGAATAACAGTGTTTTTTTTACCAAAGTTTAATATTAAATATGGTTAAGCTATGTTTACTACATTTGTACAAGTGTTTACAATAGTTAAACCATGGTTTAGTGCCATAATATTACCATATGTTCCTTCCTTTATGTGAAACATGATATTACCACAGTACTATTTCAAGCATAATACTTTTATGCTTCAAATAATATTTCAACACACCCTGTATATGAATAAAGTGGTCATGACGGGACTGTTTTCTGATTTCTGATGTGTTCACAGCATCAGCTAAAGGTCAACATGAGATCACCATCACAGCGTCTCAGAGTCAGTACTGTTTCGATGGTTTGAGTCCAGACTCTCTCTACAGCGCCACTGTGTTTGTCCAGACCCCCAATCTAGAGGGACCCGGAGTCAGTACCAAAGAACGAACTCGTAAGTTCAGCATCTATTCCAAAAGAAACATCAGCAGGTGGAATTTAAGACTAACTTTAAGCTTTGATTCTTTTTTTCCATGCGTCTAGTGGTCAAACCGACACCCGTGCCAACAAAACCACCCACTCCTCCTCCACCACCCACAATTCCACCTGGTTGGGCAGGTATGTGTGACCGGTCGTTGCTCTGGGAACTTATATTGCATAAATATTGAGATGCAATGCAATGGCAGAACGCCACAACACTTTTGCAAGAATAAGACATCTCACATTTGTTTGGACAATGTATAAACTGTAGTTAATTACTGGAGCGCAATGAGGGGTTTGGAGCACATTTTTTACGGATACGTGCCGTGCAAACATGTTTTAGATCTGGCCGCTTTGATATGGGGCTTGATCAAAGCAATATGAAAAACTGCTTGAAAAGAAAACGTTCTTCTACTAATGAAGAAGTATCAGTTTCTTTCATCTTTACTTCTTGAACACAATTATAAATTGGATCTGTAAATCCAGGCTGGCTCATCCTCAAATCCTTCAGTTCACAGCAGTTTATACAGAAGTCAACTGACCTAGAACATCCATATAGGGTTACAAATGTAAAGATATTTATTAGAAAGCTGAGAACATTATTTGTTCACTTGTACGGTTGATTATTAATTAACATTTGCTCTTTCTGAGATCTGCTTTTGAAATGTTCTTCAGTCTTGGATCATTTCTCCAGAAAGTAGGATCACAATATAGAGTCACGAAGTCTCTTCTCAGTCATCACCTTCTCTTGTGCTTGGATTCACATGATCACACAATCTGGCCGTTCACCGAGTTGTTTTTTCTTTGTTAGTATGTAAAGGAGCCAAGGCAGATGTGGTTTTCCTCATCGATGGATCGTGGAGTATTGGAGATGAGAGCTTCAGCAAAGTGATTCAGTTTGTCTTCAGCGTCGTCGGAGCGTTTGACGTCATCGGCCCATCAGGAATGCAGGTAACGCGGTTGACTCTATGTAACTTTGGTCCTCGCTTGAAGGATGTTCCCGTGGATAATTTGGCAATGCATGTAAAAAGTAAAGCTACCGTGTTTAATATTCTTGCTCTGTTTGTTGGAACAGATCTCATTCGTGCAATACAGCGATGGCGCAAAGACGGAGTTCAAACTCAACTCATATGAAGACAAGGGCACCGCGCTCTCCGCTCTGAAACTCATCCAGTACAGAGGAGGAAACACCAAGACAGGTATTATTCACTCACGCCAAAATCCTCCATATACTTCCATTAAAATGACTTAAAGAATGCAAAACCCAGAAAGCATCCAAAAGCAACGTGTTTTAGGAACGGAAATGCTGGATTTGTAAATACTGGAAAATGAAATTTGTTATGCACGTTGTATTTCTTTGTTCAAACACACACACAATTTCACCGACCGTTTGCTGTCCAGGCATGGCTCTGAAGCACGTGTACGAGAAGGTCTTCACTCTTGAAAGCGGTATGAGGCGAAACGTGCCGAAGGTCGTGGTCGCCGTAACAGACGGACAATCCCAAGATGAAGTGCAGAAGAACGCTGACAAACTACAGCACGCTGGTACGGCCAAAACCCTCACGTCCAGAAACCCCGCTGATTGATCTGATGACGCTTGCAAAACCAATGAAAAGGCTAGAAAAGAAAATGCTGTCGTCTGAACGATTTTAGAAAACGAAGAGCTAATAACGGAAGCCGTGGTTAACATTATAAGTAACACAAATAAAAATGTGTCGTTTCAGGTTACAGCGTGTTCGTGGTCGGCGTGGCCGACGTTGATTTCGTTGAGCTGCAGAACATTGCGAGCAAACCGAGTGAACGCCATGTCTTCGTGGTGGACGACTTTGACGCCTTCTCCACCATCCAGGACAACCTGTTGACTTTCATTTGTGAAACGGCAACCTCTTGTGAGTTCGTGTTTTATGACACCGCACTTTCTTGATCTTTATTTTGCTTTTGCTATAAAGTTCACGATTCTTTTGTTTGATTTTCCAGCTTGTCCTCTGATCTACGTGAATGGATTCACATCTCCAGGTAGACCTGTGACACGCTGTGTTTAACTCATGTTTTTTTATATGCACGGCATATATGCTGACATGCGTTTTCACAGGATTCCGAATGTTGGAGGCCTTCAATCTGACCGAGAAGATGTACGCTAGCACCAAAGGCGTCTCGATGGAACCTGGTTCTTTCAACAGTTACACCGCTTACAGACTGCACAAGAACGCTTACCTCAGCCAGCCCTCGTCGTGAGTTCTTTTCAAAAGCAGTTTGGGATTAAAAAGTCATTAGAGAGTTGCAGGTCTGATCTGTGAGTTTTGTTGGCTCGCCGCGTTTCTCCCACACACTTCCTTAATTACTATACCATCCAGAGAACTGAAATACTGCATCACATCAATCCAGTGGTGCTTTGGACCGGCCGCTCGGCTGCTGATGTCTGCAGAAACATGAGCTTTCACTTCCTCTCCATTTGGCTGAGTTCATTTGTGTTTTTTACAGGTATATTCATCCGGACGGCCTGCCTGTCACGTACACCATCATTCTGATGTTCCGTCTGTTACCCGACTCGCCGTCAGAGGCCTTCGACATCTGGCAGGTGTCAGACAAGAACAACAAACCTGAGACCGGTGTCACTATCGATGGTGAGTCTCATTTGTACTATTTCTGAATTTACATTTAGTCATTTAGCAGACGCTTCATCAAAAGCAACTTACAGAGAGTTCAGGGAGCAATACAGCGAATTGATGCCTGTTTACACCAAAGATCATAACTATAAAGGCCATTGCACATTGAGTCCAAAATTTGCGTCTGAAATTTCCGCACGTAAAAAACAATCCCGTTGTGTCAATCACATTTACCCACTGCCTCCGATATTTTCTTCCTTCTAAAAAAATTTGGACTGGGTTAGACTTTCTGTGTTTTTCGCATCCGTAGCAAGCATTTCGAGAGGCGTTTACACCGTACAAAGGAGTGCAAAATACAAAAAAACGCGTACGAAATTTCGGACTGTATGTGCGAAGACCTTAACTGTAAATTAAAAAAAATCTGTCGGAATGTAAGAGACAAGAGTCCAAAACACAAGTACAACAATGACAATACAGAGAAATGATATCATTGGAAACACTTTCGGGGCGATTTTTATTTTCTAGCTGATGATCGATATAGTAGTGACGGACAATAAAAATGCATTTTAAGTGTGATTTAAATG
The DNA here is from genome assembly GCA_006030095.1 of Triplophysa siluroides. Taxonomy (NCBI): domain Eukaryota; kingdom Metazoa; phylum Chordata; class Actinopteri; order Cypriniformes; family Nemacheilidae; genus Triplophysa; species Triplophysa siluroides. Next base: position 1,392,767 of record VCII01000713.1, read on the forward strand.
TTAATATCGCAACGCAAGCTTTGAATAAACATAACGTTATCCCACAAAGGTGTGGACGCTAGTATAATTATGGTTCTTTATACGAACGGCAATAAAATTTGCGATCATTTCGCTAAGATAGCGATGAATCTTCTTTTGACGATAATTAAAAAACTGTTGTTGTATCAATGTTCCTTAAATTTGTTTTTTGTTTTTTTCTTTGTTTAGCCTCCAGCCAAACTGTGTCGTTTTACAATAAGGACACAACCGGAGAGATCCAGCGAGCCACATTCAAAAACGATCAAGTGAAGAGGATCTTCCACGGAAGTTTCCACAAGGTAAACTTTGGTTCTTTCTTCTCTCAACAAAGAAGCCTTTGCAGTTGTCTTTCGCTTTGCAACCAGTGCGGTTTGTCTTGGAGAAGTTAGGAAACTCACATTATTTCTGGATTTAAAGAAAATTCCTATTTGAAGCGCTTGGCCTCTTCAGGCCCATGAAGAGTTTCTCCTGACTCAAGCTTCTTCTCGCATTAACTCTGTCACAGTCCATTAAGAAGCGGAGTAAGGGTGTGTCTCCCAAAATCACTTTCACAAGAATCCATTCGCCTCTAAAAACGCTTCTCTGGCGAGGAAGCTGGAAAATGTTGGATCACGGCTCAGTGTATTTAACAGTGACATCAGAAAACATGAGAGGATCGGCTGAAGTTCTCTTATCTTTCTGAACTCTGCGTCTGGATTACGACGTCTGCCTGTCAAAGTCGACCACAGGGGAAATTCTTGAGGTTTGAACGGGAGGTGTAGTGGCTTGTTTGTTGTGGTTTTGCCTCCCAGAATCCTCGAGTGAACACAGTAACCCCCCCGGGCGGTACCTGTCGGTCAGAACCCTTGGGGAGGAAGTCATTAATCTTAAACTTATCAAAACTATGAAATAACAGAAATGTAGCTATGGGAATTATGTTGTGAACAAATCCAAAATATATAAAACTATTTTACATTTGGCCATCTTTAGTGTTGAGAATTTGAGCTGAGAAGATGCAAGCAGTTTCTTCACGTCACCCTGAGATGCTTTTCAAACATATTGACGGAGTTCACATTCATTCTGACCTCTTATTCACTATTTTTCTTCATTATTCAGGTTAAGTCAACTCTTGTCTCTAAGTCTTCTAATAGAAGAAAAGATGTTGGCACTTGCACTATATTTTTGAGCTCATAAGAAACATTTCAGTTAAATGACGCTCAACAATAATCCAAACCGTTTTGCTCGAAGAAAAAGTGTGATGTACTGTTACTGCGATTCATTTTATTTCAAAGAAAACAGAGATTTGGAAAGTGTGTGAAACCCTCTACTGCCACAACGCTGTTCGTTCTGTATGCAAAGTTATGTTTCAGTAGCAAAGAAACTTTTACTTTGCAAGTATAAATCTTTTAGTTTTCACATTACAGATTTACTCGTTTTGAAAGCAATAAATAATGCTTGAATATCAGTGCGTTTTTAAAGCTGGAGGATTCTGGCACGACATAATTTAATGCAGATGTCTTTTTGTCCTGGAGATAAACAAACATGATTTAAACCGTTTAGCTTCAGAAGACTTGGACTGGAGCTCATAGTCACATGGATGGTTTTTGTGGTGCCTTTATATCTTTTTGGAAGTGTTGTTATGATGAAAGAGCAGATTTTTATTCTTTTGTGCTACACTTGAGTATGAACGGCATAGATTTGGGTATAATAATAACAGAATGGATTTGTTTTCTTAAAGTCCCAGTGAAATAAAAATAAAAAAATTATGCGTCAGAATACGGAAGTAAAAACGATGGGAATCCTGGTTCACGGGGACTTTAAAGAATGGGAATGTGTGTGTCAGTAAGTGAGTCCTGCAGAAATCATTGATATCTCTGAAAGCTTCGCTCTATTGGAATTCATTTTTGAGGGAAATCTGTTAGAAATATTCTGCGTCTGAACATCGACAGGTCGCCATTTGATCTGGGAGGACGGCTGCCAAAAATCATTTTAAAATGGAGAAATTAAATGAATATAATCATTTCGAACAATACTTTATGTAACAGTGAAGAGAGCTTATAACAGACTGCAGATGATCTGATTGGTTGAGTCAGACTGCCAGGAAAAAAGCATTTACTGGGCAAACAGGTAACCCAAGAAGAAGAACGGGTCACTGCGTTTCTGATGGATTTGGTGATCGTTTCACCCCTCCATTGCCATATTGTATTTTGTTTCTTGGTCTAAGCAAATTTTTAAATGTTTATGCTTAAAACAAGAAAAAAAAAACGCCACAATCACTTCTGGCGAACTACTGTATCTGTAGCACGGGTCAAAATGATCCATTTTTCTTTTATACCAAAATCATTGGAAGATTAAGTAAAGATCATGTTCCATGAAGATACTTAGAAATTTCCTACCGTAAATATACAAGACTTTATTTTTGTGAGATGATGCAGCAAAACCGCGAACAAAAATGGCTGGAAACTTAGCATCTTTTTTTTCTTTATTCAAATAATTATATCCCAACCAAATATTGCCATACCCTAACAAAGCATACATCAATTGAACGCTCATTTATTCAGCATTCAGATGATGCGATCTCAATTTAGAAAAATTGATTCATGGCTGGTTTTGTGGTCCATGGTCACATTTTTGAATTGTGGAAATGAAGTATATCTTCCGCTGTGAGTGGAATCGAGTCAAAAGTTAGACCAAACAATATGCTCAAGTCAAAAGTCTGGCTCAGCGTGTCAAAGTTGGACATCTAGCGATCTCACATTTGGTTTTAATCTGCGGTTTTGAGTTCGAGTCGTGTGATGCCTGCGCAGTTCAAAAGAAAACTTCTTGTCAGGTTCCATAACATCCAATTCATCATTTTAATGAATATCACGTCTCTTTAACTCTGTTTACTGCCTTGATTATATCAAAAGCTCTGTCCATACCCTGATCCAGAGAACCAGTCCTCGATTATCTCGTGAAACATCCGTTTGTCTGTTTTCGAGCAGCGGACGGCTGATCCGTAGCGAGAGCCCTTCATCACCCGCTGTGATGAACAGGGAACATCAATCCCACCCGCTGATATCATTGTTGATTTGCACGCGATGTCTGTGTTGTTTTAGCACAGTCGAGCCTTATTTCATATTTGGCGTAGTTGTTGTGAATTCACCCTGAAATTTAACGGCAGCATGATAAATGTGTGTTTGGTGGAGGGCGTTTCCAATCAGCTCAAGAGATATCAATTGTGTCCCTAATTCTCTGTAAAAAGTATTGTACAATTAGACTAGACGGTTATTGGCGGCTTGAGGACGTCAGGATGGATTTTGAAGTTTTTTTACGAGCGCCTCTGGCCCAAACACACCCTCAGAACGGAGCCGCCCATCATCTGTAATAATGCTTTTGGCGTTAATGAAACGCTAGAGAACCGCCAACTGGAGGATGTTTAATGACCAATTGAATGCGAGTTCTTGGCTGTTAAATCACCCTCCACTAAGGCATCTAACCATAATTTTCTCTTTCAGCTTCACATCCTGGTGTCTCCCATGAGCGTCAAGCTGAACGTGGACTGCCAAGAAGTTGCCGAGAAGGAGATGAAACCCAGAGGAAACACATCGACGGACGGATATCAAGTGCTCGGCAAAATGTCCAAATCTATTGGTTCCAAAGGGGAATCGGCGACGGTGAGTAGCTTCTTTTCAACGCGACACGATCGTAATGTGGACCGATGAGATTTCACAGGGGGCGGGGCTACGAAGGATGATACAGGTGGTCTTTATCACACAGGTTTTTGAAAACAACAAACTCGTTGGCATTATCACAGCATGCATCGCTCCAGCCTGGATCCTTTTACTGCGCCGTCTGAGCCCCTTATTATCTGAAAATGCACAGCTTTTATCAAAGACACGTGTAACATCCGTTTTCTCTCTGCTCTTCAGTTCCAGCTCCAGATGTTCGACATTGTGTGCAGTCTCGGCTGGACCAGCAGAGACAGATGTTGTGACCTTCCTTCGCTGGTAAGAAAAGACCTACGGATGGGTGTGGAAAGCACAAACGTCGGGTCACATTTGAACCACCCGCTTGTTTACGTTCCACGCCGCACCTTTTCCTCGGCCCCGACGCTCCCTGGGTCTTGTGGGGCCACAAAGCTTGTAGCGGTCGCCCCGAGCTGTGCGCTCTTGAAATTCCAGATGTTTTCCACGCGTCTCTGTTGAGCACATTTGAACATGACGTGAAACACGACGAACACATCGCTGCGGTCAGCTCACTTCTGCTCGTCGTGCGTTACACAAAGATGTAACGAACATTACATCACAAATTCGTGTTCATCAGCTGTCACGTGGTGCGACTTTACTAAAAAAATTCGTTTTTTTTGTCTTGTTTTGTTCAACAAATATCGAAACATTCTTAAATCAAGATGCACTTTCTTGACAAGAAATTTAGTCTCGTTTTAAGGAGAAAAATATAAGAATGAAGTAAAAAAAATCTGCCAATGCCGTGAGAAAAAAACCTTGAATTAGGTACTTGAGAACTTTGTCAAAGTTTGCTTGTTTTTAACATAAACTTACTTCACTCTATCTTCAAACGTTCTTCATATTTTTCATAAAACAAGACTAAATATCTTACGTCACCTTTCTTGTCAAGCAATTGAATATTCATTTAAGAAGTTTAAGATATTTTTACTAAGACAAAAATGACATTTTTTGCGGTGTTCTCAATTCAGCGATCATTCTCACGACTGAACAAACATGAAGGGTATGCATGCGGTAATGCCTGAAGCCAGCTGTGCTTTATTATTTGTTTAGTTCTTCATAAGCAAATAATTAAAGTCTTTGAATGTACTCATGATGAGTGTTTATGACATGAGTCCTCTACCCACACACCCAAAGCCCAAGAGAGCCATGAAGTCATAGAGATTATAATACATTCACTTAATGAAACCCAAATCAACCCTAAACCAAACCTTTCTTAGTGTTTCTGCTCTTATTGATTTCGACCCATCGCTGTGTTTTTAGAATTAAGAATTATAATGTTGTTTCATAATCCTTCTTCAGAATACTTGACTACACCAACACTCTTCTCAACGGTTATCACAATAAGTAAACAATATACAAAGTAAACAGTGCCGTTTACAGTCCGGTAACAGCAATAATCGCAGATGATGATGTCTGGTCTGACTTCATTCTGGAAGAGAACACCTGCTTCTCACAATGACTGTTGAATTATATCAAGATTGAAATCCCGTTTTATTCAGAACTGCGTTGACTTCAAAAGAATATGTTGTGGTAAAATGTCTTTCTTTGTTCTTGAGAACCGAAATGTGGATTTAAAAAAAGACGAATGGTGACCCATTTTCAAGTTTCACAAAGACACAAAAACATCGTATAATGGATTATATTTTGGTTTTGTTTGCACCAAACCCATGTTTACCCATGTCTTCAGGACGACTAAAACAAACATTTTGAGTTATTTAATGATGCTTTTGTGTCTCTTTGAAGCTTGAGACGTGTGGGTCTTCATCCACTCGTAAAGGAAAAAACCCAAGACTTGTTTGGTTTTTAAAGAACAAAAAAGCCAATGGGGGGTTTGAACGACATAAGCACGAGTTATTAATGACATTCACTTCTGCACAAACTAACATTTAAACCAGACTCATCCGTAGGACAGACGAAAGCAAAAAAAACAACGATAGTCAATACTCCGGTCTTTAGCTTTTAAAGTTATCAGTCTTTTTTATATACAAGCAGACTTTTATTCATGTCACATACAGAATGATATCTGTTGATACAGTAGTTTATGAATTCCTCCTCACAGTCATCTGTCACCAGCCACCACACGCAGGTTCTTCAGTCTGTTTCGTGAATGCACCTCACATTTAAGAGGATTGTTCTTGAGCTCTTATCTTCTCTCTTGTTTTCTCTCCTGCTGTGTTTCAGAGAGACGAATCCAAGTGTCCAGCGCTTCCCAACGCCTGCACGTGTACCTCAGAAAGTTCGGGACTTCCGGGCCCTCAGGGACCAGTGGTGAGTCCATCAGGAGAACTTTTCTACAGTTGGTTTGTTCACGTTGAGTTTTAAATGTGTTTCTATCGCTACTTACTGATTGACACGGTTTTGATTGCACGTCAGGACGTTGTATTCACGTTTTTCTTTCCCAGGGTGCACCGGGAAGCAAAGGACCGCGAGGTGAGAGAGGAGAGACCGGCGCAAATGTGAGTACCACATCTCTCTGTGAGCCAAAGTCATTCAACTGTTCCAGCTTGTCTCACCGTGTTCGTTGGTCTCTGCAGGGTCCGCCCGGACCGCGAGGAGATATGGGATCGCCGGGTCCGATGGGCCCTCCAGGACCACAGGGACCCAGCGGGCTCTCCATCCCAGGCGAGGCTGTGAGTCTCTTCACGTAACTATGGCGTGGTGTCGCAGTCAGATGTCAGTAGCTGGCCGTAAATCACACAGCGAACAGGGATTATTGAGGCTATTTATTATCCCGGGGCTTGCGGTGGAGGCATAATTATGGCAGGAGCTCGGCATTCGGCATTCCTGTACATCTGAGGGCTTTACACTCATCTGGGTTCTCGTAAACTGTCTGATCCCACTCGACGCACAAATCTCGCTGGATATCCTTCCTCCTTTTCCTAAGAGCCTGCAGTTTTCAGTCGTTTTATATTGGATCATACTTGGCGTTAGAGATTTCAGCCCAAACCACGTGGATTGTTCTCTTGAGTCACCTAGTGACCACGCAGAACACCCTAGCAACCGATTTCAAAACGACATGACATCTCTCTCGTATGATGTGTGCGTTTCATTTTTGTTTCGACTTTTCACTTTTGTTTTCTCCTTTCAGGGTCGTCCCGGTCCGAAGGGAGATTCAGGTGACACTGGCTTACCTGGACAGAAAGTAAGTGTTGTTCTAGAGCACAGTGTGATGTTTTTTAGGGTGAAATTGGAGGATTAGTTGTGTCGCAAGGCCTTCGCTACCTCTCTGGATGAGCTCCATGTGGTTCACGTGAAGTTGCAAGTCAACCCCTGGGGCCGCTGGAGGCGGAGCTCAAACAATAGTTGTAGATCACATCATGAGACAAAGCGCTGCTGGGTCCTGATCTCTCTCTCTCAGGTTTCTTCTGTTGAGCTGTTGATTTTCGTTCAGAAAACCAATGAAGTTTGGTGAGTGTAATTCTGTAGGACTGCCCAGAGGAAACCTTTATTTCTCAGATAATTGTAAACACAATTGAGTTTGAGTTCATTTTGAGATCTTCAATCAGATTGACATTCGATTGCAGACTAGACGAATCAGAGCTCAGTTTAAAGTCCCCGTGAACCGGAAGTTGCGATCGTTTTTTCTTCCGTATGCTGACACATTTCCGAGTGAAAAGGAATTTCAAAGGAGAAAATAGTGGGCGTGGCTTGCGTTTTTCCCTGCGAATTGTGTAAAAACAGCCGTTGCATTTTGAAATGAAACTGGCAGCAGACTGACACTTGAAGGGGAGGAGTTAACGGATGCTCCGCCCAAGCCGTCTAATTTACGTCATTCAGGGGGAAGTGCATTTTCAGATTTTAACTGAAGATTATGAGGGCACATGAGTTTTAAAATGAGAACGACCCACATTGATAAGCTATATTTCATGAAAAAATAAGAATCTTAATTTTTAATTTCACTGGGACTTTAAGACGTTGTTGACATCTCCTCTGAAACTCTAATGACAGAGACATTGGAGACATTTTTTCTCATAAGGAAACATCTGAGACGCATTTAATCTCATTGAAGTCTATGAGAAATAACTGAGATATTAAAGAGATCTCATCTGCAGGTTTGACATCTGATGAGAAGTCATTTAGCAGCAAAGATTTTAGACTCAGTGAGATGTTCAAGGACAGACCCTCTCGCCGTGTGTCTCCATACGAGGTTCAAAGGGCTTCATGAACGTGTAACCTTCATTCTTGTCTGATCTGTTTCTATTAAGCAGGCGCGACTAATTAAAAACAAATTTGTTTTTCCACTTTAAAAGACACAGACAAGAACGTTTATTTGAGTCTGATGAACAAAGACGAAACGAAGCACGAGAGAAAGAAGGCGGACGTTTTCTCATCATCGTCATTTCATCATTTCTTCAGGGTATTTGATCTCTTAATGAAGAGGGGGCGGGGCCTATAGGTGAGCGTGTCGGAGGAGTTGCTATGACGACGCGCATTTAATGACTCTCAGAGAATGCAGCCGGGGTTTATAACTGGCAGTTAAACAGATCTGGAATAAATTAAGTGCCCTGTAAACTTAATGCCAAGACATCAAAGAATATGGAGAGGGAAGGAGAGAGAGAGACCGAATATTTTGTAGGAAATTGTTTGTGTAAAATCATTTCATTTGTCTGGTCGGTGGTTAGTGACCTGTGCTAATATGAAACCGCTGCGAGTCTCACCGTTCTTCTCTCCCGCTTTGTTTTTCGTCTCTCTCAGGGTCCACCGGGATCAGCCGGTGCCGCCGGGCCTGTTGGAGCCGCCGGGATACGGGTAAGTGAGGACCGTTCAATGTACATGCGCATTACGACACAGGACGAACATGTGAGCCTGATCACGCGTGTATCTGTGCATGTGTGTTCTTAATGCAGGGACCTCCAGGGAAAGAGGGGCCGGCGGGACCCCGAGGACCACAAGGACCAATGGTACGTTCTTGATTTTCGGAGTTGTTGTTAAATTTGTTGGATATCGAGTCTTACAGTATGCCATCTTTTATTCTGTGGTTCAGGGACCCCCGGGAGCCCCCGGAATGAACGGGCCTTCAGGAAAACCTGGAAAACCCGGAGATACAGGCGTGCCGGTAAGAAAACTCCAGTTCTGGTTTTCATGATAGGAGCGGGTTACGCAGACACACAACAGCGTGTAAAAGGAGCTCATTTGTACAATTAGTCAAAACGGGCATGACCGCAGGAAAGGAAAATCTCAATTGTTTTTTCTAATCAAAAATGATATCAAATGGATATTTTTGCTTAAGTCTGCTGGAGTTTTTTCTCCTGATAAAAGGCAGCGGTAATCTCACACGTCTCGCCTTCTTAACAAATCCCCAATCATTTGTCATTTAACATTTCTGTTGAATATTCTGATCAATGTCTGTCAGCACGATGGTTTAGATTTGTGCCCCAAACACACTGAGCCCATTATTGACTTTTCTTTCCTAAATCGAAACAGTTTAACAACAAAGAGCGCACGCTCTGACGCGATCCACACTGTTTGTAATCGGATAAATATTTACTCATTGAGATGTATGGTGTGGTTTCAGACGCAAATGAAGACCAAATGAGTTCTTCTACGTCATGTTGTGATGCAGTCTGTTTAACAAGAAATGTGATTTCTATTCCTGCAGGGTCCTGTGGGGGTTAAAGGAGACAAGGGCGAAAGAGTGAGTGATGGTTGTCTGATCTCATTGTGTTCATCGTGTGTTTGGAAATGCACGTTCGCTGACCTGTTTCGTGATTCTTTTAGGGTGACATCGCATCTCAGAGCATGATGAGGTCCATGGCCCGACAGGTCTGCGAACAGCTTGTCAACGGTAAAAAAAGACCCTTGTTCCCAAGAGAGTAATATGCAATGGGAAAGTCCATCTCAATTCAAAAATGAGAATACACCAAAAGTGTGGTTCCGTTTAGGCCGGTTTTATAATAATCGTCCACGTTTGTGTTTTCGTAAAGGTCAACTGGCTCGGTTTAACGAAATGCTGAACCAGATCCCCAATAACTATCAAAGCAACAGTCCAGGGCCCGCCGGCCCACCCGGACCTCCGGGATCTGAGGGACCGCGCGGAGAGCCCGGTCGGTTAGGCAGAAACGGTCTTCCGGGGAGTCCAGGTTTGCCCGGTCGCCTAGGAGAAAGAGGTAAACCAAGTCATTGTAGCGTGTAAGCCTCATGTGTCAGGAGATCTGTGGTTTGATGCCCACACTGCATGTGCTGTATGGATTCGCATGAATCCTGCATTGAATCATGCGCTAAAGCAATACAGATGACCGCTGCATGTATATTCTTGATGTAGCTATTGTTCCCGTATAGTCAGTCTGTCAGCCTCCGGGCGATGCTTCCTTCCTTTCAGCATCACAGAATTCAGGCCTTTGTGTTATTGCTGTGAAGTGCTGTTCTTTACAGGCATCCAGGTGTGATGTCACACTCTTGTGTTGTGTGCCGAGCGTGTTCGGACTCACATTGTTGTGTTCGTGTGTGTTTACATCAGGACCACCTGGAGAGAAGGGCGATCGAGGAAGTCCAGGCATTGGAGAGAGAGGACAGAGAGGGGCTACTGGACCACCGGGTGTGTTTCTCAAACACACACACATACACATTGACACACGTTTACTCAGCTGTCGAAATGAAGACTTTGGGAAAAATGTTATTTGGATTATATTTAACGTCGGCCCTTGTTTAACTTTTGCTATTCTTTATTTGACAAATGCAAAAAATCAAGGATGTCCCTCGTCTTGTGGAACCCTTCGTGGGACTCCTTTCTCATTTGATCACATGACTGACTGGTTTGAGTCGTCTATTTCTTGTCTCATTCTCGTCCAGCACTTTTCTTTTCAGACACAGTTCAGCTGAACTCGTGGGGTTGCGTAACACGATCATTCATATCCCCTCCAGTCTCTTCCCTTTAGTTTCCCTTCACAGAAATCACACGGTTGGAGATTCAAAGACACTTTTTCTCCTCGATTCTGTAGGACCATCAGGCGAATCCAGACCAGGTCCTCCAGGTCCATCGGGTTCTCCAGGTGCTCGAGGTGCACCCGGTCGCAACGGTGTCGCTGGAGTACGGGGTCCACCCGGCCCACCTGGATACTGCGACTCCTCTCAGTGCGTCGGCATTCCGTATAACGGACAGGGATACAGAGGTACGTCCACCATGGTTCTCGCTGCGCCTGTTGCTATTGGCGACTCAGCATTAATGGCATGCGGTAGAGTAACATAGTGCATGTATTCACCAGCAGTAGATGTAGTGAGATGAGAATGTGCTCCGTGTCCTAACTGGGTTTGGCATTATAAATCCAAATTGCGACCACAACAAGCGTCAGTCGTTTGTTTGTATCGCATTGTGCCGAAAAGTCATTGGTCAAAAATTGGCCAATATTTTGTCGCATGGGCTGCATAGCCAGCCTGATCGTACGGGAATTACAAGTACCCTTTATATGATGTATCATTTAAACAAATTGGTACAGTTTTTGTTCAAATGCAACAATGAAGCCCCACCCCTAAACTAGCTCATAACTGGCGCAAATAATACGAACGACAAATTCACAGGAATTCGTAAAATGCTTCTGAATTGCTATGAAATTGTGTCGGCATTGCACGTTTACCACGGACGAAAGTTCGATTCCTTTGAGTGTTTCTTTTCGCTCAAGCATCAGTTCGGACACGGTGTTATTCGACAGCACATCGTAACCTCGGTTTAGTTCTGTGATTTTCCGGCAGAGAAAGGCGTCTGTGATTTCTAACCCCTCCTGTTTAACCCGTTCCAGGTTCATAAACTTTCTAGAGCACCTGTGCTGCTTACACTTTGAAATCCCGAGAAAGTCACATGTTATTGGGCTCTGTGCGGATAACCTCCACGGAGACGAGTAAAGCAACACAACCGAATGAAAACAAACAAAGCCGAACCAAACGAAAAGAGATGGTACTAACAACAACTCACAGCCACGGGCATCAGCGACGACAGCCACCACAAGCAAACCAGCCACAGTCCACCGGACACCGCATGAATAAAACCCGCCGGCAACCACCACAAATACTAACCGGGTGGAACCCGCAAGGCATTTAGCATGTTAACTCTGCGGTTTCTGATTATCTGTAAATAAACTAATTATGCAATGTAGTAAATGAAACCCTAGTCCACTAAAGCCTATAGTTTAACCCTTTGTAGTGAGCTTGTGCGTGTGTTCTTCTGCTTGCTGACCAAACGTGCCTTTAGTGATCTCACAGACTGCTGCTCAGGGCCAAAGCACGTGTGTTTTATACTCCCGACCCTGGAGGTTTTCTTCTCTTTGTGTGTGATGTTTCCATGAGCTAACATTCATGTTTCAGTGAGGTCATTGAGGATTCATATAGCGATTGGATCGAGGTGGAATTCTTCTTTCTAGTTCTCCTGTTAACGTTGTGTAGAAGAATTCCACCATATAATATCATTTAGCTTTTTGATAGATGTGTTTTAGACATGCGGTGGGGTCCACAAAGTCTGAGACGGCATTGAAAATCGGAAAAATATGATGTCGGATTTTTGCTCATTTTAAATAAAGCCAGAGCATGGTTTGTTGTTGACGATGTCATACCAAATACCCATTTTTTATTTTTTTTAGTCGAACCTTGATTTCAGGGTGCTGTTACTATAAACAGCAATGCAAACCAGCCCCCCCTCCCTTAAAACGAATCGGTTGTCTCGGACCCGGACCCCACTGTATGATCTACACTCACCTCAGTCGTATTTTGCTTGCACGCTGACACGCGATTGGTCGCTGACGTATTTCCAAGCAGAACAGTTTCCACCGGAAGCCGGACGCGTAGACACGATACCCGAAGAAGACTTCGAGATTTCCCCTCAGGAGCGGCGCAGGAGGTCACAGCCACACTCCGGATGAAGGGGACGTCGATTGGCTGAAGTCGTTTGCTTGTTGACGTTCCAGTGGCCTTTACAGTTCACCGAATAATCGTAATCGAACCTCGCAGCTTCACGTCTTGTACTCCATTGCTTGTAAAACCGCGCTGAATATTTGTCCGAATGGCGTGCAGGTGACAGGTGTTTGATAATTTATTAACATTGAAGGGTTTCCAAAGATCATCATCATCATCATCATCGCCTCTTCCAGCACAAATCATCCTTTATGTCGCACACACACTCACATTAGTTATTCATGTCTCTCGTGTTTTCTTATCATCTGCTCTTCATCACATTATTGTAGATCAAATATTGCTCATAACAGATGAATGTTTGATTTCACCGCACAGCTGATTTTACCCAACGTGGAATTGCATGTCTGTGGTGTGTATTTACTATGTTTTTTATTTTGTAGTTGTTCGTTTCCTTTTTTAATCCAGAATATAGTTGTTGTAATTGTTTTTTTCAGTATCGAATGCAGCTGGCATTTGCGTGCAAGACTATAGATGTAGTATTTGCTGGCTTATGTTCATCGCTGCACATTGTGAATTAATTCCACAGCCTTATTTTCTTATTTATTTCTGAAACAGAGGAGGCATTTTTCAATAAAACTACTGAAAATTTAACGCTTTCGTGCAGTTTCTCTTGTTTTGAAAAGTAAAGACCCCGATGCGATGCCAGTGACCAAGTGCAAATATAACAATGATGTCATTGGCTGGATTTTGCTCTTTGATAATGATTCGATGTGATAAACGCAGCTTGATTTAATGCAACAGCGCTCATTCATTCCTTATACGTCGCTTCATCAGATTAGCGACAAATTCATCTGCCGCTCATTTTCGATCCCTGTGGACGACGCAAACCGAGAGCTCCAGTTTATATTACAAATATGAATCTCGTCTTTATAAAAAAGGCCTTTCTCCCACGAGGATTCACTTCAAGACGGATGCAAAGCTTCTGTGAGGAGCTTCGTCGATTTGTGGCCAGAAGCGTTGCACAACAGGCCTCGTTTAATTTGCTTCAGACGCACAAAGAATGTGTCCACGTTCAGCGGATCCTTTCTGTGATTTAAAGGAGCGCCTCATAACTGTTGACCGTCAGCAGCACTGGCCTGAAATTTCATTTGAAAGGTATGAATCAGAATCTGATCCTGGGACAGTGTGCTGCTCTGGGCTTTGAAGTCGGTCCAGACGTGCCCTTCAGAGGAATGCTTTGGAAGAAGGGACGTGACCTTTATTTCAAAATATAAAACACATGAACGGGGAGAGTCGGTGAGTGTGTAGTATTAAACAACATCATGAGAGAGAGAGAGGGGGGGGGGTATACCGTTCATCCTACAGGATGAGAAGATGCACATCCTGATGTACTTCACAGGTTATAAAATGAAAACCAAAGATGACTTACCATCCTTTTCTTTGAATTTCAGTGTAGAATGATTTCCTCACGCAAAGATATTTAGTCTTTTTTGGGGGGTTTCGGCAGCTCCTTTTGTCCCTGGATTTGAAGTTACGTACATGATGGAATTCGATTCTTCAATATTTTTGTTGAGCGTCTCATGAAGCAGCCAAAATGATCCATCCCTGAAACCGCTAACATGAGAATGAGGTTATGTAGTAAGTGGCGAGATTAGATGGAAATCCCAGGCCGCGTGAAGGCACTCCTGCAGAGAGCTTTCAGCACGAACGGATTCTGTCAGAGGACAAAGAAAACGTTTCTCTTCTTTTTACAGCATTTATTTGCAGAGTTAAAAATCTGAGTTGATGCAAAGGCCAAACATGAGTTCATGGAAAGAATAGAAGATATCTGGCAACGATGACCCTTTGCGCAACGGAAGGGGTCCAACCGCACCAATTAGTTTCACTGCTTGTCTGCAGACATTTGTGTTGTACCGTAGTAAAAGATCTCGTAGAGCCATCGTGCACGACGCTACAATCGAGATTTGGAGTGAATTAGATTTGCAGACATTTTCGTTTGGATGTGACATCATCAGCTGTAAAGGCCGAATGTTACACAACAGGACAAATTATGTTGGCTCTCTATCGCCATCTCTGTTTGAAACATAAAATTGCAGGTGACTTTACGTACTCACGTGCACATGTTCTAAAAACCAATGAATACTTATTATAAAACTATTATGAGGAACGCTTTTGTATGTACTTGCCAAAAGCCGTTTAAAAAAAAATGTAACCCAAAAAGCTTGGAAGAACATGGAAGGCGCTTTTTTTTAGAAACTGTTGGCAAAGTTCAGGTGTCAGAGCTATCTTTAGCTTCCTCACAGACATTTTAACAATCGTTGAAACATGTTTTGCATGAACCGCCCTTTTAAAAGAATTAGTTTGGTGATTATTTTGAAGCGCTCAAGGAACGGACCGTTCTGGTGGAGGTTTGTTTTATAATTCATCATCAAACCGCCATAAGCAAAGTCAACAGGAAATCAAATTCCTCTCTGTTTACTTTCTGAATACACATTTGTGGTGTTGTGCACATTATTCCACTGAAACAATGCTCGTCTCTTCAACCATTCCTCGGTGCAGTCATTTCCTCCGCTTCTAAAATACAATTCAATGAAAATAGTAACATAAACTAACAGTCATAATTAAATTGGGGTCTGCTAGCGGTGAACAAATAAACACTGGGCTTAAAAAAATCTGAAATCATTTTGATTTCTCATTCAGGTTGAAAAAAAAATACAATTTATTTACAATTTTACAACAAGATGTGCAGCTCATATTTTTCTTGAAGCATTTATATTGTTTCAGCTCCTTAATAAAGCGTCTAGGCTGAATGTAGATGAGTGTTTGATAGGAGTAGTTTGTACTTCTGGCGAAGGTGTTTTTGATACGTCAGGGTGGTCTTTATCCTCCACTCTGAATGAAATCACTCGAGGTTCATTTCCTCTTCATTCGGTTTTGGACTCTTCATTTAGCAGACCTGCAGGAATAATCCATGTGCTAGAACATCTGGGACGCGTGAACGCCATTTACAGAATAACCCAAGCATGTGGAAGATAATAAATTAACTGAGATAACATGTTGATTTTGGTGAACCGTCTGAACAGAACTGAAGACGTGATGGGAACTAAATTTTACATTTCTTCATTTAGCAATTGCTTTCATGCGAAAGAAGGAACATGTACTGTTGCATATGGCTGAACACCATAAATGAGGACGTTTTCTTTAAACCAAACTACAGTATGCTTAAAGAATAGTCATACTGCAGAAGTGTTCTTTGAATAGCTAAAGATTATGCATCAACTTCTTTGAGTTTTAGAGATTCTTGGTTTAAGCGAGCAGAACTTTTAGATTTTGATTCATTTTAAATTAAAGTCTTAGTAAGTGTTACTCAAATATTTCATTCATCCATCTCATGAAATTTAGTTCACAGAACTAAGACAGAACATTTTTAAGTGAGCTAAACAAAATTTTTCAGTTTCGTTATTTGACATATTTCTTAGTATAAACAAAATCAAACACCTTGACTTATGCAACCCATAATGAGCAAGAAGAGACTGATCTCAGAACTGGCATTAGCACAGTCATTGCTCACTGGTGACATGTTACAGGTTACATGAAGCCTCTTCCAACCACAAAACTGAAAAATATGTCAAACTCATATGTGAACATTAAACACTAACAAATCCTTAACTTTACTGAAAAACAATATTTAAAATGTCCCCTCGTAATGCAGTCTGACGCAAAGCATGTTGGGAATGGGAGATCCTTCTCGCCCAATTGTGTTGAATTAACGTGTTTAAATGAAATAAATTCATCAAGGAGCGAACTCATTTTTAGTCAAAACTTCAAGTTAATCAAAATAATCATTATTCTAACCTCAAAAGTAAAAATGTGTTTCAGGTAAAACTTTTTTATAAAATTGAGTTTACGTTACTTAATTTGTTTGATTATTTTGAGCGTTAGAGTAGAAGCCACATTTGGTCACTCCAGACCTGTTGTTGTGTCTGCCATCTTGGAACGGTCAACCTTTTGGTTGCTGTCATCACTCTCAAGAAGTTTTCCGAGATGTCCAAACATTGTGCAGCCTCTGGTTGTGAAAAGTGCAGAGATGCAAGTAATCCAAGAAATGGGATAACCTCTCACAGGTGAGAATGTGTTGGGTTGTGTTTTTATATGTCTTTCAGGTAACATTTCAATGTTGTGTTAGTGCCAACTGCTATGTTGTTCGAGTTTTTAAAGGAGCTATAAAACCAGCTATAAAATGAGTTTTTCATTCACGTTATGTGTGAAAATATGTGGGTATTTCTTCCAAAGAAACCTGATAGCCAACTCACACTCTTCTCTAAACACGTTTTAAATGAAGCAGGGCAGCAATTTTATTAGATTATGCAGTTTGGCTTTAATACACTCCAATTTCAGTGATTTAATTTAGAATGAAAGCGAAGTTTGATAATGCAATAATGATGGATAAATAATTATCGAAACTATTCTTCACCACGGGCCATTAAAAACTGCCTGAAGAGACTCTATATGAGCTAATAAATGTGTTTGTCTAGTTAAGACTCATAAACTCAGTCATGATTGTCATCAACTCAAGTTTGAGTCACACGTTATTCAAATAAAAAAAAGGATAATGAAATCCTGGGCAGTGAGCAGTATCCACAGTAGACAGTTTAGGAATAAAACAACAGAAAATTAAAGAAAAAAACAAGATATTTTCATATGAATGGGTGTTTATTATAATTATGATCTGCTGATGGATGACGCCAATTTAAGGCTTTGGATTCGAATGAACTGCTTTTATTAATACTTTTCACTATTGAATTTCATGTCTGTAGCTTTGGAATAGTTTGGCAGGGTTGATTGGGATGAGATTAAAAAAACATTTGACATGTACAGTAAATAAACAACGGATCCAAGTGGCTCATAACAAGATCCATATGACTGTTTGTGTTTACTCTTGTGAGATGACGATATATGCTCGACATCTTGAAGTTTGGCAAGACTCGTGTGTGTTAAAACGAAGACTTTATAGTATTAGTTTGACTGAAGAAATGCCCTAGCAACCACCCAGTACTCCATAGCAACTATATAGCAATGCCCTATTAAACTTCGCTCTTAAACTCACGCTGAACTTTGTCAATGACGCCTCAAATTGATTTTCTGTCGCTCAATTGGTTGATCATTGCGTTAGGAACTCAAAGGTCAGGGGTTCAATCTCAGCGAAGATAAAAGCGTCTGCATAAATGTCCAGCGAGACACACATACTGTAGATGTGAGCACCCTCGTCATGACAGCTGAAGAGAGTTTACCAAACTCGATCTGTCCAAAGGTTCATCATGGACTTTCCGTCATGGTCCCGGAGGACTTTTCTCGAGTTCAGCATGATGACAGTCATCCGTCAAAAATAAATGGAGTCAAAGGGATGATGTGATTCAGCTGTAATTACATCCCATCAAAGCACCTGTTTGATTTTATCCGCTGATTGCTGAGAAATAGTTTTTTAAACACAAGCTGGAACAGCAGGGCCATTATTCACCTTCTCCAGGACTCCCATGTGTCGTTATCCAGCGTTAATGTTCATCCTTTGAATGCTGGATGTGTAGCACAGCTGCGTGCAGGTGCAATGTGGGAAGAGCTTTTTAATCTGATTTTATAGCAAAAACTGGGTGAGCGGATCTTTAAGGGGGCAATTGTTCCCTTATGATGACTTGATTATCCTTGTGTGCAGAATCCTGGAGTGCTCTTTACTTCCACTTGTAATCATTTACAGAGTCATTATGAAGGCCTGGGTCTCATTCAGAAACATGATGGAGGTCTATGAGTGGATGCAGAAGTATCAGCAGATCTTTCATTTCAGTAATAAGGCGCGATTAGGGACAATAAGGGCCTTTGTGAACACAGTCATGGACGTAGACTAATCAGCGTTGCTCTTGAGTGCCTTAAAGGCTTAAACATGAAGATTTTGTCATCATTTACTCACCCAAGAATTATATATTTACAGGTTTGGAAGATATTTGGAAGAATGTCAGTAACCAGATCTCATCCCTCATTGACTGCCGTAGTATTGATTTTCCCTACTATAGCAGTAAATGGGGGATGAGATCTGGTCACTGGCATTCTTGATACAGGTTTGGAACAATCTGAGGCTAAATGATGACAGAATTTTCATTTTTGGGTGAACTGTCCCTTTAATGATATGTGTAGCAAATGTACAAAATTGAAGGACACAAATTGCCATTGAAAGCTTTTTTTAATCAAACTTATTCATTTCAAAACCTTTTACAATGATGTCCATACAATAAACATTGGCCTAACACACATACAAGTCCCTAAATAATGTAATTTTAATTTATTTTTATAAAAATCATTTTTGTGACTGGTGTGTTTTATGCTTTTCTAGTGTTTTCCACACAGAGTGTGTGATGTCTGGCTTATTTATGTCGAGTACGTTTACAAAGACACGTGATCACGCAACGCTGCGCAAATCGATCGGCGTAAGACATCAAAATATCGCGAGAGCTATTTGAACGGACTGCTTTCCAGTCGCTCTCGCGGTACGTTAACAAACACCTGTTGTGTTTACAACTGATGTGTATTATGTTTACAGGGCGAAACCACGACGCCCGTCAGTCCTCAAGGAGCCGCTTGTAGAGATTTTGCACGTTTGAGTGAAGTACGGTGGCCGAGCATGCGTCGCGTTCTCGTGGTGATTTGTGGGATTAACGGAGCCATCGGACGGATTTCTTCTGCTGCAGTGGGACGAACGGTAAGATTTTAAATATATATAAAAAACCAAACCAACTAATAGTTGTTATACTACTTGTTCTAAATGGTTGAGCAGCGTTTAGTTGTAAACGCAACAAGCACATACTACACCTCAACACAACACAGCTAACGAGCGATGCTGGCTCCGCCTTTACGCAATGACGCTGTATCGGGAGGGGGCGTGGCCAAGTCGAAATTCATTTTCTAGTCCACATTGAGTTTTGCAGCACCCAACGCGCAGTGTGTGAATGAAATCATAATATGTTTAACCTGTTAATGTCAATGCATTTAGGGAAAAAACATTATCATTTTCATTTTGCTATAGTTTTGCTTGACTATCTTAAGCATATATAATCAATCCGGAGAAATGCATTTTCATTTTGCAACTTAAAGAGCGTTAAAAATATCCATCTTAATAACATAATAAAACTAGTGTCAAATTTAATTGATATTATTTTATTTTATTTTCATTTTGCACAATGTTGCACATATGTTATTTAAAATGTACATAATTGCATTGTCATTTTATATTCTGTATTGCCATTTTGCGTATTGCATTTCGAATTGAAAATGGCTACCACCAATATATGCTTCCATACCATACTGACCTCATCGCATGCCCATGTGTTGCTTGGCAACCACTTTGTTGAATTGTTTCTGAAGAACTATATTGCTTACAGAAGAAACGTATTTGTTTAATCGACGTCATTTTTGTTGCTTTTTGTTTTTTTATGAACCCTTTTATTGAAATGAATCATGGTTTTACTATAGTAACCTTAGTTTTATTGTGGTATTTGTAGTAAAACCAATACCATTAAGCATCTGAAAATGCTTGAAAACTAATTCTTATGGCAGAATTCATTAGAGTCGTTCCCCCAGACCAGAGATGCATGTGCGTAAAATAATGTTTTAGGAAAGAAAACGTTCCTAATGTAATTTAGCATGTTTTTTCTCAATAGCTCGTAATAAATCAAATGCAGTTGTGCTCAATACTGGAAGAAGTCGGAACCACACTGAAGTGAGCTTTACAGAAGTGGACTGAGAAGGTCAGCCAGATATATTAGTGAAATCGGTAGCAGTGTGTGTGTGTGTATGAAGAGATGAATAAACCCCAGAGTTCTGTTGACTTTGGAGAGAAACTACAGACCCGTCGGACGTAGATGCATGATGAGATCTCCTCCTTACAGCTCATGCAGAATCATTCATGCATGAGTCAGATGTTTACTTACTTTACAAACCCTCAAAGGGTACAAGAATTCATATATAAATATGAAGATATATGATATAACAGTCACTGATTGAATTATTGAGAATTATATTTCTCAAAGACTTACAATGACTGTGCAAGAATAATTTGTTTTTTGTATGTGTGTGCGTGCGTGACTGCATGTACATATGAAGAGTTTGGTTCCAAAATGAGATGTTAAAATCATGTTTTTCTTATTGTGCATTCCAATTAAAGGTCAACTTTATCAAATGATAGATGACCGATATGACGCCATTAACAGGCGACTGCACAGCCCGTGTCACTGTTTTACAATGTCACGATTTACAAGTTGTTGAAAACATTTGAGATATTGTAAGTACTCAGCTGATCAAAATATATACGCTAGTGGTTTTTGGATATTTCACTGCAATATTGTTACAAACTACACCTTTAATATCAATCAAACTGCAGTAAGTTTGTTTTGATTTAAGCCACAATTACTAAAAAAACACAGCTAACTTACACAATAAAACATGATCAAATAATAAATAAAAAAACATGATTATTGAAGAATTAATATCATTTTGGAACCAAACTCTTCATATATTTTTATCAAAAAGGCAATTGTTAACATGTGACTTTACTAGGTACTGTAATTCCCTTCATAATTTGCTCAAGAAAAGCACAGATGTGTTTGATTCAGACGTTCAATAGAATCATAACATACGCCTGTATTGACCTGACCTCTGAATATGACATCAGTCATTCTTTTCATTAGTATACTTTCTCTTATATTAAACCATTAAATTGTTGTAGCTTGCCTTGTGATGCAAAAACCCTTATATATAAATAAAAAGCATGATATAAATAAAACAAAATCTGCATTGGAATTGCTGGTAATTATACATGGCTATATTAATTCCATTGTCATTTTTGAGATTAATGTGGCTGTCGTGAACACTGTAATGGAAAGTTTGACTGATGTTGTAGAGAATGTCAAATTAAAATAAATGAAAGAAGTCAATCCATCCTTTTGACAGAATAATCTTACAGACGTCGAGACTGCTGAATGACAAACACGTGCAACAATCCCGTTGACTTACATTGAAAAAAACTGAGACGGATCTAGAGGTCAGAGTGTCATAGAAGCATCTGAGCGTACGCTTCTTAGGACATCAACTTGCCAATGGCTTACTTGAAACTGCATCTTCATCTTATCGCTGTGGAATAGCAGGATGAGGTTGAACTTCCACTTCCAGAGGCCACATCACGCATGTTTTAGTCGTTCAACCATCACGGTGTAGTGTATGGATCCCACGATCCCTCATATTACTGAGGAACACTGAGATTTTATGGAGAGGAACAGAAGATACCCTGCGGCCGATGTCTTCTGTTGGCTTCTAACATTTCCACTGGAAAGTATTTCGGTGGCGCACTTCAAGTTAATACGCAAACACGACAGGTATCAAATGTTGACTGATTATGATAAACCTTTGTCTGGGACGGGGTCATTCTGATCCTGTCAAAACATTCAGACATTTTCCAGATATAAACACAAATCAAAACATCACATTCTGTCTCGCTGAGAATGCGCAGGGCTGTTGCTTGATGTCATAATGTACAAATATCCTATAATCCGTTCTGCATTCAATCTACAAATACTTTGACGGCTCAACTGTGTGTTCAGATTCTTGCCCTTGATGACACGGTGAAATAAACTCGAAACTTTTAAAGTAACACAGATGAGATCTCTTGAATATCTCAATTATTTCGTCCGAATGAGATTGAACGGAGAGCAAATTGTGCTTAATTGTCATATGTCTCTCATATATTTCTCTTTGGAAAAAGAGTTAAACAGCGGAAAAATGTGTCATTAGCGTTTCAGAAGAGATGTCAACAATGTGTCAAACTGAGCTGAGATTTGACAAATCTGCAATCAAAAGTCAATATTATTGAAGATCTCAATTTGACCTCAAACTTTTATCGTCATCAAATTGAACCAAAACCAGATTCGAATGCTTTCATACGGCAGAATTTATCACCGGCTTTTTATGAGCGTGTTGACATGAACTCTCAATGCTGAAAAACAACAGTCACACGGCACAGCATCCCATAATAAACATCAGAAAACAAACTCAAGATTAATGAATCTGTCTTTTCACGAATAAAAAACCTCCACAAGATCTGAATAAACAAGATTGTATTTTCTTCACAATAACTAACATGGAGAGAAACGGTTCGAGATGTTCGGTCGTATTTCTTCTTCGATGTCTGTTGAATGATGTGATGATCGCCTCTTTTGGGTCAAAAAACAGATGGAAAAGGTCTTTATTGGAACCCACAATTACATCTCAGGATTTGAGGGACGTCTGTGAAAAAGCTAAGTCTGTTCTGTGGCCTAAGAAGATTGAAAACTCATTTGTCAGACGAAACCTTTTGTTGTTGGCATCCTAAACTACAGCGTCGGTGTGAAGTCGAGTCAAAACAGGCTTTGGATTTAGATAATGCTGTTAATTTTACATCAGACATTGGATTGCATTTGTTAATTCTTCAGAACAGCAGGTAAAACGTTTAGGAAAGAATTGCTGACGCTCAAACACTCAATACACATCAAAATCCTTTCAGATTTGGACAGGGATGTAAAATACGTAACCCACAGTCATGATGTGATTCATCTTTAGGCATTTAAATTCCCTTTAAATAACAAGGCTAACATTCTCTTTTGGCTTCGTTTATGATTTCTCTCTCATTTCTGGTTTCAGTAAGAAGTGACACAAGAGAACATACAGTCTAACGCTGGGAAAAACTTCTTCAGCTTAAATGAGACGTTTCTGACGATATCCTCTCATGAGCTTTTGTGTGGTAGTGTTCCAGGGTAAAGTCTATCATTAATCGTAAATGTCATGTTGGCCACACATCATCTGGCATCTTTGTGTCATGGGGGAGAATATGTTCTCATCGCGAGAGAGAAACTGGAAACTGAAATGCAGTACAGGGATAAACTCCTCTGAATGTCTGTGAATTTTAAACATTGACAGAGCAGCACAAGAAATTATGATATGAATACTTGTGTCGTTTTATCTCTGTGTATTCGGGTGTTAAAAGGCGACTTAAAGGCTGCCGTTTGTCATTTTCCATCCCTGAATGATGTCCGAATGGCCGAAGTTTGCTCGACGTATGTGTGATATCTAGGGCCATATGATTTCCGCGATGTATTTGTAATCTGCTTGTTTTTGTTTATGAGTGAAAGAGTGGCATGGTTGTGCTTGTGGAGCTTTCACGATTTTTTATGTGGGATTTTCTCAGAAGCATTTGTGAACTACAGGTCTAAAGCTCAGCTGTAATAAAGAAACTTAAAATAATAAACATCTTTGCACAACATGTCTTTTTGCATTAAATTATAGAGCTTAGTATCGATATCGATCAAATCTTAACAATACCCATCCCTGAAGCCAGTGGTTGGGTAACCCAGAACATTCTATACATTTAGGTTAAATCAACCCAGCATAGGTTAATTGACAACCCAATGATTGGCTTGTTGACTTTTTGACCCAACGCTGGTTTGAAAATAACCCCACATTTTGTAAGGCTAGGGTTGTTTTGGGAATTCCTGTGAGATCAGTCCTGTTATATCAACAAACAAACGTACAGATGTATTTTACAAATGCAGTATATCTGGGTCACATCCTTCACAACAAATCTATTTCCAGCTGATAACCGTACAACATCTACTGTGGTACGAAGAGTCTCTAGAATCTCAACCTGTTGACACATTGATATTTACCATCACGCAGCCCGGCACCAGTAATAGACGCTCATGTTTTAAATAGCTCTTATCATCTCTCTCTTTACATTTTCTGAGGAAAAGCAGGTCAACAGCTGAGATGAGGCAGATGATCGTATTTGTAAAACCATATGGTGAAAACTCATCCGTCTTTACACTGAAATAAACACTCTTGATTTCTCCATATGAGAACATTGAATCAGCTGAGTGGATAAACACAGAGATGCTCCCATGCTTGCGCTGGTAAACTGAAATAACATGAACGTGTTTGTATGCTTGATGGAATATCGCATTGTTAATTTAGCGAAATATTTACATCAGGCCATTGGAATCGATTGCAAGTGGACTTTCTCGTGCGCTGTTTGTCTCGCGTATGGTCTTTGTTTTTATTTAGATCTTCCAAATCAGTCATTTCTGAGACAATATAGATGATGCTTGATGTAGTTCTCAGTTGTGTTTCCTTTAACTCGGTCTCGCATGTTTTTCCAAGAATCACTCAGAAACAAATAAAAAGAGAATGAAGAGTCTGGAGATGAATGTAGATTGTAGAGGTCAAATAATCTGGATTTGAGTCAATTTGTAGAGAAATGTTTGAGTTGATATTGAGATCTTCAATAATATTGACTTTTGATTGCAGACTTGACTTTGAATCGTTCTCATGAGAAATATCTGAGACGCGTCTTAAGCAAAACTTTCCATTCGCTCTCCATGTAATCTCATTGATATCTATGAGAAATAATTGAAATATTAAAGAGATCTCATCTGTGTTTTTTCTTTCTTTGAGGTAAACACCTGTCACAGCCCGCAGGGCAGTACGAGCGGGTTATTGCCGCTTTCAGACGTTTGCGAGACAGTACGAGGTGACATTTGTGAGGCATCACACTGTTTTACGGGCTTCTCATGCTGCTCAGAACATTTGATCAGCCCAGAAAAGGACTGGCGAGTGTCTTAAAGGATTCAAATTTACTCACAGACGATAAATAACAGCATTTCCACAGCGTAAACAGAAGCATTTAGCTTCAGCGGTTAGAACATGTTTCTCTGGAGACTGCCGTCTACAGTCGGGGATCTGAGCCGATAAATCCTCTTGGCAGTTTCAGGGGTTTTTTTTGCGTCCGTGAACCAGCGATCGCTTTTCGGTTGGCTGCTGTCAGGAAAGAATTTACATTCAGAGGGTTTTCGCCGAACATTTTTCCAATCCAGACGCTACCGGTAAACCCGGGAGACAAACGTAGACATAAAATGTCAGACATCAGAAGAGCACTCGGATGTCTTTTACAAAGTAAGCACATTACCATGCTGCTGCAGAATGTGTTATGTAATGTGCACGCACGCAGGAGAATAGAGACAAGATAAGAGCGTATGGAAGGTTTATAGAACTCAATGGTTGAATTAAAACTCAAGTGTGAATACAAAAAAGATTTACATTGCACGTAGGGTTGGGCGATGTCTACTAAATTGGCATTGGACGATAACTGCAGTGAAACATCGCAATGGACGATGACATTAGGCGGCGGGGCGAAGCGGGCGTTACATCAGTAGATGGCCATCTGCCAAAACATTCAAATGAATTCGATCAGGGCTCCAGACTGCGACCAAATCGCATTTTGCAATCGCATGCGGACAACCGAGGACCATCATGATGACGAAAATTGCGTCATGCATGGGAGTCACGATGCCGGCCCAACATCGTGATGGATTTCAGCACATCTATAGACCGAAGATGATTTAAGGGAAGGAGGTGAAACTTCTCTTCTCATGTTGGATTCTGAACAGGCCTGCTGAAGAAATGGAAATGTGTTCGAGCCAGTTATCCCTCTTCACCCAATAAAACTTTTATAGCAGACGTCTGATGTTAACCTTTAGTTACAAGTTTAAAAGGGAGTATTTGGCTTTGGATTCCGCTTTGCTTCACATGCGTGCAGATGTAAAGAGCCAGTATCAGACATTCAGTGATAAACATGTGCACGGAAGGGTTAAAGCGGCTGTACGTTCAGCTCTAAATGATGTGTATTGCAGAACTTTGGTGTGCGGGTTCCAAATGTTTTTACTGTAAATTATTTCCAGTGGGTTGAATTTCTGACAAGCACCGCCGTGAGATGAAATGAACCGGCTTCCAAGAGAAACAGAAGAAAACTATGAAAAATGCACACATACAGAAGCTTTGTTTGAGAAATGATGTAGTGAAAAGTACAGTGATTATATCATTTAAACACAATCTCACGGCCAAAACGTATTTATTTTACGAGATGGCAAAATTGGGCTGATTCCTATGAATTAGTACGATCTCATTTGTACATTTTAGTACGATTTATTTTCGTTACCTTAGGTGATGTAACGGTTTTCGTGACGTAACTGCCGCTTCAGTATTGCTTCTTTCTATTAATCATATGCTATTGTATGTGAATTACTGTGAGATCAGGTTGATAATTTTATTTAAATACACAAATGAGTTCACATTGTTTTGCAGTATAAACAACATCTGAAAACAAAACATTTAGAAGTAAATTTACATAAGAGACCATGCTTAAGACTAGAAAAGGACAGGGCAGATTTTATGAAATTAATAAATGAGTTATTTCCATCATGATAGGTTACATATAAAAAAAAGAAATTTGTGCCTCTAATGCCTACAAAAAAGTGTCATAATGTGTATATTTGTAAAAATAAGCGGGTGACTTTGAAGGTAAAGCTCTTTATGTTTGTGGTTCAGTTTGAGGTTTAAAACAGCCGAGCTATGTGTTCCAACAGTCCAGCAGCTGATTTTAATTATAAACTTAAGTGTAATCTTGATCCTATGAAATTTCTGTGCCATTCAGCACGAGCAAATCCAACGGTTTCCACTCGGGATATGGTCATGATGTCAGTGGAAATATTTACCATCTCTCTGAAAAAGTTTGTTTCGACCACCCTTACGGTCCCACTCACCGCTTTCTTCTTCAGTGGAGAAAATCATTTCAAGTGTTGTTTGTTGACCGGGTCTTAGTCTTATAAAATTTCTTTGTTTTTTGATGAGATGAATTTGACTTAGTTCTAGCTAATGATTTCAGCGATGCTTATAATGTTTTCTGTTAAGTGGAGAAAATGTACTCGAGAGTAAAAACACTTCAGTACGGTTTATCTTTAGTAACTGATGGAAAAAGTCATTAGATACGTCATGCGTGTTAAACCGCTGTGTTCTGTTTCTTGTTAATACCAATTATAACTGTTATGACTTTGTTTAATATTAATCTCATTTTTATAGCGGGAGCTGCACGTCTATAAGATGAAGCGTTTCTGGATGGAAGTTCTGGAAATGCTGAAATACGTGCAATATGTGAGACGTATGGACGTCTATTCAATCATAGCTTTTCAACGTAAAGTAGAGAAACATGACGGATCATTGTAATATAAAAAGTTTCACTTTAACTTCAAAGTCGTGGGTTTATTTTAAAGTATGGGAGCACAGCAGCGGATGTCAAGTGAATGAATGAATGTGAGGATTTAAAAAAAATACGGGAAGATCTGCTGAAATGTTTTGATATTATAATTTTTTTGCAAGACAAAAACAGATTTAGACATTTGTGTGAATAAGTCATGAATTAGATCATTTTGACGTTGCTGTCGTCTGTACGCAGGTATGTTGTCATCTGTAGGCCTACACAAAGTTTTCAAGAAAGTTTCCATTTTTAGTATGTTGTTGTGGTGTCAACGTACCCTCACGGATCCAGGTGCTGATGTAGTGTGATTTTCAATTATCAATGTCCCAGAATCATGTTACCCTGTGGTGTGTAAATTAAAACATTACAGCTGCACGTTTTGACCTATTTTACAATGACTTGCACTGTAAATAAATAACATATTTCATTTGTAAGAAAGTGTTTGCTGAGGATATAAACACAGGGTTTTTCCTGGATCAAAATGAGGCGGAGGTGGTATCATCCTGATCTTGTTCACAAACATAGGCCTACTGTACATTTAAGTGGATTAACCAAAGTCACTTTGACATTAAAAGTTGTAATAAAATGAGATGAAAATGACAGTTGTTAAGTTATATCAAACATTACTTTCATTCAACCAAACAGAAATATTTTTTATCATTTTCAACTAACTTTTCAGCCCACAATAGCCAACTGAATTGACCAGTCTCACTAAATGATCAAAGCTCATTCACATCTTGCATTCTCTGTGGTTCACTTTAAATGATTCAACCATCTCTTATATTCGCTAATGACTCTGAAAAGTTCAATAGTTTAAATGAGTCGGTTGAAATGAGTCATTCGTGTGCAAGTCGTTCTGAACGCAAAAAAAATAAAAAATACTGGCGAACTCACTATTTACAGTATACGCCGACTCAACGATCCTACTACACAACGAAATACATCACAATGATGTACGTCATGTTAATTTAAACAATGTAAAGAAATTAAACGTACTGGGATGCAAAACAAACAGCCGTGTAACTCAGCTAGCTCTTGTTCTGCAACTCTTTTAGCGCCTCGGTGTGCTGATAATCTAGTTTGGAAGTCTGTTTTATTTTTTATTGCACTTATGCTTTTAGTTGTTTTCGCTCATCTGTAAGTTGCTTTGTATAAAAGCGTCTGCTCAATGACTAAATGTAAATAATGCAAATGTTAACACATAAGAATAAGAGATACATTCAAGGAACATAAGTGTTTGGGAAACTATGACAACTACCCCGTCTCATAATGGTTTATTGTAACTGTGCAATGTCTTTTTCCTTTACATCAAAACCATTTTGTGTTTTTTTATAAAGCATTACAGAACACAGATTTTCCATTCTCATTAAATGATGGGAGGAACTCTGACCGCCCGTATGTATCGAAGGAAAATTCCAGATCGCAGATATCGCCAGTCCGCTAATTCCAACCATATGTGGAATATACGGAAAATCTACAGGAGCGGATGAGCGTTGGACAGCTTTGAGGGTTATAAGAGAACAACACTGACAAATGAGAACTTCCTCAAATGTTGGTCCTCAGAAACGGCTTAAGGTCCTGTTAGAAAATCACTGAAGAATGAGTTAGAGCAAGATAAACTTCTGTAGTTCTGCCGGTGAACACTGAACTTTACCAAGTGCCAAATTAGCAAGATGTGAATGTTTTGCATCTTTATTCTGTATACTTGAAAGTGAATTCAGTTGTTGTGATCAGACGTACAGTTTTATGCTTCAGTTTACAGACACAAATATGTTGGGATGGATTGATATGCGCAGAGAGATTGTTCTTGAGATTCTGATGTTCAGTGTGCTTTCTTCTCACATCAATAACAATAAACAGATCAAAGGTTTTTCCAGGTGAGATTGATGGGCAGGTGTGATTCATGATTCAACCTCTGATCTAATAATCTCATACAAAACAGATTTCTGAAATATGTGAGCCATATGGATGAAATACCACAAAGATGCTGCCAGTGAACGTCAACACTAACTCTGACTGATACATACTTCAGTTCACATTAAACATGAGCTCATGTGGGTGAGCTTGTTCAAAACCTGGATGTGAGTATTCAGCAAAACACAAAAGATATTCTTACAAATGAAAGCATTCTTCAAAATATCTTCTTGTGTGTTCTGCAGAAGAAAGAAACTTAAAAAGACACGAGTTAAAGATGAAGCAAAGTGCAACGTTAAAACATTCTAGAGACGGAGGGCTGTTGTGTTTTGTATTACGCCTGCGGTGTTTGTTTACTTCAGCAGCTGGTTTTGTTTGTGTTAGATTTATGTGGAAATACAAACAAATTGCACCGCGAGTCGAGCTAATTGTATGTAAGATTAAGGTCAAATGATTTCTGCGCTCGGATTCGTCACACTTTAGAATATCGGTTTGGAAAATCACATGCTTATTTTCTTAATGAATGTTCCTGTTACTCAATTGTAGAGCTTTTTAGAAAAAAACACAAGGTCCGTAGGCGCCACATCGAGATGGAAAATGTCAACGTTTCAGAGTGCCGCGCGCACACCGCGGGTCATGTGACAAGAGAAAGCGGCGGGGCTCGCGTTTTCCGCACGGTTTTAGACACGAAATGTGAATGGCCCCTTAATGTACCTGGTTATTGTAGGAAAACTATTTCTCCCCCATAATCTGTCATCATATTTAAATAACATTTTTGCCCTGAAAATGATTTTCCTTTTATGCTGGCATAACCAAAGCCATCTGGGCAGAGAAAAACAACAACTTTGCATGCATTGCCAAAGCTTGTCATTTTTCAATACCGTGATAAGTCACATTTCTCCAGAAACGTACAAAAGGTTTGGAAGAAGTGTCAGATCTCTTCAGAATGAGTGAGTTTACTGAGGCTGAATTCATCTCTTCAGATCAGATCAAATGTGAAGGTCTCAAACAGATGTTTGTACGGAAGACTGGCTTTCAATGAGATCCAATATTATCATATTTTATTTTCATATTTTATCATATGATTTCATTTCATTTCTCAAGGTTAGATGTCAAACAGATTCAGATAGTCCTCACAGGATGTAAGATGAACGTTTGCCAGTAAAATATAATACCATTGATTTGGAGCGCAAGGGGAAAGCTCGTGCTTTCATTTCTTAATAACACTGACACTTTCTTAATGCATGTTTTTTTAAATAAATATATATGTATTTATAACCTAATGTGCTCTGTACTTCTCTTTTGTACACGAGGCCACCCGACAGTTAACAAAGAGCCAAATGTTTAACTTCAGTCTCCTTCAGAAAAACGTAGCGTAGTTTTTATAGTGAAAGCGTAGTAATCATGTTTTGCGATTATTGTGGTCTGAATGTAGTCAATTAGTGGCTTCTTCACATAAAAAGCTGTGGTTACTTTAGTCAAACCGTTGTTCATTTTCGTGAGAGTTCAGATGGTTTCTTGTGGATAGAAATTCTCCGAGTTGCGATGTAAGTATTAAAAAAAGATTCTCGTGCTGGTGATAATTTAGCGCCACTAATCTATGCAACAGTATGTCTGAAGCAGCACGTGAAACACATTATCGTGTAAGCCAGAGAAACAGATCCAGATTGAAAATGATTCTGTAACAGAGTTGTCAAATCAGCAGAATCCTGAACTGTGGAGAACGGCCAAGACATTTCCATCTCCATTTACGTCTCTGTTCGTCACGCACGGCCGATGTTGTGTCTCCGGGGGATGAAACATGACTTCTTTGGAGTTATGCGGTTTAAGGCCTCTGTGTTTTTAAGGTCATGACCTCTCTGTCCTTCTTCACTTGAGGGGATCATCGGACGACTCCTGCCTCAAATATTAAGTGAAAGAAGCTCTGCAGGAACAATCAAACCGCAGACGTACGTTCTCGCTGACGGCCTGCAGGCTTCTTGCGGTCTCTCTGTGAAATCTTTTGTTTTGGAGGTCAGGCTCTAGCGGCTCGTGAGAAATGTTAAATCCAGTCTTCCATAGCAGCTGATGCTGGCACGCTTAGAAAGAAATGGAAAAATGGAAACATTTGCTCTTAAGGCTCCAGATCCATCGAAATCCGCGCCTGCCTGAAAATGGCGGTTATGGGCACTTGAACGGCGTTTTTCTTTTTTCAAGCGGAGGCACGTTGGTTACTATGATACACTGAGAGTGAAAAAAAATGCTGAGCCTGCGGAAAAGAAGGCCAGCTTTCAAAAAACGTGGCGTTTCCGTTGGAAACAATTTCGGCAGAAACGCCGAAAAGTCTCAGATATTTCTCCTGAGAAAAAGAGTCTCTGACAAATGTCTCTGTCATTAGAGTTTCAGAAGAGATGTCAACAATGTCTCATTCTGAGCTCAGATTTGTTAAGTCTTCAATGTTATTGAAGATCTCAATATGAACTCAATCATTCCTCATCAAATATACTCAAATCCAGATTATTTTCTACATTAATTTACACCTCCAGACTCTTAATGGGTTTCAACAATTACACTCTCATTGATTTCTGTTTTTATTTCTTCATTTTGAGGCGAAGTTGAAACGAAACGAAATCTCCCGAGCTATTAAAAAAGAGCAACAATCTTCCTCACGATGTATCTCACAAATGTATAACGCAAACACAGCAACTTTCTACTTGCTTTCTTCTCCTATTTCACAAAATATTATCACAACCCTTAAACTTAGAAAGAGAACTTCAAGGACTCATTAAATGAGCACTTTCAACAAATTGGTATGATTTATTAGGGTCGTCATGAAATGTCTGGAACATATTTTGCTTAAAAACACTCAATGGCTGTGTAAACGAAACCCTTCTTGCCTCGTCAAAAACAGCTCTGCTCACAGCAACAGTTAATGCCACGAATGCATGTTTATACTTTAAGAACGTAGGGGGTTCTTGGGATCCACGTCGTGCATCAAAACCCTTTAACGCACGGCTAGCTGTGGATTATCCCACTTATACCATGGTCATTTGCCAAGTTAAAGCTTTTATTGATGTGTACAGTGTAAACTTAGATCAAACAGGTGAAAATAACTATTTCAAATGTAATAAAACTGACTGGAGCTATCCGAGAGAGAAAGAGTTCTGCCAACGGATGTCCAAAACGCTGGAGCGTCACGTGATTCATGGAGCCTTCAGATAGTTCCAGGAAGTTATGTTTTCTCCTTAAATGCTTTATTTCTTTCATTTTTTTATTCATTATGGCTTTCGTCTTTAAATGGGTTAGAAGTTTACCTCAGTTTACCTCAGTTAGTCGCAGCTCCATGCGTTACTAGTAACTTCTGCAAACTATTGGGAGCTTCCATGAACCGCCATTGCTGTGAAAAAACTGTTCCATTGGAGTCAACGGAGTTGACGCGACTCTCTCTCTCTCTCAATGGCTCTGCCCGTGCATTAAAGGGTTTTATAACACGGCTCATTTGAATGCTCGATTCCGATTGGCCAGTCGCGGGATGTTGTTTCAAATAACAACCGATCAAAACTAATAACACCCTGTAACCCGGATGCAGCAAATCATGTTGACAGGGGCAGTTTAATATTACACAAAATTAATTATAAATGTCTTTTAATAACATATATGATATTATATTTAAAAATGATTAAACCAATTTGCCTGTTCGTGACGTTTGAACGTCGTTTCTTACTTTAAAACCGAAACTAAGCGGCTTTTCCTCGCGGAAGGTCTGCATTCGGTAAAAATGAGCTAATCAAATATTTCAAATTCACATTTAGGTCCAGTTTTTTCTCATTGGGCAAGTAGCCGTGTAATAAGCGGGATAATGTACAAGCAGCCAGCTGTTATCGCAAAATAAGCCCCTTCAGTGTGATACAAGACCCTCCGCTTCGCATCGGGCCCTGATCACACTGTCGGGGCTTATTTCTGCGATAACAACCGCCTGCCTGTACATTATCTCTTCCTTAATGCACACCTTCCAGCCAATCAGAATCGAGTATTCAAACAGGCCATAGTACAGTATAAACTATGTTTATACTTTGTTTTTGGTGACAGTTATTTTCTTCTTTTTGAGAATAAACACATTGAATGAATGTTATAGACAGTTGTGCTTTATTTTAAATATATTACATAATTTTACATAAACAGTTGTTTTGTTCTCTTTATTAAAAACTAATACAAAAATGTGACTAATCAGGTAAAAATGAACTTTACCATTTTATTAAACAATCCATAAAGCCACACAGGTGTAATATAAGCGTTATGACAAATGTCCGCAACCATACTGTCAGACTCGGGTTATATTACCACAGTGTCCAAAATCATGCACTCATTTCCATCCGCTTCTTCCCCATATAGTGGACTATTTAGCATTCGCTTTATAGGGTGAGCGAATTCAGACACAGCTTCAGCAACGACCAGTAAACCCGCAGTGAGTTCGTTCTCAGAAGTAAACTTTTTTTGTGTAAAATCACAGAGAGTCTACAGTATTTTGTGTGTGGTCTGAGGTTGACAATCCCCAAAATATCACTTTGGTGGAATAGAGTCGTTGGAATAGTGCACACTGTAAGTTTTGTGCGGTTCTGCTTAATTGTGTTAATTGTGTATGGGTTCAGTGGTGTCATTGAATCAGACACACGTCTTTATTTTTGGCTGTATCGCAGGTTCTTTCGGGTGAACTCTTACCAAAGTCACTTTAGATAAAAGCACTGGAGCTAAGTGAGGAGAAATGAATTCGGGCAGCTGTTGGCTCCGAATGAACTGTATTTATTTCAACATCCCATCTGTGGCAGCAATAGCTGATAATTATTGAGGGCTGAAGTATATTTTCCAACATCTGAGTCGCATTTCCTTTCTGTTTACGTTCTTTTATCGCTAATCTTTGTCCTCCAGCCAGATGCTCCGTCCGTCCCCTGCAGTTTTTCGATTCTGTCCACATGCTAGTTTCACGAGGAACTATTACAGTACAGAGTTTATTTTTAAAACTGGATTTCTGCGATGAAGAACACCATTCTCTCATTTGTTCTATCGGGTCCTTTAAAGGCTTCAGTCACGTGTGTTCACACACACAGTCTTAAGGGCCGTTCACATTATAACGATAACTGTAATCTGTAAACTGTATCTGTATTTGCGACCACACCAGCGGACGATAACAATAGCGTTATGTTTAGTTTAAGCTCGCACGCTGCAGTGTTCCCAATCGCTGTAATGAATGTACTGTACATGACCTGAGTTAATGCTTTCGTTTTCAGTCCCGAAGGACTTTTCTCAAAAATATGAACGCAAAGGATGGATGCTCGCTCTGAAGGCTGAAGTTGCGCTCGTGTCCAGGATGTGAAGCATATATTTTGCCAGCTTTCTCAGACTTATAATCGTTACATCAAAACATAATATCCCGCCATAAACACCCTTTTTTCTGACTGCTACAGTCTTTGATTCAGAAACCGCGAACATCAATAGACAAACATATACATTGGACAATAGACAAACAAATGTGTATGTTTGTCTGAGACAAATCAATAGACAAACAATAGAACATTGTTTCGCGAACATCAATAGACAAACTTAAAAGATCTGCCAGAGACTTTTTAACAGTATGTTTTATCGTTCATCAGCTAGAAAAAAATCATTATGAAAGTGTTCCCAACAAAAATATTTTCTATCTCTTTATCGTTATAGTTGTAGTATGAACCCGCCATTCTCCTAAACGCATTTATCGTTTAAACGTTTTTTTAAACTAATTTTTTTATGGTTATAGATTTAGATGTAGTTATACAGTAGATATAGTTATCGTTATAATGTGAACGTTCCTTGACTGTAATGATGAAAGTAACGTGTGGTGAAGTTTGATGAAATTAATCTTACGAAAACTGTCAAGAAATGTAAAAAAACACTTTTTAGAGAAATCTGTGTTCATTACTTTAACATGACAAAAAAAATGAAGAAGACATTTGAAGTTATTAAGAAGAGCTGCTGTAAGTCTTGACAGTTTACTGAATTACAATCTGTTTGTTTAATTTGAAAATGCTTGATGATAAAAAAAGTTATTACAGAAAAGAGAGTTTATTAGTTGTCATTAAAAACATCCCAATGCAAATATATTCTAAAAACAGACTTTTGGTATTGGATTAATATTTGATGATCTGGGCATTTCCTCAAGACTTTTTGGGGAGAGAATTCAATGAAGTATTACTGGATTTTAATAGAAGAACAAAATGACAAAGAAGAAATCAAATGAAATCAAATACTTTTATTATGACGGATGTTGACTTCTAAAGATGTGTCTTTATGAATACTTTCTGTGATTGAGAACTCACTGGCAGACATTCTTTGGAAATTTAATCATAGAAACACATCTCCCTTCCAAGAAAATCCTTCCAGGGCTTCTGAAATCTCTACATTTTGATGTTTTTAAATCCCAGATGAGCCGAAGAATGAATCATTAAGTTTCTACACTGTAAAAAAATCCAACTTGCAAAATTTTCTCCCTACAAAGGTAAATGAGTAACTTGAATGTAGCATTTTTTGTTAAAGGAGTCTAATGATTGTTTTGCATAAACTGAACAAAATGAGCCTAAACATGTTTCTAACAAAGATTATTTTGTTGACTGGACTTAGTTTCTCAAGTTTTTGGCCAAAATGCATCAGAAAGTTTGCCCAACTTACAAAACAGAGTATTCTGAACAAGCAATATTGCAAGAGTTTGAAAGTTCCCAAGATGCATTGCAGCATGTTCAATTCTGTGTTTCTTATTTGTTTTTCTTTTAAAGATTAGAGTTTTAGTTCTTGCTGGCTTTATTTATGCTTTAAACTCAACAGATAACAAACAGTAACAATGATATTAGAGTTCTTTTAATAAATGATGGTTTTTGATTGTTACCATGCTTGAGGTTTGTGTGTTCAATGTTGAGGTCTGTTTGAGGCAGAAAACATTTTCAATTGTAGTAAAAGACAAATACATTTGCTTATTTTTATATTTGAAGTACTTAACTGGAATATTTCATTTGGCTAATTTAACATTTTTCATCCACACAACAGAATTATATGAATTGCCTGAACAACAGTAATTGGTGTGACAATAATATCTTTATTAGAAAAATAAGACAATCAGCATTACATAAACAAACCAATTTAAGTTGGCTAAACAAAGAATCATTACTTTGAAGAATTAAATAATATACGTTGAGTCAACACAAAAGTCTTTTTTCTGCCTCATTACATACAGTGTATATAAAGACACTTAAAATCTGTATGTTATGTTATATTTGAGCACATAAGTGATGTTTTCCTCCTTTCATAACACAATAAATGTATGGATTAGAAAGATGCCATACAGAGGTTTAGTTAGGAAATAGTTTTTGTTATGTAATCCACTTTAGTCTTGGATGGAGTGATAGTGGAATTCTTTACAGGTACAGTCGTTGCTGCCCAAATTAGGAAATGTTTTACGTTAATTTTATAACTTAATTTAAAGAAGTATTACTGCCCTATAAATATATATATATATATAAACACTGTGTGTGTTTGTGTTGTGCTAAATAAACTCAGAATATAGTTTTCTCATGTTTTGGGATAATATAACAGCACACATCTCTCACCGCGGCTCCATACCGTTTAACTTTAATATTGTCTGGATGATGTTAAACGGGGTGTAAATGTGGCTCTTGAGAGAGTAAACAGCAGAGAATAACACCATGAACTCAAACCTAGTTTTATATCAACATGCCAAATGTTCTGATTGAATTGAGGTCTGATTTGAAAGTCGTTTTTGCCTGAAAGTGATCTACAGTGTGGAAAACTGCAGCATTCCCAGACACACAGCCAAGGTGGATTTTTCCTTAAAGAAGATCATCTTCTGAGCACCATATCGGAGGTGGAAAAGTAAAAGAGTAATATAGGCTAAATGAGAAAGTCAGCAGTGGTCGAGGGATTCTGCAGCGATCAGTTCTTGTGTTCGGTGGAAGTTTGATCATGTTATGAATGAAGCAATGAAGGAGGAACATTGGGCTGTGACCAGTTGACCAGTAGTTTTGGGGGTGGACTTGTGACTTGTTTTAACCCTTTACAACCTTGCGGGGCTTATGAGAGGCGCTTGCCAGCCTATGCGCAGTACCTAAAGCAACATTGAAAAATGTGATTTTTAACGCAATTCAAGCTTAATAAACCAAAGTTATGGCACATTCCATATCAGGTTTAATCATTGGAAATCTGCTATTTAATTGTGATTTTTGCCAGCGAATATCTGCCTTCCACCAATCAAAGAGATAGGACTGTTGACTTGCCATGATGTAAATGACTGCCCAGAGGCATGGCAGCCGAAGTGGCACGACTTCTACAAATGGACTTAATGTTTTTTTTACCTGGTGCGAATTCAAGTTGTTAGTGTTAAAGCTTTTTTTCACTCTGAATTCTTGTAGGGTTTCTATAGAATCCAACAGACTCCTGGGAGTTTAAAAACATGAATTTATGATCTTTTTAAAATCATCTTTAAACCCTAATGTTTCGTTCAAAACCTTGGTTTGATTTATCGTCGCTGTCTTTCCGAACATCGGATGTCCAAAATTGCAGTTTTTCAGGAAATTGATTTTTTTTTTAAACGATTAAATACTGTGTTGCCGAAGTTGACAAACATTTTTCAATACTTTATACAGTTTAGATTTTTGCAAAACACAGTGACAAACATAAAGGATGACTTCTATTAATGATTTATGGAGAGACGAGGTTTCTGAAGGACAGCAGTGATATGCTTTACAGAATCCACAGGTCCGTGTGATTTTTTTTCTTTTTTTGAGAATCAATGATGATCATTTAGTGGTTTACATTGCCTCATTTCTTTTTTCAGTATGTTGAAATATTTTGCTTAACAACAACAAACTTTACTGAAGAATTGAATTGAATTTGATTCAGATTATATAGACAGCACTTTACATGTGCAAAACAGCACGTGCATCTGTCAAGTGGATCTAGCGTCTTTGCAAACTACAATCTATTGATGCTAAATTGTAAATTTGCTAATATTTTGGAAAAATATCTGCAGGTCCAGATAAAGGAACCAACCCAAGTGTAAAAACAGGCTATATACTGTAGTGTAGTGACCCCTCGCTGTGGAGCATCATGTTTGGCAGATGCTCACACAATGAACTGGAGGCGGGATTCAGATGTGATGTGTTTATCAGAATGAGGATTGCTAGCACATTTTGTCCCCACAACGTTGGGTTTAGCCTCACCACACACACACCACTAACCAAATCCATGTAATCCTCACTTTACTCGGCTATGCTTATATGTTTGCTCTGACACAAAGAGAAGCTTTCAATCCGTCGTCGGTGTGTTGTCATTTAAAGTGATGGGGATTTACTCTGTCGAGTGTTGATAACAATCTGCGTCTGCGAGACAAAAGACAGGGTTTCAGTTTCATCAAATGTTACGACTTCTACATCAACTGTTTTAAAATGTTTTGCATTAACAGATTGTTTCCCTCCAAAAAAGTAGCAGTATGGTGTGACAAAACCTCCTAGTTGTCAATAACCAAACATGCGCTTTTACAAGATTGTCCTCTCCAAGTAGCATTGAGAAGTCCAACTCAAGTTAGAGAATCAAGACTTTGTAGAACAGGGTTTGGCTGAAGACACGGCCCACAGCGCCCCCGCTGGTACATACTGTAACTACACCATTCTGAGGGTCAAAAGCATCTCTCCAAAATCAAATCAAATGTATTTATAAATATTTCGAAAGATTTAAAAAATGACGGGGGGCTCTTGCTAGCGTGGGGCTTCAGACTGTGCCTTCAGCCAATCCACATGGTCATGCAACGGGTCAGATAACATTTAGGACCTCTGTGTCCTCCAGACATGCCGCGAGTTTCATCTGCAGACAGTCTAAGCAGTTGTCAAAGCTTTGTGTGTTTCACTGCCAACGCGTTTAGAGGAATTTACACCGAGCAGATTACTGCAATCGCTTCTCCCGGGCGTCCTGATGGCTCGTGTGCTCAGTCGGCCAAGTTTAGATTGAAACAAGAGCGAGACGCAACAATGCACAAAAGAACGGTTCTAGGTTCACACAGATGCGTGAGAATGGAAATGACTTATGAGGTAATGATAATATGTCCGAGGGATTTCTCCAACACTGAGATGCATGATCGTGCTTCTGAGCTGAGCTGAGCAGCCGTTGGTTGGTATGATGGTCTTCTTTAAATCACATTTCTTTTTTATTTCTACTACAGTCTAAACAGATCCCCGCGTTTGCAAACGTTTCTTGACCGTGTCAGTTTTTAGCATTGAAGCGACTGCAGGCGAAGTGTTGACAGTGACAGAGCAGTAAATCAAGGTGATGTCACACAGAGAGAGAAAACAAGATGCTTCTTTGATGCTCTCCGTAGATTACACTGAAACTCTCACACGACTTCATCAGTTCACTTAGATGACAGCTGCCATGCTAATGGAGAAACGGCAGCAGAATGAATGTTCTCCATAACTGACTCCATCCTCTTATCTCTCCAACACTGTTACGCCGTGTTCTAGAGAGTCAACACGCTCGTGAGAACGTCTTAGATCTGAATCGCATCTGTACAGACGGTCAACTAAAGTTTTTCTTTCGATTTCTGAAGAAAATTGTCGAAGCTCATTAATACGTCTCTGTTAAATACTTGATTCTGATTAGTCAGTTCAGTCCGAGATCCCGTCATCCCCTGATGACAACTGATACGTCTTACGTTTCGTATATCCCTTTTTATTTTCTTATGTATCTTAAGTAAACAAATGAACTGTTTCTATAAACCAAGTTATCTGTTTTATAACTTTGTTTCAAACTTTATGTATTTAAAGAATGCTGTTGTGCTTTTATATGAAATATCGCGACACCACGAAACAGCCCGATGATACTGATAAATCAGTTAAGAGCGTGATTTCCTGTTGACTTTCTTTGGTGTTTGTTATCAGAAAAACGGCAGCCGCATTGTTTTATTTGCTTCAATCTGTTCCAACAAATCAGTAACGAAGGTCTGGATTCGAGCTTCTGGCTCCGCTGAGGAATTCTGCTTTAAACCCCTCGTGAATTCACCGACTGTATGTCGTTTCTATGTTGGAACAATCGATTCCAGCATATAATAGCTCCTGCTGTTGTGATATCATTCGCTAATGGGCATCTTAAAGAATTAAGACCAACTATTTCTGGCTCTTTCCACTCATGACTTCATGAATGTTGCAGTTTTATTACTCCTTCTGCAGCCTCGGGAAACTGCGTTTTATTGCAGCCGTTTACCAACAAGCCTTTATATGAGAGTTTCGTGGAAAACGACTTCTGCAAGAACATCAAGTGATTCAAGGTTGTGCAGCACATTTCCCTTTCGTAGCTTGATAAAGTTCTCACTTGGGTTTCGTTTGAGTATCAACTTCGTCTCGGATGTTTCTCCTCAAGAGAGTGAAATAGACACACACGACGAGTCTGGAGGTGTAAGTGAATGTAGATCGTCATCGCAACATAATCTGGATTGGAGTTCATATTGAGAGCTTCAATAATATTGACTTTTGATTGCAGACATGACAAATCTGAGCTCAGTTTGACACATGGTTGACATCAGGAGAATTATCTGAGACACAAATGAGACTTACGCAAACGTTTTCATTTGCTCTCCATTTAATCTCATTGACGTCAATCTCATGTGTAATTTTTCTAGGGATGAAATGTATAGTTTTCAGTAGACGTATCTCATATTATCCTTCCATTGTGAAATTAAAAAGACAGACAGACGGTGTCAACTCTCCCTGCAATTTGTTTTCAGAGTTGTATTCAAAAAGAACAAATCATTTTGAAAAATGATGAAAACTCACGACAAATTCAAGAAGGAGCGCAGACATCTGACCTCACGTCTGGAGTTAAACGGCTAAGAAAAGGAAACTGCGTCCCCTACTGATCTGACTTTGAGGCTCGATCTTTAAACACTAACATGTGGCGTCACGCTGATCCTAAATCAAATGACCTCCACACCGGGCCGTGACCCCAGACAAAGAGCCATCCATCACGTCTGTCTGTGTGTTATATCTGAAAACTCAAACTGATGTCTCACTGAGCTCTGTGGAGATGAATCTGAGATCAGATCTCTTTATCCCTTCTCAACAATGTCTCAAACCCATTTAAAAGCACAAATCTCATGCGCTATGAAAGAGCAACATCTGAGCAACAAATGTGAATCTGATAATGGTGCTTCATATGAATGTTTCATTCGAACTAAAATTAACATTTGTTTGTGGATAGATAGATAGATAGATGGACAGAATCTTCAGAGTTTATATAAAGGTACTCGAGGTGGCTGTCGGTTTGGTGCAAAAAAAAAAACAGGGAAGACATTCCTTAGCGGTGAAACAAAGCTGTTTTCCAAACCGCTGAAAGTGTTTACAGATGTGCTGTCAAATTTTACATCTGAAATGTCACCAAGACCTCCTCTATATATATATATAGATCATAAAAAACAGAATCACAAATCTGTCGCTGGTCGAAAAAACACTTTCCAAGGAAA
Source organism: Triplophysa siluroides (assembly GCA_006030095.1). Taxonomy (NCBI): domain Eukaryota; kingdom Metazoa; phylum Chordata; class Actinopteri; order Cypriniformes; family Nemacheilidae; genus Triplophysa; species Triplophysa siluroides. The sequence continues at coordinate 1,434,927 of VCII01000713.1, forward strand.
TAACGTTCATGAGAAGCGAAGAAGGTCCGTGACACAGCAAAGCTTTAGTGCCGCGTTCTTACGAGCTGCGAGGGGCTGAAAAATAAACGCTGCACATGTCTTTTAGATGCGTGCATGGAGACCAGATGCCGGTTCAGCTTAAGCAGATCTTTCAGCAGCTGGACTTGTGTCTGAAATTGTTCTTCTGGGATCGGTTTATCTCTCGCAGACAGCGAGAAGCAGAACCGGGCACACATGACGGCTCTTCTACGGGACAGTGAGATCAGACGTTGTTGGGTTGATTTGATCCTTAAAAAATGTCAACAATGTTACACTTTGAGACGCAACTGCGAGCGATGCTAAAGTCGTGACTTTAAGAAACGTCATCAAACACGGCGGCCATATTTGCAACACCACCGAATTCCATCGACTTGAATTACGGAAAACTGAAATCTCTTAGAAGCATTTTTAATGTAATGATGTTATTTATTGCTTATAGTGTTGAGGACTTTAAACCACAGAATATAAAATAGAAAGATGAATGCGCTTGTGCAATAGCATATCGTAGAATGTGCATCTCCTCTTTAAATGTTCTGTGTGTGTGAACACAGCTGTGTCAAAGCGATTAGAGACTTGATAGCAAAACTGTCACGATGCTGTAATTTCTGGAGAATGAGGGCTACATAAATATTAGCTTAGACAAAGTAAACATGAAATTCCACGATGATTTCATGTTCCATTATGATTTTGAAAACTTTGGCTTGTGTGGAGGTTCGGGTCATCTGAAGGTCCATGGCAGCCCGGCAGATGAACAAATCCGGTGTGGATGGTGAAGGACTATTAGAGATCTGTCACGGAGTGAACAAACATCTGCTGCATCTATCAGACAGAAAACGAAGAATCACAGTCACGGCAGAGCATCAGCAGTTGATGAAACGTTAAGATGTTTTAAGATGATGTATCAACAGGCAACTTTCCCTTAAAGGTATCAAAAATGTTCTTGCAGAACCGAGCATTCGTATACATTTGATGTCTTGCGAATTTTTATAAATAAAAACGACACAAGACGCCGTGCTCCGAAATGGTTTTAAAAAGCGCAGGGTCTCAAGACGCGCTTTTGATTCAGAAATTGTCATGCAAACTTGCTACCGTAAACAAAAGCTGGCTGCACATGCCCCGCCTTCGGGGTCTTCTGATTGGTCCGCTGCCGTGGAACTGACATTGATGAGCTAAGCCACTTAACCGGAAGCCTGCAACCTTTAGACAAAAAAAAACGTACCGGCTAATGCTAACGCCGCGGCTGCAGCGGATTGGGCGGAAAGGAGACTAGAGGCTGTTCTGATTGGCTGAGGTGCCTCACGTGATCCATATTAGCTGTTACGCTTTCTCCAAATGTAAGTATTAGAGACGTTTTCATCTCCTTATACTAAGACAATCTCTGGTAAACGTTGAAATAGAAAAAGCGAAAAAGGCCTCGCTCATGCGCAAGACACTGCAAAAGACGACAGACGCTGACGTAACATCTGAAAAACAATGGAAAAGTAGCGCAAGCGCGATGTTGAACGTGTTCCGTGTGAAACGCTTCTAACGGTTAGAGGACCATTTAAAACTCAACACCCAAACCTCAGTATGCACAATAGTTAACAATACGGCCTCCAATACCATCAGGGCCTGGACTTTTCCTCTCTTTAACACCCCGGAAAAGTTTTAAAACTGCATCCTTATCAACATTTACACTATTTTGCTCAAAGGAAACATGTTTAGAGCTGCCAATTCCTGACAAAAATTATGAACATTAAAACGATTATAAAAAACATTCAAATGATTGGCAAGGTCAAAATCAAGCTTACCATCCATCCATTCAAGGATGGATGGATGGATGGATGTAACATTTTTACCTTGATTCAAACAAATGTTCCTCTGAATAATTGTGTTGCTATAATAATTGCTGTAATCTTACATGTGTAAGATGATCGATTGCAGATGTGATAAATGTGACTTTAATCTATTCACTTTGTGAAGATTAATAATGTTTTTTGACAGCACAAATCGCAGTAAATGCAAACAAACCTGGTTACGGGTTCGAGGTTGATGAATATAAAATCACTGAGGTCTAAACAAGCTGGACAGAATAGATGTGAATAAAGAAGTGTTTCATCAAGCTTTATTGTTTGTATGCATGTTCAGTCTGTATAAATATTCTGTGTTGTGCTTGTGGAGTTATGAGACAGTACTCGGTCACGAATGCTCAAACAAACAGAGCAATGCTTTGATAGAGTCGCGGTATTTACTGTACACACTTCAGTCAAATCAACCTACAAATGTCATGCAGGATACATTCAGATTCGCTTCTCTTTGAATTTCTTCTAAGCGACTTCAGGAGAAACATGGGAGACTGAATTGATACTTTGACACATTGTTTGAATTGATGATTAGAATAGATGTCCAGCAGGTGAACGCCCGTCGACATGACTGTGATCTGTTCTGAACTCGGCAGGGACCCAAAACAAGACCCCTCCAGTTTACAAGCTGTTACAAAAGGAAATGCCTTTTCCTTTAAACGCGTTCATCGAAGCTGACTGGAAACAGGCGGTGGTGATAGATTAATGCTTCGCAGGCGATGGTGATCCTGATCACGGATATTGTTGTTTTTGTTATTAAAGATGAAAATGAAGTCCTCATGTGCGGTTGGCACGTCTCCGCAGCAACACTCATGTGACTGTACCACGTAGGACTGTCATGGTATCACTACACACTGGCCAAAAAATTTGAAATTCCATCCATCCATCCATCCATCGTCTTTCGCTTATCCGAGGCCGGGTCGCGGGGGCAGCAGTCTAAGCAGGGACGCCCAGACTTCCCTCTCCCTAGACACTTCCTCCAGCTCTTCCGGGGGGACACCGAGGCGTTCCCAGGCCAGCCGGGAGACATAGTCCCTCCAGCGTGTCCTAGGTCTTCCCCGGGGTCTCCTCCCGGTGGGACATGCCCGGAACACCTTCCCGGGAAGGCGTCCAGGGGGCATCCGGAAAGATGCCCGAGCCACCTCAGTTGGCCCCTCTCGATGTGGAGGAGCAGCGGATCTACTCTGAGCTCCTCCCGAGTGACCGAGCTTCTCACCCTATCTCTAAGGGATCGCCCAGCCACCCTGCGGAGAAAGCTCATTTCGGCCGCCTGTATCAGGGATCTTGTCCTTTCGGTCATGACCCACAGCTCATGACCATAGGTGAGAGTAGGAACGTAGATTGACCGGTAAATCGAGAGCTTCGCCTTGCGGCTCAGCTCCTTCTTCACCACGACAGACCGGTACAGCGACCGCATTACTGCAGAAGCTGCACCGATCCGTCTGTCAATCTCCCGTTCCATCCTTCCCTCACTCGTGAACAAGACCCCCAGATACTTGAACTCCTCCACTTGAGGAAGGAACTCTCCACCTACCTGAAGTGAGCAATGTTGAAATTCAATAAATATATAATGCTGTAAGTCAGCTTCAATTTCAGATTCTCCTTTAATGGCGAATGACAGGTGCTACATTTACATTTCTGCATTTGCTGGCCGCGTTCGTCTTAAGCAACTTACAAGGCATTTCATCTCTCGATTTCATCTGGGGTTTCGACCCACAGCTTTTGCAATGTTAACATAATGATCTACGAGTCGATCTACAAACTGCCAAGACCTCCTGCGGAGACGCAACAGAAGTTCACTGTAAGAAGCAAAGTCGCTGATGGTTTCCGATGTCGTTGAAGTCTTTAAAAGCACGCCATTAATGCCAATGTGCATCAGAACCAATAATAAACATTTAAAACGGCAAAGAAGAACAATAAGTGAAATCTTTATAGTGACTTGATTTACGAGCGGAGTAGTACGTGCTTAAAATTCTTTTGTTTGTTCCCATTTTCGAGTCTTATAAGCAAACACATAAAGTTTAATGGTTCTCAGATAAATTCTGTTTGCGTGACTGCCATGTGTGAGCTGACATCCCCGCTGATATCCGTGTTTTCATGACCCACCGTGCCCACGAGCCAGCGCTGGCATCGACGCCCTGACCAGATGTCATGAAAGATTTCAACATGGAAACAGACATTTTGGTTTTAAACCATACCTAGAGAGCAAAATAGATGGACTCCTGGTTTTTGAAAGTGTAAGAAACCCTTTAAAAGGAAAAATAGATACTCTTAGCTCAGTATACTGTGGTATGCTAATGGAGACCAGTTTTACTGCACATACGCATTGGTTCTTTTGTTGCACATTTTGCTTCTATTGTTTTCCCTACTTTGTAAGTCGCTTTGGATAAAAGCATCTGCTAAATGACTAAATGTTAATGTAAGATAATATACAGTATTCAAACCAATTTCTACAGTGGAAGTGCGTGTATTGTTTGCATTGAATGGCAATCCCATAATGCATTGTGATATTAAACCAGATTGATAGATCAAAGGTTTCATGACACAATGTAACTCAATTTTAGACATAAATGATACAATTGTTTGGCTTACAGCATCCTGATTTATAACTTGTAGGTAAAATCTTAAATCCTGCAGGAGGAGGAGCCTAAGCCACGAAGGGACCAATCAGAGATTTGAAGGTGGGCAGAACGCATCAACCTTGCAATCACTCGCATCTTCTTAATTTTTCACAAGTATATTTTTTTTTCCTTTTCAGTCAAAAATAAGATCAGACTTTTGGATGATTTCATATCTTGACAGCTGCAATGTAATAAAAATAGTTCTTTTTCTTTTCAGTTTCAGAGAAAAAAATCGAATTTTATTCAATTTTATCAAGTGAAAAAAGTCTTTCTGACCGTTCCGCAGTGAATGTTGTTCATAGTAAGTCATCACATTATGCAAATAGCTCAAAGGATTTTTACAGAATAACTCTATTATCCTGAGACTGGGTGTGCAGCGCTATTGATCTATAGATGGTACGAAATAAGCATTCTCGGATGCTTTCAGCTACAAGCTGTTAAGACTTGCCCTGCCCGAACGATCACATCTTTAGAGATGAAAGGAAACGAGAGCAATGCCTTCACATACCAAAGGAAGCATTTCATTCCACGCTGTGCAAAAACAACACGACCTTGTGTGCGCTTCACACTCCATTATCTGAGCCGCCCAAACACACACACAGGGAGATGCCAGGGATGAATCTAAAAGTATTACTTAAGGGATTGTATAAACATATGCAATTTGACATAAAATAATACAAATATAGCATAAAAATGAACTATTCAAAGTATATTTGTAAGATCAAACACGACCTTTTACTTTAGATGAGATTGTTATATGTAAAAATTGTCTCAATAAAGTGAGACGAGACTGATTATGTATATAATATAAATTATGTATATTATGTATATAAATATATTGTGCAAGATTATGCACAAACTGTTTTGTCAAATAAGTTTTCTAAGATTTATTTGTGGAAAGTCTTTGCCAAAAGCCTCATAGATGTGAGTCAGTACCTGACGTGTGTGCACAGTGTTTCTCTCTCGGTATACAAAAGATCTGTGTCTGTGGTTTAGCCTTCGGCATCCATCATTAAAGTACATGTGCTTCTGTCATAATGAGTTAAAGGGGTCATGTGACACGGCTAAAACGAATATTATGCTTTGTTTTAGATGTAATGTTATGGGTATACAAAATTTAAGCTTAAAAAACGTTGTATTTTCCACATACCGTGCATGTTTGTATCTCCTCTTTCACTCTGAAAAGCAAGGTGTGCTCTGATTGGCCAGTTAACCAGTGTGTGGTGATTGGTGGAATACTGCAAGCGTGTGACGGAAATGTAACGCATCTTACCATATTTGGAACATCAGGTTCCTCTTCAATTGTATTGGCAGGTACGTTCACCTTACTTGCGTATACATTTGGGTGGTCCTAGTCAAATCATCCCACCAACTGACGTAGATTTGTGGGGGCGTGGTTACACGAGGCGTTTCAGGCAGATCTGGGTGAGCATTCGCTTTTAGGTAGATTTTGTTCACAAAACACATATTCACGCCATATGACCCCTTTAAAACAGCATTTATTCAAAGCAACTTACGATGCATTGAAGGTCAGTGTTTGTGTTCCCTGGGCATCAAACCCACAACATTCAATGAACACTACAACTAGACTTAACTAGTTTTATTTAAGTAATACTTATATTTTTGTATTGAATGAATGATTTTATTTAATCAACATTTCTCAAGCCTTGTGCACTAAACAGATGCATTTTTCCCATGTGTTCAGCATGCTGCATGCTGGGATTGACTTGCGATTGAAATGCTTTAAATCATGACCTTAAGACGATATCTTAAGATATGTGACCTTTGTGTGAGGAACATGTTAATGATGACTTAAAATGTTATAGCGTTCTATCTAGGCAGTATTTAAGTCTCAAAGTGCTTAACATTTGAAAGAAATAAGGTTGAGTTATTTTGTGTTTCAAAACGTGTTTGAGTTTCGGAAACAATTTCTTAATGGTCGGTGTCGATAGACTGCAGATGGTGCATAAATTCATGCATTCTTTGCTAAATTAAATGTAATGACTGCACATGAGCCGTGCATAAAACTGCTTAAAATTAAAGAAAGGTTTGACCATGACAGTCCCTGGCAGACGTCATATTCGGATTTTATTACTTGGACGGTGTTTTAGTTCTCTGGGCTAATCTACCATAATAAGTGTTGATCTGTTTACTGAGGATGAAAACGAAAAATTAACACGTCCCATATGACGTGAATAAAGCAACACTTTTCTCCCATAATGAAAAGTGTCTGAATCCTGCATTTTAAACTTCCAAAGAATTTTTGTATTAAAGAAACAGTTAACCAAATCTGTATCAATTTCTTTGTTCTCATGAACACAGAGAAAGTTATTTGGAAAAATTTTTTAAAACCAAATAATACCTTGATCCCATTGACTACCACAGCTCAGGACACACCTCATGAAGTTTGAGGGTTCACAGAGTTCTAAGCCAACAATGGTAATTTTGATTAATCTAAATAAATGAAGATTTCTTTGGTCACTGTAAAATACTCCACTTGTGTTGTTTCAATCTTATATTCTGAAATGCAGAATCAGAAGAGCACACAAAGAATGTCTACTGTACATATCTAATACAAAAAAACATGCGAAGCGGAGTGCCTCAAACCCCCTTAGGCCGTGTTCAGACATTTGAAGCTGCTAGCGTCTGTTTTACATTATAATCCTATGGTGTAACCCGTGTTTTCAAAAAAACGTCTTGAGCGCTTATTTAAACGCCAGCGCCGGCGTCTTTTTCTGCAGCTCAGGGCGTCTTTTGAGGTTGAAAAAAGGTCAGCATTTCTGAAAAAAAAGCGGCCTACCTTTTTCACAGCTAACCGATGACAGAGACCTGTCGTTTCCATAACAACATGCGAGGAACGTGATTGGTCGGGAAGGCTCAAGCTCGAAATTTTTTCATGGTGGCCGAAACGCCCGTTGGAGCATAGTTTTGTATAAATGTAAGCTTACTTTTCACGTTCAACAACTTCTGATTGCATTTTTATTGAGAAATGAGTATTATAGTTTTTAAATATGTGATTAGTTATTGCAAAGACGCTCTCTGTTCAAACAGATTCCGTTACACTGCCTATCTGTTTCTCTGGGCTGCCTCCGTGCACAAACGCTGACGACAAAGTCATGGCGTTCATCTGCTATTTGTAACCAAACGCTGCGAACGCTTTTGTCAACGTTTTCTTGTCAAAAAAAAAAGTACATTTCAGCACTAGAACTGCAGGCGGAGCAGTTTTTCGTCGTCAGAAACATTGACAAAACTCACTGGTGATTCTTACATTACACAGAAAGACTTTGATACCCCTTGACTAACAAGCATGAGCCTTCTTTATACAAAGCCCAATAAAACATGATTTTTGAAATAACTTCCTGTCGACATCATGTGTGTGTTCAGCGCGTGCTCAACTGGACCCGTTTCCAGTACAAGGGACTCGGAAATAAAATGAACGATTCATTTTGAATTCTTATTGTTTCAGATGTTTGGGAATATCTCAAACTACCCTGAACAACCTAATGAAACCACATAACACACACAAAAACAAGATGTGGAAATCTAGTTCATTCTTGTCTTACAGCAAGTTTCTGCTTTTCTGTAGGTCTGGTTTAAATCCGTTTAACAGTAGGACTTTCTGGAGTAAATGTGTACGTTTCTTTACCGCTGTAGTTTATAAGATTTCCCTTCTAATGTGTGAACCTTCAGGCAATTTAACATCTGAACGATTTCTATAGTAACTCAATAATCGGCATCATTTTCACTTGGATTTTACACGGATAAAACGTTGAGAGTTTCCTGCCCTTGAACCGACTTGTTTGACGCAAGTGAATAAATCCGTAATTTAATTGTTTTAATAGTTGCAAAGCCAGTTAAAGAACAACGGTTGTATTTGTGTGTGTGTGTGTGTGTGTGTGTATGTTTAATGCTCCAAAACCCATAAAACTATACATATGCTGCATAAATTTTAATGAGTACATGGCTTGAATACGCCTATTATCATGTTTAATTTTATGGCTAAGGGATATTTCTGGAGAATGCAAAGTTTTGCCTGTAAGCTGTTGGCGTAGGGTTTGTTAAATGGGTGTCCCGAGATATCGGTCAAGAGGGGAACAAGAATGATGTATGTTACACTGCCCGAATACTTTCCATACATATCTGAGACACATCGTTTAGTAAGTGCACCGTGGTATGAATGTACATTTGCCAAGAAACACATTTCACACAGTTATTGAACTCGATAACCTTAGTACTGAGAGAATATGTGACGACAGGTTATGTTATTTTACACCGTGCATTGCCGTTAAAGTCATCTTTTCAACGTTTGTGCCACAAAAACAGGGGTGATTCAGTTTACGTAGCCTTTGTCTGAAATGTAAAACACTTTACAATAAGGTTTCACTAACATGAGTTGAACTTGCATGAATGAACGATCGTATTTGCATTACAATTGTAAACTAAGTTTTTTTTTAATTATGTTGAATTCGCTGTTTTTCAGGAAAGGAAAAAAACGCTGTCGTTTTTAAATGATTACAGTACATACTTTGTTGTCAAAGTTGACAAGCACTTTTTAATACTTTTTATTGCAAAAATATGTCTTATTTTTTTATTCATGTAGGGCAAATACAATCATGTTAATGTTAATAAATCTCATCGTAAAATGTTTGCAGAAATCCCCTGTTACTGATGTTATGAGTGTGAATGGCCTTTCCATTGCAAAAGTTCAAGAAAAACAAGCCTTTTAAGAGAAGCAGGAGGTTGCGACAGACGGAGGATTTGTCTACTGAACCGATGGAGTGCTCAGGTTCTGAAAGTGCCGAGACTTTATTTGATGAATTACAGGGAGTTTAAGCTCTCTTAAGTACGCGTAAATCTTCAACACTCCCTCTGAATAACTTTCCATCCCTATAACAGCTTTTCAGAGATACAACAGAATTTTGTATTTGCATCTGGAGAGTAAAACACATTTATGATCTGGTCTGGTTCATCTGGCAAAAATGTTTTTCACTTGGATGCGAAAGAGCAAAACAGACCTAATGAATTTCCTATAAAACGGTTTTATATAGCAAACAATAAAATAAAAGACAAATAGTAAGTAGGTTTATAATGAAGTTACAGGCTCACCAAGGGAAAACATGATCTATGAGCCACCATATGGATGATAAGGGTCGGATAATATGCGTATTTGGCATGCTGTCCCAGGGAGATGGCTCCTAGCTTGGTAGTTCCTCCGAACTCGGAGCGCCCGCCCCTTGTCCGGGGAGAAGGCCACGGGCCCGGTATGTGCCCGGACTGGGGTCGTCCCCCTCTCCTGTTATACTGAGGTAAAAGGGGGTGATGGTGAGGAGTTGGAGGAGGGATGCTGGGAAAATGTAGATAGAATGAGGGTAAAGCGTCTTCTCTGTTTGTAGGGTTTCTTTCCCCGAGCTAAAAGGATGATTGGTGAGATTGGTTATAGGAAACCAGCCGGGTTGGTGATCTGCACTTTCTCCTCCCGAACTTTGTTAATAAAACATCATTTGACGTTCGTCCTGAAGCCTTAGAATGTTTGTGGGAGAAAAATGTGATCTCAATGGCCTTTAATCGTCTGTCAGCGCATATGTCAAGCTACATTAGTGATAAAAGATTACAGATTTTGACCGAGGATCATAGGAATCTTATTTAATCCGCACATTTGTGGCCAAAACCTTACACTGTGCATTGACCTTGAAAAACAATGAACACTTTAAGGAATTGTTGAGTTTGCACGAGCCATAAACTGTATTTTATTTTCTTCTCAAGTCATATAGTTTGTGTGAGGAGCATCATAAATCTGCACTCTCTTGCGTTGACTTGTTCTTCTGTATCACAGTTCTCGCCGTGTGCTGAAGGTCTACTCATACAATAACTCAATGACATTTACATCTGCCGAGGTGTTTTTGAAACAACCCTGGAGTTTGTGCACATCATGAGGGAAAAACATTCATTACATGATGCAGCTGGTCACATAAAATGAGCTCATGTTCACATTATCTGATACATGAGAGCTAGAAGATATCTGTTCATCTGAATCATGAAACTGTGTTTAACAACACACATTACAGGACGAACCTTTCTACAATCCAAACACTTCATGTTGGTGTTTCTTGAGAGAGCTCATGCCACTGTTTATACAATCTATACTGGATCTAAAGCGGAGGATTCAAGACCGTTCCCCCCAAAATTCCCTCTTTGGAACACAAACAAAGATATTTCGAGAAATGTCTCCGCAAGGTTACTTTAGTAAGTGCTAAAATTAGCTTTGAAAACGTTTATTGAATTTATCGCCTAAGAATTATTGCAAACTTTACAAGAATTACAAGCAAAAAATGAAATGTTGCCTCAGAAATACACTGAAATAAGTTAAATAACAATTATATTATTATGAAAAAATATGATAAAAATAAACAAAAACTAAATGAAATAATAATAATAAAATAAGACTAAAATACTAATAATTATCTTATATTGCAACATAAAAATAAACAAATAAATGCTAAAATGACAATAGGATCTAAATGATTGTTTAAAATGTAACTGAAAATCAAAAAATCTCAACACAAGCTAATTTGAAATATTAATAATAAACTAAAAAAAAAAATATTATAACTGTGTCTCAGTGGTTTTATGTTCATTCAATGGAAGTCAATGATAGTGTTTTTCGGTAATCAACATTCTTCAAAATATCTTCTTTTTTGTTCTGCAGAAGATGCTCTTTCTGTTATTCTAACATCCCATTGATCAAAAATTAGACATACTTTTATAATTAGAAAATTTCAGATGATCATAAAACATTAGTCATTTAAGCTATGGCATGTTAATTACATTTCTGTCTTTTATGTCGTCTGTTTTCTCCTCATACAATGTCTTTGTGCAGATCTATCAGTGAAGAAATAAGCTCATGAGACTTCTGTTTCTACACAGAATCTCTAAATTGGACTTTATTGCATCACATTACGCACATTAACGGTTTAAATAACGTTTGTGCAGAACACCACAAATGACGTATCCATCCAATAATCCGCAAACAGCAATTATACTGAAATAAACAGAGACAGTAAAGTTTAAGATCAGTGTACTTGCCCTATTGTCCCTGTGGTGTAGTAAATTTACGCTCAGTTTTTTTCATTGATTGTAAAAGATGACACAACGGCGTTCTCAGTGTACATTCGTGGGAAAATGCTTTGTGTGGATGCACTTGTAATAGTTTTGGGACTCATTAAATATCTGCTTATTATGACTGTTTAAGTGGCTGATTAAGTTCTTGGTCAAGTTTTAAGAGCGCTTGAAAGAAGCGTCACCACAGCAGCGCTGCAGAAGTACTCAGAATATATGAGGGACGTCCGGCGTACCGCAGTCATTTTCTGCATTCATGTGAATCCATATTTTATTGTTTCTTCCATGATATTCGCATTTATTCCGTCTTCATCCAGTTGTATGATGTAACGCTGCTTGGAAATACAAATGTATTGCTTCAGCGTGATTCTTTTAATGTTGCTCTTATGTCTCCATTAACAACTGAAATCCATGGAAAAACACAGACATGTGAAGAAAGGGGTTTATTGTTATAATTTGAGCTCAAGCTTCCAATTCATCCTTGCGTGATTCATTGTGTCAGTTTGAACAAGTCCAGAAAACTCTATAATATGGCAAGGCACGGCAAGTTTATTTATATAGCACATTTCACAAGGGCAACTCAAAGTGCTTTACATAAAACGATTGACAAAGAGAAATAAGACGTATCTTTAAAATGCAAATGATTTAAGATCACAAAATGCAATGTGAAAGGTTATTAGCTGTAACGTGCAATGTCTGTTTGCTATGGTGTTCTGGGTGGATGCTGGGCATCGCTAGACAGTTGCTTGTTGCTTAGGTGGCTGTTACAATGGTCTTGGTGGATGCTGGGGCGTTGCTAAGCAGTTGCTAGGTTACTGTTAGGATGTTCTGGGTGGATGCTTGCCTGATAAATTGGTAAATCTGCTTAAAAGTAACAATCCTTTCCTCAGTCATGTGATTTGAGATAGCAATCACATCTGTATCTGTTGCACAAAAAGAAAGAAAATTGAAGTAAATGCTTCTTGGATAACCAAAAATGGTTCTTCTGTGGCATCACTGTGTAGAACCTTCTGGAGGACGATTTTTTAAAGTGTATCATAAAAGTCTCGAGAAAAATAACTTTTGGACTCGGAGAGCAGGAAATTGCTTACATATGAGACAAATATCTCCAGGTGCGTCCACACGACGCCACATTTGCACAGAACAATACATGTCAAGCAGAATCCGTTCACATTAGAAACAGACTGAGGAATCCCCACCGGAGAGAGTCTTCTATTAATTGTTTCTCTCCAGGCGAGGGAGGGTCTGCCTGGAGCGCCGGGTCTCAGGGGCGGAGCAAAGATGCTCTCGGTTCTTCAAGGTCGGCCAATCAGACACTTCTGAGTAAGTGTCTGTTATGTCTAGAGGACGACAGGCCAGCTCCAGTTATTCATCTCCTGTCAACCGCTGATGCTTTCAACAGACGGCCAATGATGGAAGTTTTACAACTAGAAAGCTCAGATGGAAAAGAAAAGCTTAGCGTAGACAGAAAACCACAAGGTGATCTAGATGAGTAAAATCGAACATAATAAGCGTGTTCTTCTCGGTTTCTTTTGATTGTTATCAGAAATAATCTACAGGGCTCTTTTGTTTGTTAATGTGCACCGGAAGTTAAGTTGGGGGTCAACATGCATGTTGTCAAAGGTTTTGCACATCATGCCAGAAGAATGACGAAAGAACCGACAATGACATGAAATTCCTGCCCTCAGTCTACACAGACGCTGTGTTTTCCTTTTCAAAGCTCTTCCAGAAAGAAAATCAAACGCTGCTCTGAAACTTCATAAACACCAAACAACACGAAAACATGACCGAACATCTCTGCTTTGAAGAAAGCCAGTGCAGCAGGTTTCTCGCCCTGCACCGTATGTGAGCGGAGCAGAAAGAGGGCAGAGATGTGGCGAGGGTTCCTTCGCAGCCAGAACTCTCTTTCCCCCTTACGGGAAACTCCGAGCATTTGCATAACCCACAAAGGACGCCGGCGAACCTTCTCGCATCAGTCCAAAACTGTTTTTCCATGCGCAACAAAGCGTTTCATATGAGCCGAGATATAATTCCTCAAAGTTCTCCACCGTCTGATAGTTTTTCCAATAACTCCCTTTCCCACAAGAAATCACAGGAGCTGCCCAGAGGACCTACAAATTACACTCTACATGATTATATAATGTATAAAACAGCCTTCACTCGTGTTATGTATGTTTTGATAAATGAAGTCATGCAGAAGGATAAAGTGATGTTATAATTACCAAGATTATATAAAGACAGCCATGCAGGTGAAGTGATTTTTAAAGCTCATTTTGAGACCATTAAGATGTTTGTCGTGTGACATTATTTCCATGATTGTCTTCATGGGATTTGGAGGAAAATCCATGTGCTGGATTGGCATGAACAGTCTCGCACAGTAAATGTAGTTCTGTAGGAACGTCTCTGTCTTAGCGAATCTCTTTCTGCAGGTGGTGTTGCGTGTGTGGTTGACGTGGGGTGAAACGCAGCGATGGAAACGCTTCCTCACCAGACGAGACTGTTAGAATGTTCAAGCGAGACAGAGACAAAGAAACGATGATATAATGAGAGGAAACGACATGCTGTTCTGTTCAGTTTCACCTATGGAGAAGCGTTTAGTTTCCATTAAACGGCCAGCCTGACATCTAGCGGCGTCGTGTACTTACAGTCTGGATCTTTAGTTCTTTCCCTCACGGCTGGATCACGAGATCACAGTACTGATGCCAACACTGCACAAATGCAAATACAGGTTCTGCTGTTTACAGTCTTGAATTACTTCATTTTTACAATTAGTATATACTGTAATGACACTGGGTAATGAAAGTCATTTACAGTGTTTTTAAGGCATGTCATTGATCAGATGTACCTTTGTGCTTCTAACACAATGATCTACAAATAACACAACTTATTCTCATGTAGCTTCTGCTATAATCTATTTTCTGTCTTGCAACAATGCAAAATTGTGGAAAGCACTGTAGACGGCTTCATCGGGGACACGCGCATGGCCCGAAGTTAACTTCCGGTCTGTATTTGGTTATATTCTAACAATTTATTGTATATTTAATTTATGTTCATATTTAATTAAATGTATAATTTATCGCATTAATTAAATGAACCGTTACAGTTCTTTTGGCCGAGGTCTTACGGACGTTAAGTATGGGTCTCATGGGCAATTCCAGCGTTATGGATATGACATAAAAACACTCGGAGAATGTATATTTAATATACTGAACATGGTTTACATCTATGTGTTGACAAGAGAGAAGAGAGAGAGAGAGGAGGAGAGAGAGAGAGAGAGAGAGAGAGAGAGCGAGAGAGATCAGAGAGAGAATAGAGAGAGAGAGAAGAGAGAGAGGAGAGAGAGAGAGAGAGAGAGCTCGAGAAGAGAGAGCGCTCGATTGCTATCTATCTCTCTCTCTCTATCTATCTCTCTCACTCTCTCTCCCTTCTCTCCCTCTCTCTACCTCTCTCTCTGTCTCTCTCTGTCTCTCTCTCTCTCTCTCTCTCTATCTCACTTTCGCTCGCTCGCACTCCCTCTCTCTCACTTTCTCTCGCTCTTGCTCGCTCTCCCTCTCTCTCTCTATCTAGCTCTCTCACTTTCGCTCTCGCTCGCTCTCCCTCTCTCTCCCTCTCTCTCTGTCTCTCTCTCTCTCTATCTCTCTCTCTCTCTCCTCTCTCCCTTCTCTCTCTCTCTCTCTCTCTCTCTAATATATATATATATATATATCTCTATAATATATAACTATAATGCAAATGTGTGTCAAATGATCTGGTTTGCCAAAACCAGAGGTTAAACTTTGAGTGTCATGATTGTCAATATGTGTCCATTGGTTGGTCCAGATTTATCTGTGGCTTAAAGATGCTCCGGTCATCTCTTCTGACAGCCTTGTCTGTTTTCAAGAATCACCTCATTGTTTCCATTACAGAAAGTCTGTTTTTGATCAGTATTGTTTTAATAAATGTGATGTGGTGTGGTGTACCGTACCTCTGCCTCCCTAAAGCCAGAATATTTCCTCTATTGAGCACGAGTCCAGGATTTCCAGCATGTCCACCCGTTCATCCACCTGTTTTACTGTAACTCAAGTGCTGCTGTTTTGCCCGGAAACTCAAACAAATGTGGAGCGCTCAGGAACGTGTGAATCATAAGGAAAGGCTTACGCAAAACTCTTTATTCCCATCTGTGGTGTGAACAGATGGAACGCCGGGACTCCATCATCACACCCAACATGTGTTTCAGCACAGACACGAGTACCACATTTGTTATCCTGCTGTCCGATAAAAAGCTTGACTTTTTTTGTGGAAAAAGCTGAATTAAATTTCAATCATTTGTCCATTCTCCTGCCGTTTTGCTTTGGCTTTTTGGTTGAACATTCTTCATTCACATCGTTGATGAGCTCACCAGGACTCAAGTGTTGATTTATGAGGACGATATCTCTCTTGTCATTAACGTTACTTCTCGAGTGACCTTGGTCCCTACGGCATTACGTGAACCTGCTGCTTTAAACATGCCATGCTGATGACACAAGACGAAACGCTGGACCTCCAGACACCGAGATGACACTGGATTTATGACCAGCAAGCTCTTGATTTTAATGAGTGGAAAACAGAACCACGGGCCATGTTCACATATCTGGCTCAAAGAGTATTGCAGAATCCTTCCAGCTGTTGGAAGCGTCTCGTTCGACAAGCAGTAAAGATGGTATGAGAAACGTAAATAGCTTTGGAAGTACGTGAGTCTGAACACGAGGTGTAAAGAAAATAACAAGCAGCATTATAGATATTTCATAAAATAACATGGTGATGGTACACCGGAGATATCAGATGCTCAAATTGGTATAGTAAAGGTTACTGAATGACTACTGTGTTTATGTACTGGTGTTTACATGGTACTTAAAATATGATAGTATGGTGTTACTATGGGAACGTATCCAAAAGAAAGACACAACACCGCAGGAACCATTTACCTTTCACACAAATTTATAATGGCCACACCTGTACTACGTATTTCACTTGGCACTTTAACATACCCAAAAAAACTAAATCTCCCCCGAAGATCTTGCGAAGAATACTAGAAAGAAAGGCTGGATTGTTTCAACCACTTGTTGGGAAAATATGGACATTTTCTACATTCATTTAAACCCTCTGTATTTAATATGTCTATATTTTGTTTATATTTTTATTTTATAGTGTAAAGCCATCTATTTATTTGTTCATATTTATACTCTATGCCTGGGGATTAATTTTACGCCTCTATGTTTTATTTGTCTATATTTTATTTTATCATTTTTTATTTTATTTTATTTATTTATTTATTATCATTTTTTTTTGTATTGTATTGTATTATTTCATCATTTCATTTCATTAATTGTAAAGCCATGACATTTCTATTTATTTGCTTGTATGTCAATGGCTGACATATTTACTTGTGCTATTTATACTGTTTACAATAGAACTCGGAAAAAAAAGTATGCTAATCAAGTGCTAAAGTAATACCACAGATTTGACACAGTACCACATTTGAATTACTTTACATACTAATAAAATTATACAGCTCGAATGCACTTTAGATGAAAGAGTCATCCATGCCACACCAGTATCATCATTTCTCCACTTCCTTTCAGTTTTAAAGAGTCACATGGTTTTCAAAGCTTTTCTGATTCTGGTTCTTATCATTTACACACTTTTACACGACATCAGAGAAGCAAACAGTCTTGATTTTTGCATTCCAACATGTATGTGCAAGTAAAACAGAAACATGCCTATAAGATCATCTCATCCGTGTCTGTCTTTCTCATCATATGAGTGAGCTCAAAGCGGTTACTCTAGCTTTTAGTGAGTTTTATGAACTTTGCCTTATGTAACGTCGTGTTCACATGCATGCACGCGAGTGCACATACTGTACAGATTCACATGTTTACGCCGAATCATTTTTAAGCATCAATTTCATTCACGTTATAGGTGTGCAACATTTATGCAAACAAAAAGCGTATGCTACTGTATCGAAAATACATTTACGCATTATCCTAAGTGCCTTATAGGTACACAGTTTGATGTGTGTGTTCCCTTGGAAACAAACACGCAACCTTTTTGTCCTGCTAATGTAATTGTCCACCAGCTGAGCTACAGGAACAGAAGACAAAATGTTGTTTGAGATCCAATGTTAGCTTTAGCCTTGTCTGTTTGGTCTGCTATCACTCATCCAAACCTCCAGAGTTAGACTACGTCTGGATGTCACAACCTCAGATCAGAAACCTGGGCACGTATAAAACTTCTCAGAAAGTCTCAAGCTTTGACTTAAGTGTCAAAAAAGTCTTAGTAAAAAGTTTTTAAGAGTAGGAGACTTCTATAAAGATTCTTAAGTTCCCACTTAAGTGTTGTAAACTAAGGACTACAATGATTTAAACACAAAATGCCCTCCCCTTGACCTCTGAATCAGCCAATAGGGAGCCTGCAAGGGTGAAGTCATCTGCATTACACCATTTTTTCATTACTGAATTAAGACATCACATTAATATTTGATCATTTTATATAAAGGCTACAGCTGCAATGGGTAAAATAAACAAAAATCTAGTTACTAGGCATGTACGTAAAAATCAGTGTTATATACTCTCTGCCTACCCTACCGTGATTTAAAACCGTAAGCTTATAATCGTGATTAATATATTGATCCATACGATTTTGTGGGAAATTTAACATCGGTTGCTTTCAACCCATATGATGATAAATACGTAAAGTAACCTGCAATTTTTTTTTTCAAACAGAGATGCAAAAGTTAAAAATTGCACTTTCAAACTTTTATTTTGCATTATGTGCAAAATATATTACAAAAATGTATCCTTTTTTGGCTCGGTTTTACACACTTCTAATTGAGTTTTAACAGTTAACTGAAAGAATGAAGATGCTGAATCACATCCTTCTATATTGCACTTACAGCTATATATAAAGACATTTTTGTTTTATATTATTTGATGAACTCCCTGTCATTATGTCATTCCAGCACATTGTTTATTTGTGGTAAAGTCAATGGCATCTGTACTGCCATCTTGTTACTCTTAACTAGGTTAGGAGACCTCTTAACACTTATGAACCTTTACGAATCACTCTTATTTTAAACTCTAAGTGTAAGAATAAGAGTAAATTACATCATTCTTATAATTTTGACACACTTGAGAGTAAAATGTTACTCTGAGTGGCTTTACACATATGGGCCCTGAAGCCATGTTGAAGTCTCACCTCTGCAGTTCTGTGCTCAAGCTCTGTGCCGTCCGCACGCACACATCTGATAGATGCTGTTACAGCCTCATGTGTCATGTGGAAATAATCACACTTACATGATCAAGAGCGTATGGGATCTCAGGGCACTTTGTACGTCAGCTGCACTAGTGGTAGACAGATATATGGCCATGGCTAAAAAATCTCCCCGATAAACCATGCACCATATAGCACATTAGCGCTGTCAGATGTAAAACCACATCAATCGCTTTTTAACGTGACTTTACATTGAGGTACACACACACGGCCCGTAAGATCCGGAGCCCAACGATAGCTTCATTGAGCGACGCGAACATGATCAAAATGATTAAAGAAAAAACGAATGAAAAACAAATATTTTGCAAACAAACGTCTTTTTTAAAGGGCTTTTAAGAATATTGAAAACCCATATCGGCCGAGCACTAAACTGCACAGCGGTCTCTTTTTCATTTCCATTCCCTGGAGGCCGTTTTGATTTAACGCAAGTGTGTTAGTTTTTCCGCCGTACACCTCAACCTCGTCTGATTTACTGTTGCGTGTTTTGCAATCTGACATCACTCGCTCTGCTAAAAGCCCTTAACAGCAGGTCATGGAGTCTGAAACCGGCCGGCAGACCAAATAAAGTGCAGAACCAATCACAGGCCTCCAAACGCCATTTACCTGACAGGACTCGTGGACCTCAAGGTCAAGGGTTCACTTGGGTGCAGGCACACTTCCATTACAGCAATTATTGTGTTTAAAGATTGACTTCGTGATGAAGGGCTGGTAAATGCACAACAGTGCTTACATTTCACGTATGTTCGGGCAGGACGGCCCGCCCGTACTGTTCATGTGGGGTTCAGATGTTTGAAATGAGCTTTCAAAGGGAAATTCCACACAGCACATTATTTCGTGAAATCTGGCAAACAGAAAATGTGGAATCCCGTGGATGGGGTATTGGATATAAATCTTGGGCCTGAAGCGAACCACACACACGCATGCACACACACATGCACACACACTGAAATCTGGCAAACAGAAAATGTGGAATCCCATGGATGGGGTATTGGATATAAATCTTGAAAAACCAATTTCAACAGGCCTGAAGCGAACCACACACACGCATGCACACACACATGCGCACACACTGAAATCTGGCAAACAGAAAATGTGGAATCCCGTGGATGGGGTATGGATATAAATCTTGAAAAACAATTTCAACAGGCCTGAAGCGAACCACACACACGCATGCACACACACATGCACACACACTGAAATCTGGCAAACAGAAAATGTGGAATCCCATGGATGGGGTATTGGATATAAATCTTGAAAAACCAATTTCAACAGGCCTGAAGCGAACCACACGCACACACACACACTAACGCACAAGTCAGAATGAATGACATAGCATGTTACCTCCACTTCAAAGCTGCAACAAATACAAAAATCCATGAATAATGTGAATAATAAATGTTGAATAAATCATTTCTGAAGCGAAATGATTGTTTTGAGCTTATTCTGATATTAAAAACCAACCAAATGGCCCGTCCATCTCATTGGTTCTTGTGTGTCTCGTGTATCTTTTAAACTACATTTGTGCATAGTAATTATATGAAACAAATCGAGTATGTTTAAGGTTATGAGAAAACGTACAATACTTTCAGTAAAAACTTCTGAACATGTAGTTCATGAGAGTATACTTGAAAATGTGCTTTTTTATAAGCAAAAAAAATTAGTCACATGTACTAAATTAGTCAACTAAACATAGTTGTTAACTAGTTGTGTCCTCAAAGTTTACTTCACAAAGTGTGCTTAGAACTAAGAATTGCTCCTATTTAGTAGTATTCAAATAGTACACTTACAAGTGCACTGTTAGTACATTCGTATTAGTATACTTACTACATAAAGTATACTTGAAAAATACGTGAACTTACTTAATGGGACAGTTCAACCAAAAATCCTGTCATTATTTTGTTTCAAATCTGTTTACATTTCTTTGTTCTGCTAAACACAAAGGCAGATATTTGGAAGAATGTCAGTAACAAAACAGATCTCATCCCCCATTGGTTACTAACATTCTTCCAAATATCTTCCTTTGTGTTCAGCAGAATAAAAGAAATTGACTTTCATTTTTGGGCAAACTTTCCCTTCAAGCATACTTAATAAATGAATATGAAGGCCTCTTATTCTTGAGCATTCAAACACAAACTGTCAAAAACACGGTAACACACATACATGAGTAACACTTACATCAGAGTCTTGTAAAGTATACATCAGAGTATTATACATACAGTATGTCATGACTTGAAGCAGCGCTGTGCCCATCAATCTCACTTGAAAGAGTTTAAAGAGGTGCATGCTGGCCTGGAATTTAACTGGGACTGGAACTAGTGAATCGACATCAAATCAGTGATTATTGGAATTGAAAATGGCACATCTGTGACGTCACGTGTTAAAGACGGTTACGTTTCTGCTCTTGGGCGCAAACGAAGTCGTTCCATTGACCTGTTGTGAAATACTGACACATTTTATTTCAGCTTTTGTTCTCCTGCAGATTCATGCCAAAGGTTTGCGGCGGCCACTGAGAAAATTCATTCCACATTGAGTCAGGCTTACACCCTTGCAGAAAATAACTATACTTAAACAAAGCTCAAGGATATTTTTAAGTATACTTTACACAGTAAAATATTACACTTGACATTTACTTTTAAAAATAACGGTTACATTACACAAAATATTTTTAAATACATTCAAAGCTTTTTTTGATGCAATATTCCATGAATAAATCAAGTAAAATTACCTTAATATTTAAGCACATATCACATGCTTAACTTAATAAATCAGTGGGTTCAACGTGATAAAATTAACTCAAATTTTGGTTTAAAAACAAGAACACAATTTTATTAGTTAGAGTTTACTCAATTCATTTTTATGAAATCTATTACGACAATGAATTATATTTTACAGTGTATAGTACTAGTGAATTATTTCAATACCACTCAACTAAACTGGCAAACATTTTTTATAAAAGGGTGTTTTTAAATATACTTTACGCAATACTGTAGTTCACAATAACATTTGTCATAAAAAGTAGTATGTGTAGTTTAAAAGAAGTAATAGTACACTAAAATTAACCTTTTGCTGGTTATGTCTCGTTTGTCTATTCTTGTGACATTTCGCTAAATCATTTAGCACATAAAAAAACTAGTTTTCTAAAGCTACACAACATTTTCGTGCCAAATATGGAGTTTGAAAAACAAGCATTTTCTTTTCTCTTGTTTAAAGCATAAACCTCAATAAATTTTGTAAATTTATCTTCAAGATGTTTAGATTTTACAGAGAAGCATTTTTGAGCGCAGTCACATATCTATAGAAAAGCCTTACTCAAAGTTTAAAATCACAGTCGGCTCGAGAGACCCTGTCCATCTGGCATTGAACATTTGGACTTCCAGCTCTTTAAACTCCATCACCCACAACATCTAGTCATCCTGACATCGTTTCTGCTCCTTGTTTCAATAAACAAGAGGTCAGATTCAGCCCATCACTCACGGACAGCGTTCACTCCCCAAACATCAGCACACATCGAGTAGTGCTCACATTACTATCCATACTTCAACTTTGTGTAAAATCGTGTGGCTCATTACCCTCCTCCATCCCCAACTCCACCTGACATTTACAATCGGGTCTCCACTTCTGTTATTCCAATCATAAGTCTCAATCACTTAACAAAATGTGTTCAACTTCAATGTTATTAAGAACTAATGACATCTGTTGTTCTGGTCTGTCTACCCTAAGGGGGGGGTGTTATCGATGCGCTCCCTTCTCTTATGCTGGATTCACACGAGCGGTGGAATTGCCGCCTTTAAGCCGATGCCAAAACATTCTGGCGTTCACAAAAAGATCAAATATTTTTATCTTCAGATGCGCAAAGAGCCGTGCCTGTTTAAGTTGCAGGATTTTGGATGCACGAGCACCGCTTACCGCATGTTTCCCATTGAAAATGAACTGGACAAACGCGAGTGCCGCACACCGTATGAAACCAACATTATTCATGCTTGATGCATTGATAGGCAGGGAGTTTTTGCCCAGAACAGAACCACGCCGCCAATTAAGCTGTATGCTAATTGTCAATTATTTTTGATGGCAGTGAACCTGACAGAATTACTTTCCAGATCTATGAAACCCACATTTACACGCAAAGGGATTGAATGCATAACATTTCAGTCTTCAGAGTGTAAGGAAAGATATCAAAGCAGCCGTTTAGTGCTAGATGATCACCAACAAATGCTGGAATAATAAGTAAAAAAATAAAAAAATTCAGCACTCAAGGGAATCGTCAATGAGAAATCAAAGCCAAGAACATGGATATCTGCCTAAGCATCCATCATAAATACCCCCCCAACATTACCAATCCTTCTTACTTCATAACCCCAAACCATCTGACTTCATTCTGGTCTGTAGCACCACTTCTCACGAGGAGTCCCGTCCTACATTTTCTCTCGAATTGAATATCATGTTTCGCCCTGGAAAACGTCTTTAAACTTCTTATGAGGACTCTCGGGGGTGCTGTAGGAGCCTCTTTGAAACTGTAGCTTGTTAAGCCACGAGACACTCTTAATTTGAAGGATTTAAAGATGCTGTACAGTTCATCATCCTTATTCAGATCATTCATGAGAAAAAGACGGATGAAAGTACAAGCTTTGATTTCCAGCGTCTCCAGATCGACAAGTCCAGAAACGGCGTAATCTGTTTTTCGTTACCATACGTCTGCGTTGTTTAGTGTTCACATTACTATCCATACTTCAACTTTGTTTGTTTAGCAGCTGTCTAAATCTGCGGGTGAACTCTCCTGCTGAGCACGGCGTCAACTCAAATCAACATGACGAACCATTAAATAAAGAGACTTGGGCTAAAGGTCAAACCAGAGGAACATGTGAGGAACATCAGAGGTTGCTTCGTATTACTTAATCTCGGATGTTTCTCCTAAAATGAGACTATTATTGTATGGATTGTATGGATGGAGGTGTAAAATGAATGTAGATTGTAGAGGTCAAATCATCCGATTTGAGTAAATTTGATGAGAAATGTTTGAGTTGATATTGAGATCTTCAATAATATTGCCTTTTGATTGCAGACTTGACAAATGTGAGCTCAGTTTGACACATTGACAGAGACATTTCTGGCTTATTTTCTCCCAAGAGAAATTATTCTCAAAAATTGAAATTTGCTCTTCGAGATACTACAATATATTTTTTTCTGATGGGAAGAGACATCAACAAACTGCCAACAAATCACACAACCATCACAGCCGTCTGGAAAAGTTGAAGGTTCTCTTCGGCCAAAAACGAAAATTGTGTCATTGTTTGTTCCCTCTTCATGAAGTTTAAAATGTATCTATGCAAAGTTAAAGTACAGCAGCCGACATAAAGCTTCATTGCCTCACTGATCGAAAACGAACCCAAACCTCAGACAGTTTTGTAATGTAAGCAAGTCATTCAGATAAACTGGCCAAGAGACGGTAGTGATGTGTACAGCACGGGTCAGCGTTCATTCATCATGAGAATTCCTTTATTCCCGAGACGGGCCGTTGAAGTCTGACACAGCATTCCAGGCGAACAGAGACCGCAGAAGTCCACAGAGAGACTGTGTCTCATTCACAACTCGTAAACCATCCGCATTTAGATGTGGCTACCGAAAGCGCTCTCTCTCCTCAGGGGCAGAGAATCAACCCTCGAGGGTCTCTGCCCCCCTCCTGACCTCTTCAATGAGACGTGCATTTCTTTCAAGCAGAGGCAAGCTCCAGTCGTGTTAAATATCAGCTGTTTCTCCCTCGTTTTGGCTCTCGATGTAAATCAAGGCTGGCGGTCAGAGTTACGTCATTTCTAAACCAAACTCTATTCAGGGGTGACCTCTTTTTTTTCTTTAAAAAGACCCGCCCATAATAAAGAAAAATCACACGAGATCTCTCTAATATCTCAATTATTTTTCCTAGACATCAATGAGACTAAATGGAGAGCGTTTCGGATATTTCTCCTGAATAAAAGAGTCGTAAATCTGACAAATGTCTCTGTCTTGAGTTTGAGAAGAGATGTCAACGATGTGTCGAACTGAGCTCGGATTGGTCAAGTCTGCAATTTTATTTTTAAAAAAAAAAAATTTTATTGAAGATCTCAATATCAACTCAAACATTTCTCATTAAATTTACCCAAATCCAGATTATTTTACACCTCAATATGATCCTCATGGATTTCAACAATTGTCTCATTTGTTTCTGTTTTTATCTCTCCTGAGAAACGTTAAGAGCACCTCGGAGACTTAAAGTGATAGTTCACTCAAAAATGTCAATTCTGTCATCATTGACTCACCCTGTTGTCATGTCAAACCTGTATGCGTTTCTTTCTTCCGCAGAACACAAAAGATATTTCATTAACAAAATGTTGTTGACCGAACAGCGATGGCGGCCATTCACTTCCATTGTCTTTGTTTTCCTACAATAGAAATCAATGGCTGCCACCGCTGCTCGGTTATCAACATTCTTCAAAATATCTTCTTTTGTGTTCTGCAAAAGAAGGAAAGTCATACAGGTTTTAAATGACAAGAGGGTGAGTAAATGATGGCATCGTTTTCATTCTTGTGTGAACTATCACTTTAAGCTGATACTTGAATGAAACTCAATCAACTTAAATGAGCTTTAGATGAGCAACAGCATATAATAACAAGATTTTAGAGTATTGAACATGACAATGTGAATTGTGGTTGCCGGGGCATTGCTGCACGGTTGCTAAGTCTGACCGATAATCTTTCGACCAAGAGTTCGGGAGACACGCAAGCTGCTTCGAATTATTTCGACATCAGCGGTATTTATGGAACAAAGCGATTCCCAGCATGAAATCTAAACATATTTTGTCATCATATTAAAATAAACATTTTCATAGCAGCAGCTCTACAACAAAGAACAATGCGTTGCCAAGGTCTGTTCACAGTTTCCAGTGAGAGTGAGAGAGAGAGAGAGAGAGAGCTAATGTGGGTCATTCACATTACAGACCCCAGACGGAGGTATGTGCGTTTAGATCAAATCTCTGAGTGGGACTTTTTCCATGAGAAGATGAGGCATCTGTGCCGGAAGATGACATCATCATCATCACCGCGGCCTGCCGTAAGGTTATGTTTGCTTGTTTATCTGAAACAAATGAGAACTTTCCTACCGGTTACTCAGATGAATGACATCATCGCTCCCCCGCCGCCAGATCGCTCCATCGTCCAATGGTGATGACTAATCTCATTTGTTCACATTTACTAGTGTAAGCTATGAAAAGGTCCGCGTGAGAGATCTCGTGTTGATGTGACCTAACTCGCTAATATTGGGGTTGAAATCTAATAACCTTCCGTGGGCTTCTGGAGGGAGTCGCGCTGGCTCCGAGCGAGATTTCATTACAAACAAATTAGTGGAATGGGGAAACCGTGAAGCATTAGTGCTAACAGTTACGCTCCATTAAAAGACTTAATAATTCTCATCGATAATGATGGAGCTGGAACTCGGCGTTTTATTCAACGTCCAAAATAAATACAGAAATACAAAAAGCTCCGAGAAAATACTACACGAATGTAATCCTGCTCTGTGGTTTAGGATGGAAACATGCAATGTTCAAGCATACAAACACAGCCGTGAATACTTATACGCAATTAAAAATCTTTTTACTTCTGTTTCTATTCTAATTTTATTTATATTCCATACAAACAGGATGGATGAGAATCTATAGGTTGGATTTTAAAGCTTACACGCTTTTTCTTGAATGCACATGCTCGCCGGAGGGAATTTACATAGAAAGCTGAAGATGCTGTAAATATTTGCCTTGGTTCTTAAGAGGTCCATCAAGTCAAAAGCCCTCAAGACTCTAAACTAAAACAAAACTATTATTCACAAACGATGAACTTCTGTCTATACTGCAGCGCTTCTCTCTTTACAAGTGACTGACGTTTAAGACCTCATATTTCAGCAACACTTGGGATTTCACTCACTGGGCATCATCAATAATGCACAAACAAATGATGGGTCGAACTCCAGCACAATAGACAAAATAACAGCACAGTAGACAAAAAGTTAAACGCTCTCTCATTTGTAAGTCACTGAATAAATCAAGACACAAAAGCTTCAAAAGGCGAATTTGAAATGTTCTTCTAAAATTTGTGTTTTTAATCAGTCTCCTATACTTATGTTCAGTGATTTCACTTTAATGGCAATGAATATGTCCTCTTTTCCATTCAAGTGACATAACGTTTCATATCCCTGCTGAAAAAAACAATAGAACCCCAACAGAAACCAATATGAACCATAGCTTTCCCATAAAAACATTTGTTGTGTGTTTTGTGAATTAATCCAATAGGATTTAACATCCCACCAATAGAATCCATCACACACTAGCAGAGCCATTACAGTTTCCATTACAGCCAGTAAAACCATTATAACTGCTTTAATGGTTTCTATTGTTTTTTGGGTTAAACATCGGAGCCTGATAAAAATAGTCCTTTTAGAAGAAAAATGTCGGACAGCACTTGAAGGCTTTTGCATCTGATGTCTTCAAATATATATAAATGCAAAACTTAAAAATATCCCTTTGCGTAGATATACTTTTATATATATTTTTTTTTTGTAGGGTTTTGCTTTTCATTCACGCCCTGCTGAAGAAATTCTAATGGTTTTAATGGGACATGTATTGGTTTTAATGGAAACTGTAATGGTCCTGCTTGTATGTGATGGATTTTATTGGTGGGATGTTAAATCCTGTTGGAATAATGGCCAGAACTGTGATGGTTTCAATGGAAAAAAGTTCATAGTGGTATTTAAATGGAAACCATTAGAATTTCTGCAATGGTTTCTGTTGGGTTTGGTTTGTCCCCGAATGAAACTATGGAAACCATCAGAGAAATCTTTGTGTTTAATGGTTACAATGGAAATTTTACTGGTTTAAATGGAAACTTTAATGGTGTCTTTGGTTGTCTATTGGTAATGTGTTGGGTTCTATTGGTGTGATGTTATTTGGTGGACGAGACCCAATAGAACACCATTAAATCTTACTGAAATAGCTAGTATATGTACTGGTTTTAATAGTTAACAGTTGATGGATTATAATGGAAACCATTAGAATTTGTATTGACCAGAATGTCAGAGAGATTTGATGATGGGCTCTTTTAAACTTTGATATATAAGCAACCACATAGCAACATTCCAGAAAATGCTCTGAACACCAAGAGGCAATGCCATAGCCACACCCAAGCAACCACTCACAACAAACATCAATGCACATGCACTGGCAGTTAACACTCACGCTTTCTTCTTCTTCAAAAAAAAGAGAGACTGATTGGTTCAGCATTTGTGTCACGAGCACACCTGTGATGCTTTAAAAACTCTGCCTCCCTCCTTCAAGTCTCCGAGCATACCCGCAGTGTCACGTGTTTGTGGTTGCTAGCTGTTGGGATTCTCACAGCTGTATGCGTATCCTGCGAGAGGTTTGACTGAGAACAGTCAAAACATTCACTGCACACCTTATGAGATGGCTTTGGATCTGCCGTCGAACAAACCTTATCTACGCCTGCCCCCTAGTGGCAGCCCCCGTTCATGAGCCAGTCCAGATCTTCAGGGCGTCCAGAACGTCCGAATTAAAGTGGATGTACAGACATTGAGTCATTTCCTCTGAGCCGCTGGGGAGAAAGTGTGTGGCGTTGTTTCGACAGCCTCTGGATACGATATCCACACGAAAGAAATCTCCTGCCAACAGTTTTACTTTATCTGCCACTGAGAATCACGGTGACCATGGAAACGGGACACTGGGTTTAAACCAGATGTGTAATAGATCTAGCGCTCTTACATAACTAACAGAGTCACACTTGTATAAATGATTCATGGGATTTGAACGCCAGTGAGTCAGTCGGTATCAATGCTAGTAGAATTACATCACGATCAATTACGAAACCCCAAAATCAACCGTATCTGACAGTCCAACTGAAGAGAGCTTTCATGAAAGACCCAGATCATGACTTTGGGGGTTTTATTTGAACCCTTAACACAAAGACGATGGCTTGTCCTTCAAGCAAAGTCCCGGTTGTGACCTTTGACCTCTTTCCCTGACCTGATGACCTCACGCTTAGAGAACACAAGACAAATTTAGCAGGCCGCGTAGTGGTGAAGACTCGTCTTCGTTTTATTTCAGTCCAGTCCCCACCTGTGATGCACAGAATGCATCCGCACGCACAACAGCGGAGAGATGAGACGACAGCGCCTTGTTCGCTCGGCCAGACGAACATGTTTCACGGGAGGTATTTGCTTACATTCGGATGGGCTGCGGATGTGAACATGTTTATGTGAAAGTGGCATGTTTTGATGCATGCGCTGTTCCCGAAGATCAAACGGACGACATTACAGAACAACGGAACCACGCTGTTATAAAACCAGATGTCATGTTTGTCTGTTGCTGTTTGCTTTAGTGATGTATTAAGTAACTAAGTAACTAGGATATTTATTTATTTGATCTTTGACATTACTCATCGGAGGAAGGAAACTCGACAGAAAAATGAAGTTACAGTCACCGAATTTTAAAAATGCACTATGACAAAATATCAAACCGGGTGACATCTGTTTGGAGAAGTACACTACGAACATACTCAAAAGTGTCAAGGTTTATCTTTGTGCGGTGCAGGCGCTTTTTTGGAAACTATTTTGTGACAAACGCCGCAGCGATATTAAAACCAAACATTCACATAAGGGAGCTCAAACACACAAAACAAATGTGAGATTACTAAAACCGCTTCAAAGAAGCCTGTAGGGAGATCTGAGGAAAACCGCAATATAACAAAAACTAGAAACATGTTGGAAGAGCTTATTTATAACAGTAGATACAATAGATAACAGCTCTCGCATGCTAAACAGATCTTGTGAACAACCCAAATGTTGATTCATAAAGCAGATCAGAAGCGCTTTTATTGCATCGCTGTTTCTGAGGTTTAATAAGCGCAAAAAGTCAAATTCCTGCCTCTCGTGGCTTATTGCTTTATTACACATCCTTTAAAAATCAATCTGGAGCTGGACGGATGGGGTTGGAGTTAAATAAACTGGCTGAAGTTGCTTCTTCACATCTTAGCATCCGTCATTGTGTTTACACTGGACATGACATGAATGTTGAGGATTTGGAGTAAAAAAGGAAACGGGGCCCGCGGGTCACCAGAATTGTGTTATGATGCGTTTCCTGTTGGTTAAAACTCTCCGTGTGGGCTGAACTAATGAGGTGGCGCAAGAAAGACACTTGTGCAGATTAAACCGTGAAACAGGACAGAACTTGTGCACATCCGCCAATGCGTCCGAGCACATTCTGTGTGCATGATGATGCTTTGTTGTCAGTTCTCATATAAGGTTCGACTTGATAAAGGGATAGTTCACAAAAAGAGAAACTTTCCAAATGTGAATGTCTTTCTTCTGCAGAACACAAAAGAAGATATTTCGTTGAACCCCATTGACTTCCATAGTACGAACACAAAACCACAGAGACATTTCTCAAAATATCTTCTTCCACTGAAAAAAGAGTCGCACACGGTAAACTAGAGTTCTTCTGAACAGAGTTAAATTTGCGTACGAATGTTTGATGCTTGTCATTTCTTTCGCTCAGTTGTGTCTCTTGTTGGGTTCAACAAAACTCGGGACATGTGAATCTGTTAAGTGTAGAAACACGTCATAATTGTAATGCGTTGAATATACACCCAAGTTTAGGGTGATTTGAGCGAGATGTTTCTCTCGACATTACAAACCTTTTAAACTCCAGGAGTTTGCTTTAATATCTGAAAATAGTTTTGCAGCCTGGTTGAGTTGGTTATGCTGTTATACTTCATGCTGTTATACTGGTTTTGAATGTAGACACTTGTCTGCAGAAAACACAAAACCACAACGTCTTGTCTAAAAATCACAGTTTAATGATGTGAGAGAAGTTTTTACAATTCACCAGCATTTGAAAAGCATTAAGCGCAAAACAGACATTTCTGCTGCGTTACGTCAAGTGAATTACTCGTGACTTGTTGCCATGGCAACAGACATAATTGACATCTTTGATGATTCACCAGGATCAATTTAGTAAAATAGCCTACACTGTAAAAAACTTTATAAGTTAAACAGCTTCGTTAAATTTTGAAGTTGAATCAAATTAGCTTTATGAGTCAATTAAACTTAATTATATTGAACTGACTGAACAAAAAATGTACAACTCGATTTTTTAAGTCAGTTCAATATAATTTCATTTGAATTGAATATAACTTAAAAACTAAAGGCAACTGAAATTGGTGACTTTTATTACAGTATACTTTTAATAAACGACAGTGGCTATAACATGATCGCATGTCTCTGGTCTCTGGCATTTCTCTTATTTCCAACATTTTGAAGTGATCTTCGAATTTGACAAAAACAAAAATGTTTCTTAACTAGTCGAACAGTAAATACAGTAATTAAGTCATGATGTGAAAGCAGCATGATACGGCAGAAGATTGTTGTGAAATGTTCTACAAATACTCCTCGAGACTAAACTGCTATTCCCGAGATCACTAAGAAATACACAATACACAACATAATAGAAATGTCTTAAACAACCTGGTCATTCAAGGTATGTGATGAGATTCAGTTCTGTTTCATTAAGCTGTGACAGATCATGTGACCACAAACCAAAAGCAGGGTCTCAAAGCCAGCGTGATGATTTTAAGAATGCTCATGAAACACAATGATTTAAAAAATGATTTGAAAGAATTGACGTCAGCCTGCTCAAATTTCATTGATTAGGTTCATTAAAATAAACATACACAGATTTTTGTATAAAGTCAAACTGATCTCAAACACTGATTAATTACAGACGGAGAGGAGAATGAGAAGTGTGGTGAAGATGAGAGTCAAAAGATGATGTTCGTGAAATGATGACGTCCCATCGGTGGGCGAGGGGTCCTGACACTGAGTGCATTCAGAGCCACACAGAGAACACACGGACATGTCACGTCTCTTCACAGACGTGTAGGACCGGACTGTCTTACGCACTGCAGAAGACATAAGAGAAATACCAAAAACACGCGGTGAAACAGAGCAAAATCAACATTCACGGATCAGACCGGTTTATGGATTTTAAGACGGCTTACGGGGTTCGTAATAGTCGTAGATCATAGCCACTGCGTCCTGAACGTTGGCCACCTTGAAATCCAAGATGGTGGGAATGTCGACACACCTTTCAACTGTGTTCACCTGAGAAAGATTTACTGTGAGCCTTCGCAAATGAAAAAGCCCAAGCTACAGTTCAATAAAAACAGAACTCACTTCGTTTAAATAAAGAATAACTCGTCCAGGAGGCGTCTCGATTCTTCGGACCACATCGTCTGTCTGCATGGTGTCTTGGTTCAAGCCGAACCCGGTGAGCAAACCCACATCCAGGATGGCCATGCCTGTTTGATTCAGACCCTGACCAGGTCTCAGACTTCAAGAGAAAATGATGCTTGTCGATCAGACATCCACACCGATGTTTATCAAGATCCTATATTGTGAAGTGCTTCGAATGAATGATCAAGGTATATCTCAGGTAGGTCTCACCTGAAACATATGTGGATGTTTATATGGAACGTGTCATCATCCGAGACATCCACATACAGATAAAAGAAGTCATCGGTGTACACGTCGCGGCGCCGGCGGGACGTCCTCAGTCCGTTTATGTTGTATAACACATTGAGCTAACGCAGTCAGAAAGAGAACATTCATTTTTGATCATATTTACTGTAAAGATCGTTAAAGGAAAAGTTTCAAAATGTTGTTATTTTTTACTCGCCCGCATGACATTCAACATGTTTTAAGACCTCCCGGCGTCTTCGGAACACAAAGATATTTTAAAAAACGATGTCTTTAATACTTTTCTGGACCTTGACAACAACTATCACCATGATGTCTATGAGGAGACCTGGAAATCTCTCGGATGTCCCTAAAATGTCTTTATTTGTGTTCCGAAGACGTAACAATAACACTATTTTTTGATTTTGAGATGAACTTTTCCTTTAAGACTTTTTACAACCAGACAACATGTGATGGTGAATCCATAGCAGAGTTTAATCTCTTGAAGATCAGATTGTTGAACTCTCTCTCTTTGGAGACCCCTCCTAAAACAGCTCAATATGTTGTTGGTATGTTACTGATGAGGAAAGTGGCGTCTGGATCTGTTTAATGTGCTTTATGGCCAACAATCAAAGGTATAATCACGCAGAAGACAGAAGATGACAGAATAGTTTTTGCATTACGTTTCTTTTTATCTTTATGGGTGTCGGTTATTTAACGCAGCTGCTTTTGTTTATGTTACCTGCTGTTAACCATGAGACGGAGAAGATGCTTAGAAGATAGCTCGAAGGGGTGGCTACACTAGCTAAAATCTAATAACACATACAGAAAGAAGAAAATCTAGCGTATGTCTTTATTTTTTTGAATAAAATTAGTTCGACTGGTGAGTAGGAAAGAGAAGATGATTCTTCACGCACCTGAAAGAGAGCAAAGCCCTGACCTCTTGCAACCACATCAACCTTTACTCTGTCTTCTGCATCCATCTGTACGAACAATAAAACAGTTTTTGTGTCATTTTGTTATGACTCCAGTGACATTATGCTGTAGTCTACATCATGAGGCATCTTCATGCAACTACGATATATTAGAAAGAGAAACATCTGATATCAGGATGAGAGTATAAACTCAAACTCTGTCATTTAGAGTTGATGTGCACTTACCATCAGGTCTTGGCTCTGTTGAAGCATGTAATTGGTTCTGTTTATGTTGAAGTTGGCGACAGGACCCATGAGATTGTTGACTGTGATGGAAAGATTCAAAAACTCAGAGCTGCCGTATCCGGCGTAGACCGAGAGAGCGTGTAACGCCATCACCGTGTCCTGACAACACACAACATTACCAAACATTAGTCCTGTCAAACGAAAAATGTGTTTAAATAATAAAAACGTAAAAAATCTCAATGGACCCATTTTACGGTCCAAACAAAGGTTCTTATTTTGCATGATTTATTAGTAACATTGATTTATTACTATCGGGCTGATGCCAAGAAGTCTGCGCGGTCGAGAAATAATATTAATATTATTCAAAGTTATTTCAATAAAAAAATGTAAATGATCATTTTGCATCGCTGTAGAACAGATTTACAGTTTATGCATATCAATACGGACCAAAAAGAAATAAAGAAAACCAGAAAATAATTGAATATGTAGAAAATATGGTATGGTTGCAATTTGCATAGAATGTAAAATAAGGTCATCGGACCGTTATAATCATAACGCTAATAATCGTGTATTAAGAAGAGGAATGAAAATGTATAAATAGAAAAATTATAAATTGGAATTAAGAGGCTATGCCATGAAATGAAATAAAATGAACAAAAGCATTTCAGTAATTATAGAAATCAATGGTTTAGCATTTCAAATATTGTAGTCAGACCATAATGTTAAAAGCTATTCTATAATTTTTAGAAATCATATGCAGCCAATGGCCTACTTCAGAGGCACATAAGATTATTATATTTTGTCATAATATATTTATATTTTTTAATATATAATTTTAATTTATTTTTAGGAAAATGACAGGGGGTCAGCGTTACTTCTAAGTGTAAATACTGAACACAGAGTGTGTCTGTGAGTAACAGGTGCATGCGTGTGTGTGTGCATGTGTGTGTGTGTGTGTGTTCACCCGTGTAAATAACACGCACATGTAGGCCTACAGAGCAGACACGTCTTCACACACGCTGCCAAACTCTGACAAAATACAGACATCGACTCTCTTGCGTGTGCTTGGCAACACCTTCACTGGACTAAACGCTTCGGCTTCAGATGTTCTTTGGTTTCTGGGCGAATAAAACATGCGTGCGGGATCCATCAAAGCTCACATGCTGGAAGCTGCTAAGCATCATTCTGATCGGCCCACAGCCAGACTTCACTTTTAATATCATCATTTGTTGTAACCATTGAAAGATAATTTTCTTATTTGATCTTAAGAATCTGTCTCGCTTTATTCAATTTATCTTCATTTCCCACTGAAACGTTCACCTGCCAAAATTCACCTCCCTGAAAACGTGTCATTTGTACGATTAGGAATACTCATTGTCGCCCCCTACTGTAGAAATAGATAACCTTACACATCAACCTAGACTATTCCACAATCCTGTCCCATCTCTAACCAACAGAACAAGTTTTCCGAAGGATCATTCATTCTGTCCTACATAAAGTTTGCATTCTGTGCTGAGAGAGTTTACCTGAGTAGATCCATATCCACCCAGATGGTTTCTCTGCTGACTGAGCCATTTCATCAGCATGAAGCCTTCCTCCATGCGTGCCTGTCTGTGCATGGACAGCAGTACATAGGCAGACATCTCGATATCTGATGAACGTGGCTGCCAGGAGTTAGACAGAACGTTTCCTGAAGTGCTCCATGATGGCACCCCATCTGAAAGAAACAGAACGTAGAGCTTTAAACCTGTAACTTCAATCATTTTACAATATTATTGTTAATAATTCAGTGCCAGTATTTGGTTTACACAGTAGATGGTGGTTTTGTACCCATTTATTTTTCTTTCTGTACACCTTACAGCCACGGAAAAAGACCATTTCTAAATACGTTTTTCTGATTTTGAAATTGACTATTTAAGTATGTGTTTAGGTAAAGTTATTATTTTAGTTTCATTCTGTGAACTACAAACAATATTTCTACCAAATTTCAAATTAAAATATTGTTTGTATTTGAGTCAGAATACGGAAGTAAAAATGATCGCAACTTCCAGTTCAGGGGGACTTTAAAATAAGTCGAACCAAATGAGACGCAATGGGCTAGCTGCACAAGATGGCGACCGGTGACCAGAGTCCGCAGACTAATTTCCGGTTGTATAACGCTAGCGAGTTGTTTTGGCAACGAAGTGCTCAGCAATGTAGAGAGGATCTGTCACATCGCTTGCATATTACTTTTTATCCAAAAACACACATATTTGCCGGCCAAAAATTCTCCTTTTCCCATACAGCGTTATACGAATGGAAAATACTCTAAAAAGCTCACCGGCGCCATCTTGTGCACCTGGTAAATTTGTTTGTTTCTCTTGAAATAAAAGTGGATTTAAACCCCAAAAACGCCCAAAAAACTAAAACACAACAACAAAAAACAAAGATGAATTTGACTTATTCCATTGTTTATTTATATAAAAAAACAATAGAAACCATTAAAGATATCCTAATGGTTTCCAAAAAATACCACAAGGAACCATTAGCTTTTCCCATTAAAACTGCTACAAAATACCTTCTTGTAGTGTGTTCTGGGTGTTATTCCAGTAAGATTTAAAGGAGTAGTTCACTTCAAGATGAGCCCCTGTTGACTTTCCATAGTAGGAATAAAAATTACTATGCAAAGTCCACGGAGGCTTATTTTAAAGTGAACTACTCCATGGTCCCACCAAAAGATCCCAACACACACCAGTTGAGACCCACACAGACCATTACAGTTTCCATAACAACCAATAAAATTCCAATAGAGTTTTGTAATGGTTTGTATTGTTTTTTCAGTAGGTATACCTTTTAATAGGTATTACATCATGGTTACTGGGAATTCTTTTGGCCACAATAATCCTGCTGTGAAACCTGATATCGCTGCAGCCCTTGGTTAATATAATATGGAGTTTGTTTGGCCACAATAATGTGATGAAGTTTTGTCATTGACATACAGTATAATATAGGACATGTACCTCTCATGATGGCTCTGTTTAACAGTTGTGTAAGGGCAGGTGAAGCCACAGAGCTGTTGGCCAGAGAGAGCGCATATGTGACCAAAACACAGACTGTAGTTACTGGTGACACCCAGAGACAGCTGAGCGGTCAGGTAGCTTCTGGCGGAAGACACACTTGCTTCAAATAAACTCTACCGGAGACACAAACACACTGTTATTTTTTATCAGAGACAACATAACAGCAACAAATATGATAACAAACATGTGTCTGTTCAGCACAATAACAGCATAACAATTGAGTTTCAATTTGATTAATAATTCATGGAACTGACCCTGTATTCATCGTCCTCCAGGAGCGCCATGAGGACGTATGCCGTGAGAGAAACGGGCCCGTCCAGACCTCCCTGGAGTTCTCTGTGAATGACGTAACCCGGCTCTCTGAATGATCCGTCAGGGTTCTGTTGGGTCTGTAGCCAAAAAGCTGTCCTCTGTATCACAGATGGATCAATGGGAACGAACGCGCGAGCTTGCAGGAAACATCTCAGCACGAACGCTGATAACCTGATCGACAGAAAACACACGACATAAACAAGCATTCGCTCGCTTCATTACCAGGATATTATGGATTTTAGATTTTAGTGTGAAGCATCCAGATGTGTGTACCATGTGCTGCCCGATGGATCGCTGTCTCCAAACGCGCTGAATGAACCATCCATCCTCTGATACGACAGCTCACGTTCATAAGCTGCAATGAAACACAATGTGGTTGAGACGGCGAATCTGAGTCTTGTGTATTCAACGTACAGAAACACACCTTCCAGCATGTAACTCATCGCTCGGTTCCTCGTCTGCTCTTGATTCTGCCCTGAGCTCCTCAGATACTGGAGAACATAGACGTTTGGAGCGAAATGAATCATGTTTTGTTCCCCACAGCCGTAGGGCAGCTGAATGAGAGAGTCCAGATTGCCGATCGACGGACCCAGAATATCACCTGTCATGAGGACACGGATGAAAGAGAATTTTATTGTAAAGAGAATATGAAGCTGACGTCACGCCCTATGTTGCATGTTGCAGTGGCGCCGCCATCTTGGAAGGATCATACTCCACTGCTATTATTGTTTTGATTTGTATCGTTACTTGTTTTGTTTGAAAAATGGAGAAATCGAATGTGAAAGAACCAGGGGCTTTTCCTGAACGACTAAGTGTGATGCTATTGCAGTTTTTAACTGGACCGACCTACCATTGTCATATTTCCTAATCAAACAAGAAACACAAAACGCTGCATTGAACGCGCTAGCAGCGATCCTCCAAAGATGGTGCAACATTCAACACGACGTGACGTAGCTTCACATTCTTTCTTTTTTTACAACCGTTATTATCCACATGAACAGTTATAGTTAATTATAGTATTTACTGTAATGAACTAGTACACTATAGCATGCTGTAGTAAACTGCGAATAGCATCACATAGTGTTGACTACAGTAAGGATGAAAAACAGTATTTAAAATTTTACAATAGTCAATACTATAGTATTGTTTCATGTATGCACATGCAAACACTTTTATGTAGATAGTTACTGTAGCAAATAACTGTTATATAGACGGTTTCATCGGACGCGCGCACTTGACCCCCGGTTAACTTCCGGTTTGTGTTTGGCTAGTGTCTAATAATATAACTATTTTATCTTATATAATTTACGTTAATATAAATTTATAATTAAATTGTTTTGTATAATAATTGTATTAAATAAACGATTTATTGAATTTTGTTGTATGTTCATTTTATGAAATCAACAATTTGTTGAACGGTTCCTGTAGTTTTGACGCGTTTAATGAAACCGTTTGGTACACTGACATCTAGCGGTTGAGCTTGGTATCGCAGTCTAAATTCTAAATATTAGACAGACAAGTTTAGTCAAGTAACGGTTCTTCTCAGTTTCTTTCAATTGGTTATCAGAAATAGTCTACAAGCGCTCTATTGTTTGTGAATGTGTACCGGAAGTTAACTGCAATCCATGAACGCGCGCATGCGCAGTAAATCAAGCGTAGCGTTAGTTCTGGCAGGTCACGTGAGTTCAGCTTGCATCAGCTGATCGCATCAGGTGCAGCTTATTAGCGTTAACCAATAGTCATACAACACACACTAGACTGCGTCCTATTTAAGTTGCATTTCATTTGGACGGCAGAGAGTTTGCCCAGAACAGTTTCATTCCGCCAAACTAAATATATGCTATGGTTAAATAATTGACGACAGTGGTCCCGACAGAACGTTTGTTTATGTGGTCACTTTGAAACCGTCTATACATTGCATAGTAGTTATGCAGCACAACGTTAGCAAACATCACAGTCTGGACCACGATGTGAGACACTCACCCACGGCGGACACACTGGCCCTCTGACTGCCATAAACCACGTCTGCTGGAAAAATAAACTCCATTGATCTGGTCAGAATTCTCTGATTTAATGGAAACTCCAGAAACAGCGTTTGAGTGTTCGACTGCTCCATTCCCTCCGGCTGAAAGGAAACACAAAATTCAAGAAAATGTCACAATTTCCTGGATTCATCTGACATTCGGATAGTGACCATACCCTCTATAAGGTTACTATTGAGAGCTTGTCAAAAAATCGGTCAAGATTGTTTCAAATCAAATACATTTTGCATAAAGAAAAAACGAGAATGCATTTACAGTCCACAATAAGAATTCTATAGAGTGCTAAATTGTCTTGAAATAATGTCATAAACTCTTAATGGCTTCATTTTCTTTATGCAAAACATTTCTTCTTCCAGTTGATATTTAGGTTAAATGAAAGCTCACTACATGTTTTTATGAG
Organism: Triplophysa siluroides; assembly: GCA_006030095.1. Taxonomy (NCBI): domain Eukaryota; kingdom Metazoa; phylum Chordata; class Actinopteri; order Cypriniformes; family Nemacheilidae; genus Triplophysa; species Triplophysa siluroides. The sequence goes on from VCII01000713.1 coordinate 1,474,344, forward strand.
ATTCACGTTTGATCAGAACTTTAGTCAGAAAATCACCTTGACAAGAATGGTTTTGCGGACTAAGTCTGAAGTGTAGATGGACGTGGCTTTGACAGAGAAGACGATCTCTCCCAGTACCGTGGCACGGACGGGGAACAGAATGCTTGTGACGTTTTGACTCATGACATTGACCTTCCTCACATTAGCCAAAGAAAATTCCTCTTGAGACACAAACTCAAACATGGGACTTTCTGCAATGACCACGATCACCTGTGACAAGAAATGAGTAGATTATGAGTCCATATGAAATCAATCCCTGTGGATTTAAATCGAAATAAAACATAGTTTTAGGCCCGATTCACATTTTGCGTCTCAAACCGTGCCGCTTTCTCTCTTCAAATGACCCGCGGTGCTCGCGCGGCATTTCGAAAAGTTGAACCCTTTCCATCTTGATGTGGGCGCCGTCGCCCCCTATTTGCGAGCGCCTGCCGCACGTCTACATTTAAAATAACGAATATGCATGCGGAAAAGACGCGAAATGTGAATCGGGCCTTAAACTGCTTTTTACATAAAATGACACGTCTTTATGTGACACAATCATCGATTGAAAAACTAATCGTAGGACTGGAATTGAACAGATACATTTTAAGCAGACAGCACTGAGGTGTATTTAATTAAATTTGTTTCAAGTTCAGACACAAATCCCACCTCCAAGTCCACATCCATATAGTTGAATAAATTGACTTCCAGCAGCAGAAGTTCTCCACGGATGATGAACGCCGGAAGATTGAGAGACAGGAAAAAACTCTTGAATACCGTCAGCTGGACAGAGGAAACTCAGCATGAGCGGTGTTATTCACATGTGTCAATATTCAGAAAGAATTGTTAATGATATATTACTTCTACTGGATCACTGATGCCCAAACCAAGACCTTCTGACAACACAATGCCAAACGCCACCCAAGACGTCATGCTGTCCGGCACGGTGAACGGAAAAGACTTTGAGGTGGAATTACTGGAATATAAAAGAAACATTATAGCAGTATTTCATTAAAGGGATAGTTCACGCAAAAAGGAAAATGCTGTCATGAATTACTCAATCTCAAGTTGTTTCAAACCTGTATAAATTTCGGAAGAACGTTAAGCAAATGTGATTTATGGGACATCATTGACTACCACAGTGGAAAACGTATTATTGTTGAACACAAATGAGATATTTCGAAGAATTAAGGAAAACAAACTATTCTTGAGCACCCTTGACTAACATTTTTCTAATATGGTAGTCAAAGGTGACTCAGAAATCTCAGTTGCTAACATTCTTCCAAATATCTATCTGGTGTTCAATCGAACAAAGAAATTCATACCGGTTAGAAACAACTTGAGGATGATTTATTCAAGACTGAATTTAGGTTTTTGGGTGAACTGTCCCTTTAACATCGGTCCTTATGTCCCAGAGTTCCTCTGACTTCTTAGAAGATCTCTGAGACATGTTTGAGACGTAACCGAGATCTCTTGGAAAGGAGAATAAACTGCAGGATACTTAAGCAAATCTTAAGAGATTGCTCTTTCACGGCTCAGGAGATTTGATGGACTTCTCACTTGTGTTTCATTTAATAATAATCATATAATTAATAATAATAACTTTATTTTATATAGCGCCTTTAAAAGTAGCATCTCAAAGCGCTTAACATAACAAAGAGAAAAGAAAAGTAATAGAAATTCACAATTATAATAAAATTCAAGGAAAATAACAAACAGACAAAGAATATACTAAACAATGAATACAAAGCAAAACTAAATAAAAACTAGACATGCACATAAATCTAAACTAAAAAAGTAAGTTTTAAGAGAAGATTTAAAAATAGAAAGAGATTCTGCATTTCTAATCTCAAGGGGGTAGTGAATTCCATAATTTTGGTGTTTTAAGAGATCTCATCTGTTATATACCCCATGTCAGCATCCAGCCAGATCCAAGTTTCAGGAAAGTATTTTCTCTCTCTTGTCTCGTGAACGGGCCCGTCTGACGGCTTGTGCATGTAGAAGATGTCCCCTGCTGTGGAACACATGAGCATTATTGATCATAGTTTTGTTTTCCATTTTCTGCTAAACCAACAGCACATGATGGGAAGTTCATGTCTGCAGTCTTGAGACTTACGAAATTCATAGAACATGTTGTTCTCCTGGTTCAGCCTGGCGTCTGTCAGGACCGTGACGCCGCAGTTCTGGAGAATCAAACACACTGTTCTCTTATCTGCGTGTCGGACAGGTGATACTTGTGTCCTTGTCTGAGACAATATTCATCAATCTGATCTACCGTGAATGCAGAATACGCAGCTCTGGTGTCCTCTGTGTTGGTCATCTCTTTGCTGTACGACATGAACTCCTCCAGCACCTGCAAAACACACAAACAAAAACCTCTCGATTGCTCATCTCGCATCATTCTTTATGATTACAGACAAAATGTGGAAAAGCTGTTTCAGGGTCAGCATTGGTCACCACCGACCCATTGTTGCACTATTGTGTCAATTCACATCCCGAACAATAAGTTCAGCATTGTTAAAAGCTGTTCACCCAGTTTCCATCTTTTGTCGTGAAGTGAAACTCGGGTGCGGTGTCGGGCGTTGAGTTACATAGGTCTTTTCAAGCGCGTACAATAGAAAATCACTCAAATCCCAAAGATGATTTCTCACACTTAAAATACAAACGCTGAATGAGATAAGACATCGGTTGAGAAACAGGGAAGTCCAAAAAGCCTCGAAACCGCTCAGGACTTCTACATTGTGTATTGAGGTCACAGATTATGACAGATTATGATGTGAGTGGAGATGAAGTAAAGAGTGTATTAGACCATTGTACCGTCTTGACTGAGATGCCATTGTCTGTTTTAGAGTCAAGCGTCGCCTTATCCACCACCAGAAACCCCACCAGGGATCCAGACTCGGAAACATTGACGGATAAAGAAACAGAGTCTCCTGGTTCAGCACGGTCCTGACTCCACCTCAGAGACACCTGAAATTCACATATTACACAACCTGCAGCCATTTTTATAGATGAATAACTTTTTTTAAGAAACACACCAACAAAAAAATAAGAATACTTTACCGTCATTTTATTAAGCATGCTTAAGTAAAGTTCTTAAAATCAAGGTACTAGCAGTATAAATGTAAGTGTATAAATTCAATACTTCTTGGGACTAAACTTGGTATATAAAAATATATATAATATATAAATATACTTCAATTTTAGTTTATAAAAGTACTTTTAAGCATACTTAAAACAGTAGTAAACTTTGAGTACACAACTAGTTTACAAATATGCTTTTCATTTGTTCTGCAAGTGAACACATATGCCCGGTTTCAGAGACAAGGTTTAAGACTAGTCCCAGACTAAAATGAAAGTTTAAGATGTTTTAACCGAAAATAACTTGCCCAAACATTTCTTAAAACATGTCATTGTCAGTGTTTGTCTCAAGATGCACACCAGTAATGTTTTATCTAAGGCATTTTATTAAAAGCGACTTCATTATTCTCATTTATCTAAGGCATAGTCCTGGATTCAGCTGTGAAAACAGGCCATAGATATTCTGATTGTTTACTAATTCCGTACTTGTAGCTCATTTTTAGTTTATGAAAGTACACTTTGCAGTATACTCTTGGTAATCTAGTGAATTTAAAATTATACTTAGTTTATTATTTATACATTCTTTTTGCACTAGGTATCCCACTATGCTCTATTAAGGTATTCATTTCTATACTTAAAAACAAACCAAAGTATGTAAACTATGTGAAAAAAAGTATTCAAAAGGCTACTCAATCTAAAAGTAAACAATAAATGTTTGGATTAAGAACAAGACTGAGTCAAATAATTGTTTCTGTCACTGTAAGTTGTACACGGTTCCATACTTGTAGCTCATTTTTATTTTATGAAAGTACACTTTGAAGCATACTCTTGGTAAACTACTAAGTGAACTTAAAATTATAGTTATAGTTTACTACCTATCATACATCATTTTTTGCACAAGTTATCTTGCTGTGCTCCTATTTAGGTTTTCTTTTTTATACTTAAGAAAACCCAAGTATTGTATAAAAAAACAATAACATTTTTGATTGAGAACAGGTTTGGGCCAACTTTTTTTCAAGTCAAGTTTGATATGTATGATATATTATGTCGTTTTGGTACATAAAAAGTAAACTAAAATGATACTTCATTAATTCTAGTATAGCACACTACAATAAAGTGTACCCAAATAATTGATGTTTTTGATCTGTCAATTTCATCGTCTCAGTCAGACTAGCACACATGTGATGTCAAAAGTGATGATTTGGGCTCTTACTGTGTTTGTCAGGACTTGTGTGAAAGTGACTTGTAAAGCGTCGTTGACTATCTCTCCGTCAGACAGTGTGTAGTACACTAGAACACAGGCCAGCGGAGTCCAGGAATGATCCGGATACAGACTAAAATTCAAGGATTCTGAGGTTCCAGCGTTCACCACCCGACCACGAGACATCACCTGCAGACACATCGCTGGTCATCACGGGTTAACCAAGAAAATTTTGATTTTACTTCTGGAAAATTCTGATCTATTGTCTACATGTTGATACTCTTACCCACTTCTCCTTTCTCTCTTCCCCGTCAACAGGTTTTGTCAAATTGCTAATTGTCTTTGTAACATTATATAACACTTCTCATAGTACACCTTCCCTTAGAATGCATCGCTTCATTGTATCCTCACCGTAAGTGGTTATGTGAAATAACTTGATATCCCCGCTGGGAAAAACTTACCACATAGTGGAATCGGGTGAGGTTAACTTGTTTGGGTGAATGGGTCCATCCAACATTGAATGAGATGGCTGATCCATGAACTGCACAGAGCATCACATGAGAACTGTTGATTGTGTTGAATGTGCATTATTCCAGCCATTATGGTGTATGAAAAATCCCGTCTCCGAATCCTTTACACATCTCCCCTTTTTGACTTAAGGAGAGTTTTTATTTCATGGAGGTGTTGATGTTGCACACATGCAGCCGATGTCTCGAATTGATGGGTCATAGATTTATCTCATCAATTTCAATCAAGAATCAACTCTCTGATATTTATCCTTAAACTGATCAGGAGAACTTAAAACAGAAACAAATGAGAGTGTAATTGTTGGAATGCATAAAAAGTCTGGAGGTGTAAAATTAATGTAGATTGTAGAGGTCAAATAATCTGGATTTGATGAGAAATGTTTGAACTCATATTGAGATCTTCAATCATATCGACTTTTGATTGCGGACTTGATGCGGCTCAGTTTGACACATGGTTGACATCTCTTCTCAAACTCTAATGACGGACACATTTGTCAGATTTCTGATCATTTTTCTCAAGAGAAATATCTGAGACGCAGATGAGACTTAAGCACAAGATTCCATTCGCTCTCCATTTACTCTCATGTATGTCTAGGAGGAGAAACCTTTTGCGTCTCTTGTGAACAACCGACAATGAAAAACAATGTATCGCATAAATACAAAGCATTTCCTGAAAACAGTGTACTGAATTTTTATGGTTGAATTTCAGTGTAGAATGATCGCACCTCTATATCAAGCATGGTCACGTCATCAGCGATGGTAGTGTGAAATGACACTATCCCATCAGCAGAAACATTATACATCATCTCTAGAACGGGAAGATTGTGACCCGGAGAGAAAGTGGAGACAGGGTTTGGTGGTTCGGGGGTACGAGGCCCGCCCTCTTCATAATCATTCATCATCATCATCATCCAGGGCTTGGACTTGTATTGGGTGATGACCAGTCGTACGCCTTTCCTCCGCTCTTCATCAGTCAGAGGCTGGCCGTTATACGTGGACACCTTCAACTATAATAGAAAAGAAAACAGAAATGAAAAAGAATATTGTGAAATGACAATATAAATGGTGTTTGACTGTGCTAAATTATAACACAATCATGTTAAGGTTCCTTAGGGGAGTGGTTCTCAAACTGGAGGGGCCCCAAGATGGATCCGGGGGGGCCCAGACTTTGTGGCTTTTTCTTTATCATAAATTGTATGCAATCAAACACCAAAAATAAGCCCACCAACCAAAATAATTGATGTTCCAGCATTGTATAACTGAACGTGTTTCTGGTTTAACTCAAATTCTACGTTTAAGATCATAAGTCTTACTTTATTACACAAAGGGGGCCTTAGTTACGACGAAAAAGTTTGAGAACCACTGCCTTAGGGTGACCATTCGTGCCAGCTCACTGAACAAACGTAAATGTAATGTTTACCAGAGAAGAGAAGGTCGTGGCTGGTTTTATGAACTGTGGATGTTGCAGGAACTCTATATTGTATTTACTCTTCACAATTATAACTCTCGCACTATTGTTGTATGTTAATCCTACACAAACAGAAATCGCAAACAACTTAAAACCATGAGATTATTCATAGTATTCAGTCTCAGTATTTGTTGATGCATCAGTTTGCAGGATACACATATAGGCAGTTGGGACACACCTGTAGCATGCTCCGTCACGTTCACACTGATGTCAATGTATTCACCGGATCTGTACATGTCATAGTTCATTTTCTCAACAAAAGGATTGCCCAATTCAGGTACTTCAAATGTAAAATCAGCAGAGCCATCAATCTACAACAGAGATGAAACGTAGAGAATAAATGGTTAACGGATATGAACGCTGGTTATTGGTTACGCTTAATGGTTAAAATTAAAATAGGTAAAAAGGTTAATGGTTAATAGTTAATCGGTCAACCATTGATTGAAAGAAATGCTTCTGTTGAAACCCTGCTTACCCTTCCCACCTGCTGGTATTGCATATTATAACCATAGAAAAAGTGATCAAAGGAAACATTCATGACACCACTGACGGGTTTCCCATAAAAATATCTGAAGATAAAAAACAAGAAGTTTTCAATATTCATCAGGTGTTTTATGAATCTTTATTTTGTTGTCCAAGACAAACACTTACCTGGCATTGACCGTCCCAACTAGCGTATCTTCATGATAATGGACAGAGGGAACGTCCAGATTCACTTCAAATTTAGGAAGTACTGAAAACACAAATACAGCCGCGGAAAACATTAAGAGACCATTTCAGAGAACATTTTTCTGATTTTAAAATGTACTATTTATAGGTCTGGGTTTAGGTAAAATGTTCATTTTTGTTTTATTATGTGAACTACTTACAACATTTCTCCCAAATTTTAAATAAAAAACATCATTTTCCTTTTCTTTGCAGAAAATGAAAACTAGAAAAACTGGTGAAAATAACAGACTTCAGGTGTTCACTTTGAAGAAATAAAGCAGTAATAGTTGTTCATAGTCAGTAAAGGTTTTTTAATGACTTTTTCAAAGTTGAAATTCAACAAACACTGGACTGTAATGAACACGATACACCGAGAAATGCTTTTGAAATGAAACTTTGGAACGATCTCTTATCTTTTGAATGCAATGTAAAGGCTAAACACGCTACAAGACTTTTGCTCAGGTTTTGCCCAGATTTTCAGGACTTGTTGCAGAAAGTCTGTGCCGGTCTGCAGATTTGATCAGTTAGTGTGTTTCTATCTGAAACTTTCAAAAAGTCTGCAAGTGTGTGATGTCTAGTTTAAAAAAAATCTGTTAAGATTTTAAAAGTCTTGTAGTGTGTTCCAGCCATAAGTAATAAATGTAAATCTTACCGTAGTATTCGACCCTGAACTGTCTGCTTTGCGTAACTTCCTATATGTTGGAAACAGAGAACGGTGGTGTTAGATTCAAAAGATATTCAAAGTAAACCTTTTTTTTTATCCTTACCTGCAAACTGTGCAAAAAAGTGACATTTACGCTGCGAATAATACAATAAATTTAAATAAAAATACATGTACAATTCCAGACATGATGAATATGATATCTCACTCACATCGATTGTAGCTATGATACTCCAATGGCCTTGTGATGGATTCTGAGAGAGGATCAGTTCTTCTGAAACAGCACCGAGGACGGCATTTACAGACAGCCACTGCCGAATCATATTCCCCCTCGGATCCTGTTCACAGAAAACAACCAGTGAGAAAGCAAGCATGAACCCCAGTCCTGGAACGACATTATCCTCCCGCTAGACTTACTTAGAATCAAGGTCATGTGTTTTTATAAATATGTGTGTTCGCTGGGGATCGAGCCCATGATGCTTGCCTGGTTCACGCAAAGATCTGCCAATTTAAAAATGATTTGATCACGTGGTGTTTGGACACGAAACAAATTGGCTCTTGTGCATATTTAGATGGTTCATGGTTTTAAACTCACTGGTGATTTTAATGTAATAAAAAAGGAAAATCAACATGTTTGTGCTTGATTGTTGGATGCAGTTGTGTAGTGGTTGGGATGGTTTGATCTGGGCGGTGATGGGGGTGAGGACCTTTCAGCTCTGAATCACTTAACAGTTTTCAGCTATTCTGGTGTAATCGGGGCATGCAATTATCATGTCAATAAACTTGTTTTCATTCGCACGCAGCAACTAAGGTGAATTTTCATGCCAAAGGCGGTCGTCACTTTCACAAACAGGCTTTACCTGTATATGGAGTGTGAGAAAAGCGGGAGAAGTCTCAGAGGGTCATATCTTTGACTAAGTCACCAAAACATAAAAATGTGGATTTTTAATGATCTCTTGATGGTTTTTAATCTGTTGTGTTTTGTCTGTTTGAGACTGGTTGATCTATAATTATTTTGCCTGTTATGATAAAAAATAATCAAACTTTTGAGCAGCTCACCTGGATAAAAATGTCTATCTTGCCCTTGTACGGCTTTCCATCGGGTGTTAAGGATACGACCCGAAACTTCACCGCCTGTCCCGGCTGGTAGCTGTTCTTGTCGGTTTGGATAAAAATGGACACGCACTTGGGGCTGAAGTTCATCGTGGTGGAATTTTTGAAGACTTGAGTTGGCCCGACGAAGCCCTTTACATGAAGCTCGTATGGATACGAGAAACTGAGGTCATGGTGAAACACCTGCAGAGGAGAATCATACCCATCACACAGCCTTCTGGTGTTCAATCGATTCTGTTATTTTTACTCAGATTATTCATAGATAGACTCTGATGTTCTGATACTCACAGGGGGGAGATCCAGCATTTTAGTAGAGCCTGAATAACATTGAATAATAATGAATAAAAATAACAATGTCAAAATAGTGAATAACAAAGCAAAACAAGCAAACCTAAGACATGAGTTTATTACAACAGGGTGGAGTTATTTAATGTATGTGTCATAGAACAGGCGCCCTACTGATTTAACTGATTTTGTAATAGTTTAATTATATATGATTATTATTGTTACTGATTGATTATGTTTTAATGTTGACAGTTTAATTTGACATATTTGCAAACATAATAAAACTGTGAAAATCATCCTCGATGAGAAACACGAGTGGCATCTATTCTGTAGGAGTACAATGCAATGACACAATAATAATAATAATAACATTCATAAGCACATTCAAATCTGTGTGATTTACCTCCTGGGATGGTGCTCTGTATTTGAGCCACACGTTTGTTGCCATGGAGGAGTTCAGTAGTGACGGTTATGGGATGTTCTGTGAGGACAGTGACTGACAGTGTGGCTGGAACTCCACAGCGCAGAACTTTAGGGACGGATATTACATAGGTGGGATTGTGTTGTGGGCTGAAAAACAATTCAAAGTTAAACGTGAAAGGTGAACGAGCAGAATATCGAATTGGCGAAAGTTTGTTTTAAGGTTTGTCTGAATCAGCAGAAATTGGAAGATTGTTTTTTTTTTACAATTTACTGCTTTTGTATAGCACGTTAAAGTTTCTATAGGATGACATGACCATGAATCTTTATGTTCTGGCGAAGTGGCCCTTACACCTCGGGGTGTGCATCATTTTCTAAGAATTCAACGCCCCGTCGTGACTCATTCCTTACTTTATGACATTCCATATCTAAAATTATAAAACATTTAATGAAGAGTATGTAGAATGGGATGTGAACTTTCAAAGCAGCTAATGTGCATCAATTTATTAATGTTGGTCTTTGCATTTGAAAAGGCAATAGTGTTCAAATGGATAGGGTCACTCATATTTATTTTCCACATTTTAGAAAAAATGTTACGCTCATTAAAACTATAGAATAACTGGATTAAAATAGGGGAGATAAATTGTGACTAAAGTAAATCAAAACTACTTATTTTCTCATGTGTGGTCATCCTTTGTGAGAATGTGCAAAAATCTTCTCTTGTCACTTTATCAATTCTTCAACCCTGGGATGGTTTTTAAACAGTCTATGTGTCTTCATCATTCAGTCCAAGCTCATTTTTGACAAAATACATTTTTTGTTTCGTTTACACAGTTACATATATTTTTGTCCACAAAAACAACGTTAAACATTAAAGCATACACATTTAGATCAAAACCACAAGAAATATTGTATAGAAGTGACCCAAACTATTGAATGGCAGCATCTATGTAAACTGTCACGTGAAAGCTTATCCAGGCCCACACAGTTTAATAAAGAAATACAGCTGAAGAATGAAACAGCACTGAATACCTCTGTCTAGTTGTGTTCTCCAAACTCATTCCACTGCAAACTAGAATAAATCCTAGGAAGATTTGAAGCCCCTCCATTTGCGGGTGCGACACTGATGTGAAGTCAAAATTACTGATGTCCTGAGACTAACAGGTGTTTTTATAGTGTCTTTGAACACCTGATCCTTCATCACTCCACCTACACACCTGAGGGCATAGAAGCCCATTAACACGGAACTAAGGCGACATAAAGGGAAGTATATAAGACATTTGAGCAGAACAAACAAAAGTGTAAAAGACAGTAAGAGACAAAAACAAAAAAACAAGAACCATTGCCCATTTTAAATGGCAATAGACAGGGGTCCTTATAATAGTTCCTAATAAGCTAATATTTAAAAATAAAAAACGAAATAAATAAAACACTTCCAGATTAAATTACTTCAAGAGTATAGGAATGCCAGTTAAAATACTTAAAAATAATAAAACACATATCTAATCGTCAAAAAGTAATAACAATCACCACAAAACGCTTTAAACAGATAATTAATTTTAATGAAATATTGCATTTTTGTTTTGTAAATTATTTATCTGTACCAGAAATGAACTTTATTTCACGCGTTTATATGAAATGAACGGCAGGTGTCGCTGTTAACAAAGCCAGAGCGGTTGAAAAACAGAGTTGCGACATTCGCATAGACGTCCGTTGGAAGAATGGAATGCGGAAGTAACTTTTGTCATGTAGCGCTCTATAGTTCCAAACATTGCATTAAAGCCCATTCATTTCATTTCCCAAACACCATATTATAAGGATGTTTTTGAAACAAAATATTGTTTTCCTAAATAAAAATTGATTTTTTGTATGTCTGTACGGTTGAATGATTTTCTATAAAGACTGCTCATTAAATAAAATGTTATCTACCCTCTCCCTGTATAAATGATATAATAAAATCTCTTAATGAACAAAATTGTTGTATTTTTAATTTTTCAGTGTAATTTGTGGTGCATTTACTTGCAATCATTGATTATTTATTGATAAATGACTTGTGCATTTTTATGTGAATGTCTTAACATGATTTAACCTTGGTATGTTCTGATGATCGTAGAAGCATGAGAAACAGATGAATGCATGCATACTTTTAATGTATTGCACGTTATGCATCCTTCCTAGTCAAATTAAACACACCAAACTGATTAATACTGTCTCTCTGACCCTCATTGTGTTGGTATTTAGTGAAATGTGTTGCTTCCACGGTCACACCTCCTTAAACCATTTAAACAGACTGACAGTTTGGAACTATTTGACAGCCCTGTGTCTCGATCACTTCAAAACTTGTCACGTGATTTCTGGAAAGGGAACATAGTGAGCGTCGATGCTCCCTGGTTTTTGCGGTGCATTGTGGGAATTTTTAGGGAACAAACGTTTCAGTGCACTGGAAGGATTTTGCGAATGAGACAGCTGACTCCTTGCTCAGTGCCCTGACTACTGAACACAGTAGCTGATTGAGACACTGGCGATATCAAAGTGTGTCGCAACTCTGTTTTTCAAAGGCTCTGAACAAAGCCAGCTAGGATACGTCACTCGTGAATCAGAGGGTGAAAGGTCAGAGCGTCATCTCGTCACACACGCGCAGCATCATGACAACATTGCGAGCTTTCACATGCGATGATCTGTTTAAATTCAATAACATGTAAGTTTCATTTATGTCGTATTATTATAAATACTCTCACAAAAAGGCGCTAAACAGCAGGAATAAATGAATTTAAAAAGCGCGATATTTACATGCTACTCCGAGTTACTCCAGAAAAAAACCATGGCAACGTTACAACAAAATACAGTATTAATTTACTAGTACAGATTTAGATTTAGTTTTAGTTCTAGTCACATACTGTTGAGCTAGAGTTCATGTTTTAGCTGTTGTTTTTACAGCCTTGACAAGATTACACCAACACGCAAAAGTAATCCTGTATTTTTAAGTACCACCTAAAAAAAGATGTGTTTACACATTATTTTAGAAAGTTTTTTTGTTAGTAATTCAGATAAATGTGTGTTTACAAAATGGAAATACTATTGTGCATAAAAAACATGGTACAACTAACGTTAGCATGCTAGCTGCTTTGTTTGCGACATCAAATGCTTTGTTTACCTCTGAAAACGAATGACAACATAATGTATGAATTAAGATGTTATAATATCGTATGCAAATGTTGTTAAATATCCTGATGGAACTATAATTCGGGGTTTATAATGCCTGATGTCATGCATGTCAGTGATATCCAATACATGTGTATGTGTGTGATCATATTGACCATGGCATGTTTTTCTATCCCACAGTAATCTGGACCCTTTTACTGAGACTGTATCCTTTAACATCAGAAAATGAAGAGAAAGTCAGATAAATATCTGTTGATATAGTCTTCGTAATGGCCAGTTTCAACACAATATATTTCTTTGTATGCAAAACAGTTTAATATTAACAAGATGCACACAATGTCTAACTACAAAAAGTGCACAAATATCCATTAATAAAGTAAGTAAGAGAGAACAAAACAATATAATCTCTAAACTGAACACAAGCTGATCAAACAGCCTGGCCAATATATTAGTCTATCTGCAGTCTGTGTGAGACAAATAAGGCTGTCGTACATGATTCGGTGTTTGTCCTTCACTTGTGTTTATTGTACAGTATGGCATCCCATTTTACCTGCAGTATCTGGCTCACTGGCCCGAGTATTTTATAGTAGCAGAAGCTCCGGGCGGTGAACTGATGGGCTACAGTGAGTAAAATATGTCATCACACCTCTGTATCATCTCTTTTACTCACCTTTCATGATGTTGTCTTTCTTCTGTGGGACAAAAGAGAAGTATCATTGAAATAAAACATCCGAAAAGTAGCGTGTATTTCCAGGAAGGTACCCTGTTGTGATGAGTCATGAGATGTTTAATAAGCAGTCACTCTTCCTTGCTGTTCCATAGAAGAATGAAACCAAGCGGTTAAGTTTAACTGTCAGGTGAGGTGTTTGTAACCCGTGTTAACTTTCACCTGTAGTCATGGGGAAAGCAGAAGGGTCCGTCGCCAGGGAGGAGTGGCACGGTCACGTGACGGCTCTGTCTGTGGCACCAGAGTTCAGACGACTGGGTCTAGCTGCTAAACTCATGGACATGTTGGAGGAGATCTCAGAAAGGTGAAAGTTCCTGCGCGTCTCTCATCGGTCATGTCCTGTGAATAAAAGCAGCCTGTGGATTTTGCCTGATGCATCAGGGAGAACAACTCTGTTCTGAAATAGTTTGTTTTCTCTTCAGGAAGGGTGGGTTCTTCGTCGACCTCTTCGTGCGAGTCTCCAATCAAGTCGCTGTGAATATGTACAAACAGCTCGGCTACAGCGTCTACAGAACGGTTATAGAATATTACTCTGCCAGTAACGGGGAACCAGACGAAGATGCTTATGGTAAAGTTTACGTTTGCTTTCTTGTAGCATCGCTTTAATAAAAGCAAACGAAGAGTTTGGTTCCAAAATTATTTAATCATAGTTTTATTGTGTTAGTTAGCTGTATTTTTCGAGTTATAATGGCTTAAATCAAAATAAACCAACTGCAGTTTGATTGATATTAATTGGATTGCACAATAAAAAACATGATTTAGATTTTTTTTTTAAACAGAGGACATTTTGGAACCAAACTCTTCAAATAGTTTCTTGTATGATGCTCTTTAATTTGTGGATGTTTGTGAGTAAACTCAATTGAACTCTTTCACCCCACAGATATGAGGAAGGCTTTATCCAGAGACACGGAGAAGAAATCTGTAATCCCTCTTCCTCATCCTGTCCGACCGGAAGACATCGAATAACATTAACACGTGACTCTCTGATTTGATCACTTGTGGAAATAAAGATTCGCTTTCATCATGAGATCAAGACTTCAGCTGAGCTCAGAGTTTCTATCACTTGCGTGTCAGAGAGTCACTGCTCTGAATGAACTTTTCGAATAGTTTTATGTTTGGATAATAACACTGAAAATAAAGGACGTGAGAGTTGTAGTTACATTTAATAAAGAGGTACAAATTAAAACCTGGCTGATGTGATTGTTTTTAAGAGAAATATAATAAACTGTAACAACTGATGATGTCATACCTGCTGAAATCTCTTCTGCTGGGAGACTGAATAACAGACGGCAGTTAAACAATCACCATTGACAATCAGTTTCAACATGTGACATTTCAGACACAAGCGAAAGCTTATTGGTTGTGAAAAAAGGTTATGTCACTATGTGTGTCCTAAAGTCACTGAGGCTGGGAAAGAGATAGTTTTCCCAAAAATAAAACTCTGTCGTGACTTATTCAACCTTCTGTGGTTCAAAACCTGTATGTGACTTAAGATATTTTGAGAAATGTCTTGGTGGTTTTGTCAATAGGGTTCAGTGTCGTTTGGTTACCAGCATTCTTTAAAATATCGTCTTTTGTGCTGAAGAAAGAGTCATACCGGTTCGGAATGACATGAGGATGAATTCATTCTTGGGAACACAAAAACAACCTTCCGCCCAAAATCAGCTAGGGAGACCCCAGCTTAAAACATTATTTAAAGGACACCAGTGACTGACACAAGCGCATTTGGTTCTCACCTTTATTTTGTTACAAAAGAAAAGACAAAACGAAACAGAGAAACATCGCAATCGATTCCACCGCAGCGGTTCAGTCTCTGTCTGCATCTGTCTTGGATTGTTTCGCCTCGTCCTCGCTCTCACTGCTGGAGCTGCTGCTGCTCTCATCATCACGATCATCAATCTCATTCTGTCTGCTGTCAGCAGGGTCCTGCTCCTCTGCTTCTGAGTTCTCCTGCGGTTCTTCTGCATGAGGAGGAACGTTCTGTTCTTCCTCTTCTTCTTCTTCCTCCTCCTCCTCCTCATCATCTTCTTCCTCCTCCTCCACCACCTGTTGCTGTTTCTTCCACATCTTGGCCATGGCCAGCAGTTTGAGATTGGGCTGGTTGGCAGCATCTTCAGGGAAAATGTAGTCATAGTATTCCTCCCAGCCAGCATCCGACTGAACACGTGACAGAAAGTAAGAACGTGTTCAAATGAAGAATTCTTTCAGATTATTAACTATTTTTAAGTACTTAAAAAGAGGTGATCTTAGAAAAACATCATCTCAAGAGGTTTACACTGATTAAAGTCTGTAAAACAAAAGTCTCTTTCAATTAAACAAACTAAGACTGTGCTTTTCTTGGATTTTTTTACATAATAAATATCAGCCAATCCACGTTTTCCAAGTTTGCAGTAAAACACGTATTGCAGTTCAAATAACATATTTTCCGCCTTGAATCGTCACATATTATAATCGATTTTCAACTGGCTCACTGTGAATCGTTACATCCCTAGTAGTTGGTGATCAGAAGATTTAAAATCTTACCCCATCCTCTGCTGTAATCTTTCTCCTCTTCTTCACCTTCTCAGGCAGAAGTTTCCTTACTCTTTCCTGGTTGGTAAACGTTCCGACCTCCTCCTCGAAGTCTCTCCAGGACTCCAGGAGCATCAATCGTTCCTCTTTCTCCTCACAGCCCTGCAGACCCTTATTGGCCTCCTCGTAGACCTGTCGGCATCTCTGCAGACGCTCATCAGTGTCAATGGACAGCTCAAACTGAGAAAAACTGATCCAAACCTGCAGACACAAACCACATCAATCAGATTATTATTTGAGATTTGACAGTAATGGCACATCTAGTGTATCAGAATGTAGTTGTTTTTGCTTGAAAACGATCACATGATGGTTTATACATCAAATATTTATGTGGTAATATTTTGGTTAATTCAATAACTTTTTTATCTGATTTCCTTATAATCTGGATCTTAAATGCAAACCCGAAGATTGACAAATTAACAACGGTTACGAAATATTTGTAAAGCAATTCACATTTATAAAACTGAGATGAATATAACACTTGTACAGGTGGTTGTGTTCTTACCTTGACGTGCTGTGTGCGCTCTAACAGTCTCTTATAAAGGCCACGTGTGTTGTCATATTCTTCTTGTTCGATCTCAAAGTCAATGTACGATTTCCAGAGCACCTAAAGCACACACACAGTTAAGAAGATTTCGTTTAAAGCCCTTTTCAAACTTGTATTGTTTTGTACAAATCAGAATAACTGCTGCCGACTCTAAAAGCGGTCGCACAGATACACAAACACGACCCGATCTAGAACAAGACCGAAGTGAGCGAGCTAGAAGGTGCGAGCCTGACCTCCGGCATGTCTAATCGTGGTTGTCCTATGGCCAGCTCAAATATGGCTCTGGCCCGGTCTGTATCGCCCAGGATCGCCTCCAGTTCTGCAAACTTGATCCAGGTGGTGCAGTTTTCTGGACTGAACTCCAGGTACTTCTCGTAGAGCTTCCGGCAGCGGTCGAACTCTCTCAACTGGAGCTCCAGCTCGATGTAGCCCTTGAACAGTTTGTTTTTGGGACACTTCCCGATGGCTGTGCCCTGAAACAAGAGAAGCCAGAAGTTCGAGACACGCATCACTCTCACATACTAAGTATTTCAGAGAGATGTGTTTGGATTATTAGTCGATTCTGGCTCACTTACCAAGCCACGTCTTGCGTTCTGCAAGTT
The DNA here is from genome assembly GCA_006030095.1 of Triplophysa siluroides. Lineage (NCBI taxonomy): Eukaryota > Metazoa > Chordata > Actinopteri > Cypriniformes > Nemacheilidae > Triplophysa > Triplophysa siluroides. The sequence continues at coordinate 1,491,435 of VCII01000713.1, forward strand.
CTTCTGTCTGATTTCAAACCGTCCGTATAAGAGCCAAATCTTGGCGAACGTGAACTGAATACAGAAAGCAGTACGGTTATTATAAATAATATTTCGGGAAACTACAGCATTACAACAAACATTATTTACCTTCTTGTGTGGCATAAGCTCCAAACAGGCCTGGTACACCTGCCGTGTTTTCTCAGGGTCCTAAACAAAACACCATTAAAACAAACACTTGCACAGAGAACTACTGACGAATGAACCCTGCAGGTCGCTGATGTCTGCCGTACCTTGACCTCCAGCTCCTCATAGAGAGCATAGTTAATCCACAGGTAGATGTAGCGTCTCCAGTGTCTCTTTTCTTGGATGGGCGGAGTGTTGGCTATGGCTCTCTCGTACACTTCTCGAACGGTCTCCGCGTCGGCGTCGCTCTCCACCAGACGCAGGTAATCAAACCAGGCGTCATAATTGTGTTGGGTTTGCCTGTGCAGGAGAAAATTATGTCTATGGGATTTGATATAGAGCGTCTGCGTAAAAACCTCCGCGAAACTCTGCACGCAAGCAAAGCCTCTGAAGCTTTTACATACCTTGACCTCTTCTTCATACTGAAATCTTCTTTTGCTGACGATCACATCCTCTATTCCTCTCCTGTCTCCAAACCTCTTTTCAAACACAGTGTAATTCTTAAACAGTTCCTGGGCCTGCTGTTTGGGGATTCGGTCCAAAGCGTATTTATAGATGACCCGAACTCTCTCAAACTGAAAGACAAGACACAAAGGGAACATGTGAGGAGGAAACGACAGCTTGATCTCGTGTTTGTTAGACACCGTGAACGCAGGTCGAACCTCTTTCTGCTTCTCTTCAAATCTGGCGAAAGCCACATAGAGGTTCTCGCTGATATGCTCTTCACCGAAAAACTCCACCCCTCTCTCGAACACTTTCCTCCCGCGAGCGATGTAGCCGTGCTTGTCCTCAAAGTTAGCGTACTTGATCCAGTTCTTTACTTCGGGATGGACCATGACGAGTGCTCAGCCATTAAGGAACATAACCAGTGATGCTTAACTTACAAGCGGGACACGTTTGAAACACATGTGATAACGCTGATGCGGCTGAATTTAAGGATATAATTTTCATAAATGCTGCGAGCCTTGTCCACCTCCTTATAGCGCAGCTCGAAGTTGATGTAGGAATGCCAGGCCTGTTCTTCTGGCTCCCACTCCATCCATCTCTCAAACACCTGCCTGCAGCCCGCGATGTTCCCCAGCATCTCCTCCATATATGTGTACTTGTACCTGGAAGACAAACGCAAATTAAGCTGTGTTCGGTTTTCTCTGAATCCTCTTGAAGACAGGAAGAAGGACCATACCAGAACTGATTGACACGAGGCAGGATGGTGATGGCTCTGTCCCAGATGTTGCGAGCGTGATTCACCTGCCGGCTCTTCATCTCCATCTCGGCATACTTCAGCCACAGCGTGATACTCCTGTGATCTACGTCCAACGCTCGCTCGTAGATGGAGCGAGCTCTGTGGAGGAAAGAGAACATTTAAACAAAAGTCCTTCACATGCGAACAGTTTATGAGATTCGTATTAGTGATTGATGTAAAAGCTGACCTTTGGACTTCTTTCAAGCTCTCCTCCCATTGTGCGTACTTGATCCAGTTACTGATAACTGTTCGGTTCTTCCTGATGTTGTCCTCAAACCCCTGAGTGGAGAGATGTGTAAAATGATTTCATAGTCATATATTCAAATACGTAACAGTCCTACACTGTAACATCCTCACGACAAAAACGAATTGTGATAAACAAGTGAAAAGAGACAGAAAATTATTGTATCAAAACCGCAACTCTCGGGTGACCGTGAACTTAAAGCTGTTTCTATGGCAATCTTGCCCGGTCCAATATGGCGGCGCCGTTGACCGACGATTGAGCGGTCACTTCGTTGTCTGAGATCACCGCGTGCTACAGTTCGTCTTTATATATTGTGTTATACATTGATCACATCACACACGTATCATACCTTCCTCTTCTTCAGTTTATAATCGTTGAGTTCTTCTTGATCGGTGATCTTCTGTTTGGGTGGAGGAGGCAGTAACTCAAGTTCTCTTTCTTTAGCCTCTCTGAGGAGCTGCTCTGCGGTGATCTGCACCTCTGCCGGGGCTTTATTCTTCACCTGAACACACAAACAGACGCATTGAAATAACATTCAACTCATTTAATAAAAAACCTGCCAGTTTATAAGTGAAAACAAACAGCAGCTCGACGTATGTTGACATGCTAACGCTAACTCACAAACTCATTGCATTACCTTCGCCACTTTCGGGATCCTCTGTTTGCCCGCCGCTGTGGACGCCATGATTTCTAAATCCTAAAAAGTTGTTATAACGCGACTCTTGTTGGTATTTTGTCGGTCTGCACTCTTTAATAAAATGCTAAAGAGTTAGCTACGTCTCACTGCCGTGTGTCGCACGGCGCGTATTCCGTGACGTATTCACTGTGCGCGCACCGCATCATCCACACCCGCCCGTCACTATGGTTACTGGACGCTTGCTAACAGCATTTACTCGAGCAATCGCCATTTAGCGTTTCGAAAAGAGAGGCTTTAGGTTGAATCGATCGAAAGGTTGGTTTGTTTCATTTCCTAGCGCGTAATATCATTAACATAGAAATAAAGCCGCCATGTTGCTCAATATAACGGCACGAAAAATAATGATTTGGTAAAAAGAAAACATTATGTGGCGTCGTTAAAATTCAAGAAAAGTGGTGGAAACGTTTACTGTTTTAATCTAATATTTTAGGACATAATATTACCAATTCAATTATATTCTGCAATAGAAAAAGATTATTGTTTACACAAGTGTGTATCAGAGTAGAAACTAACATCTATGTTGCTTTTTTTAGTTTTAACATGAGCACCATCACGTCATCAGCGGGAAAAGTTGAAAGTGTGACTGTGAGAAGAACCGAGTCATCGGATGCTCAGGAGATCAATAATCTGATCAATCCGTCCACCGTTGCAGTGTTTGGCAGAGTCAGTGTTATTCACCTTCTGTAAGTGTTACGGGGAAAGTTCAGCAATATGTGAATAAAATCATATTTTGCCTTTATGTTGCAAACAAATACGAAACAGGTTTTGAAAATATGAACTGGTCCCTTGTTTTCATACAATTATAATAAATAATAGGGACTGGGGCACCATTAAAGTATTATGAATATTAGGGGAGGGACAATACATCGATATGGCGATGTATTGTCGTCCTCCTCGAGCGATACGAGAATCAAACGTCGATATTTTAAATAATGAATAAAATAAGACGTTTTAAATATATTTCCAAGCGTTATTACGTCACGGCTCCACTGGGTGGCGCTTAACACATGAATGAGTGGCAGATTTTTTTTATTAGAGATAATATAAGTAACAAAAGTACCGTAATTATACAATATAAACAAAGAAATATATGAAATTATAGAAAGATGAATAACAATATACCACTTAAATAAAATACAAAATATGAAAGAAATGCATTACTGCATGAATAAAAAGGGATTCTTACGAAATACCTGCCAAATAGTGAGCCATTGTTAACTCACATGTTATAAATGCTTATTACATTTTTTATTCATTATTTATTTGACTTGAAAGCAGATTCATTATTATCTTGATGTTGTTTGCAATATAGGCTGTCAGACCAGACACTGGAGGGTGTTATGTTGTTTTTCTTATACCTGCTCACTATTTGGGAGGTATTTCGTTAGAGAATCCCCCTTTTTATTAATGCAGTTATGTATGCTATATAATGCATTTGTTAATTACTTATTAATCATAAATGAACACATTTATAAATGCTTCAAATAAGAGTACCTGTTATCCTAAAAGCATTAGTCACAAAACAGATTTTTTGTCTTATTGCAGGGAGAAAGCAAATCTGGCCGTGACACTGAGCACCAGTAAGGATAAAGTGCTCGCTCATGCATCCTTCTCTGACCACCCCATGGATGAGTTGGTGGATCAGGCATGCTGGGAGAATTTATTTCACAAACTCAACAACGGCCAAAAAATGACTGTAGGCAAATGAATCACAATGGCCCAGTTTTACAGACAAGGCTTAAGGCTAGTCCCAGACTTAAATGAATCTTAACTGAAATATATCAGTGCCAGTGTTTAGTCTCAAGATGCACACCAGTAGTGTATTCTTCCAACGACATAAATATCTTAATTCAACTAAGGCATAGTCCTGGCTTAAGCTAAGCCGTGTCTGTGAAACCGTGCTTATGTCTTTTATATTCAATAAGACATACATATATCTGATAGTCATTCTTATTTCCTCCAGCCTCTGAACACGCTCTTTCTGCATCTCTTCGTCGCCCAGCCTAGCTTCTCTATTGGGGGAGCTAGAGAGATAGTCAGGTAATGGAGACAGCTTTCCTTTTGGACATTTTCAATGTTCTTATGTATTTTGTTTTAATGTATGTGTTTATTTATTGAAATAGGCTGACTTATAGGTGTATAAATATGTTGCAATTTAAGGCTTCGGGTTTGCATCACAAATGTCTCAAAATATTTTGGCAATACACTAGCTCTTCAAAACGCGCATTTTCTTTACTATCATTTCGTTTATATTTTCGTTTTGATTGGAATATGACCCCAAACTGTGATATTCATCCGTACGCATTATTGCTGCTGTACTCTGTTTCATGTAAACCCACAGTTTGCTCTTCGATTTCGATCATCATTTCCTCAAATACGACAGACTTTTCTTGTGATCTGGTTAGAGTGCGTCTGAATCTTGTTTTCTGGCCGCACAAATTGTATCGACTGTAAAGCAATGTCTTCCTGCTTCCATTCAATCATGTTCTATTGAATCTCCAAATCTCGTGATCATAGTTTTATTTCCATCCAATGCAACTTTTAGAACCGTCTTCAATGCCATTGTGGAGCTGGAACACATCTGCCTCATGACTCCCTATAGCGGCTCAATCGGTAAGAAAATGCATTGTTTCAGTACATTTATCAACATCATTTTTCAATATATTTGTTTTAAGTTTTGCAACGCTCTATCCAGAAGCAGGACTAGAGAAGATCTTTGATCCTGTAACGTGTCTCAAGGAGGAAATTCAAAGTTCAGTTTATCTTTGTCATCGTCACAATCACTGTCCACGGCTCCATGTCCGCAGAGCCAGGTTTAAACACATCTACTTTTTTATTTAAAAAATTTGTACAAAATACAACATATAAAACACATAAACATGAGTATAATTCATAGTTACACTTTTTTTTACGCATTTTTCAGTATATATTTTAATTCAATGCTTTCCAGAGTGGAGGATCATGATGACATCATGCAGATATTTGCAGAGCAGATCGAGTCACTGGTGGAAACCCACGGGCCGTATTTTCTGTCTGAGCTCATCGAGTCTCAGGGCGAGGAGAATCATGCTGTCGTCTGCGAGGTCGGTCATGGCCGTTAACATTCCTTAAAAGTGATTGTTCAACACAGATGTTGCGCTTTCATCGATCAGGATTACAAATGCAGTTTACAAATGAACTTTTTAAGTGGTCTTAATCTCAGTTTTCTTTCCTACACAGCAGTATATTAGTAGCCCAAATCTATTTTCTTTCTGCCGTGGAACACGAAAGTATATGTTCCTCATAATTTTGTGATTGACTTCTTTCTTTATTCACGTTCATTGTGTGGTATAAAGAACAGTGTCAACATTCTTCACAATCTTCCACGTAAGCCTTTGAGATGAATGCATGCATTCTGAATGCATTTCTAAAAGTGGGACAGACATTGTGTTTAGTTGATGTTTTCTCAGGAATGATGGGGTGACAGATCGCCCTCTCCATCCCCTGCGGCGCATACTGACATGTGTTCATGCGACATATGGCAGATGAGGGCTCATGACATGCTCACAGTGCACATATTGTGTCCAGACATCTGTAGCGGTTTTGCCTTTTGTCTAAATGTCCGCAGAACGACTGTACATCGCCCAGGAAGATTACAAAAAGTGCCTGAATAGTTTCTTTCCAAAATCCATAAATGATTACAGAGGTGGTGTCGTCTTAGGCCATTACACTCGTGTTTGAAGACCTTTCACTTTGTAACATGTATTTCCCGTCTCATGTGCAATAAAAACTGTGTGTGTATATGTGTGTGCATGTGCAGATTGAAGGACGTGTCGTGGGGTTCGTCAGCGTGAGCGATCACACTGACCTGGAGCTTCTAAACACATGCTTTGAGCTTGGAGCATTTGAAGAACTGAGAAAGAGGATTTCAGCGGATCAAACAGTCGAACCAGAGGAGCCAAAACCATCAGAGGAGGAACATCTCACCTCGTGTGTGTCTGTGGAGGGGAAAAACACAGAAGTGAGTTTTTTTAATCATTGTTTTGGTGCCGCAAAGCCAAACATCACTATTGCTTTAGTGCTTGCTAAAAATCATCCCGCGCTTCTTGCGCTCAATTCATACAGTTTGAGATGAAAAAAATTGCACACCCTTGCCATCATGCATACTCCTTTACAACAACAAGAAGCTTTTATCACGTATGTGATGCCAGTCATTGGAATAAGCAAACAGACATTTACAGGGTGAATTGGATCCAGGAGAAGAGACACAAAGGTGGAGACCCTTCTGACACATCCCAGGTCAGAATAAGACAGACTTTACATTTCCCTTTCTTATGCTGCCCCAAACTCTTAGGAATCTCTTGTAATGTTGTGAAGCAGCTCATGTTTTGGTTTATTTATTGATTTTTCTTATTAGCCAGAGAATTCTGAGTCAAGAGACACGGCCTCCTGCGAGGATTCAGACCCGGACCGATCTCATAATGCATTCTGCATTCAGCTCTTTACTCTGGAAAAGAGGTTTGAAATGAGGTGAGATCACAGGCCTGAGTACTGCGTGGTGTTCAGAACACAAATGTATATTTTATATTTAAGAGGTGGCTAAAAAAATGGATAAACAGTACTGCGCATGCGCGCGTTCGTGGGTTGCAGTTCACTTCCGGTGGACGTTCACAAACAATGGGATACCCGATGCTTATTTATGATAATAAGCAAAAGAAACCGAGAAGAACCATAACTTGGTTAAACTCGTCTGTCCAATATTTGTATTTAGACTGCGATGCCAAGCTCCACCGCTAGATGTCAATGTAGCACACGGTTACTTTAAATGCGTCAAAACTACTGGACCAGTTCAACAAATAGTTTTTTGAATAAAATGGACATACAACAAAATTCAACAAATCGTTTGTTTAATACTATTATTATACAATAAAATAATGATACAAATGAATATTAACAGAAATGAAAGAAAATATAAATAGTTATAGGCTATATTAGGCTATATTATTAAAATATTAGCCAAACACAAACCGGAAGTTAACTGAGGGTCGGGCGGGCGAGCGACGCGTCCGATAAAACGGTCTATAGACAGATTTGGTTCTTTATTAGTTTCAAAAACATTTGTTTTGTAAATTATTAAATTTTATATCTTTTCTTACTTGTATATATTTGTCCTGAATGTCCAGTGACCCTATAAACGTTTGAATGGTGGTTTATATTTAATGTATACTAGGACTGTAAGCATCATTAAATCGACCTAGAAAAGTTGAAAAGATGTCCCGTCTAAACATCTTTAAAGAGAAGGGGTTCAGGTTTAAGCTGATCTGGCGGAGCTCCAGTTGCTGTAGATGTCTGAATGTTATTTGGCCCCCACTGATGGGCTCTGTGTGTCACATTATTGGGCAGCTGTTGTGGAATATGGAGTCCTGTCGCTCCCCACAGAGTATGAACATGTAATTAATGAGGAAAATGCTTAAAGTGACAGCGAGACCATCAAGACCACATTCTCTCTCTACCGGCCAACACTGACAGATGACGTTTCCAAACATTTCTCTTGTTGTCTTGTTTCTTCCGAAGATCAGCGGACCTCCTGCCGTACCTGTTTACACTTTATCCTGTGAGTATGTTATGTTGTTTGTTGAGCTATCCAGAGGTATTACTGAACCCTTTAGGTTTGAGTAAATCATGAAAATATGAGCTGCGTATGGTACAAAATGGAGACAACCAATCTGAAAATATGAAGAGTTCAGATGCAAAACCCTTTGAATCCAGTAGAATGTGGTATTTGATTTGAGCGGGTTTTGAAACAAAAATACATATATATACTTTAGATTATAAAAAAAAGTAAGAAAGATATTTTGGCTGGTTCTTTGTGGAACCAAAACTGGTTCTCCTATGACATCTCTGTGAAGAACCTTTCAAGCACATTTATTTTGAAGACTGTATGTGATGTACTGTGTTGTGTTGTGCAGGATCGGGAATACTGTGTCATCTCTGTACCCAAACCGGCTCCAGAATTCCCTCTCCTTCAGTCCTTCTCCAGAATCATTCCTCGTGAGAACAGCACGTTCCCACATGAGCTGTACCTGTTCCATCGCTGGGGGCTTCTCAGGTACACGCATGCACACACATCATATCAAATCAATCACCGACATCATGATTACGCATCAGTTGAATGTGTTTTTTCTCTCCGTCAGGACCCTGGAAGTGCGCGTCGCCGTGTCGGAGGATATCCCAGCAGTCCAGAGTCTGATAAAAAGTCTTAACCAGGAGAAATCCGTCCGTGATGACCTGGATCTATTTCTGCAGGCCCGAAAAGACGCGGTCTGTCACCACTACTATTCTTACACGTCTGGACAGTAGGTACAGGTGATTGAACGCAGCGTGTAATCTCTTATTCTCAGGATGGGGCGGCTCTTCAGGCTTTCGTGTTTCGGGTGCAGGCTCAGATTGTTGGTTTGATGATCATCAGAGATGAAGAGGTAAACCCGTTGTTGAACAACTCGTCACCATGTCGCCTCACCACAAACGCTTTGCTACATCTTTCTGTTTTCACGTTGCAGGACATTGAGTTTATCCGAGCCAACTTTGACATCGAGCGGTTTATGTATTTTAGCCATCACCAGCGAGAGGAACACGGCCGCCTGTGTCACTTCATCCTCAACCCAATATTCCAGCACCACGGCAAGCATTTCTTTAAGGAGGCGCTACGCTTGGCACACAAGACCTGCCTTTATCACCCTCTCTACCCGTCCCAGCACAGCCATGAGGTGGGCAAAACTTGAGGAACTGTGAAAGGAGATATTTTGAGAAATGTCTCAGTGGTTTTGTGATCGTGCAATGGAAGTCAATGGGGTTCAGTGTTGTTTGATCATCGACATTCTTCAAAATATCTTCTTTTGTGTTCTGCAGAGGAAAGAAAGTCAAACAGGTTTGAAATGACATCATGGTGGATAAATGATGAAATATGTCTTTAAACTAAATTACGAGTTTCTTTTATTCTCTTGTTAAACTTTTAGAAACACGCTCTCTCTTCACTTCTTTATTTTCCTCCTGTGCTTTCAGAATGTCAGTTCTCGCTCTCTGGCAGCCGTGCTGAAATTCATGGTACCCGTGAGGCCGAGACGGCAGATCATCTACCCGCTGGAGGAGCTGGCCATCAACGCACCGTCCCGCCACATCACCAGACAACAGGTCAGACAGAAATCTACAGGTCCTCCTGCTAGAAAAGATTGAAAGTATCACATCTGTCAAAACAGAGACAACAATCTACAAATCACATACTGCAGCTCACGTCATAGAGCATTAGCAACACAACGGTCGTGGGTTCGATTGCAATTTGGATAAAAGCGTCTTCCAAACTTGTAAATATAACGCTAACAGTACATTGTGGAGGAATTGTTAAACCACAAGAAGGCGCTGTGCTGTAATTCTGCCATCACTCATCACAACATGTCATTTGTTGAAACTCATTGTTCATAAAGTGTGAAGCGACAGCGGGGCGTCTTTGTTTCTCTCTCTAACGTTTATCAATAATCCATAGCGTGTGTGTACACATTCACGCCGTTGTTATGCGTTTAGTGCATCAGAATGGTTAGCTGTAAGTTAAACACAACACAGGCTCTTTTAGCCCGGGGTTATTGAACGTCTGCTGCTAATGAAGCAGATGGATGGAGGGAGCAGATGGTGGTGCATGTTTACGCTGGTTTCTAACAGGTAAAGCAGCAGTGTTCTTATCCAGCTATTATCACAACGACCAACATCTGCTGCAGACCTGTTGGTGATGTGCGTGTGTGTATGTGTGTGTGTGTGTGTGTATGAATGCGTGTGGGTGTGTGGGGTGTGTGTGTGTGATATCTGCGCGTGTGTGTGTTGTGCGTGCCTGCCTGCATGTGTGTGTGTGTTTTATGAGTGTGTGATGTGTGTGTTGTCTATGTGTTGTGTGTGTGATGTGTGATGTGTGTGTGATGTGCGCTTGAGTGCCTGCATGTGTGTGTGTTTTATGAGTGTTTGATGTGTGCGTTGTCTATGTGTTGTGTTTGTGATGTGTATGTGTGTGTGTGCGTGTTGTGTGTGTTGTGTTTTATGAGTGCGTGATGTTTGTGTTGTCTATGTGTTGTGTGTGTTGTGTGTGTGATGTGCGTGCGTGCGTTGTGTGTGTGCGTGCCTGCGTGTGTTTTATGAGTGCGTGATGTGTGCGTTGTCTATGGGTTGTGTGTGTTTTGTCTGTGTGCGTGCCTGTGTGTGTGTAGGTGTGTTTGTGTGTGTTTTATGTGTGCGTGATGTGTATGTGTTGTGTGCATTGTCTGTGTGTTGTGTGTGTGTTTTGTGTTGCTAGAGGGGGATTTAAATGAACACGTTTCATCGTCACAATCTACTTTACTCATAGTGTGTCATGTAAGTATTTCTTTAATAAAATACATCAGGATGCCATTAAAGAAAAGTTTTGTTACTCTCCTTCCTTCTGTGTGTTAAAGTTTCCAAACACCAGCTTTGGAGACCCTGAGGTTCCTTGTCCGAAACCCAACGATGCACCCAGCTACACAACATTAAACGTTCTCGGTTGTATTAGTGCACATCAGTATTTGTAAAGAAGCGCAGCGGGTTCTGAACCTCAGCTCGTGTTTTACAGTTCATTTGTGTGTGCGATGCATTAGCAGGACGACACAAGCTGTCGCTGCGTTTGGTAGCCGAGCAACGCTGGTGTCCAGGCAGCGCTGCAGATAAGAGCGCCAGGACGGCGTTAATCCTGCGTCCGCTTCAGATGAATTAATCAGAGTTAAAGCACCTGTTTGCTCTCCGTCAACAGAGTGTTGTGTTACGAAGGCCATAACGTTTCGCTGAAGTCCTGCATTGTCGCCAGCGTTTCAGATCCACGCACCTGTCGGCTTTACCTGCAGGGACAACCAAGTCGGCTTATTGTATCGTAATCAGATGAGACTGATGTTATGGAAATGTGGATTTGGGTGAACTTGATGAGAAATGTTTGAGTTCATGTTGAGGTTTACATTATATAACATTATATTTGTGAGATTTTCATCTCATTGATGTCTAAGTGAAAGAATAAGTGCGTTATTAAAAGAGGTCTGATCTGCAAAGTTTGTGCGAACCCAAAAATCATCTTCTCAGAAAACCGTGCACATCGTGATCTTTCTTGACCTGCTGATGTCTTGACACGTCCGGCATTGAAACCGCTTCAGATCGTGTATTTTATTACAGAAATGAATGAGTGTCTGTGAAGAGGCGGTCGCTGATGGCTGTGTATCAGCAATGTTTCCTTAAAATTCAACTGTTATAGTTCTGTGTCTCGTTCTCTCTCCTCCCAGAGTGCACTGCTTCTCCTTCTGTTCCTCCATGTTAAATGGGATAAGGTGTAGCGCGGTACAAATCCCTCAAATTATTCATGCTCAAGGGCCAATTAGAGAAGGAGCGAGCGCACGATGAAGAGAACACAGCAGATGTTCGCTTTCAATGCATTCAAAGACGACCTGCTTTAAGAATATGAAAATGGGCACATTGGAAAGTTTCAATGCATTATATTAGGTGTAGAGGCAATACTGTGTGTTTTTGGCGGAGTGGGTTTGCCGTCTCTCAGCGGCGGAACTCGACATTAGGGATTTTCCATTTGTTGAGATTAGTTAAGGTGCTGGCTAATGCAAATGTGTTTTTGCTCTTCGGTGTGCCGGTATCTTTTAGAAAGATGAGCGCTGGGTGAAACACACCGGCTCTCGCTTTAATATAACTATTGTGACGGAGGCAAACCTTCCAAACAGATGAACTCGTGTTATTGGCAATTTAGAGAAACGGCAGATCTGTGAAGGATGTTCGTGTGTGTATGACTGCGTCTGGGATTCCTCTAAATATTCAAGCATCGCCTCAATGTAATGCTTAAGGATTTGGCAAACTTAGTTAAATAAATCAAACAGAATAATTCAAAAATAATGTTAATAACCTATAATCGTATTCTTTCAAAACATGTTTTGTGCCAGATCTGTTTTTATGTCTTTTAGTACTGTATGAACGTTACGCTTAAGGATATATACAAAAAAAATGAAAAGACCTTTCCAAATCATTTTAGATAGATATATTGTGTTTATTTCAGTCCATATGTGTTGAATTTCAACGAAATCAAACCTCAGGAGTGACATAAAGTCATCCAACAGCCACGTGAAAGACTGACAGCATGACAAGACACATGAAAACTGTGATCAAAATCAAGGTTATCGCATAACAAAGTCATTTTTTACTTTTCCTAAATAATGTAGAAATATTACTTGTCTTGCTTAAAAAGATAACCTGAACTTGTTTTCTTTGCAGTATTTGAGGTCTGAAAAAATACAGAGCATCTTTTTTGTTATTTTCACCCGTTTCATTTTCTGCAAATAAATGCAAATAGAAACAATATTTTGATTTGAGAAATGTGGTTAGTAGTTCACAGAATGAAACAAAATGAGCATTTTACCTAAACACATGTACCTATTACAAATAGTACGTTTTAAAATCAGAAAAACAGATTTTGAAACGGTCCCTTAATTTTTCCGCGGCTGCATGAAGATAAAAAAAACATTCAAAACCACACAGTCTCTCACTTCCACCAAACAACTGAACAATTTTTATCAAACTCGTACTTCCTGTTCCCGTTAAAGGAGGAAGGACGCATGTGTTGATGCTTTCTTGTGTGAGGTTTGTTTTCCTGTAGCTCAGTGGTAAGAGCATGGCGCTTGAGGTCATCGGTTCGATCCCAGGATTGCACACACTTAGAAACAAGTGAATCAAATCGAATGCTTGCTGTTTTGGGAAAACCAAAATGAATAAATCCACAATAGTAAAACAACGTGTTTTCTTTTCAAGTTTGTTTTACGTTATACATTAAATGGAGTCATCCTGAAATAGAAAATTGTGATTAAGTATTGTGATTGATTTATATCAGTAATAAATCATAGGGATGCACTGACAACATTTGCTTCGAATGACCAAACCGATATCATTTCTCATCATCTGATCTCGTTTCTTCTGGCCAGGATCCCTTTGCCCTGTATTACACCAACAGAAAACTCAGCATGGAGCCGAAGGTCACCGTCAACACCAGGATCGTGGTAGTTGGAGCGTCCGACACGGGTTTAGCGTTCCTTGAAGCCTTGACTTTCTCGTAAGTGTCTTTTATTAGAAACGTAACTTCAATCAAACGTTACACACGATACTTGAGCTTTTAATAGTATTTGTGATTTTTCTTTCACAGCAGCAGGGTTCTTGTGAAACAGGTTGTTTTTCTGTGTGTGATTATCATTAGTCAGAGTGACTCGCTGGGATTTGAGCCAAACAGCGATCGCATGAAATCTGAGCTTACGGCTTATATAATAACACTCAACCCAGCGGGATTCAGTTAATACCTGACATCTCTGTGTGTGTGTTTTAAAAGCATCGCACACATTCACAGACTTCTTCAAAAATAGAAGTTTTATATTTTGTTGAATATTTCAAAGCTGTCAATCCCTAGCAAAGGGAAAATCACAGAGGGGATCTCTTCAATATTTCAATGATTTCTCCAAGACATCAATGAGATTTAGAGCAAAAGGAAACTTTTCTTGAAGTCTCATCTGCGTCTCAGATATTTCTCCTAAGAATGTCACAAAGGTCTTTAAGAGTTTCAGAAGAGATCTCAATAATGTAAACTGAGCTCAGATTTGTCAAGTCAAAAGTCAATATTGAAAGTCACCCACCTCAGCAATTTTAATGTAAGATTTTATATGATTCAGACGGCAAGAAAATGCATATAAAATGTAAATAAAAAAGGTGCAAATACTTTAATGGAGCAATTTGAAAGTCAGAGACAATATTTCTCCATGACAGACCTCAAATCAGTCACAACCTGTGAAAACGGCTTTGTATCGATTTGGTGCTGAAAATCTTTACTGATGCAAACACTTTTGAGAATAACTCCAGATCTGTAGCACAGATGATTCTCAATGTTCACAGAAAGGCAATTCTGGGGATGTCACGGGTTGGGATTCAGGCTCTCGCGGAGCGTTTGACCAAACAAAGCTGCGATTTAAAGGCCCGCTTGTTTCCCGAGAGCTGATAACTGCCTGGCAACCAGGGGTCGCTCTGCGGTTGTGTGTGCGTTTGGCAGGATCGGCGGGCACGCAGCTGTCTGATGCTGGCAGCGTGCAGGGGTCACGCGCTGGCCCTTTAATTAGCCCGCCACTGTTCTGCCGCCCGCAATTGGTGTTTGCTGTCGCTAATGACTTGACTAATGAGGCAGTTAGTGTCCACTAAACTTATGGCCGCTCGGCCCCCGTAGAGGCCGCCTGACTAATGGAGAAGGTGGAGGCCGTGTCCGACAGAGCTTATCTGTCAAGCCAAACCCACTGGCCCTCTTTTCTCTCTCTTGTCCTTTATCACCCCCGGGGATGGGGTGAAATGCGGGACCATAGAGGGCCGATAAAGATGCTTGGCCCCTAAACTTAGCAGTCAGACACTGGCCACAATAACGGCCTGTCAGTCGCAGATAAGGACGAAACACCGAGCTGGTGGTCAAGAACGCCCGCATAGAAAAGCACTCGCATAAGATTAACATTTCAACTCGGCACAGGCGAGCGCCTTCTATTCTTGTCATAAAACACGGACAATATCATTCTAGTTGAATCTTTCATGTATTACAGCAGTTGAAGTGAACAAATGATTCGCTGTCTTAATTCATTTGTGATTTTAATGAGATTGGTTTCTTTTCTTTTTTAACTATTTGTTGATTTCATTCCTTAGGAGATCTAATATATTATTAACTGGTCTCAGATGTTTCTCCTTAAATTGTTTAGAAAAAAAACGAGAGAGATTTGTGATCATTCTGACTCTTTCTCAGGAGAAACATCTGAGACACAAATGAGACTGAAGAAGAAATCATTTTCCTTCTCATGGGAAGTCATATTTTATACTCTGTTTCATATACTTTGACTGCAGTCGTCCAACATGTAAAATGAAGAAGAAACGCGCAGCTCGGTCTGTCTGCATCGCTTAGAGCGCTAGAATCCAGATCTGCGTCTGCGTGTCCGTTGTGCCTCCGTCTGATCAACGGTGACGGTCCGCAGACCTCAAGCGCTTCTCTTTCAACACACACCGGCCTGATTTCCTCTCCCGCCACAGATAGAGATCATGTCTTTCTAGCACATACAAAACAGGTCATTTACATGACAAGAGACCTTTTTACACTCCTGAGGGGACGGGGGGAGGGAGGCGGAGGGGGGGAGACCACTACACACAGGAAACAAAACAAGAGGGGAAAAAAGACAAAACAAAAGGAAAAGCTTTTACTGTGATGGTCGGAGAAGAAAGCGCTTTAACGCGGGCCAGCGTAGCGGTGGAAATTAAGGGATTTCAGCATCTGTCCGTCGAGTGTTTGCGGAATAACCCCACACACCCCGCGTGCTTTTGTTACTGTGCACCCGTCATTCAGTGGCATTCATTTCTCAACTGAAAAAAAGGAACAAAAAATGTAGGAAAAATAGCCTCATTACCCAAAATGGAGCAGATCGGTTGTGCACACGGGTGTGTTCTGCTCTAAAGCACCGCTGAAGCAGATTTTATAGATGTGAAATGAGGACCTGTGGCATCTGATGGCCAAGTATCTATTGAGAATATAGATCCACGGTGATTGTTATCTGTTCTCAAAATATAGATGTTATCAGATGTTGAAGGGACAATGATGTGACGCTCGTTGTGAGTGTCTCTGTGTGTGTGTGTTGTGTACAAGTATGTGTGGGGGGGAGCTGTATGTCTTTGTGTGTGTACCCATTTCAATTTTGGAGACCCAAAAGTGTCCAAAATCTGAGCACAACCTCCATTTGGGGAAAGTCCTCGGAAGAAACACTGTACAAATGTAGTTTTATAAAAAAAACTATATGATATATATATATAGATGTGAATAAAAACAATAGAAGTCTATGGAATCTGTGTGTTTGTTGTGTGTTTATGAGCATGTGTGTGTAAGTGCTGTGTGCGTGCGTGCGTGCGTGTGTCAAGGTTATTTCAGTTTACTAAAATTAAAATGTAGAAAACTATTATTTTTATTGAATAAAAAGAAGATTGTCCTACAAATTATTGGAAAATCTTAAAATAAAGAAAAATGTAATTGTTGCTTCAGAAAGGCACTAAAATAATAAACTAAGCTAAAATAAAAATAAATTCATCTTAAATAGCAACATAAAAAAATTAACCAATAAAAAAATGATAATATTAAATATAACAGAATTGCTATACATTTAAGTAAAATGACAGCTAATTAAAAACATAAAAAAATCTATAATAACTGGTGTTTGTCAGTGTTTGTGTGTGTGTGTGTGAGTCTGTGTGTATGAGTACTAGTATGTATGTTTGTGAGTGTGTGTGTGTGTGCGTGTGTTTGTGTTTGTGTGTATGAGTATGTACTGTATGTGTTTGTTAGTGTGTGTGTGTGTGTGTCTGTGTGTATTTGTGTGTATGAGTATGTACTGTGTGTGTTTGTTAGTGTGTTTGTGTGTGTCTGTGTGTATTTGTGTGTATGAGTATGTACTGTATGTGTTTGTTAGTGTTAGTGTGTGTTCGTGTGTGTGTGTGTCTGTGTGTATGAGTACGAGTATGTATGTTTGTGAGTGTGTGTGTGTGTGTGTGTGTGTATGATTATGTACCGTATGTGTTTGTTAATGTGTGTGTCTTGTGTGTGTCTGTGTGTATTTGTGTGTATGAGTATGAGTATGGGTATGGGTATGGGTATGGGTATGAGTATGAGTATGAGTATGAGTATGAGTATGAGTATGTATGTGTTTGTGAGTGTGTGTATGTGTTTTACGGTCTATGTGCCGGTGGTATAACCATGTGTGTATTGTTATTTTAACCACGCATGTATTTTATTGAATGTATTTTGATTTCATTATTTAGTATATTTCTTTGAAAAATGTGATAAGAAAGCAAGTGTTGTGTAACCAGTGCACAATACCGTTGAAGATGATATAAAGTAAACTGAGCATGAATTAGACTTCTATAAAACATGACACGTGTTAAAGGTTTTTCAAATGATCCCTAAAATATTTCAGTTCTTCTGTTTCCTTCTTTTATTTTCACAGTCCTCATCTCAGATTCAACAATCTCACCCTCATCTCCACTCACGGCCTTCCAGATCACGCCGCTCCTGACATGAGATTTCTGGCTACAAGGTGAGAGACGCATTACAGACGAGAGGCATCCAGAGAGAGATTTGTGGTGGTGCTGCGAGAAATCTTTTGCTCTATGAGCTCTCGGTCAAGTAGCTTATTTCCTCACCATGACAGATTTCAACTTCTATCATACACCAAAAGTGTCACCGTCCACTTTCTCAATGTGGAAAAGAGAAATGACATTTCTTTTTTGGATGAACAAGAAATAAATCTCAACTGTTCTTTCTGAGTTTTAGCTTATATTTGATTGTTGCAATCCAAAAATGCCACAGCAGAGGTTCATCCATACGTCTGTTAGTGGTTTCGGCACATCTGATTCAATCTGTCAATCCACATCACATCAGAGCATCAAATCTCAGTCCAAACACTCTTGAAGTGTGCTCGGAGGTTTATGTGTGGATCTGTTTCTCTACAGTCACTGCTACAGCTCTCAGGATCACGCCCAGCTGTCCTTCCGTTCCTGGATCAGCGTCGTGACGGACAAGATGAAGGCCATCGATCGCGAGGCCAAACACGTGGAATTGGCGAGTAACCACAGAGTACAGTACGACTGTTTGATCCTCTGCGCTGGCCTTCAGTGTCAGGTCAGACTTTACTCATGCGCACACACACTTTGTATGAACAGTTCTTTCAGAGCTTCTGATGTATCTGCACGTGTAACATTACAGATGCCCAGTATCACCAGTACAGACGACAGCATCCGGACCACCGGCACTCAGAATCCACCATATTCACAACCCGTCCCGTCCAACCTTTTCTCCCTCAATGACCAACACGACTGTGTGAGCGTCCATCGCTGGCTCATCGACAACTTTCTAAACCGGACAGGCGAGCTGCTTTTTCTTTTCTTTCAACCTTTTTTTTATGATCATTTAAGTTGATGAGCGTAACACAACAAACCTCTCCCACGTATTCATCTCATTTACCAAAGCGCTGTTATTCTTAAGCTGTCACCGCATAACAAGTAGCTCATTACTGTGAAGCTCGTCTCTCTCTCTCTCCATTTCCAGAAAAAATGATATTAGCAGGGTGAGCTAAGAATGAATCTGCCCGGACAGAGATGCGCCTCGGCTCGGTCTGATTAAGCCTATTATGTTTACTAATTACGGCCTCTTTAATAATGCGAGCGATTACAGTGAATGCTAATTGTACCGTCTGCACATGAAAGATATCTATTTGCTGGCATGAGAATTTGTGTCAGGGTCGGTCAGAGAGACTTGCTTTAGAATGGGTTGTCAACACAAATGACATCATGATAGTTTTGGCAGAGGTTCAGAGTGATGTTTGGACTTCAGCACCATGGACAGAGCGCTGAGAACGCTCAAGAACACTCCATACGGACGGCAGCGGCCGAAAGTGATGTCCGGAGGTCAGAGCTGTACAAGATTTGCTTTTAATGACCTGTCAGGTTCAACTAAACCATCAAAATATCAGGAATGTGGGTAACAATATAATAACATAATTTTACAGCGTAACCTCTAACGTACATTTCTGTAGATAAAGGGGAACAATTTGTAAAGTTTGAGAGAGTAAGGTAAATGAAAAACAATATTTATGAGGGAACTGCATGCCATATAAAAAAATCTAACCTCTCTTACTTGATTATAGTTTAAAACATCAACATTCATTTTGCACGTTTTACTCATCAAGATAGCTCATAATTAAAATGAATTATTTGTGACCAACAATCCTAAAATCAATCAAATAAAATGAATCCTAAAGTCAAAACTTTGCAGTTGATGGACTGCAGGTCACGGGCAGCACGTTATACTAAAATAGTGACCCCTTAGTTTTAAAATACTTACAGAATATATTTTTATTTCTAAACCTTGTACATTGTTCCTCTCTACCTACAGATATGTACTGTAGAGATACATTATTGTTACAATCATTATTAGCCCCCCTTGTATTTGTAACCGGGTTTTGCAGATATTTAACCAATAAAAAGTAATAAAAAGTGCTTGTCAACTTTGAGAACACGGTATTCAATCATTTAAAAAGAACAGTGTTTAATTGCAGCGAATTTGGACATACAAGGTTTTGGAAGGACAGCCACAAAAAATCAATAAACAGCATAGAAACGCAAAAATCTAATAGGAAATAAAGTTTTATCAAAACATTTTGTTGATCCTCTCTTGGTTTTGTCTCCTGACTTTTAAGCATTGCTCGTGTTGTCTTCATGGAATTATAAGGTTCTTTCTGACATTGTTGTTTTAATCCGTGACTTATTTACATAATATGTGGTGTTTTTTCTTTACGTTGTGTACATTTTGGGACTTTAGAAAACGAAAATGTACAACTACAAAGTCAAAAACGTTGAAGCTCAATATCTCAAAACTGCTCAGAATGCAGATCCTTATCAATCCAAGTGAGCGATGTGTTGAGTGTTAGTTTTGGTCAAGCCTCATTAAATTGGCCCAAAGATGTGCTTCATTTTACACTCAAAACGCAACTACACAACAACACACAACTATGTTTAAAGAAGAAGCAAAGATGTCAATTTTGGACATTGGTTTTGGCATGTGCCATCAGATAAGTCTTTTATTACAGATCCAATATCAGCTTAACACGTTACGTTTAAAACAAATCATATGCAATTTCTAAACATTGCAAATTCTATTTAAAAATACTATATTATGTCATGTTGCCATTACAGAAACATCCCTTTACACACACAGCTCTGCAGTACAGTATGAATGTTCAAGACTGATGCTTAAACGGGTTATTTTAATAACATTAGGTATGAATGTGAGTAATTGAGTGTGTTACGTGAGCTCTGCCTGATTAGTTTTCATCCTAATCTAAACATCAAAGCTCTTCCTACACAACAGATCTCTATTAGATCAGTCCAGAGCTGTCGGGGGGGTTGTGAGCGGTGAAAGAACATCCGAAGCATCTCTTGCTTCCTTCAGTGTCCGTGGCTCTTTCTCTTCTTCTGCTCTAATGGGACTTTCTCTGGGTTGCTAAGTGACCCTTCTCAGTTTCATGAGATTATCTCTGCGAAGGCTTTAATAAATTGCTTTTCTCTCCCTGTGTGACGATAATGGCCTTACGTTTATTTTACTATTAAGCCAAACTGCTTTTTATTGGGCGGAATGTAAGTTGATTTGTTGGTTTGATTGACTGAAACCCTTCGTATTGCTTTATATCGCATTATCTCCACATTTCGTGATTTGTATTTTTTGTCATACACCATTATTAGTCAGGCTTTACGTTTGTCACAGGGTTTTTTCCCCAAATATCTAACAATAAAGAGTATAAAAGTGTGCTTGTCAACTAAACAGCTCATTTGGACATCTGAGGTTTTGCGGCTTTAAGTTTTAACATCAACTTTGTCTCAAACGTTTCTTCCAAAATTGCTTACATGATCTTCATATCATCTCATTGATGTCTAGGAGAAACCATTGATGTTAAAGATAGTTGTTCTTTACTTTGATCTTTTAGCTCAGATCTTTTTGAGTTTCTCAGTAAAAAATGTTCGAACATCTAACAAAGATCTAGAATATGATGTTGACTGCTAGTTGTGTGTGTGTCTTCAGGCGATGCTGTGGTTTATGGAAGCGTCATAGACGTGTACACATGTGTGGAGACGCTCATGCGTCTGGGAGTCAGTGGCGGGCGTATTCATATAGTCCACCCCCCCGATGACACCCCGTCACCCTGTTTTCATGACAGCGCTGTGGAGCTCGCAGTCAAACGGGCTCTGGAGGAGGAGAAAGTCCACGTCCATCACAACTGCCTATTGGCTCAAATGAATGATGGACAGCACCCGGATCCAATAACATGTGTGTCCTTCACCACAGCTGGCCCGCCCATCCGGCTCCAGTGTGCAGTGAGTGAAAAAACTACAAACTAAACAAGAACACACTCAGCTACACCATCAAAACCATCTTATTTTTTATTGGATTATTTTAGTATATTTATTTGTAGGGATGTGAGGTTTTCATAGTTCTTTACTGCGTGTGTTTATGGTCATGATATGATCCCTTTAACATGAATCTAGCAAAATCCTTGTTTGAAAAATTGTGGAAGTGCATCACATCTTACTCGACACAAAACACAACACAGACTAGTTTTGTTTGCAATTTTGTTGTAATTTTATAAATGTTTTGAATTTGCTTTTATCTTTTTAATTTTGGTATAATTTTTTGGCAATTTCATTTTGTTTGTTTTCGTTTGTCTTTTTTTCTTCTTATAGTGCTATACAAGTTTCATTTTTTTTTCTTCAGTTTTTTATTAATTTTCAGTTAATAATTTTACTGCCCCAGCTGATTTTATTTATAATATTGATTTAGGTTTTCAAATAATACATCGGCTGATATTTTATTTTTGATTTCAAACAGAAATATTATAATAAATGTACTTTTAGCAAACGTACAGGTCATATAACTCAAGCTTGTGTTTTAACAGGTGCTCTTTAACTTCTCTGGGGAAACAGTTGACCGCGATGCCTTCCGTGCTATCAATGATGCCTGTTTAGTGTTTGATGGCCGTCTGGTCATTGATCGCAATTTCCGTACCAATGACCCCTCCATATACGCTGCCGGACCCTTAACTAAATACTCCCGCCGTTACCATGCCGACAAATGGACCGGTGGCAGCTTTAATTCCAAGGAAGTGGGACATAGTTTGGCATCTGTTCTGCTTCCGCTGTTCGACCCGACTGTGGAAGACCAGACACCGGATGACCAGAAGCACCTGATTCCAGTCTACAATCAAGCCAAAATGCAAGGTCTCCAAATTTCTTTTTATAGGACAATGAGTGTGAGGAGACATTTAAAAGCAATATGCCTTCATTAGACTTACGGTTATCAACTGTTGGGGAATAATTGGGTGGAAAAATCATTGAAGAAAAGACCCCTTTGTCTAACTCAGAACGCAAAACCATTGACAGTAAATCTACATAATCTAATCTAACGGGTTAAGTGATTTGAACAGAAAGGACCATCTGTTACACAGGAAGAATGTGTCTGAAATCAGATTTAAATCACATATGTGCCCAGAGGAAACTTTTATAGCTCTTTCATGGCTCAGTAGATTTGATAGAGTTGTTTTATCGTAAGCATCATTGCAGTAGATTTCTGACTCTCTTTTTTTATGAGGACAAGTGTTTCCATTTACTCTATTTGCTTCAATTAATTTCTAGGAAAAAGTATTGAGGTGTTAAAGAGATCGTATCTTTTTAATGGGCAATAGAAAGATATAAGATTCATTTGTTGTAAAACTTCCATTCACAGGTGGAAGGTTACCAGGCAGCTACAATTACCTCCATGTCACGAAACCGACTGCCAACAACACCCGAGCGTCATCAGACCAACATGTAACCAGAGAGCAAATCTTAGCATCACGTTACAGCACAAATCAACATTTAAGCCATATCTAACGGAAAACTTACACAAGTTTGAATGATTTGGTCTTTTAGGGTTGTGATATTGTGACAGGCCGCACAGAAACAGGGAACTACTTTTGCCTGCATCTCAACCGGCATGACGTGGTGGAGACCATCACGTGCCTCTCCAAGAATCCTCTTCCCATCTCCAACCTCCGGTGTCTCCAGGGCAAACACCAGATGCTGCTCAATCACCTCCGCTCCAGATACCACGAGGGTTTAGTCCAGGACTTGTACAGGTTAAAAAAACTCAGATAACATTTTAAGCTTTTAAACAAACAGGACCGTCATCATTCACCCTCAAGTGGTTCAAAATCTGTATGCGACTCTTTTTTTGTGTGGACCACAAAAGAAGATATTTTGAGAAATGTCTCAGCGGTTTTGTGTTCAGTGCGGTTCTTCAAAATATCTCCTTTAGTGTTCTGCAACAGAAGCAAAGTCATACAGGTGAGGGTGAATAAATAATAAAAAAAATAATTATATTTTTGGATGAACTATGCCTTTTTCACACTAAAGCAAAAGAAATTGAAAAACAAAGTAAGTTTTGCGGACAGAGAAATCCATTGGGATTTTTTCCCATTGATATGTGTTATATTTAAGTCGCTGCACCTAAACACAGAACGACCACAAGTGTTTTATCATGCGCAGGGTCATTTTATGACGCTCCAAATCAGATTTTTGCACATGAAGATGTGTTTCTGACAGCTTGACCTCTGCTCCAGTATTTTAACAGCGCTGACCTCTCGCCACTGCAATCATTATTCGGTGCCACTAATCTGTTTATGCAGGTGTGCAATCCGCTTTGCCGCAGCACCAGGACACAATAGTTAAGCCACCCAGCAGCTCTTATTAAAACAGGATTCTTCACCGCTCTTTTGTCATGACTCTGAATGTGACCGGCACTCAATGTCATTATGGAGAAGGGCTGAACATCAAGACCCATAAACATAATTGATTGGCCGTGATGCTGTTTATTAGACCTCTGTGCCGAGTGGACACAATTAAAATGATGTCTTTGTTTATTTTTAGTGTTAACGATAAATGTTCAGATATGGTTTCAAGTCCAAGAGATTCCAATATAGTTCCATTTTTGGAACGTTGTTTTTAGGAACCTGATTATGTGCAAAGATTTGTTAAAAGGTTTCTGAAATAAACGACAGCACACAGGCCTGGGAAGTAAAGATGAAGTCAATGTGGATGACAGAGATTCAAATTTTGGGTGAATTGTTACTTTAATACCACAAACGCGCCTTTACATGTTTTTCAGCTATTTCAGAGAGAATTGGTGCTTGGCACTGTTTCACGACCGCTTTACAGACTTTGAGCAAGAAGTTCGCCAAATCATGGATTCAGCCAAAGTGGAGGTTAGCACGCTTCCAATCTTTTGAGAACGGTTTGGGATTTTTTTTATTGATGTGTCTTGTGTTTTCTCAGGCCGATAATGGTTCGGTGTCAATGCACGAGGTTCTTCAGAAGATGGTGGGGGATAAAACAGAGACGGGCCATCTGATGAATCTCAGCGAGATGTTTGGAAAAAGCCAGACTTGTTCTGCTCTGAAGACGACCGTTCTGGATTATCTGAAATATAACAGATATCATCTCACTATGTACGCCCGGCCGGGACTGCTGTAGTCACGATAACATCACAATTAGCAGTAATCAATCACTTCTTTATCTTTAATTTCCTTCAGTTTTACATTTGCTGCACCATATGTTTGGGGGTGGGGCAATTTGAGCAAATAAATAAAGCAGATTAATGCCATCTCATGCAAATCTTTGGTGTGTAATGAGTGACATTCATTAAACATATCTGTTGTTGAATGTTTCATGTATGTGCTGAACAGTATTCGGTTATATATTATGCAGAGATGTAGAGCGCAGCGTGGCTCATTGGTGCGGCAGGGCAGATAAGGGCTGAATGAGGGTAAATCTGAGCCAGCAGCAGCTGTATGATAATGAAGGTGGGGCAGAAAAACACAGACGCATGATCCAACATCACAACACTAATGTGTTTTACTCCATTACTTTAGTTCTGTTGGCCAAAATGCAACATGAATTATTGTTATGATTATTGTTTTCTGTTTTCGTTTTTTTTGTCCTAAATTATATGTGGATTTTATTGTATAAATGTACACATGCATGGTCAGATACAGCATTGTTTAAATGTATTTTATATTACATTACTTATAGCTATCAAAGTATATGAGCATTTATTGATATTTCATAATTTGTGATCTCGTTGCTTTCTTTGGGTATTGTATGTAAAAGTATAGAAAATACAAGGATTGCGCAAGATATAATGTTCATCGTTGATTGTCAGATGCAACAAATGCGTTTACATAAGTTGGTTACACACAATGCAATTCCAAAAACACCTTTGTCGCTTTGCTTCTGCGCCGTATGTTGAAATAAAATAAAAAGGTCGGGTGCAGCAAACGCTTTTTTCTAAATCTGCCAAATCATCAACTCACTATCGGATTATTCAGAGGGAGATTTGGAGAAATTCCAGTATGACGAGACTGTTGCATTGGAATGACATCACCGCATATGAGCACAACAATGATGGCACGGACACAGACCGATACAGTTGAAGATGCGCGTTTGAACAGAAGGATGCTCGGCGGATGCTGCGCTTTGTCCGCGCACGCGTCTGTCTCCCCGTCCTGCACAAGCGTGTCTTTTGTAATGCAAACGAGAGGAGCCTCTTTTTATGAATTATGTATGCGCGCAATGAGTGATTAATACGTCCAGCATTCAGCTGTCGCGCATGCACTAAGCCTGTAGGCGTCTGATTTATACAATCAATTAGTTTGGAGACAAATTACGCACGCAACTCGCCACCTTTTTTGTGCGCAAATAGCTTAAAACAGTTTCGCGTGAGGGTTGTGCTTAAATTGCGCACGGCTTCTTTAAAAACTGGACGTGGTGTGTGTGACACATTTCACGACTTCTTTGTTGCCGTTTTAATTTCAAATTCTGATGGTCTGAGAGTGAAGAAGCCCCTTTAGGATGCTTACAAAGGCAGGGCACGTGTGCATTGATGGGACGCATCAGAGCGTGAAAAGAGGAGGAACCAGCGTGTGCCCAAAGCGTCCTAATATAATAAAGCTCAGGTACATCTGCTGAGCAATCTGCAAATCCCCCCTCCGCTACATTTCCAACGCAGGCCCTCCCATTTCCAAATCCATAGGGATTCCAACTCCATCTGATTGGATGAGGCAGCAAGGGGCGAGAACAATGTCATCCTTTCGGCTTAAAAAGAGTGCTGCTATGTCTCTGTGATTGAAAGATCACCAAACGCATCCAAATACAGCACCGCGCGTGCCTCTGATCCAAGCTCATCTAAAGTGCCTTTCAGTTGGCGAGGATGCCTAGAGGATTTTTAGTGAAGAGAAATAAAAAAGCGATACCTGTTTCATACCGGGTCCGTGCGGATGAGGATGAAGCGCAGGGAGCGTTTCCAGCCGCGCAGGATGCCAGCGCACCGCCTACGCACAGCCCAGCATCGCCGCGCACGGATGCAGGCGCCCTGAGCATCTCGCATGAAGTCAAGCCGGTGCAGTTCGGGATCCCGGAGACGGTGTACAGGTCCATGTACAGCCCGACGCGTCCCGTGAGCAGAGAGCACGAGAGGGCGTGTTTGGAGAGGCGGTTCAATCTGGGCTCGCCCATTTCAGCGGAATCCTTCCCAGCTGTGCCCAACTGCTCGGATCACGCCCCGTTCGCTCCCGTGGATCTAAAAATAGGCACCAGCAACAGCAACCGAACCGGTACCAGCAACCCGGTCCCATTAGCCATCAAAAGGTCCTCGTCGGATAGCGAGCGCAAAGGCAAACCGGCATCCAAGAAAGCCAAAGCCATGAGGAAATTGCAGTTTGAGGACGAGATGACCACCTCACCAGTGCTGGGCTTGAAAATCAAAGAGGGTCCGTTGGAGCTGAAACCCAGATCTCAGTCCACCGCCGGCGACAAGCCGCTGGGCGAGTTCATCTGTCAGTTGTGCAGAGAGGCGTACGCTGACCCCTTCTCTCTGGCTCAGCACAAATGCTCCAGGATCGTCCGAATCGAGTACAGGTGTGCCCAGAATGTGACAAGCTCTTCAGCTGCCCGGCGAATCTGGCGTCACACCGCCGCTGGCACAAACCCAAGCAGCAAAACCCGACGGGCACCAACCCGGAGAGCAATAAGACGCCCGCGTCCGTCAAAAGCGAGGAGCCGAAAGAGACGTCCAGCGACAGGGACACTCCCAGCCCAGGACTTTCCGAATCGGGCTCCGAGGACGGCCTCTACGATTGCCAACACTGCGGGAAGAAGTTCAAACGCCAGGCGTACTTGAAAAAGCACGTGATAGCGCATCACGACGTCCACGACGGCTTCCCAGCACCAGACAAAAGTCAAGTACCATTGAACCTGAGCGCGTCCGAGTGCCACCTGTGCCCGGTGTGCGGGGAGAGCTTCCCCAGCAGAGAGCCAACCAGGAGAGACACATCCGCCTGCATCACTCCGCGCAGGTGTATCCCTGCAAATACTGCCCGGCCATGTTCTACAGCTCGCCTGGACTTACGAGACACATCAACAAGTGTCATCCGTCGGAGAACAGGCAGGTGATTCTCCTCCAGATGCCCGTGCGTCCGGCGTGCTGAAAACTGTGCCTTAATCCACAGGATGAACCCGGATGCGCAACGAGAGACTGTTAAACTAGAGGATCCTGCTATTTCCACACGTGAGGTAGTTTATCTGGAGGTTCGACGCGTTTAGACTGTTCCATTATTTTTCTAGGATCTCCGCACAAGTGCTTTTAGCTTTTAGACCTAAGAGTCCTAGAACACATGCCTTGAATTCACAGGCTGTACATATATTTTCATCACTTTCTAGCTTTAATAGAGCTTGTGAAGCTGTGGGGATTTGACTGTAGCTTTTCTCCCTTTAGTGTAGCCAGAAATGCCTTGAATAGATGCTGTAAAACTGCCTTAATCATGTACATGTTGGAGGGGTTGCTTGTAATAATAACTTTTATATGGCTACTATTATTATTATTGTTGATGTGTGTATATCTTTGTGATTATTTATCTTATTATTTATTTATTTCAAATATTTTATTTAAATTATTCGTTCGCCATTCATTGATTTGTGATTGATTTTCTAATTTGTCTCGACAGCCAAATGTTTCATTTATCGATTGAAAGACCTTGTTCGCGTCAAATTCACTTTGCATTAGGTACAATCGTTTATTTATTTATTGTTTATGTTTTGTTAATGATGTTTTCGGCGCTTGTGTGTTTCTGCAGTTCTGCTATTTGTCCAAAAATACTTACTACTACTACTACTAATAATAATAATAAACATTCCAAAAAGTTTCAATGGGATCCAATAGTGATGTGAAATTCCGGCAGTTCAGAGAAATGTGTGTGTGTTCTGTCATGTGGAAACCCAAACACTGTGATGTCATAGAAATACATCATCAACTGGATTCTGTACTGAGATACATCTGCACTTAATAAAACACGTCAATCTACATCAGTCTGAATGTGGTTTTACTAACATCACCTGACATTACAAACACATGGGAAACAACAACACAGTGTTGCTTCTGAGACAAAGACACAGATGCTGTTGTTTATTTTATAGAATCAGCAACAAGCTCAATTTATTAACAATTTAAACATTTCCAATTGTGTTCCAAAAAAGTAAACAGCCAGAGCAAATGTTAATGTGTGACACGTTTTACTCCTTTTATTTTTAAAACATTTGTTGAATTCTTGTACCATAAACATGCAAGTTTTAATACATTTTCCAAGTTAAAAGCACACATGGAATGTCATTTTACACAATTATAATAAAAATGTTCAAACCTTAAATTAAACCAAAAGGAAATTTTACTTAAATTACAACACACGTGCCTGGTGTTAATATTTTGAGTCTGTAAAGACAAAACTAAAGTCTCTGGGTTGGTTGAGTCTGGGGTGGAGGTCCTCGAGTAAAAAAAAACCGGTTTAGTTCATTTATTTTATTAAAATGGCTACATTTTGCCATTAAAGTGCAACAAAATATTATCATGGAAAAACAACACAGTGTTGCCTGGTGTCGGTATGCAGGGAGCTTCTAGAGCAACGCAGTTAAGAGAGAATTCACCATGGACACCAAATCCCACAATGCATCACTTCAGATACACTGCTGTTATGCAGGCGCCTTCCCAAAGGCCACATCACACACACACATACTGCAGAACACACACAAACACACAGACATCCACAGGCGGCCTCCTCTCAATACAAGAGAAAAACAGAGAAAGAGAGTGAGAGACGATGTTCTGTGTATACAAAAAACAAACAAACAACAAATACACAACCACTGCTGCAGAAAACAAGCAAAACTCCAAAACATGTCGCTCATATGAACTCTTTATGATCCATTCCTGCATGTCAAATGTATTTTTCACAAATGCATAAATCTCGTGTACAGTCAAATGAACACAAGGTTTAAGAAATAATATCAGATATGTCAGATTACAAACGCAGACTAAAAACACACTGGGTGGTTTTAAACCATGGGTCAAACATGGAGATTGCAGGTTAATTTACTGTAACTCAAAGTTTGGTTTGTCCTTTTTATACCCAACCATGGATTCACAAGTGAGTCAACCAATACATTCACAGAAAACCTTTTAAACATATTCCGTTGAATTAAAGCTGTACGTTGTCCATCAGATGAAATGGGCTGAAAATATGTGTGATCCGCTGTCTTGTGGTATGACAAATAGATTCCTACAAATAGTTTTATATGCCAGATTGTGTAATCTCTCAATGAATGTAAAGCAGTGTTAATACGGTGTAATACAATTTTCAACTCATCTTAGCTGTTCATTACATGTTGTGTACATTCCATCAGTGTATTTTATTACAGAATGCAACTCTCTGCACCCCCCACCCATAATCACTAACTAGTGCGCGCGCGCACACACACACACACACACACACACACGCACGCACGCACGCACGCACGCACGCACACACACACACAGAGACACAGACTCTCCCTGTGTGAGTGACAGGTGGAGAGCAGCTGTAGAGCGGGCGGTGAAGATAACAGTAGATAAAGCCTTTTCACACACAACACACACACACACACACACAACACACACACACACACACACACAGAGAGAGAGAGAGATCAGTCAGAGTTAGTTCAGCATCATTGAGAGGGTTGATGTTGACATTACCTGTCTCTCTGAATGACCAGCCACTGCCCACAGTGTGTGTGTCCTCACGGTTTAACTGGACATATTTCAACTGGAATCCATCATCGAGGTCTGATTCACAGAGCAGGTGCATGCTGGGACACACAGAGACAGAGAGCGCAACACTTCTTCCATTGACAATAAAATGTACTGTGATAATAAAATGTTCATGTTTTCTCTTTTTTTCTCAGTGCAATGATACAGACAAAAGGTGATGAACATTTAATAATTCGGCAAGAAGCAACCATTGGACTAAAAAAACTCATTTATTTCTACCATTTCCGCAGAACAATGTGTCTGCTAAAACGTCTTGAGAAACAACAATTATGTAGATCAATCTAAGATCTTTCCTCATTCGGATTTCAGGAGTGACGCTTCATCTGAGAATATGGACCGTGAACTCCTTTGGTTACTCTGAGGAGTTAAATGTCAGTCTTTGGGTTTGGTGCAACACAACGCAACAACATCAAAACAAATCTCTTTACGTCACGCAAGTAAACACGCGTCTTTGAGAGGATGCAGGACACCTGCAGTCGTGCTGGTTTGTTTGCGATCGCTCCCCGCCTGCTGTCTTTGCTCAGAAGTCAGTCAATAGCGGCGGTGCGGTGCGGAGGGAGGAGCGGCGCGTGGCGGCTCTTATCGGCCCTGAGCTCAGACAATGAGAGCGAAAGTAAACACTTGCACTGCGAGACCCGCAGCAAAGCACACAAACCTCAAGGCATTTTCCAGTATGGCAGGTGTTTCGGTCAGGAGCTGACACGCACGCACGCACGCACGCACACACGTTGGGTTTCCATGTTTTATGGGGACATTCCACAGACGCAATGGTTTGTATACTGTACAAACTGTAGATAATATTCCCTCAACCGTACCCCTAAACCTAACCATCACAACACTTTCTGCTCTTTTAGACTTTCAAGATAATTCTGTATGATTTATAAGCTTGTTTCCTCATGACAAGGATTTTGGATATTGCCATCTTTGTGGGCACATTTTGTCCCAATACCGTACCCACACAAACGCAGACACAGATGTATATTTTACTATCTCCGTGGGGACAGTCCATAGGCGTAATGAGTTGTATACTGTACAAACTGTATATTTTATTATACAGTATATAACTTTAGTATACTAAGTATACTTTAACCTAACCTTAACCTTTTTGCATTTTTAGATTTTCAAATATTACCGTTCTGTACAATTTATAAGCTTTTGTGGCCGTGGGGACCTCAACTTTGGCCCCCACAGTGACACGGGTCCCCATGAGTTGGTGTGCATTCAAGTTTAGGTCCCCACTAACATATAAAAACCAAGTCCACACACACACACATACTGTGAATAACACACACACACAAAGTTCTGTATAGAACACGCACACACACATATAGGAGCACGCATGCTTTTTTTATCACACAATGCAATCTGAACAAAAACGTCACCTCAAAGTTTGTCATGATTTTACTGAAAATTGCATCTTTCCAAATCACTGAGACCTTGATTTTTTTCTTAGAAAACGCAAAGACTTGATTTGAAGTATAAACAATTTTACTGTTTTATTTAAGTAACGACTGTCTCAGACCTTTCTCCATAGGAGACACAAAAATACTGTAGCCTATAGACCTATAACGTTATGTGTATATTAAAACTTAAACAATTTGGTTTTGGAGAACTTGAGAAATGTTTGAGTCTGAAATCTAACTGGCTCGAAAATGATCGATGTTAGAAATGTCATCACATTCTGTAAGAGAGATATTTGTTGAAATTCTTAAAGACTCACATCATCATTCATGTGTGTGTGTGTTAAGTGTTGGTCGGTTTGGAGTGTCAGTTAAATGTGGCACATGTCTATTGTGTTTCAGGACCCCGGACCCTCTGCGCAGTTCAGCAGGAGGTTTGCAGACGGCTTTCAGAGAGGGGGGAGACACAGCTGATCCACACAAAAGACCGAGACCTCCTGTTCACAAGCAGCACACAATACCCCGACCCTAATGCTTGTAAATCTATTCACTGATCAGATGCGCGGCAGCACGCCACTCTGAAAGAGAGAGAGAGAGAAAACAACCAAAGACATTTGAGTTCAGGAAGTCAAACGAAGCATCTCAGATTCATAAATGAAACATATTTTTGCATGAATCACTCTCATTTTCTGGGTACTTACGTAAGCGAACACAAGTGCATTTTGCAAGTTTTCTGAAGAAACTGAAAGTGCTGTTTGCTCGTGCAGGACTGATCATCGTGATGCTGGGTAAGTGATTGCCAGGCCGTTGCTATGGTTGCTAGGGTGTTCGGGGTCATTATGTTTCAAGTCTCTAGGATATGTTGGATCTGATGGATTCTGATGATTTGAGCTTCATGTCTGTAGCACAAATGACACAGAACAGGTTGCAAGTGTTTAGATCTGTAAACATCAACCGTTCTGACGATTTATATTTGAATCTGCTGATGACAGGCTGACTAACAGCAAGATTTGATTTAGTCACATTTACTGTAGAAACTAAAGTATTTCGGTGGAAACAATGGTTACCAAAGTAATTGTACTTGAGAACTGAGGACAGAAGCATCCACACACACACACAGCTGTGTCCCTGAGCCGCTCAGCATTTAGGTTGATAAAAGGTCAATGGTGGGCGGGGCTGAGTTTCAGGGAGCACGACCAAAATTATGCAAATGAGCCTTGCTCGGTCACTGTCAGACAGCTGATTGGGCCGCAGACGAGTGCACTAATTCAACCTGCACACAGTCTGTACACACACACACGCACGCGCACACAAATGATGTCACCGGTGTGTTTTGTTTTTGATAACATGCAACAGAGCCTGAAATGGACTTTAATGGAAAACTACAAAAGCACGAACAGCAAAACAGAAGAAATTCTTTCCATTAGTGTGTGTTTGTAATCTAGATCAAATTGCTCACAAATGTCTTCTGAAGTTAGTTAAATGTGAGATAAACTCATTTGAGGTAAATACTGAATTTAATATCAATATTATTAATAATTTTCATAATACAAAATTGAGGTTTTCTTTTGGGAGTTGATCTTAGCTTACGTTTGAAACAATAAAACACTGCGGACTTCCTATGTTCATGGCTAAAAAGAAGAAAATAAATTATAAATTTTGTTTCCCGGTAGTGTGCTGGTCTGCCGCCATTACGTCGTAAGATTTTTCTTAAAACAACCGAACAGTCAGTGATGATAAAACCAGTGGTTCTCAAACTTATTTGTTGTAGTCTCGGCGGAACGTAGACCATCCGGGTATTTCTCGCCTACTGTTTTTTGCATACCGAGGTTTCGGACATACTATTCATGACATTTTCGCCTACTATATAGTATGGAAGTAGGCGATTTCGGACGCAACCCAAGAGAATTATGAATACTCATTTTAGCATACTAGGATTTGGGACAAACCAATTGTATTTTCGAAACTGACACACAACATATTAGAAAGAAATACCATCATAAGCTCAGTATCTCTGAACGTACTCTCTCTGAATCTCACCTGGTCTCATCATGATCTCACATGAACAGCATGCAGAGCTGCAGGGTACAGCGTGTGTGTTCTCGGGGGGGTTTCTGTCTGGCCTCTGGGCCTGCTTCTATTCTGGGTCGGAGTTGTGGTTGCGTTGCCAGGGCTGGGAGCTGGTGCCCGGGCGCGGGGCGGGTGACAGAACGACGAGAGGCCGTCTGGCACACAGGGAGCGGAGCCGTGGGAGTGAGCTGGCACGTGCCGCAGCAGCAGGGCCCAACAGAACCGTGACCAATCGCTGAAAGGGCCCGATTCAAGCGCGCAACACCGCGCACCTGAGACAGCCGTCAGGAGTCCTTACACACACACGTTTCAGAATTCCAACATTGGGAATACACAGAGTACAAACATCCACAGATATGTCGAACAATGTTTCTTGGTAAAACGGTTCAAACAATACGCACACAGAGCTATACACAAAATGTAGAATGCAAGTCTCCATTTCATCTCCACGCACAACCGAGAATGCATTTGCGTAGACGCAAACCTCTCGATCCAGAACAGACATCCAAACAAAGCTTTTATTAGTTTAAGAAGCAGAACGGAATTGCTGTCGTACTCTCACAACAGAGCAGAGGTTCACGGCGGACCTTTCTCCCAAAGCAATTTCATTAAAAATATGTTGTGTTCTGTTGGGAACGGGGAAGTGTATCACCATGCACGCTGCCATAGCAACAAGGACGATGTCACACGGGGTCGTTTTCTGAGTACGGCAGCGTTCAGCACAGAATACATTGCGAGCGCTGCTAAAAGGGCTCTCACACTCACAAATGCTCATTTGTTGATAGTGTTTTTGTTTGGCTTATTATACATTTATTTATGTACTTGTGTTAGAACAAACAGAAAACAACATCAGAGCTCTGTGCGGGGAAAGTTTATTGTTTATAAAGTGCTTTGTTTACATTCGCAACATCTCATTGAGTTTTGGTTTGTCTAATGAAGAACATAAAGAAAGTCTGAAACACTTTCTTCCTTTGTAGTTTATCTCAGTACTGTAGCACGGTATTCCTAGACCTTGCTCACATCATAAATTCTGTATATAAACATGCCATTTATATCAATATAGACTACACACAAAAAAACCTACAATACAAAAAATCCAATCTTCATATACTGTGGTAGGCTAACTGAGATCAGTTTTTATTGCACTCATTGCTTTTATGTTTACCTCATAAATCTCAATGTAAATTTGTAAGTCGCTTTGGATAAACGCGGCTGCTTAATGACTGAATGTGAATGTAAATGTACATATACAAGTAAAAAAAGAGGTTGAAAACACCATGGTATTAATTCTACAAGTCAAAAAAGAAAGAAATAAGACAGAAATTCAAAATTCAATAAAATGTTGATTTTATTGTTATATTGCAAACTTTATTGTGTGTAAGATTACACACGCACATACACACTATAACGTATTTTTTATATATATATATTATATATTTCAGAATACATATTTTTTCAAATGTCTAGGGACATTTATCTTTATCTAGTTATCTTTATCAATATTTTAAAGAACTTTTTTCAATGTGAAAAACGATGGAATGCAACATTGGAAATGATGTCGTGATTAAAAATCCCAAAATAAATGGTATATTTTCCCATCTTCAATATGAAGTCATCATTCGTCGTCTTGAAATGATAAGGTTCTATTATAATTCACAGCCTTTTTTGAGATATTGAGCTTCAAAGTTTCTGCATTCCATTTAATTTAGTTGATAAAACCTTTTTTTTCCTATACGTTTTTTTTCAAAATGTACACAACATAAAGATAAAAACATCACATTGTGTAAATAAGTCACAGAATAAGAACATGTGAATAAGTACATTTTGAGAAAAAACATGGTTATGATTTCGCAAAAACGTACTCTTGTTCTTTATACTGTACATGTATAATAGTAGAGGGTAGAAGCTTTTAAAATGTGCCTATACTAGATTCAATTATCAATAATTTAGTCATTTTGAAGTACTTATTACATTTCCAAAAACTCAAGTTCAAATCTTTAACCTGATTGCCTCAACCATTTCTTTCTCAAAAACATGTTTTATTTGCTTTCACGATGTAAGAAAATCTCATTTGGTATTATGGCACCACTACAAAATAAGCAAGTGGCACCGGAGAATGATTAACTTAACGTCTGCAACGTACACATTACCCAGAACCCCCCTCCAAACATCTGTTCATGCAACGGTACCATGGACAGCGCAAATCAATGCAGACTTCCCATTCAACATATTCTGCTGAAGAAAAGCCCTGCTCTCAATTCATTGTTCACTTCATATTGTTTGTCCCTTTTTCAGTCGGATGACATAACGTTCGTGGGGGTCGCGAGGGGTCAGCAACGGTCTACGCTGACATTCAATCTGCTCCAAAGTGGGTGTGTTGACAAGACACAAGCGTAAATCAGAAGGTAAAACGGAACAAGGTTGCGCTTTACGAACCTATTGTAAATCTGTGTTGGTTTAAGAATGGCGACGTTTGGAAACGCAAACACGTGGCTATTGAATGTTACGATTTCGATTGTGAAGAATGAGCGAGGTCAGAGCAACAACTCTCGACCGCAACAATGTGGAACGGTAGCGGATCCCGACCTCACATCAGGTCAGATAATTAACCTCTACGGATCACGCTGACCTTCCCCGGCGCTCCTCAACTGGGCCGATCCCGGAGGACGAAAGCCTCCTTGACATTCAGCCAATCGCAGAATGGGAGCGTAAGAGAATTCAGCGCTGCACGAGTCATCAAAGCCGAGCTAAAGACTTCAATTAACCTCATCAGCTCCTGCTTCTGAACAAGCTCCATAAGGCGAAGAAAACGTGTGCGCTGTCATGACGGAGCCGGCTAATCCAATCTCATCTGCATCACTCCAAATTTATGAGTTACATCCTCATATGCATTTCAGGCCCGGCGTGGATCGGTTTACCATCAGCCAGGTTGATTTTAACTGGAAATTGAACCCGGGTAAATGATTTAGCTCGAGAGTAATGACATTCGAGCTAAACGCGTCTGACGCACTAGTCGGGGAAAGATTTTTGGCGCAGGTATCGCAAAAACACGAAACCTCAATTCCTCAAGTGTTCCTGTAGCTCAACTGTGGGTTCCAGCCCCAGGAAATACACATACTGACAAACAGTGTTGGTGTGACTAGTAGCTAAGTCATTAGTTACTGTAATTCAATCTAATTACTCTACTGAATATGTCATTAGTAACTATTAATTCATACATTTTTCTGAATAACTTACCCAACACTGCTGACAAAAATGTTTACCTTGAATGCATTGTAAATCACTTTGGATTAAAGCGCCGGGCAAACGCACACTTGTAAATGTGACTCGGTTGAAAGCCCGTCTCTCAGCTGAGACCCTTGACTGCAAAGTTGTAGAACTTTATCAAGGGTCAAAGTGCAAGCTTTGTCTCGGGCTCATGAGTGGTGCTTCTGGAATTCTGCTGGAATCGAAAAATATTAGACTAGTTATCTTTATCGCTGATGACATCAGCGGGCGGGGAGCGTCTCTTGCTGCGCTGGCGGGCACCGGCGCTTTCTAATTAACACAGAGACAAGTAAGCGCTGTGCTGGCAGGTTAATTGAGCCTATGGGGCATTCTCTTACAGTACGAGCTGATGCCATTTCCCAGAACAATGACTCTGCGGCATGCGTGTGCGTCAGGGGCCGCCCAGAGGAAAGGAAGCGGTTATTCCGGAGAGGAACTTTGACAATGTTTTCATCCTTGCTACCTACCCATTACAGTTCCCTTTTTTTGGTTTTATTTGACGTACCACAAATTTACAGCGCTTTTACTTTTTAGAAAGTCGTTTGTGGTAATGCAAATGGTGGGATGCTTTACCAACTGAGCTGCAGATACTCGGGTACCCAAAGGAAAATGTTATTGCTCAGATGTTGCCCTTTCATAGCTCAGGAGATCCGATGGAGTTCTCAGTTGCGTTTCATTAAAGTATCAACTTGTTCTCGGATGTTTCTCCTAAAATTGCCTTTGAGAAATAAAAGCAGAAACAAATGAAACTGTAATTGTTTGAGGTGTAACATGGATCTGGATTTGGGTAAATCTGATGAGAAATGTTCGAGTTCATATTGAGAATAATATTGCAGACTTAACACAACTGAGCTCAGTTAGACACATTGTTGACATCTCTTCTGAAACTCTAATGACAGAGACGTCTGTGAGATTTCTGCCACCTGTTCTCAGGAGAAACATCTGAGACGCAGATGGGCCTTGAGCGAAGGTTTGCGTTTGCCTTCCATTCATATTATAAGTATTATTAAGTATCTATTAAAGTGTAGGAAAATCTGTAACAACCACGGGTCTTTAAGCATTGAAAGCTCCAGTTTAAAAGTGCCCTCGGGCTAACATGTCACCTTTATTTCTATCTGAAGGTCGAGCGATGATGTCATTGCATGTTGAGGTGTGTCTGTGATGTCAACAGTCAAGGCCTGTAGCCGAAACCCTTTGGGAACATCTCTGTCACCTCACCACATGCTCCCACGACGGCCCGACGCCTCACAGAGCTTCAGCAGATGAGCACACACCGTTTTGCAGATGGTAAACACACACACATCATGCTGACGGAATCGCTCATTAGACACTCCCAAGAACGCCAGATTTCCACCGCTTCGGCCCTGGCACCGCAAACCCGTCTCCGTTTTCTCATTCCTGGGGCCTTCGTAAATAAATAACAACAACAAACAGCAACAAGAGTCTTTCTTACCCAGCGGGGTTCGCAGTGACATATGGGAGCTCCTCGCTTTGGCCGCACCGAGCGACACGGACACAGATGGCAGATCTTAATATGGCCTCCTCTCCGTCTCGCTCTGAAATCCCCCCCCCCGGTCGCTGCATATTCAAATGAGCGACAGCCACTAGCTTAAGCCGCGTTTACAATTGTTGACTGCTGTCAAAGACTCGGATGGGTTAAACACAATGGTGAACAATTACACAAACAGTTTTGTCGAGTTAAACACAAGCGTCTAAGGTGGCCCGGGGTAAAGGGACGGTTAACGTTTACATTAAACTTTGACAGATGTATGCACATCATAAAGTTCACTTTACACACACTTATACTCCAATACATTCACACAATAACACAAAATACACCACAAACCCTTCAAATGCAGTTTCTTGTTTTTGGCAAAGGTAAAAAATTGCTCAGCTGCTTTAGCGATTCATTCACGTCTCACATATTTCTCCTAAAATAAGTGTGTCTGTCATTAGTTTCAGAAGAGATGTCAACAATGTCTCAAACTGAGCTCAGATTTGTCAAGTCTGCAATCAAAAGTCGATACGATTGAAGATCTCAATATGAACTCAAACATCAAATTTACCCAAATCCAGATTATTTTACCCCTATAATCCACATTCATTTCACACCTCCATACTCTCATTTTCTCCTTCATTTTAGGAGAAACGTTTTGGAGAAAGTTAACAACGAATTTAAACGAAACTTGTGATCTTCATACTTTCTCGAATCTGTCTCAGGACAAAAATCTGGAGATTGAAGCGAGTGTTCTTTAAGCGTTTCATTGATTTACAGTACGAGTGTATTTTAAAGCACTCAGAGTCGTAAACAGATGGAGCCCGTATCTCGCTTTCTGAAAATCCACTCCAGATCTCCACCTCCAGTGTATCAAACAATACGGCAGGCTTCTTCTCCTCCGTCTCTCCGCCCTCATCCCT
Organism: Triplophysa siluroides; assembly: GCA_006030095.1. Classification (NCBI taxonomy): domain Eukaryota; kingdom Metazoa; phylum Chordata; class Actinopteri; order Cypriniformes; family Nemacheilidae; genus Triplophysa; species Triplophysa siluroides. The sequence goes on from VCII01000713.1 coordinate 1,530,783, forward strand.
CCTTCTTTCTTGGGATGGGGGTGGGGATTTGGAAAGAAAGAAAATGGACTTCTGTGTCAGCAGCAGCGTCTTTCTTTAGCCTAATCCTCTCGCCCCAAGCCGCACGGTGCAGTGAAGCGCACGGTTACATGGCAACAATTAGGAGAGCCGAATCTCAGCACCTGGTCCTCCCCAATCTACAGCAGCTGACTTTACACACACACACATTTATTTATTTGCACACACACACACACACACAGCCAGGTGGCATCTCTTCAATCACATTAACTGGCCACTGTAGGGTTAATAAAGACTGTGGCCTCCTCCCTGATTTAAAGTTCCTCTGTTAAAGGGCCGGATCCCCACTTGCACGGCTGGGCCGAATGTAAACAAAACGCTTTAAAAAAAATTAAACATACTCATCGTAAACCTGAATGTTCAAAGTAATTAAATAAAGTAGTGTAAACTTCATTTTATATCTAACTTAAATATTTTGAGTTCCTGTAAATCTTACTTTTGAGTCTAACTTAATTTAAACAAGTAAATTCAAGAGACGATTTGTTGAGAAGGAATTTTTAGTTCCCAGCATGCTTTGCGTGAGACTGTATTAGGAGAGTACGTTGTAAAATAAAGTTTTTAGAAAGAAAAAAGCCTCGTTAATGATGAATTTACCTTGGATTTTTGCTGCTTGTTCAATTTACTTAACTTGCTTAACTTAAATCAACACAACTTTTGGAAAATTTGGTCACAACATGATTTTTTTATGTTTAGTCAAATGACTGAATCCACTCATGTTGGGACATCATACAGGAGTTGTGTTGTGTTCACAAAACAGTTAAAATTGGGTAGAGGACTTATATTTCCCAGCATGCTTTGCGTATAACTGCATTTTGAGAGTTATTTTCTTAAATAAGTGTTATTTTATGCATTTTTCAGTAAAAAGAAACACTTGTTAGTGTTTAATGTTCATTTATCTTTAAGGTTTTGAAGAGTTTGTTATATTTTTGAGTTTTATGGTTACCATCGTTCAGAAAAGCGTTGCCTTTGGTTAGGTCGTGGGCGGTTACAAACTTTTTTTGCAACTTTGCTGAATTCTATTAATGCAATGTCTTCTTATTGAAGTTAAATGAAATAATGTCTAAGAAATGTTAAAAATGTAACTATACATTTTTTTTATTACCATAGTATTAAAAAAACTTAATACTAAGTTAATACAAAATTTAAGTAAATTTTCCTCAATCTTTTGGAGTTTTTTGCTGGTTTAAAATAGAAACTTAATAGAAACTTTTGTTTAAATAGAATTTAAACTTCATTTTTTTCCTTCATTAAACAAGACTAAATATCTAAATGGTCACTTTTATTTTTCGATAGAAAATACCATAAAAAACAAGACAAATATGCTTCGTAAGAAATATTTTTTTTCCCCCGAGTTTACTATTGTTAAAATAAAACGTAAATAAAGAAAGAGAATGAGAGCCTAAACTTTTCAATTTTCGTGTAAACGATTAAGGTAGTTAAAAAGACCATTGTGGTTTGATTTCCATGATTCAATTCCACAGAACTCTTGTTACCGTTACAGCCGACAGACACTACACGAAAACCGTTTGTTTCTTGTTATTATAATGAGAGATGAGAGAACAGCCCTCATTATAATAACAATAAATGTTGATTTATATGCCTGGGTCGTGATCAATGGCGATTGTGAACGCACACTACGCGATAGACTTGAGCTGAATAATACCAACACCCTGAAGGTCTTTTGCTTTGAGCCGATGAGTGTGTAAACATTAAAGTTCTCCTGCATGAGAACCGATTCACATGAAGAAGAATCCTCGTGTTGTCAGCCTGATGCTGTTGCTTAATGGTTTACACAGGCTGTTGGCTCAATTACACTCATGATTCATGTTTCCACATGCATTTCTACACACACACACACACACGCACACACACAGACGCACTGAGGACGGGCCATTTAACACATCAAAGCCTGGGGACTGAGGGCTGCGAGAAGAAGAACAGAGAGATGAAGCCCCGCGTCACTTTAATCCTCTTTACGCAGCCATGTGTGGAGACACAGACGGACAGACAGACAGATTTCACTCAGAGTAGACAAGCTCAACACACACACACACACAAGCACGCAAGCACAAACAATGTTTCAGCAAGTGGCCGAATGCAGAACCTTTAAATGGCTAGTCATTGTTATGTTCCATCATTATTGTTGTGGCAGAAATTCTCATGTCGGCTCATCTTGACTTTGGAAAGCGACCTTGGGTTCCATCACGTGTCGTCCCTTAAAACTTCATGTCCCTGTAGAACACAAAGTAGCTTTAGTAAAAAAATGTCAATCTGCTTTTCATTCAATAACCATTAATAGGGACCTTTTTCACTGAAAAACCATGTTGAACTATAATGGAGAGATTTGGACGGCTAGTTTTCAGAGTTCAGAGGAGGAGAAACGTTTGTAATCACTGGCATAACAATGCGTTTACATCAAGGACAACGACATGTAAAGTTAAAACTCTTAGAACTGAGTTGTCGCTTTGCTGTCAGGAAAATGAAAAGATGGAGACACACAGGTAATACAATGATCATCATTTTAAGTTTTCATGTTTGCCAAACGAAACCTTCAGCATTCTCTTGAATCTCCTCCACCCTCGAAAGCCTCTAACCTTCATCCGCTCACGGTTCTGCTCTGGGATCAGCTGTGTTGAAGGTCTCGCTGGAGGAAAGACAATCAAATCAATCTGGATGGAGACGCACTCAGAGTACCTGCTCACGTAAGGACTGAGAAAGAGACTGTGTCATTGAGACAAACAGATGCAATGAAAATCAATTAGAGAAAAAAGAAAATGAGTATTGAGCAGAGCTTCAACACACGTCTAACATGTTGAATTAGGATTATTGCCTCGAAAAATGACAGGTCTTTCTGAAATGTTGAAAGTGTTTACATTGCACTTTCATTTATACAATAAAAATGTGTGTAATAAAACAAAAACAAGCACATCAAAACTCAATATATGAATCACTTTCTGTACTGGTCGTACAGTATGTGCGTTTTATATAGTTTTAACATTTTGGGACCTATACAGACCACAGATGAAAACAACATCGGTCCATTAGCACTTTCGGTTTTAATTTCACATAAATGAGTTAAGTCTCATTTCAGTTCTAACTGTTATGTTGGTTGAAATTTGTTCTGACATTTGTGTTTAAAAAGCTGAAAAAGAAAGTGCCTCTGGACCAGTGTTGTTCACGTTCTGCAAAATGGTCTACGTGTACAATAAGTGATGTATATCTTTTAACAAATAAATGGTTCAGTCCTTTACATCTGGGACGACGTTTTTTTGGTCAAGTGTCCAAATACTTCTTTGGAGTTCACTGTAAGCCAGAAAGCACACATCCAGACACTACAGAAAACGAAAGCAACGCAAAAGAGCCCAGGAAAGAAAGGCAGCGCTTGTGAAGCGGACATCTGAACGCATCTCTCACTGGCTTTTCTGCTGATTAAAAATGACTGGAGTAAAATCTTCCCCTTCAGTGAAGCAGTAACAACCAACAACGATTCCATTTCACATGGCAGTGATTTTCATTTCAGAGAGAGAGAATCCCAGAGCTCTGCTGGCAGTGACGGGTGAGACAGACAAAAGTGAATAATGAGTTGTGCACATCGGGGATTCCTGCGGCTCAAGGTGCCAGCGAGTCAGAGCCACACGGCAGCACCTGATGGAGGCAGCTGGCTTCTGCGCAGACATGTCCACACATGTCATTCCAACATGCTTCACGGACACGCTGTTCCTGACAGGAAACACACACACGGGCCAGAGAATTCAGCGCACACACACACGCGCGCGCGCGGAGTGCTTTTGTCACATTGTATTGCATTCTGCCTGACATTTAGATGTGAGGTCACGTCAATTACGAATTTAACCAAGATAATTGGGGGTTTTATAGTTTAAGTGTCAGTCATAATATATTTTTGGCCAATTATTTAGCCAGTCTTTTGCTTGAAATAAACGAATCATTACTGAGCATACCCAAATCCAACAATCCAACAGATAAATAAATGTATTTGATTAAAAAGTTGTACTTGCTTAATATTTGAAGTACATAGAACACATTTTTGCTTTTGAGTACAGCATAATGATTATTTTTGATTACCTTGAAGCTGTGACTAAAACAGGAGAAAATGAGTTTGCTACTTCTTCAATTTAATTCAATTCATCACAATCAAGAACGATTTCCAATTCCCAGCATGCTTCGTGTCAGACAGGGCAGTAAGTTTTAAAGTATGATTATTTTATGTTGTTCAGTAAAGTTGAAGACTTGTTATTGTTTAATGTTCACCTATCTTGGATATTTAGAAGAGTTTGACATATTTTTCAGTTTTGTGGTTATCATTGTTCAGAAGAGTGGTGCATGTGCTTAGCATGTGGGAGGCTAAATATGACCTGAAACATGTGTGTGTCACCAGTGTGCAATGACTGTGCTAATGCCAGTTCTGAGGTCAGTCTCTTCTTACATTTACATTTATGCATTTGGCAGACGCTTTATCCAAAGCGACTTACACTTCTTGCTCATACTGGGTTGCAGAAGTTAAGGTGTTTGATTTATGCCTTTCAAGACTAAGAAATATGTAAAATTAAGGAATAAATAATGAGTTAGTTATCTTGAAATGCGACTTGGTGTACTTATTTTTGAATAATGGATAAATGAAATATTAAGACTTTAGTCATTTTTATTAAACAGTAGTCGAAATGTGAATGTTCTGCTTACTTGAACCAAGAACCTCTAAAACAAAACAAAAATAGAGGCAACGAGTTGCCTTCATTTTTTTGAGTTTTGCCAATCCGGGTTTAAAGTGCACATCAAAAAAGTTCATGTTTCCTTCAGCGGTTCCCAACTGTAAACTTATAATAATGATTTATAATCTTAGATGTCGGGTGAGACTGCACGAAATGTCAGTCTGGCGTCATTTGACATCAACACTTAAAGATAATTTCACTTTAGCAAGCTGCGACACAGTGGAAAGTTACCGATTGCAGATGAAATGATAAAAATGGTTACTGTTGTTGTTTTCATAACGGAATGAAAACGTAAGAAACTGTCACCTCCCGATCTAACAGGAAAACGCAACTTATGAGGAGGTGATTTTTTTATGAATTTGTATGATGTGATTTGTGCAAAACACATACGACTATTAAAAAAAGCAAAAATGAAGCTACCCCCAACCTTCATTGGGAAGAAAGCAAATCATTCTGACATGTACGAATGAGATTGTCTGGATTAGCCATTTTGTAAAAAAGTTATAAATCACCATGAGAATGTGTTGGACAAGACACTCATTTCACCAAAATGCTTAAGACTACAGCTTAATAAACAACATTCCGGCAGCTGATACGGTTTCAACACTGGTTAAGTCCAAAGTGAAAGCTAAGCACTGTCCTGGGAAAAATCTGCGCTAATTCGAAATTTGGCAACCGTTCAGACGACCTGACACATCCCTGCGGAAATCTTCACCCTTCATACGGGGAATTTTCCACTCATTTCTGATGCACACACGTAACACACGTTAATCTTCCCTCATCAGCGCGATGGGTTGAGGCACTTATGGCAGATGTCCATTAGCGGTCGATCAGCAGGGTCTGTCTCTGTAGGGGCCGTGACAGGTCTGAGCGGATGTGTGTGCGCACAAGAGAGAGGGAGAGTGTGTCTCACCAAACCGCGCTGGTCCTGCCGAGTCCTCCCTCGCCCCTCGCGGGCGTCTCGAACACAAGCTGCCGTCTCTCCCCCCACCACCACCACCTCTGAGATCAGGAACCCACTTATCCTGCCACGCCATTGTCTGCGGTGTCCACACGCATCTGTTATGCTTGGGCAACACGGTCGCTGACAGACAGCCCATTGTTCGCCCGGCCGGGTGGAGGACGCACTCACAGTTTGGGGTAATTGGCTCTCCTAATTAGTTCAAGATACACACACACGCAATTGCTTTTTAATTAATCGCCATCCAGTCTCTAATGAGCAATCAGTATCAACCAATAAAGAGACAAAACACATTCAAATACTGAAGATTTACTTTTTTGTGTGTGTATTACTGGCCCAAGTGAAGAGCGCAATCTTTATATCACCTGCATCCTAAATACACCGTTGTAGAATGTAGGGTCATTTCACTAATATGTTTCTCATGATATCAAAAATCTTTTCATCTGAACATGAATGCTTGAAATGATTTTGGTAGACAAAAATATAAACGCATAAATCTTTTGTTACATAAGTTAAAACAAATTTTGTGAAAAAGTTTTATAGATCCGACTTGGATCAAATAAGGAATACAGTGCGGCCAATGAGAGCTGCTTTAAAGTCCCCATGAACCTGAAGTTGCGATCGTTTTACTTCCGTTTTCTGACATATTTCCAAGTGAAAAGGAAATTAGTGGCCGTGGCTTGGATGTGTAAAAACAGCTCATTGATTTTGAAATGAAACTGGCAGCTGACTGACAGTTGAAGGGGAGGAGTTAACGGATGCTCCGCCCAAGCCGTCATTTCAGGCCGGAAGTGCATTTTAGATTTTAACTGAAGATTATGAGTGTACACTAATTTTAACAAGAAAATGTCCCACATTGATAAGCCCTTTACAGTAAACGCTGCAATATTTCATGAAAAAAATTTTTTATTTATTTCACTGGGACTTTAACGCTGCTTTAAATCATCTCGGTGCCTATGATAAAATATACAGTTTTGATTTATTTATTTTAGCCACAACGTAATCCCCATACTTACATTCCACAGTTTTGATAGGCTTACTATTATCGTAAAATGGGGACAAAAAATAATAAATGACGCCAAAATTGGAACAGAAGCGTACGATCAGGCTCTGTTTCCTTAGTAAACAAGTTTCATAATTATTTTATAGATGATTTCATGGGACTTCTGGTCTATGTTTGGTTATAACTCTTTTTTTTATATTTTATTTAAATCAGTATTAATATTTCATTGTATTCAATTAAATTAAAACTACTCAACAGTTATTGATTCTTCGAGGCGGTCTACCTCAAAGTTACCGAAAGTTCGGGCAACGAAACGTTTGTTTGCTGTTGCCGCTGAAACCGTCTATACAAATATCTGATGAACAGTAAAAAAAAGCAGATTTACCGATTCATTTTGAATCAATAATGCCTCAAAAACAACCATCAGAAAGAAACACATCAAACAGACAGCTGAGCAATGTACTGTCAGGGAATGTCGGGGGTTTGTTTAAATCCTAATAATAAAAAGAAGTAAACACTGCTCAAAAATATAAAAGCAGTGAGGGAAAGCTGGTCTTGCCTAATCCCAGAATACCATCATGTCCCGTGTTGCCATGGATTCTGTAACCTGATAATGTGAACAGACTGTTCCATCACTGTGGGAATACGGACGGGCGTCTCTGAACCCCCTCTGGACTGCTGCTTATGATGACTGTACCAGAACCTGTAGATTTTCACAGAACAAAACTTGACAATAATGACATTTTCATCACAACACAGCCGTTTTGTTGTGTTGTTTTATATAAAACATGAATCTGTTCAATAATAGGTTTAGCTCTTCAATGAGTGCGTTTACATGCACAGTCTTACTCCAATTATGCTCAATAAAATGATAACAAGTAAGGTCTTAATCGGAGAAAGTTTAATCGGAGAAAGCTCATAAACGGCGAAAGCAAACCCCGCTCGGCAGAGGAAGCTTTTTGCCCATTACTCCGATTTTGGGCCGCATGTAAACGCCTTTACCGGTTTTCTCTCAGTTTTGTTAATGTGCGCATGTCTGACAGCGCAGTAGAAAAAGTCCCAAACGGAAGTAACAGTAAAATAACGCATAAAAGTCCGCTCTCGAATCACGCAGTTGATGTGGAAACGGCCAAATGAAAAACGATTGTTGCATTTGCAGGTACTGCGGACATATAGAGATATAAAAAATATAGATTCTGACCGATTTCCTCGGCGTATTTAATAAGCCCTTTTCACATGACGTCACGCATCTTCCGTTCTGCCGCGGAGCAGTGTATCGTTACTTCCGCTAACGTAAATTCTTCTTCTTCTTCTTCTTGTTTGTTGCATGAATGATGTTATGATACACTGCTTTGCGAAAATGCGGAAGTTAAGTTACGTCATTGTGAAAAGAGCTTATGACTAGACAGACTATCGATGGTGACGTCACTCTACGCAAGAAACCTGGCAAGTCTCGAATTTCCATGTAAATGCGGTTTTCTGCGTAGCCGGTTTATTGACTGTTCTAAGACTGCGAGCGTATCCCTGGCGGCCGTTCAAAACACCAGCTCTGTTCTAAACCAGTAATACCAGTACAGTCTTATGAAAGTGACCTATTTGTCAGTTATGGTTACCCATACCCGAAATATACCTCTGCTTTTAACCCATCCAGTGAGTAGTGAACACACGCACAGCAAGTGGTGAACACACGTACACCCGGAGCAGTGGGCAGCTATCACTGCAGCGCCCGGGGAGCAAGTAGGGGTAAGGTGCCTTGCTCAAAGGGCACCTCAATCATTACCTGCCGGTCCTGAGGATCGAACCGGCAACCTTCTGGTCACGAGTCCGACTCTCTAACCATTAGGCCACAATTGCCCCTATTGAGGATTTATTCTTATGTGACCAGTGCTGAGCGTGGAGTGACTTCATTGGATTAACTGGGGTTAAAATGGTTCCTGTTCTGAAACAGTGAGAAGCAGTGAGAATAAATCCTCAACACAGATAACATCCATGACAATTCTTGGGCCCATTCCAGTTGCGTGGATCTCTGATAACGGCATCTGCCAACAAACTTGACAACATGTTGCTCTTTTCGAGATGAAACGCTTTATATAGGAAATTGCCCTTGAAAGGGAAATAATTGTGACAACAAATAACCGGAGTGAGCCGATGGCGTCTCACGCTACAGGTGTTGAGGTCAATGAAGGTCCAGGTGACCATCTGCCCGTGTGATGGCCCGCAGAGATCAGAGAGGATGTGAGAGAGCGTGTTCAACCCGAAATCAGGCGAGATTAAAGCCAAAGCCTGCGGCGGCGTGCCAGCAGTGCCGTCAACAGCCGGACGGATCGACAGACCGACGCAAGTCTAACAGAAACAGATCTTAGTTCTGGTAATGGATCCTCACATCTCTGATCAAAGAGGTGAGCGTCTTCACAATCAATCATCCGTCTTTCTTCTTCATGCGTGTTACGTCTGCTTTATGTCTGGATGTGTCTGTACTGTACCTGCAGAAACACACGCTTATAACATTAACAGAGAGAGAGAGAGAGAGAGAGAGAGAGAGTGCTGACCGACCGCACGTGTGTGTGTACATTAATTTCTTTTGAGATTTCTCAAAACAAAAGTCTCTGCTTTTTTGAAAGGTAGAGACCATCTTGTGAGCCGCTACATTCTGGGACAACATGAATAAACAGCGCGCAAAATAAACAGAGACCCCGAGAGCCAGTCTGAGATAAATAATTCATTGACACACATGCTCTAATGGATGTTCATTGACATCATGAATGCAGACGATGAACGCGACAAAGCGGAAGGCTTCAGACTATATTTCTCCATATCACTGTGTTACGTTCGTATAAACGCAGATGAAAGTAATTAAAATGTGTTTTTAATGGGTTATGCAAAAACCAAGCCAATTAGAATCAACCTCCTGGCTGTTTTGTGCCTTGAGGGAGGATTCTATTTAATCCAGGGTTTAGAGAGTGACCCACCTCGACATAATCTCCAGATTAAAAACACGGGCGCTTCATTCAGGGCTGTCTTTCAGAACGTCATATAACGCTCTATAAAAATGACAGGGCCTGGGATGACAAAATGTTTATGGGTTGGTCTCTTGTCCCCTGGGCCCGATGAGCAGACTAAACACCATGAAGGATTTTAGCTTTCCCCTTCATCACAAGGCCCGGGACAATGTTCCTTTAGTGGCTATTCATTAAAGGAATCGTTCACTCTCAAAATGAAAATGATTTATCTCTTGTCATTTCAAACGTGTGGCCTTCTTTCTTCCGCAGAATACAAGAGAAGATATTTTAAAAAATGTTGGTAACATTGGTCCAACAGAAGTCAATGGGGACCCACGGTTTTTGCTCACCGACATTTTTCTAAATATCTACTTTCCTGTTTTGCAGAAGAAAGAATATCACGCAGGTTTAAAATGACAACAGGGTGAGTAAATAAAGAGACTTTTCATTTTGAAGGTGAACTCTTTTAATGTACATACGGTATGTATTTAAGTGATGAATATATCTACGCAATCCATGTTTTAAAATCAATGAATAAAACATCATTCGCTCAACACGCACTTTTGTCACGATTTTACCTCATACAGTGACAAAGAGGAAAGTAAATCTCTCATCTGACGTCTTGCTGTGTTTGTCCTTCCTCCAGCATCTGCCTGAACACACACGAACACACGGACGTAGAAATCAGGGTAGTTAAACACAGCACACTTTTACAGCAGACTCTGTAAATACCTGCTCCGCACCTGCGAGATTAAGGGCATTTGTTTGCCCCCGTTTTATCAGGGCGATTGGACAAAACTGAATAGGAAAAATGAATACAAACACCGTAAAATACTGCAACTGGGTGAAAGCGCAGAGCATACTGACATGAAGTGTGCAGGAATACAATTATAGTATTTACTTATGAGATTATTTAGCTTGTTGTTTACATACGTTTGCAAAGGCAAGTACAAGAATCTGGCTCAACAGGGCTGACCAGTATCCCTCACAAATGATCTTTAGATACGTCTAATGGATAATGTAATAGGTTGACAATGAGGTACATTACAGCAGGTGTTTTCACCTTAGTTATGACAAAACTGTCATTGAAATCTAAATGAACTGGTAACTCCTTAAAAGTCAGAATAAAATCAAAGTATAATATCTATTCCTGGTCCTATTCTTCATACTGTTACAAATAAAAAGCGGATAATGGTCGCAATGTTTCTTCGGATGTCACAAATGCCTCTTTTCAATATCACATTACACTACAAAACACATGTTACACAGGATACAAAATAAAACACATTTGAGATCAAACTGACTGCACTGACAGACTAAAACAAAGGAGGAATGTGGATGTACGATGAGTTTTCACAGTAAGTCGGTCTGGCCGCAGCTTCAGTGCTAATGGCTAATGAATAGACAGCACCTGGTTTCTTCACGGCGCATCATGCCAAAGATGTGATCTCTGCCAAAGCCTGATAGCATCAGACCGCCCGTGCCCCCTCCCCACACACCTCAACACCCCACAGAGAGCTCCACGCCCTGCCCTGTGGACGCCACTACAATTAAATTACATTCATGATGTGAGGAATCAACAGCAGACACTAAGATGATCATTTCATTCTTGTGTTTAATGCTCATTTCTCATTTGTATAATAGCGCTCCGTATTAGTCACTGCAAGCATCTGCTATTTGTGAAACTGTGGCATAATGTAAAATACAGTCGCAAGGATCCGAGCACTATGATTGGAAAATGAATTCTGCAAATTTAAAAAACAATGCATCGATTAATCATTAGATCAGATCAACAAGATTGAACAAGAATTCACAATTCAATTCTGTAGTCTGTTCATATAAAAAAGAATTGCCCTCAAAAAACACCTGTTTGTAAATAGATCTGATTCAAATAATACAAACTCGACTGTAAGCTTCTTTCTCACAGGGGATCAGAGTTGTCTGACAAAAGAAGCCATTTGGGGTGGCACGTGGCCAGACACTTTGAGCAGGCGCCAGGTGCATGCTGGGATGCTTCAGACAGAGTGAGAATGACACTTTCTGTAAAAGCAGGTTGCAACAGCCACAAAGACCGAATCCAGTGAGACTTGAGCACCTGTCCTGAATCCCAGTTTGCCGGTTCCATATAGACCTCTAGTGGTGTAAACCAATAACAACACTGGTCTCATAGCATCTGATAGCGATATATAGAATACAGATATATATAGAATATATAAATATAATGTACACAGAAGACACAGACACTGGACACAGAAGACAATGACAAATAATAAGAAAAACAAATGCATTCACATAATGAAAATACTAAAAAACATTACATTGAATAAAACTCAACATTCACACAGACATCTATGACTCTTCAGCTATAAAATCTAACAACTTGACCTTGTTGGCAAATTCATCACCCCCGTATTCCTGCAGCACCTGCAGGTGAGAATGCACCCGTAGACAAATCTTACCTGGTACTTACCTGGCGCGTCTGTCTCGTATCATCTTATTCCCTTTAATTAAAGCGCTTTTGACACGCCCCCTCATTACCACGTGTAATAAATAAATAACTGTAGAAATAAATAAATGTAGAAATAAATAAATGTGAAAATAAATAAATGTGAAAATGTATTTTTTTAAATACATATATATGAGCATACATGCATAAAAGAAATACAAAAATGTACAAAAAATAATAATAAATGTTTAAATAAATAAATAATATACATTTAAATATACATTTTTATATTATTTATGTTGTTTTTAGAAAATTAATTTCTGTATTTATTTTCGCTTTTTTACATTTCTTCATGGATTTATTTTTGTATTTCTTTGTTTTTAATTTTGGCATGATTAAAATAGTTTTGATTGACTTTGAATGTTGAAATGCAAGTCCTGTGTTGACATTTTATAGAGCATTTTCTGTTCTAACATCGTCTATTTCATGCTTTATGAATATATCATAAAAAACCATTTTACGTTCATGATTGTGTCTGTTGTTCTTACCACATTTCTGTAACAGTTGAACCATACTCCTTAAAAATTGTGACCAATACACCACACTGACTTAAACAGTAAGAACAAAAGTTCACAAGGCTGTAGCTTTCCTGCAGCTCAGTGGTAAGAGCATTGCGTTAACAAGGTTGTGGGTTCGATCCCAGGGGATTGCAAATACCCATGTATAAATGTTTAGGATAATGTAATGTAAGTCACTTTGGATAAAAGCGTCTGCCAAATGCGTAAATGTATTTGGAGTATTTAAAGTTTCTTTAACAGTTCATTTAATGATTTCATGTAAACAAATTTAAAATGAACATAAATGAATGTTTCCGTTTCTACTACAAACACAACATTCATTCGGCTGTGCCCACAGAATCGCGTCACACTGTTTGCAAACAAAAAAAAGTCTGTATGTCAGAAAACAATTTGATCAGAATATGTTGCTTTTGTATTATTTTTAGAATTATTATTAAATTACAACTCCCAGGTTTAGTAAATTTTTTGTTATTGTTTTACACATAAATTCATATACTTCTTTCATACCGATATAATCCATTTGTCTGTGTAGGTCACACAACGATCACAACAATAAGCCTACACAACAGCACCATCTGTTGAACACATCGCGGGTCTGCTGGTGCTCGTCTACATTGACAACCAGAATTAGAAACAAACGTTTGTGAAAGTCTGAAAATTATTTAAGACATTTGGTCCTGTTCTTAGCTTTTCATTGATTCTAGAGTACTTGAAACTGTCAAGAATGAAAGAATAATGTCCATGCGTTTTCTTTACTACATGATGGGTAGGGATGCACCGATTCACTCAGCTGCCCTTTTAGTTTTTCTTAAATGCTGCACATTTCTTTGAAAAAAAAATATATATATTTGTGTCAATTAACAAATAGCAATTGTAAATAATATAAACAAACTAAGACTGTGCTTTTCCTAACTTTAACCTTTTTAAGAAATATCAGCATATCCACGTTTTCCAAGATTGCAGTGAACACAGCGGCCCCTGCTGTTCAAAACATGTATTGCGAATCATTTTATCTCAACCGAATTGAATCGTCACATATTATAATCGAATTTTATCATTTACATATTAGCACATGTTCTTATATATTCTATCATGTCTTTTATTTACTTGTGAGTGTGGAATCATTCTTGGTACAGGAACTCAATTTATATGATAATGTCAAGAGCTTAATTCATTTACTCCATAGAGTTATCCGAATACTGTTGTAATTAATGTTGTTCCTCTGTTTGACTTTTTTATATTTTATACCTAAAAATACACTGTCCACCTTTATGACAAATGTCAATAATTGCTTCTGTGGTTTAGCCATCTGCAGTCTCCTCCGAAAGAGAAGGAATGTTTGAGGCTTCAACCTTTGTATAGTCCTGCAGCTCAAGGTTACACATGAAGGTCAGTGAAAATAACATTTTGAAGGTCAACAGTATATTACTGAAACTTTTTGTTCTGAGAGGATGGATTTGATCACTGAAGGATAGAAGGTCATACAGGTCAAAAATAAATGGTTTAATGGCCTGAGGACGTTTGAAGGTCAAACTTATACAGTTGTAGCTTAGGATTTCATGGCATCGTGAAGGTAAAAGCACTTAACCTGCTTTATTGTATTTATAAGCATTCGGAAAGGGATTGACCCTCTTTATTCCAAGGTTTTGTGCTTTTGTATTTCTGTAAACACAAAATAGGTATACATGAATATATTTGGCAGCCTTCTTTTAAGGTGTATTTATAAAGGTGTATACACCACAGTGTTTTCAAGGTGTAATTTATTTCTGATTGTGCGTCCCTTTAAAATAGCATGTTTCTTTTACGAAAAAAGTAAATCAAGTGATATTATCCACAGGTTTTAAAGTCCAAGGAAAAATCATTGGTTCATGTTTGTCCTTATTTTTAGTTTTGATCTGTAAATTATATGTAAATTTATCCTTGGTATAGTATAACTAATTCTGGCCACTAGGAGGCAATAGAACTCCATTCAAAATAAATAAATAAAAACCAACTATTCCCAGGAGCTTGGGCAGAAGTAGAGCAACATTTTGACAGGTGGCCAGTTACAAGAGAAAATTTAAAACTAAAATACATTAAAACAAATTAGTAGAATAATCATTTACCAGTATTCATTCAGCAGACGCTTTTATCCAAAGTAGGCCTAATTTAGAAATGAAAGAGCGTTTAACATTTTATGTTAATAGGAGACAACAAATAATATTTGATGTATATTTCTAAATAATTGTTTATTCTATTTATTATGAATTATTATGAGCGGATTGTGTCATGGTTCATCTTGATCTATATGTCACATTCAAACATTTATCTTTAAGTGATGATGAGTGTCTAAAGCAGGGGTGTCCAAAGTCAGTCCTGGAGGGCCTGTGTCCTGCAAAGTTTACCTTCAACCCTAATCAAATACACCTGAACAGCTAATCAAGGTCTCACAAAGCAGACTAGAAACTTTCAAACAGCTGTGTTGAGCCAAGTTGGAGCAAAACTCTGCAGGACTGTTGCCCTCCAGGACCGACATTGGACACCCCTGGTCTAAAGAGAAATCTTGAAGAATGATGTGTCTCTCACAGCATCATATCATTTTCCAGTCTGGAAAACTTTTGCTTTGTGTGGTTAGTGTCGTGTGGGTTTGTTTGTGTGGGCTTGTACGCAGATGTGAAGGTGGCCACGGGTAATGAAAGAAGAATGCACCACCAACACTTTCACCTGCGTCTCGATGGCGGATTCTTCAAATCTGAAAATCATCTTCAGGCGCACTAAGTCATGTCTGCATCTAATGTATAATCAAAAGTGTGACCACATCGTCACAAATCAAACGGATTTGAATAATCGACACCTTAATGAGGCTAAATTAATATGCCCCCGATGACCTTGAGCCGGATCCGAAGCGCACTTGACATGCTCCTCGAATTTACAGCGCAGGAAATATTTCTGCTCGGGCCGGCTGTGCCGCAACACAAGTGTTTGTGTGATTTCAAGGGATTTCGGGCTAGAATGAGCTGGAAACAATCAAGAAGAGGCTCTTCAACAAATAATGATGAATTCTCTGTTTTTTAAACTAGCAAAGATCACTGCGTCCTTTCTGTTAGGAGCTAAACTCGTGAAAACCGCTCGCTGTTGAGATCCTTTGTGCTGTCGGCGCAAAATAAATAAATAAAACCCCATCGCATAAAAGATCATTCAGTGTAAGCCTGTGTGTTTTATTCAAGTAGTGTTATGTTGAACTGAAACCACGCATATCCATTCAAGCGCTGAGTATACAAACAGTTTATTATTCAAATGAGGATCGGTATTGTTTCTGCATATGTTGTTGATATTCTAAACATTGAGGATGCTCGAGTGAGTCAGTTGAGCGGATGTTCCTATTTGGATCCAAAAAGATATTCCTGGACACAACCTTTTTACTATTTGTTTTAGGACGTGTTGTTTGTTTGTTTATTTGTATACGAAGCTCCATCCTTTTGAATATCTTGCTGGCCAGGTGGCCAGAAACAATGAGTAAATGACAAGTTTTCCATCCGTTAATAGGAAAAAAACCTGTTTTGGCATGTAGCAAGAGGGTCACATTAAGATGCTCAGAGCTGCCCTGTTAAGGTGAGTTACAGTTGGATGCAGCTGTCAGGCCAATAAAGGCATCACTGTCGTGACCTCCAGGTGTCCAGAGGCCTTTCAGCTCTTAGAAAGAGAGGGAGAAAATAAGAAACGCTCTGATTCGAGGGGAGGATGAAAAACAACTAATGAACCAACAAGACTCAACACAAATCTGCCTCGTTTACTGTGATTTGCACATGCACACATGCGTTTGTGCTCCTGTGTACGTTTAAACAACAAGCTTCTTTTGAAACAACAACCGCGGGTGTCATTCAATAGATGTGAATTTAATTGAAACCTACATTTGTAATATGATGTTCTTATTTGGCTCGGGGCCTCCTTCAATGGACTGCAAGTCTTTGCGTCTTAAAATGATTGTTCGAGCATTAACAAACAGAGATGCTCCCTCATTTGTAAGACACTTTGGATAAAAACGTCTGCTATATGAATAAATGCAATGGAGTTCTAAACACTTCTGTGTGTTTTTGTCTCGTGGGCGTTTGAGTGTTAATATCTACTGATAATATATGTGGTTTGTCATTCAGACAGGTTTTTCTCTCTGCAGAGACCTGCAAACACTCTCCATCCGTCATCAGCATCATCACCATGGCAACGCTACATCCATCTCCAGCCCGTTGAGGAGGTAACTTCAACTTTGGTCTTGTTGTCAGATGAACTTTTACACTGTTTACGCGTGGCTTTGGATAGAGCTCTGGCATCTGTTGTTGAGTGCACATTCACTAGAGGAACACTCTCTTTTTTCATCATAATCTAATACTGCAGAGACAAACTGGTGCTTTCTAAATACGGCAACAAAAGAGATTTCTGTAACAATAGCAGTTTCATTTCTCATTTTCTGTTTGAGCAGCAAATGTTGTCCTGGGTTACAATAATGTGTGCTCAGTTAATCCTGTTAATTCATCCTGACCTTCCTTAATCCCTGCATGTCAACAGTGGCAAAGAGATTCTGCCATGACCTCAGCAAAGGAAAGACTGTTGATTGGTTGAAATGGACGACCTGTCACAGCAGGAAGTGAATCGTTGGAGTGATAGCGGATGACATATCTACTCGAAATGTATTGATTGTGAGTGTAGCTTTACTTAAACTTACAGGACACAACAGTAAACTCTCTGTCTCACACACACACCCTTGCTCTCTCTTACACACACACACAAAACAACAAAACACACACACACACACACAAACTCCTCTCTCTCTCTCTCTCTCTCTCTCACACACACACCTACACACACGCACACGCACACCAACATAAACTCCCTCTCTCTCTCTCTCTCTCTCTCTCTCTCTCTCTCTCTCTCTCTCACACACACCCAACACACACACACGCACACCAACATAAACTCCCTCTCTCTCTCTCTCTCTCTCTCTCTCACACACACACACCCACACACACACACACACACACCAACATAAACTCCCTCTCTCTCTCTCTCTCCTCGCTCATCCTTTCACTCTCTTACACACACACATAAACTCTCTCTCACTCTCTCTCTCTCTCTCTCTCTCTTTCTCTCTCTCTCTCACACACACACACACACACACACACATCCTAAATCTCTTATACATACACACTATACACATACACTCCCTCTCCACTCTTTTAGACAGCACACACACGAAACTCTCTTTCTCTTGCTCCCATTCATCTTTCTATTCATTTCTCTCCCCCGTTAGTCATTTCAAGTTTTCAAATGTTATTATTGGTTTATGTGCGTGCGTGAGAGAGAGAGAGAGAAAGAGAGAGAGAGAGAGAGAGAGAGAGAGAACAGGGACTTTGGGACCTGTCATTGTGCCATACTTCAGTAGTTCTATATTTCTATAATTTGTTTGTTTGTGTTTATTTATTCTTGTTTATTTATATCGACGGGTTACAGTAATGCAGAATGCAGAGAGAACACATGGCTTGTGTGAAACGGTTTTACAACTCCATTACACAAGAAATATTGTTTTCTTATTGTTAGCTTTAAATAAAGATCTACCGAGAGACGAAAAAAGCTTTGGCCGTAAGGAACCATATGAGAGTCAAGACAGAATCAATCAAAACTGGATATGCATTTTGACATCTGTTCATTTCCACTTATTTTGGGAAGTCAAATATCTAAATGGTTAAAGATAATATACATAATTTTTTTTCCCGGAGTAAAATATAAATTGATGAAAGGCTTTTATAAATTAGTTTGGGCCCAATATACTCTGCACACAACCTGTTGATTTAGTCAAGGGATGTTGTTTATTTAGTGTTTTTGTGCATTATTCTGCTTGTTTGACATCTATTGTATGGACACATTTCTGAAAATATCTTCCTTTGTGTTCCACCGAAGAAAGAGTCATATACAGGTTTACAACCACATGAGCATGAATACGTGATCACAGAATCAACATTTTTGGAACTATCCCTTTAGTCGCAGCACATCTCCCTCCAGTAAACCAAGTGATTTCATTCATGTTCATGGTGAGCATTGACCTCAACGTTGAATATTTCCCTCAGTAAGAGCGACAGTAAATATAAAGCTTGTCTTTGTCACTAATCACGTTGGTTTTTAATGACACAGATGTGAAAGCTCACATCATTAAAGAAAAGTCTTTTGACGTGTGCTTCACACACCGCTGTAGGAAACGCCTCGATCCTTTCATTGGCCTTATAGATGAGCTCAGCTCGACTATAGACACGATAACACACACAGCACCTGCCCTCCATTTATGTGCGTCTTCAAACATATGTTTTCAGATGCAGGCCTGCCGCAAACAATAACCGCAGCACACGGGGGATCAGGGGTGAGGGTATCCATCTCTAATGAGCCCTGTGTCTTGTTAAAGGGGTAGCTCTGGGTTTGTGGATGAAGGCCAACAGGAAACAGACTAATGCCGGGCTAAATGGAAATCCCTCGAGTCTGACCATACAAAGAGTTCTCTTCGGGAGCCTTGCGCTTTTGTTCGTTTCTGTTTACCCTGTCTGTCGGCCAGGAGTGTTGGTGGTCTGCCCCGTGACGGCCCCCCGGGGACGGTCTTCACAATCAAACGCACGGCTCAGAGGGCTCTGCTGTGAGAAAGGAGAGGGCAGGCACTCGTGAGCCGGGGTGAGAGGAGCTCTGCTCCAACATCCGCAGGTATTTGAGGGTTTGGTACTGAACCACATTTCATGAGGACGGAGATGTGTGGACAGCAGCTGATGAGAAGCTATTTGCGTGCTTGTGTTACAGCCAGTGTTGGGTGTAACCAGTTACGAAGTAATTTAATTACTTTTCCTTTAAAAAAGTAAAGTAAGGGATTACTCTTGTTTTTTTCTGTAATTTAATTACAGTCACTTTGGATGTAATTGAACTAAATACTGTGTCATTTATACAATGCTGGAGTTGATTGTACTTTAAAATGTATGCATTAATGTATCTTTATCACATTTGTCATACAGTTAATAAGAGTGCTTTATATAGTTTTATATGATTTATTTGAATGAATTAAGAGTCGTTTCATGTCCATCCTTGAATCACTGAACTTATCAAGGTTGATGTAGGATATAGAAAGTAATTACTAATAAGTAAATAAATACTTTTTGGAGAGAGTCATTGTACAGTAATCTAATTACAGTATTGATTATGTAATTAGTAACTAACTGTTATATACTAGGGATGTAACAATATTGTCAATTTCATGGTATCACAATAGCAAAATTCGCAATATTATCGTGGTCACATGTCATGAAATGATTGGTCCAGGCCTTTAACATAGAGAATGTTAAACAACATATTGGATATATGAGCTCTGTCAAGGTCCAGCTGGTGTAGTTTTTTTATTGTATAACTGGAGTTTTAAGTCATTTGACCATCTCATACTATACCTCCTGCCTCAAAGCAACAGTTATGATTAGAGCATAAAGAAAAGAGGACAGGATATGACATGGTTCATTTGTACATCATTGCAATGTTCAAGAATTGTTTATTAAACACTGATGGCACTTTTTTCCAAGTCTTCATTGGTCTTTTTAAATATCGCAATAGATACCGTACCGTAAGCATCACCCCAAGGTATTGTGAGATGTTGATATTGTGACATCCCCATATGCAGAAGCAATAGCATGTAGCCTAGCTAGAAGTGTCTGTGCTCACATACCTCTTCACGTCACATAGACAGTGTTTAGCTGTTGCTTGAAACAAAGATTGTACAGTTAGAATACACTCTTTAAAAAAATGTGCTTCAAAAGGTCCTTTAATGCCGTAGAAGAACCTGTAACATCTGAATTAGATAGTAGAAAGTAAGTAATAAGTTCTATGGCATCGCTGTGAAGAACCTTTTAAGCACCTTTATTTTTAAGAGTGTAGTATAGTTACATTAAACATTTTTTATATAGTTTATATATATTACATTGAGCCCCTTAAAGTGTATTTTTAACTTTTTTTTTTTGGCAGCGTCCTTCATTTTGCAGTAAATCTGTTTCGTGATTATTTTTGTTTGTCTTTGTTAGAGAGAGAACCGATAAATCCCATTTTTGATCCATAGCTATAGCGAAGAGCCAGAACTTGACCCGTGTGTTTGGGAGGATCTCTGAATAGCTCCATTAGGCCGCTCGGATGAATTGGACTCACATGTGTAGCGTTCTAATGAGGTCTGCCTGCACTATTGTGTCTCATAAATGTGTCGCTTGCTTGCTGAATACATTTCATGCCAATACCGGAACACATGCATACGAGACAAAGAAAGAAAAGACGGCAAATCATCAGATATTCACATCTATTATTTGTGTTTCGTTAATAAGAGTATATAATAAGAGAACTGCTCTTTTGAAGCCACATAAATAGTTATGTAAAATATATAACAGCGATCTAAGGATTAGAATTTCGTCTCATAATGACACCTTTGTTGGATTGACCCTGTTGTGTCACAACGGGACAAATGTTTTAAAGGTGCAATGTGGAATATTAAGGAGGATCTATTGACAGAAATGCATTCTAATTGTTAGAGAGTTGGATTCGTGACCAGAAGGTTGTCGGTTCGATTCTCAGGGCCGGCGGATTACGACTGAGGTGCCCTCGAGCAAGCTACCTTACCCCATGTGCTGCAGGTATAGCTGCCCGCTGCTCCGGGTGACAGACGGATCTGTTGAGATTAGAAACGTAATAGCCAATCAGAGGGGAGTTTTTGCGAGATTTAAGTCATTCACCGTTTTTATGATGTGGTTCTTCCTTTGGACTATTTCTGTAAACAGTTTAACCCACGTGTAAATAAACAAATGCAGTCTTGTAGTGTAACAATGTTTGTTAATGTTAACATCTCTGCTGACAATGGTTTCCATAAAAATATCACCATGAACCAGTTTTTCCATGGACATCATTACAAAATTCCTTGCTGTAGTGTGTTTTTGGCCATTATTCCAATAGGATCTGCCAGATAACGCCCCACCAGTAGAATCCATCACATACGGTGTTCAACCGCACCACCGTTTCCGTTTCAAAAACGTTTTGCAATGTTTTTTCGGGGCTGAACGCAGCCCAGTATAGTTTCCATTAAAACCAGTACATTTTTCTATTGTGTTTTGCTCAGGATTCTATAGCTTTTTCGGGATGTCTTATTTGTTCTAGGGAAAATATCAACCTGTAATGTGGACATATAGCGTGAATACATGTTTTTCTGTGTTTATAAATTGCCCTTGCATGTATTGGACACGTAAAATAGAAAAAAATTAAGTGTTGGAACGAAAGAGGCGTTCAATCTAAAAGCGAATGCTCACCCAGATCTGCCTGAAACGCCTCGTGTAACCAGACCCTCACAAATCTACATCAGTTTGTATGATTTGACTAGGACCGCCCAAATGTATACAAGTAAGGTGTTCGTACCTGTCAGAACAATTGCTGTGGAACCTGATGTTCTAAATATGGTAAGAGATATTATTTTAAGTGCCCTTTTTTGGTCCTTCAGCCCCTGCCCTAGCAGAGGTCTGTGCACGCCACTGATGAATAAGAAAAATCAGAAATAAGATGAAAAAGACATCTCACGTACATCTTCTCTGGGGTGTCATTAAAGATCTGCGAAATGTCTCAAACCAGATTAGCAAAGATTAAAATCCTGATCTGTGCGGTTCACAAATATTTTCACCTCCATACTCTTCATTGTATGTCTATTTGCCCTGTCTGCTTTTATTCTCGAAATGAAATCTCGCATGAACGTGCCTTGAGTTTTTACCTACAGTACAACAGACTCTGACTGGAACAGTTTTAGCTCAGTATTATGAGTGGAGTGTGTAAAATGAGCTAAAGTAGCCTATAGATGCATGACAAACGCTCTCTGAGAATGTTTGACTCCCTCTTGTGCTGGAGGCTAACGGGAAAATGTGTTTATTATTAAAAGCGAGCATGGCGGATCCTCACCCCTGGCATCTCTATGCTAATGTGCAGGTAAGGGCCCTTGTTCTTTTGTGTCAGCGGGCACAACAGGCCGCCTGCCAATGTGGTGTCTTGCTTTTAACTGAGTGCTTTCAATTCTCATCAATTTAGCCCAATTAAAGCGTCCTGCCTGCACCGAGAGCATTTTAGAGCCACGTTACAAACGCACTTTTTTCAATTAAGCCAAGAGAGAAAGATCCTGGTTTCACTGCTGCACCCATTTCTCGGTTTGCTTCCATATATACGGTGTACTCCACACATTACAAAAGAAACAGAATTGCATGTTTTGACTTAAGCTTTGATGATAATGCCGCTGAGTTTCTTACATCTTTAAAATTCTTCCGAAATCCTTATTTGTAAAATAATTTTCCAAATTTTATTATTTTTAAAGTTTGTCCTGTCATTTTTTTCTGTTTGTCTAATTTATTTTCTGCAAAGCTGCATTGCAACAAAGCAAAATTGTGAAAACACTATAGAAATCAATTTATATCATCCGCACAATACAGTACATTGCCCACAGAAATCCACGGCAGTCGTGCATGTTAACAACGTATATTTTTATGCAAATTTCAATATTTCAAATCAATATATTTCGACTCCCTTTTTTTATGATGTCATGAAGCACATGTCCATTATGTGTGGAAGCACATGGCCATTGTTTGGTTGCTTAGTGCCATGTGCTCTCTTTTCTGGTCTCTTGGCCCTGCCCCCTCGTTTCCACGTCGATCTTCCCGTTAGTGTTTCATTTCCCACACCTGCCCATTTTCATTATCCCACGTTAGTATTCCCTATTTAATGCCCTTGTGTTTGCTGTCCGTGCTGGTTAGTTCCTTTCATTTCTCTAGTTGTTACGCTCTGTTATTCATTCAATTGTTTTTGTTTTCTGTTTTTGCCCCCATGTGGGAAGTCTTTGTTTTGACGTTGTTCTGTTATCATTTGCTGTTTACCCCCATTGTGGGTTTTTGTTAAAATAAAGTATTTTGTAAAAACTGCCATCTGGGTTCTCTGTCAGTACCATGTCAAATGATGACCAATAAATTGTGAAACTATCCTATAACTATCAGAGCTGTCTCAGTTTTATCTATTACCCCTATTATTGTAAAATGGCATAAATATTAGAAATTTTAGCACATTTCAACGGTCTAGAATCGTCACTATAATTTGGTTCTTTGTCAGCCTTTCAAATTGACTGTTTGCTAAAAGATAAAGTAAGGTTTAATTGGCCGTGCATACATTGGTTCATACTTCTTGGGTGATGATGGTGCACGTCATATTTTTGATAAACTGGTTTTAATGGATCTTTATTGTGGTTCAAAAATGAGGTAATTCACCATCCCAAAATGCAAAGGCCCCATTTTAGACATAAATACTGAAGGCTGGAATCGAGAGCAATTATCTCGTACCATTCAGGTAGTGACCATTTACTGCGTCTGTCTGTACTCAAACCTATTACATCCATCATGATGATTTAAAAGTATATTTGCTCAAGTTAATGAACACAGCAGAATGTTTTAATTGGTGTTGGTCAAACTGACCTCTTCTGTCCAAATGATCCCCTTTAGTCCCCCAATTAAGCCAAAATGTCTCTTTTGCGTATGTTTTTTATTGCGTTAGCAGATGCGCTGAATTCAGGTCAGCCACGAAGATGCAGTTTTGTTGGAAAGATTAGGTTTGAACAAAAAGTTACAAAGTGATCATTTATAATAGAAATCCATTCCTCTGCGAAAGAAACGAAGCATGCAGATTTGACTATTCTTATGTAATGATGATAATGGTGATGGATGCTATTATCAGTGTCAATAAGACCTTTATTGCACTTGTTTATTTTAACGCATCTGCGGATATGCTAATGAAGAACACTGCTAGAGGATAACAATGCTAATTGTGGTTGCATATGAATGTCAGTTGTTGATGTGTTGGATTGCTTTTCATTATCTTCGCTAAACAAAACCATCTTGAGTGGGTCTCGTTTCTAAGGCACTCTGAAAAAAGGCCCACGGTTCAAGGCCTGCTCTCAGCCTCGGGTGCATAAATAGATCCATTGAAGCACGTGAATTAAGACTCAGCTTTTCATGTGTTTGCATTCTAACTTGTACATGTACAAAAGAGGGACAAGAGGATATTGGATGAATATTCAGACACATCACTGTGTTTTGGGCGAGTTTAATGCAAATTATGTTATTCTTACTGCTTACATGCTCAAATTTGGTGGCTAATGAATCCTAAATCCACTCCATCCAGGGTGTATCCTGCCTTGATGCCCGATGACTCCTGAGATAGGCGCAGGCTCCCCGTGACCCGAGGTAGTTCGGACAAGCGGTAGAAAATGGATGGATGGACGGATGAATCCTAAATCTTTAAATTGGCTGTTAATGAATCTGATTAAACAGATTTTGATTTGTTGTAACTGAAATGAGTGTAAATCTTACAAAAGCTGGTTAACTTTCATCCAACAATCTAAAGGTAAAGTAAGAAATAATTTTGATATGTGTGGGTCATAAAATGTTGAAATAAAGCAGCTCTATACATTAAATGGCTGCAGCAGTTTCTCTCCTATAGACACAACAGCTCATCTGTACATAAAGACCATACAAAAACTGCACTGTTTTTGAGTTGTTCTATAAACACAATGAGAACTGACTTTAAACATGTAAATGCAAATGCCTAAACCAGTTTAATCCTGAAAAACTATAAGAGCCATACTGGTTTCTCCCGGTGTGATGGTTTCAGGAGGTTTCTAGCAAGGAACTCCTTTTTACATGCAAACAAATCTTCCTACATTGTTCGCCTATGTGTTCAAATAATCACATGTATTTCTGCATAAAGAGCTCTTCATTAATTAATGTAACACACATTTACACTGTTGCACCCTAAATATAACACACGTTTCCCTTATTATGTTTTCAAGTCTACAAATAAACACTTTCTTAAGAGCTGTGTACATCAAAATTTTCGTTTTCAAATCAATTGTACAAATCATCTGCCTTCCATCTGCAGTCTCGTCTTCCTCCACACGGGGGCAGTCACACTACGACATTGACGCAGAATGGTATGCTGCTAATGTAACCATTTTTTGGTGGTTAAATTGTTTGTTTTTATGACCTATAGGGCTACATGCAATTTTAATACATCTAGGCCAAATATAGATGATTATAAACAAAATAAGTCATAAAAATGAAATATTTCATTTGTTTTAAAGATAGCTTTTGAGAGAGTCCATTGATAGTCAGTTTTGAATGCAGTCAAATTTGAGAGGTTTGGAGCAATTAGTTTTTGTGCCTATGAACTTAGCTTCCATGATTGACAAAATAATTGTGTAATATTTTCCTTTAGTAGCCTAAGAAAACCAACTACAATGCAGCATTAACAGACAATAATGTCTATTAAATCATGTATCATCATGAGAATTAAATCAAGAATGCACTTTTTGTGTCTTTTCCCATTTGAGTATATGCATTGTAGAGCTACTTACAAAATAAATAATTATAACTTATAACATATTGTCTGGTTATATTCTTTACTGGACCTGACATGGCGGTCAGCTTCATATCACATATATATCTTTATATTCGACTTTAGATTAGCTCGCTGTTTTCTGGTTGGCTTATCGAGCAAAGGGCAAAATGACTTATGGTCAATATATATGAAGATTAAAAAGTAACATGACATCTTCAGCTCTTATTTGTAACATCTTATAACACAACCCATTTTGAATACTGGAGAAATTCCTTCCTCTATGGAAGGAGAAAGACTTTCTTTTGCATCAATTTGTAAACGTTGAGAATATTATCATTTTGATTTGATCATAGGCACTTTATGTACTTCAAAAGATTGCAGATTTCTGCATTGGAGTAAATGAGTTGTATTGAGCCATCTTCATCTCGCATGTACATAAATGTCTTTGGATTAGGTGCCTGTGTCCACGGACATCTGACAAGAGGTTCCGTTAATGCATGTGCCACTGGTTTCATGTATGCATTGAGCTGAAGAGAAGCACAACTGCATTTCCATCATGACTTAAACAGCTCTTGAGGGAAATCAGCTGAACACTTATCTCCATATATTGCCATATGGCACTCATTTGAAAGGGAAAAGAGGGGCAGGAATCTCACCATGTGTAGAGGAATTAATAAATAAACTTATATTTGCTATTGCCAAATAATAATATTTATATAATAATACCCAAATGGTCTGATAATAAATGATAAAAAAGTGTAAAATGTATATATTTTTGTAGTGTTGACAACATTGATTTTGTTTTTTATTGCAAATTATGTTTGATTTATAATCCAGAATGCAGTTCTCCTGAATTGCACATACATTTTTCATCGTTTATTAAATAAAATGGTCGGACTCTAAACAACTTCGTCAAGTTTTTAGCTGCTTTACACAACTGCATATGTATAAATGCGTAATATTAGTGATTAATAACATTACAAACAAACATAAAGTTGACTTTTCCTTTTATATTATTGTTTACTGTTTTCTAGTATGATAAAAAATGTATTTTCTTTATAATTCTCTTAAAATGATAATTTCCTTTGTTATTTCTCATTGTACTGTTCCTGTTTACGGCGGTTATGGCTAGTAGGGATAGAGCTCCCTCCACTGCGCACGCGCACTTCAATACCGCATCATTTATGTCTCACTGATAACAGTTAATAACATTTTTTTTATTGTTGTAAGGTAAAGTTTAGGGTTGGGGTGGGTTTTAGCCAATGTAATTTATTGTAATTTTATGGCGTTATTGTGCATCACTTCCGGACGTAGCTGTATCCCTTCTAGCCACAACCTTACGGCCAAATATAATGTTTTATTTTATTATAACCAAGTGTAAATAAAAATAATGAGTAATTATACATTTCAAGCAAGAGTATAGATTCAACACATTCGCCAAAAATAGTCTTCCCGCCAGCTATCGCGGCGGTGCTACGTTATTTCCGGACGACCCGGAAGTGGCAAGCTGTTTGGTATCGTACACGAGCGTCTGCGTGCCGTGTGCTTAGCCTGATTCAACTTTCTGCGTGTTTCGCTGTTTTTTAACCTTTTTTAAAGTTGGTTTTTGCTTTGAAAGTGTGATATTTTACGGGAGATGGGAGTCCCCGCGTTTTTCCGCTGGTTGAGTCGGAAATATCCGTCAATAATAGTTCACTGTCTCGAGGAGAAGGTGAGACTTATTTCCTCAGCAATTTTGCGTTCAATTTATTTCACAGCTAATACATTTATACGTTTATTAATTTAATTCAAACCAGCTTCACTTTAGCTCTGTTTTCTCTCAGAAGTGAATATATGGTCGTTTTTTATCTTCATCTTTTTTTCACTGTTCGTTTGTTGTTTGTTTGTTTGTTTGAGGTAAAATTGAATTGTACCAATGCATTGTTAAGTAAATGAGTAGCTGTGTGGCTTTGTCTTAAACCTCTTGAGAACTGCATTCATCTAGTAAACAGCATTCATATGAAGCCCTAAACGAGCAGATAATCATACAAATAAACAGATATTATAAATGATACAAGGACTCGGCATCCTGACTAGAAGTGAGTCTTGAATGCAGTGTGAATGAATGCTTGTAGAGTTGGGGGATATCAATGTAGGCCTCTAGGTTCCTATATTGGATTTCCACGCAAGTTATGATTATTATGATAAAAGATTTTGTAAATATGATGCAAAGACGTGCTGCTTAAAACGTTAATTTTTTTATTGTGATGATGCTGGATTCTCTTTGTAGATCCTCGAGAATTTTTCCCTCCCAAATGACCGGTCATCTTATTTGTCGTTTTCAGGCTAAAGAGTACAATGGAATAAAAATTCCTGTGGATACCAGCAAACCCAACCCAAATGAAGTGGAGCTTGACAACTTGTATCTAGACATGAATGGAATCATTCACCCGTGCACACATCCGGAAGACAAGTGAGTCCCTCTAATGATCTTCATTAATGATATAGAAATCAAACGACATTCAATTTAAAAAATCTTTCCCGTCTTGCAGGCCAGCACCAAAAAACGAGGATGAAATGATGGTTGCCATTTTCGAATACATCGACAGGTTGTTTAACATCGTTCGACCTAGACGAATTCTGTACATGGCAATCGATGGTGTGGTATGTATTGTAACATCTAAACATTTAAACGAAAAATATCAGTGGACGCTTAAAGCATGCAAACTAAAGTTGACACTGAGTGACCGTGTTTCGGGTTTGATATTTCCAGGCTCCTCGTGCCAAAATGAACCAGCAGCGATCAAGACGTTTCCGGGCGTCTAAAGAAGGTGTGGAGCTCGTTGAAGAAAAACAGAAAATGCGAGAGGAAGTTATTCAGAGAGGTGAGAGTGACCTTTGGTTAAAGAACGGAAAATTAGTTTCACAATTAACTTCCATTTAACGGCATCTTTAATGGTTGAAGCTATCTGAAATGTTCATCTTCTCAGTTGCATTGTTTTTTTCTTCTCTGTTTTTAGGAGGTTACCTGCCACCTGATGATAAAAGAGCGTTTTGACAGTAACTGTATCACTCCAGTAAGTGTGTCTATGGGTCTAGTTTTCTAAAAGCTCTTTATTCAGTGCTCACAAACAAGACGTAATACACAACAATCCCCAACCTGATTTAAATAATCAGTTGTTGTATTTCAACATGACTCGCCATGGTTAATGATGTATAACTTCTGTCTTTAACATCAGCTGTAAAATCTGCTGACAGTCCTTTAATGCACGATGAACACTTGCTGTTTCTAAATGAAACAATGTTTTTTAACATCAAGATTTTTCTCTGTTTTGTTCACAGGGCACAGAGTTTATGGATAATTTGGCCAAGTGTTTGCGATATTAACGTCGCAGACAGACTGACCAATGACCCTGGATGGAGTAATATCACGGTAGGTCATACAAGTCCTCGGTTCAGCTGTTTAACTTCTGTTGTACAGTAGAAAATGAAAACGGATCTTTCCTTTAGGTGTTTTTGTCAGATGCCAGTGTACCCGGCGAAGGAGAACACAAGATTATGGATTTCATCAGAAGACAGAGGGGTAAAGATGCGCAAACTCTTGTTGTTAAGTAATCGTGTACTTTATACAGACTCGATTGTCTAAATAGAGTCTGTTCTAAAATGTACCAGAAAAACTCACGTGTTTGGTGTTTTGATCTCTTTCAGCTCAGCCGAACCATGACCCAAACACGCATCACTGTCTCTGTGGAGCTGATGGTAACTTTTAAAATGTTGTAGGCAAAGCAAAAAAGCATCATGCATTGTATTAGTTTGGGCACAGACACTTAAATTAAAAAATCAGAAATTTTTGATGCACATCTGAAAATAGTAATAAACAATCCTTTATTGCTCTCCAGCTGATTTGATCATGTTGGGTTTGGCGACCCATGAGCCCAACTTCACCATTATAAGAGAGGAATTTAAACCCAATAAACCCAGACCCTGTGCCCTGTGTAACCAGATGGGCCATGAGATTAAAGACTGTCAGGGTCTGGCCCGAGAGAAACAGGGCGAGGTAAGAACGAAACGCACCCTCTCATCCTTTCCATCAACCCGAAGCTCTGCCTCTGCAGTCTGTGACCCCATGTTGTGTTTTCTCTCTCAGCATGATGAATTTGCCGACACAATTCCAGTATCTGAGCAGGAGTTCATCTTCATCCGTCTGTCTGTGTTACGAGAGGTATTTACTGTTAAATCTTGTGTGTTAGTTTATCTGTTGTTTATGTATTATTATCCTGCAGTATCTTACTTTATCTTTGCATTATTATTTATGATATATCTAGCAACCACAAAGTGATATTCTTTCAACGTTGAGATGATGTGATCAATCTAACAATGTATGTTATTAATGTCACCTGTTGGATTCTAAAAAACACTTGGATTCAAAGTTTTGATCCTCAATAGAGCCCTCGACATAAAAAAACTCTGTGTGATTTATAATATGCTCTGTCTCTCTGCAGTATCTGGAGCGGGAGTTGACAATGGCCAGCCTTCCATTCCCCTACGATTTCGAGCGGAGCGTCGACGACTGGGTGTTCATGTGCTTCTTTGTAGGAAATGACTTCCTGCCCCACTTACCGTCTCTTGAGATTAGGCACGCGCGCACAGAACGCACTCATTCTCCTGTTGTTTCTGTGTGTTCTGCTCTCCGTTCTGACTGTCTTGTGTCTGTCTCTACACAGAGAGGGCGCCATCGATCGACTGGTTGGCATCTACAAAGACGTTGTGCACAAAACTGGGGTGAATACTTGTGCCTGTATATTCATGCCGTGTGTTTGTATCATGTTGTTGTTCCGTCTGAAGCCGCAGTAAATTTGAGAACACGTCAAAGGTTTTGAATATGTATATTTGCTTGCCAACCTTGGAGTTGTCGGTGGCAAAATATGTTTTTTGTGCCTTAATGGGGCAGTTACAGACACTTTCCAGCAGGGGCTGACCAGGCCATTTTAACCAGCTGAACCTTGACCTCTGACCTCATTCTTTTCTCTCAAAATCCAAGGATTACATTATTTTCTGTAAACATCTTGACAATCACCCTATGGAATGAAAAAAATTCATTTTCAGTCTGTTTTTAACACTTTACAGGGATACTTAACAGAGAACGGCTTTGTGAACCTTGAGCGGGTTGAGCTCATTATGCAGGCTGTCGGGGTGGCTGAGGACAACATCTTTAAAAAGCGTAAAGAAGACGAGGTCAGGCCGTGTGTTATGTGAAGGGCGTTTATTGCTCACGATCATATATGAAAATGCACAATAATGGAGTGCTGGGGGCTCACATTGAGTATTTATTTTCTACAGGAGGGGTTTAAAAGGAGAATGAAGGAGAAGAAGAAAAGGATGAAAGTATGTTCTTTTTTTCTATACAATCTTTAACATGAAACAACATTGAGAGCTTTTAAAATGAAATGTTAACACAGCTCATCTTTGCGAGTCCATGCTTTGCACAATGTCGTGTTATATAGTCGACAGCAGTTGAATAGTTCGTAATAATGCTGGAGGTATATCTGTAGCTTTGTTTCTGTCTGATGTATACATATATTATTGCCATTCAACATTTTAGGTCACACATTTACTTACAATAATAGTAATAGTAATAGCAAACAAATAACATAGATTTAATGACGCACATGTATTATGTGAATTATGTTGTGAATGAAAAACAATTCACAAAAATTATTAACATTTAATTATGTTTTATAACAAAGTGTAAATAGTTAAATTTCAAATGCACGTTATTTCCTCGTAAGGTTAAACAAAGCTACATCTTCATGTTGTCTGAGAGGTGGACATTTCATAAAATTCTATATAATTCTGTGTTAATTTCTTACTGCTGCACAGAGACTTTTAAGAGGATTTTTTAATCAGATTATTAAATTGGACAGTGCCTGTCCTAAAAAAAATTATGTTTTTGTTTGTAAAATCAGTTGTAAAAAATCTGTTTGAAAGATTTAATGTTCAAGAATCACAAGAAAAAGAATCCTACTCAAATAAATCACACATCATCAGCCGTAAAACAGTAGTGTTTTAAAAAAAGGTATAAAACAAGAGGACACCTGTCTGAATCCTGTGAAAGTGAACAGGCGGCAAGTTGTTGGTGTTAAATCTGTAATCTCTTCTCAGGGGGGTCAAGGTCCAGCGTTTGTTCCCTACGGTCAGTTCGCACCTCAGGCTCTGGGTGGGCGAGGCAGATCGATGCCGGTGCAGAACGCCCGACAGTCAGCGTATGAGATGAGGATGCAGGGGAACAGAGACAACCGCAACCAGGTGCAGTAACGTCTTCAGTTCTGTAGTGTCATATATATCAGTCCTCGAGTTTCTTGCTGGTTTTATCCACTTGGTTTAAACCTTGAGCTGTGTTTGTATGCTTTCCAGGAAGCAGCGCAGTCTTTGAGGGCCATGATGAAAAATGGAAAGGCACGTAGTTTGCTTTGTTCTGCATTTGCTTGCAGGAGAACTAACAGCAGTCTCATGCTATTCGGCCATTTTGTGTTTTCAAAACCCATTAATGAAAGTCTTTGCAATAAAAGAACGAGGAAAGTGTTCAATATTAAAATCAATTGGGATTTTTTTTTAATTAAAAACTGTATTGTGTATTGCAGACCTCTGCCGGACCCAGCGATGACATGAACAGTCGTGGTGTGAAGCGAAAAGCTGAGGGCAGCGACAGTGAACCGGAACCCGAAGATAACGTCAGGTAAAGACGAGCTCATGCTACAGGAATACACTTTTGGTCGTCTGTTGTCTTGTTGTAGCAGCACACACACAACACAACCAAATCAAATGCACCGACTTTATTTGGTCAAGTAGAAGTCACAACCAACACCAGAAAAAAAGTTTCCATCTAGCAGACCTTTTCTGTCTGGAAAGTTTTCAAAAGCTTTCATGACGATCCACCAGCAGCGGAGTAGAGCGCTTTTTATGTCGCTTTTATCTAGACACGCGTTCCGTGACCATAAGACTGCTTCCCGATCCATGCGTGCAATTAACAAGACGAACGCCGTCTGAATCGATTGGGTTCAATTGGTATTCGTGGAGGTTTCCCGTGTGTCCCTGATGAGACGCTGTAGAGGTTACACCGCACAGATGCTTCTCTTCCACGATTATGTGAGCAGAATTTCTAAAGCCAGTCAAAACATCCTAAGGTGGAGAATAAGTTTCTCTTCGCCTCTTAACGGAGCTGGAGTCACACGGGGCACTTCTCAAAGGCGTGCATGTGCATAGACGTGAGCCTTGTTTCTGTTTAATGTATTCAGGACAAGACAAACATAAATGTGTGTTTCGCAGGTTATGGGAGGATGGTTGGAAACAGCGTTATTACAAAACGAAGTTCGATGTGGATGAGACTGACGACGAGTTTCGGAAGAAAGTGGTGATGTCGTACGTTGAGGGCCTGTGCTGGGTGCTCAGGTATTATTATCAGGTGAGTCACATGTACACGCACCTTTGACTGACTTTTACCTTTGGAGGGCGCGAGTGTGAACATCATTCCCCGTTCTGATGAAAGCAAGCGGCCCTGAATAATCTCTTTATCGTAGATCATTTCCGACAGCTTTGTGTTCAGTTTGCCATCGTAATGCAGGTCTTGATCTTCCGCTTTAGATTCAGTCATTAGAGTCGTGTTCTCTTCAGTAGATCTCGGGCTGATTAGAGATCAGTGTAGAGGGATTTGTCCGCAGTAATTGCAGCTCTCTGTATGCACAGCCTGCGATCTCGCCGCGCGCTCGGGAGATAAGAGCGTCCCGCGGGGATGGGACTGATTCTCTCTGCCGCGTCAGGCGTGTTTCTTGGCTTCTGCCACATATTCACGGATTGACACACACAAGCGCGCTTGAATGATAGATGGAGGGGCATTGTTGTGAAGTGCGTGCGGGGGTCAGATCTCGACGTGGCTGTTTATTTACCCACACGAGTGTCGTTTCTGTTGTAACTTTGACAGATGTAAAGACTTGGTTTTACATTTAAAGATTGTTTTTGCACTGCAGTTCAGAGATCTCCCAAGTCAATTCTCTCTTTAGGGTTTTATTAAAGCGACCTAAACGGTCTGATCTCTGTGTCATCTGGAGTGTAAATACTGCGTAGTAAATGTCACATTAAATGCGTAAGTGTGACGGCTAATGGACGTCTCCAAAATGACTTTCAGTAATAGATGTTTGTGAGGTATGACGGATGCTCTGAATGTGTCTCTTGTGTTTTTAATCTCGCAGGGATGTGCGTCCTGGAAGTGGTATTTTCCCTTTCATTACGCCCCGTTCGCCTCTGACTTCAAAGACATCAAGGGAATGTTCTCAGACTTCGAGAAAGACACCAAACCGGTAATTTGACCAACGCTGGGGAACGCTACCTTTGCTCTGTTGATGGATAGTAATAATACACTTGTTGACTGGTGATTTATCACGGCTGTTTGCTCTAATTTCTTCCGTAGTTCAAGCCTTTGGAGCAGCTGATGGGAGTTTTTCCTGCGGCCAGTGGAAACTTCTTGCCGACATCATGGAGAGCCCTGATGGCAAACCCTGTGCGTAACCGCTGTTATTACATTTGTAATTCATTTAATGCAATTGGCACATTTAAAATGTCAGTTTTAATATTTGTTAGAAGTACTTAAAGTACCCATGAAATCAAAGGTGATCCATAACATTGACAAAATTCACATTAATTCCAAACTCGGGCTCCTTCACGTCCACCAAAATAGATCAGCGATTTTTATATGATCGATATAATGTTTCGTATCATTTGATATCGATAATTGTTGATGCATTTTAAGCCTTTATTAAGACCAGTAGATAATGTGGTTTGAATTTGACGGCTATATTAATCACATTTTCCCCATTTTTAACTGAATTTCTGTTGTTTTGGTAATTAGTAAGTAGACTTAGTATAACTTATTAACATAATATTTTAGGTAGTTGTCACTTGAAGAGCTAGTACAACATAAGCCACTGTGATTATGTAATCCTTGTTATGCGAACCACGAGTAACAATCTCTGTTATGCAACAAAACTTCATGTCTATACACACGTTAATTTTGGAGCGAACATTTTTTCTATCGTTATTGATAAAGGTTTATCGTCGATACATATCGTTTTATCGCCCAGTTCAATGAGAAAAGGCTGTTTTCTTTACACAGACATTTCAATGAACACATTTTAAAGCTGTAATTGCGTTCTGTGTTCTTGAGTATTGGAATCGGAGTTTGACGATTATGATGACGTAGAGCGAGAACACGAGGACACAAGACCACTGAAGAACGCATAGAGAAACGGCACTTGTGTGCCTCCTTGCAGTTGGCTGGAGCAACTCTTTGTCATTGTCCCGCCCTAATTTACTGTTTCAGAGGAAGTTACGTCAAATATTAAACCAAGCTACAGATTTATTTCAAGTCTCTTCAGTTAGTTTTTTTGTATCAGCGCACGTTTTTCTCTTCTGATGGTCGTATTTGTCTGTTACAGGAATCTTCTATCATTGACTTCTACCCTGATGACTTTGCCATCGATCTGAATGGAAAGAAATACGCCTGGCAGGGTAACATTCTTAAAACACTTCTGACTTTCTATCTTTTCTACTCCTTTTTCTATCCTTAAAAAAAAACTATCATTTACTTTGTATACTGTGGTTGGCTATATGGGACCAGTTTTTACTGCGCTTATGTTTTTTGTTGTTTCCGATTGCTTCTATTGTTTACCTTATTTGTAGGTCGCTTTGGATAAAAGCGTCTATGTAAATGTAAAACGGCTCTATTCCTCTATACAACTTTTTGAGGGATAATTTGCTCTCGTTGTCTTTTCAGGTGTCGCCTTGTTGCCGTTTGTAGATGAGCGGAGGTTGCGAGCAGCGTTAGATGATGTTTATCCAGATCTGACTGAAGAAGAAAGTAAGAGGCGACATACTTTGATAGCCAATGAACACACATTGATGAATATTAGTTTTCTGGAGAACATTCGTTTGGCGGTTTGATCGCCGTGTGTTTGCGGTTTCAAGTGAGTTGCTGTGTTGTGACATGACGTCTGCTGGTTGTTTCAGATCGGCGGAACAGTTTGGGAAGTGATGTCGTGTTTGTGGGCAAATCCCACCCACTGTGTGACTTCATTCGGGAACTGTACCTTTCAGAATCTCATGAGGTACAGATGAATTGATCTCTTCTTTTTTTTTTTCTGTAAAACTACTATCACACAGACAAACACAAAAGACAAATAACACGTATCGCGTTGCGGTGTTTCTTTAGCTCAGTTGTAGAGCACTTATGTGAAAACGGTTTGAGAGATCCG
Organism: Triplophysa siluroides; assembly: GCA_006030095.1. NCBI lineage: Eukaryota > Metazoa > Chordata > Actinopteri > Cypriniformes > Nemacheilidae > Triplophysa > Triplophysa siluroides. Next base: position 1,567,277 of record VCII01000713.1, read on the forward strand.
AACTCTGTCTGACTCTCCAACCGTCTCTTTCCTCAAGGTCACTGAGATCCCTGCAGAACTTTGCCATGGAATCCAAGGAATATTAAATCTAGATGAAGACCCTATTCTACCAGATAAGTAAGGAGACGACATTCATCTGTGTCTTGATGCGTTTTTGTGTCTTGCCGTTACCTTTGTCGTGTCTGCGGAGACACTCCAGACTAAAGCTTAATGCGGCATCTGTTCTGTGTTTTTTTATTAGACCGGTGCAGTCGCCCATCCCCATGTTAAGAGACAACACCAGCAACTCTGCCATTGGGTAAGAGTCACATTTACAACTTTTCTGATGTGATGGATAGGGCTGGAACGATTAACTCAATACAAAAAATCATAGAGGCAAAAAAGCTTTGTTTGATCCATTTGACTGCGTTTCCCCACGGACCATTATTACTGACGCTCTAAACCCATGACATGTTATGGAAACACGGATGACGATAAAGAATAAAAGTAGTTTTATGTGGAAAAATATATTACTCTAAAAGATTAGATGAACATTTTAACTAATTAATATTATTCTTTCTATTTGTATTTGTTTCTTATTTATATATTTGTATTATATTGGCTTGTGAATGTAACATGGCAATGTAATTTACTAAATGGGTTTAGTTTTCAGAAATATTAATGTATGCAATTTAAGCAATAATACATAAAAATTTTCTAAAAATGGAACAAATTAGTTGTTCATTTTAAGAGACCGGTCGTATTTTCTCTTGTATATTCAGTATTGCTCTTTAATAAAGAAAAAGTCTCTGTATCCGAATACTCGATTACTAAAATAATCGATAGCTACAGATCTAGTGATGGGTCAGATATTTCTTTTTATAAAATTAGTTCACATAAAGTTGGTAGATTTTGACTTGGTAGTGTTAACGTACGATCAGATTAACAAACGTCAAATAACTATGTAAAACTGTAATTGTATATTATTAGCAGTCTATGACTCATTTATATTTAGGACAATGGTATAGTTTCAGTCAGTATTTTTTATTATTTTATCATCTTGGTTGTAGAGACAGACTAAAGAGACTATTTCCAAGAAGTGAAACTGTTCGTTTCTAGTCTCGGACTTTGAAACCTCGACCATGTGCTGCTTATATTTTCTGGTTTCTCATGCTGTTTGACCTTCTGAGATGTTGTAATGCTCTTTGAGATGAAAGAGAGAATTCTATTGTATCGCTTTCCTGCATACAGAACGCAAGCCGTTCGGCGCCGAATAACTAAGCATTGTTTACTAATGCTTAATACCTGCGCTGTCTGTTTGTCAGGATCAAATTCAAGGATCCGCAGTATGAAACAGGTTATGTCTTCAGGGCTGTTGTGTTGCCAGATGCAAAGTAAGAACTGCATCTAATATCGCAGACATTACACCAGATAAACATATCATTCTAGTTTTTCATTGAATTTGTGTTTTTTATTTCAGGATCCCTAACAAGGTTTTGAAACCAGGAGACTGGGAACAGAGTAACCGCGGTCCGTGGAGACCTCAACTCGGCTTTAACCCGAACCGCCAGCAAGCCCACCTGGACCAATCGGGTTTCAGAAAGCTAAAGTAAGCTTCGAGTTCTTCTTTTCCTAAAACAATCAGGCTGAATATTTGCATCTTATTGTGGAAGCGTAGAATGATGAAGGAAATGTAAATTAGTGCAAAAGTTGTCATGAAAGTGGCTGATTAAACATCTGGTGAATGATAAGAGGAAAGATGTACTGTGTTCAGGAAAGGAAAGGAGTTATATGCAGATAAATGCCCACCAAAGACCTAATTTCTTAATGAAAGCCGTTATCGGCTTTGATTGTATGAAGCAGACAGGTGTTGGTAGACTAAAAAAGCACTTGACGAAGTTAAAATAAGTGAACCAAACAAAACCCGACTGCTGATGTTTTAATGCGGTTTCTTAAGTTTGTCTTATTTTTTATTTCCAGTCACCATGTGAGCAGAAATCAAGGACCCGGTCAGTTTGCATCGGGTCCACCTCGCGGGGGTCATCATGGGGGCGGACAGTACAGCAATGCCCCGCCCCCCAGAAACTATCAAGGAAACTACGGTTCATCACAGAGAGGCAATTACTCCTCCCAATGTGAGTTTTACTCTTTTCACAGACATGTTTTGGGGTTTTTATTACATATAAAAATTCAGTGCGTCACCATTTGTGTGTGGACATCGAAGATCGTGCGACTCGATGAGTTGATGCCAATAAGGTTGATCTCCAAATACTGGACAGTAAATCAATATTTTTGCGCTTGCTCTTCCGAGTTATCACGTCGCCCTGTTATTCTTGGTTTTAAATAGCTCTTTTTTTATATTATTTCAAGTGATAACAGTAAAAGCTTCTCTCTACGGTGTTGTGTTGGTCTAGGCCCATCTCTCTGTTCACTTCAGTAGTTTGGTGACGGAGAGATCGGAGTCAGTAAATCGAGCATCTGTCCACAGACGTGCGTTCTCCTCCGCGCTGCTCTTCACGCTCACTTTGATGTGCCAATTTGCAAGTTGATGAATAATCTCATCTGTGGGCGAGTGGAGCCGCCCTGCAGCCACTTGATGCAAATGGAGGTTCGGGGTTGGCGTTGATCACAGCGGCTCTTCACTGGCCCGTGCGCCGCGGCCCGACGCTGAAGCCTCCAATTAAACGTACAGCCCACTAACCGTCCCGAACGGGCCTACTGTTTCTTTGAATGAGGCAATCAAAGAAAATATTCAGGAGTTTTTGAAACGGCAATTCACCAATTTCGATGTAATGTCCGAGGTTTCATTTGCATTTTTTAGCCTCACGGTTATGTAAAGAGCTACAATGATCAGTTTCCTTAAGATGGTAATAATTCGGCTTGTTTCGCTTCTGGTGGTTTACGGAGTTAAAGGAATAGTTAATCTCAAAATCTAAATTGTGTTATTTTTTACTCGCCCACATGACGTTCAACATGTTTTAAGACCTCCCGGTGTCTTCGGAGCACAAATAAAGATATTTTAGGGACATCCGAGAGATTTCCAGGCCTCCTCATAGACATCATGGTTATAGTTGTTGTCAAGGACCAGAAAATCGTTCAATTGGTCCATCTGTTATAATGGCTCAATTGAAATTTTTTGACGCGACTGCAATAGGGCTGCATTTAATGATTATTTTGATAATCGATTAGTTGACGATTATATTTTCGAATAATCGGATAACAATTTAATTACGTCTTTTGCTTACAATAAGTAAATCAGATATGGGAAAAGTATACAAAAACTGAACTCATTTGCCTTCTCCCAAAATGTTGTGAATGTTTACATAATTAACACACCCGGTGAGTTGATTCAGGTGTGTCATATCAGAAGCAACTGACAATAGTCTCTCCCAAACGTGGGAGCGAGGGAAGGGTCGGCCAAGGAAATCTTTGTTGCGACATGAAAAGTGAGATATTTGTCAAATGTAGTGAAGTACAGTAAAAATGTAAACCGAAAAAGTGTTGAAAGCCAGATGTTTTTGCGAGTCAAAGAATCAAATGTTCATAAGAGTATCACTATGTTTCCCAATAAAAACACTGCTGAGCCAGCCAACTCTTATTTGGCATGAAATGTTGTTTTTATTTTTTGTTTCAACTAATTTGAAAGCATTCGACCGATCTCATTTTAACTTTCTTGTTTGAACTTTCGCACTAGCGAAGCTTCTGTTTTGGGGTGGACCTTCATGCTTGTTTGTTTCTTTTAACAATTGTACGTTTCTCTACAATTCACTTCGTACAGTTTCATTCGTAGTCGCTGCGTCAAAATATTTACGTTGTCCCGTGAGATCAGGTTGGAGATTTTCAATGAGTTAACTTTAGTATGTTTTCTTCGCAAGACTTTCGATTTGCTGATGAATCTCACGTCAATTTAAGCGAATTGTTGGCTAATTCCTACCAGTTAATAATTTGTATCAATTTCTTCTGTTTTTGAAGCTTTTCGGACACTTTCATTCTAGAAAGAGTTAATACTACCCAGGTTCTCTCATTTTATGTTTTGCGTTGAAGTGCTGTATTGACTGATGCGGTTGCCTTTTTTTAAACAGATTTTTCTTTACAGTCCAGAGGTTGTTTATTGTATATAATGGTAACTTGTGCCCTCTGTCATCAGTGGTGTCTGTGGTCGGCGGGGTGTCAAATCCTCATTAACTTTCTCCAGCTCACCGTCTCTCTCTCTTTGCCTCCTGCGGTGTGAGATCAATGCGGTGCTCCAGAGACGAGCTGAACTCTTTTGTTAACTCTAATCAAAACAGCTGGCGGTAAAGGACCTACTGGTATATTACAGTCCTACGGTCTTCATTCTTTGGATATTGATAAGCTGTGTTGTAGAGGTCCATTACAGACTCATTACAGAGTTCCGGGTCCATCTGTGTGTGCGTCAGTGCTCGGCGAGGACGTAATCCCTGCGTTAAGCTAATGAGAATGGCATTTGCTGTTGTGTTTTAATGCGTAATCCTATTTGGGCTTTGTGTCAACTGGCTTTAACGTCCCAACATTCAGTGTGTGGACAGTGGCCGGTGTTTATTAAGAGGTGAATGAATTGGCTGTAATTTCTTCTTTGGTTTGGCGGGATGTGAGATGAGCAGGGATGAATTAGAGACTGATAATGGGGGTGTAAGTGGGTGGTCCGGCCGGTCTTTCTCTCTCCGGTCACTAGATCACACACTGAGGTGTTTATTGGGTGCAGAATTAAATGTCTGCTGTATCTGACAGCATCTGTTGCGTAATGTCCGTTATGGCGGAAAATTATTTGATGGAGGTCTATGGAGCAAGGCATTAAACTACACAGCATTCTTTCATGACCGGTGTATATGATGAGGTGTTTATTTGTTTACCTTTTTAGCCCAGTTTCTTTTTAGAGATGCCAAAGGACAATGCAAATTTTGCCAATATAACATGTTTTAAGTGATGCAACAGAAATAAAAGCTTGTTTCTTTAAGCCTCTTTAGCGTGCACTTGCCCAAAATACATTATAAAACTGAGATTGCACGTTATAATAAAATAACCAAATATGACAAATGTGCGTATCACAACAGGTTGGATTTTTTTTATGTGCTTGGGTAGTTAAACATGGCTGTTATTTTCAGAAATTGTAGTGATGCTTATTTTTCTCGGGAGAAAGTTTGCAAATGCATTTAAATCTTTCAATTTATTCTACAATTATAAAGCGTTATCATATCACGTTGTTTAACACGTTATTGCACGTTTTTTCAATATCGTGTAGCGGTGTTGCAAATGCAAGTTTTGATTGATTTTTCATTGTTCAAAATTATTTTCTGTGATGATTAAGTCTGTCCAATGTTAAAATGAGTGTAATATCACAAACGTGCTTATTCCAGTATTTATATCGTAACGGTTTGCAAAAACATTACAAGATTTGATGTACTTCGACCGTAAAACATGACTGTTCACTTTCAGAAGTTAAGGTGATGCTTTTTTCCCAGATAGATTTTGCAACATATGTTGATTATGATTTCCATTTCAGATTCTTAAAGCATGATCTGCGATACTCGGTATCGTAATGATTTTACTCATTGGGGAAACGTTTCCAAATGGTTTTCTGTGATAATTGCGTCTGTCACGCAGGTCTTAACTCATATTGAACCCCGAAACGTTTCTTTCAAAGCTGCGAAATCCCATCGGCTCCCAAATGCCGAATCATTCTTTTTCTTCTCGTAATGCTTCACCTTCAAGCCCACATTTGTAAATGACAGCTTTTTTCTTTTCGGCCGAAGTTCTCGTCTTTGTCCCCCCTCTTCTCCGCTCCAGCCCCTACAAAACAAACAGCTCGGGCCCTGCAGCTGGTGATCACCTTGGCAACGGTGGATTGGAAAGAAGCTGCTCGCTACTTTTTTTAAAGTCTGTCTTTGTGAAGGACCTGCAGCGCTGGAACCTAGAGCACTTGAGCTCGCCACAGCGCCGGCTGATGAATGCTTGTTTCATTTAGCACGGCAAGAAATGCAAATGTGCCACTTTTGACATCCCCCCTTCCATTCCCTCTCAGCTCTAAATCCCGTTCATATTACTGAACAACACAATTCAGTTCATCTCACAAACCTGCGTTCCCTACACTGAGACGCAGATACAAATTGGGTCAATGAATTGCGTTTCGTTTATTTTGGAGGCCGTTTGTCTCGCAAAACGGTCGCAAAAAAAAAATATTCAACTACCGCTCGGATGGAGAAAAAAACCCTCATTTTATATTTATAGATTGTAGTCTTCTAGATTCTATTTCCAAGATGTTTTGTGATGTAACCAGATTAACCTTGTCTGGTTGCTAAGGTGTTTTAGCGTTGTTGCTAGGGCCAAAGTTAATACTTTGGTCATTCAAGTCTTGGTTGTTTTTGTTTTATTTTCCACCCATTAAAAATATCGGAAATGTGTCTCCTCATAATTCACGTCTCTAGCACAAACATGAACCTTGAACCATGAAATCTTACGGTTTGGAATGCGTTTTGTAATTTTAATCCGACATAAAACAAAACCCTGTCGACCTGGAACTGATTTGTCTTTTTCGCTTTCTTTAGATTCCAGTCAGTCCGGGATGAGTCAACCACCAAGAGCAGCAAACCCATCACAATATTCCTGGTAAGACAGAGCGTGTTAGTTCCTATTGGTGTCTAGCTTGTCAATATTACGCTGTAAATGTCTGAAACACGCATACAGGGCCACGTGAAGGATTATAAGGAATGTCCAGTCGATAAAAGAGCACGTCAGCTTTCTACCTCTCCGTCCGGATTCGGATACATGTTTCTGATGTTCTTCATGTGGGGGCCGGGCTGGGTTGAGTTTGTGTGCAAACCAAACAAATGTTCTCTTAAAGAGTTCTGCAGGGCTTAATGAGGCGGCACTAATGCTGTTGGGCTTCAGTTTTTCTTGTGTACAGGGGCCACCGGGGGCCGCACAGACCCGCCATTGATTCTGGCTCCAGACCACTTCAGAGACTAATCAGCTTCTTTTGGTTCAAGTTTTCAGGCCTGGGAGCCCATTGTGGCCCTGTGTCACCTTAGGTCAGTAGTTATTAGAGCCCAGTTTCTTTAACCGATCAGGAGCGGCTGAATGAAACGCACAAGGAACCAGAAGGATTACGGATTCCTCAGGAAGATTGTGACCTGTTTCAGTAATGAGGGATGCTGATCTGTCCGACGCTCTCGTCTTTATAAACCCACAGATGTGAGGAAGGTGACCTGCGGCTACATAGGCAAGCACGTGACGAGGGCGTGAAACTCCTACACAAACGGTGGAACTAACTGCTTTTGTTCCTGAAAAAGACATCTTGCTGCTTTGTCGTCTTCATTTGAGTCTCGTTTCATATGATCCATCGGGGTTCAATGTGTGAAACGTGATGTCGTCATGTAGAAAGTTATTAAATCTTTAGTCATATTGTGGACATTTTCATGGTTAAAAGGGATAGTTTGCCCAAAAAATAAAAACACATTCATCTCTTTTTTTTTTAAGTGGAACACAAAAGGAGATATTTTGAGAAATGTCCATACATTGGAGGTCAATGGGGGCCAATGTTATTTAGTTACCAACGTTATTCAAAATATATTTTTGGTGTTATGCAGAAAAAAAGTGAATAAATTCCTTGCGTTCCTTTCTTGGGTGAACTTTCCATTTAAATGATTTTTCAATGTGTCTTTATTATTGTGCTTGTCGTCTTAATAATATCCAGTCATGCATTTCCATCACTTTTAATGTAATGGTGCAATTCAAATATGTTCAGACGTTTTTTGTTTATGTACTTTCACTATTTATGTATTTGGAAACGGTCCAGTGCACAATCCTGTTTGGACTAAAGGTCCGCCTCACGTTTTAAACGCAGGTGACATGAAGCGGAGACGTCTAAAGCGTGTTTGTGCGTAATGTTCGCTCTGATCTGATCTCACAGGAATCAGCAGGGTGCTCATGGATGGAATCGGTCCGTGCAGTCTCAGCCCGCTGCGTATCAACAGAACCAACAGAGGGGCCGGGGAGGCTGGAGGCCCCCCCACAATCAACAGGGCAACATGAGAGGTGGACCACAGCAGGTCTGACCACCTTCACACTTTTTGTTCCAGCAACCTGTGATTCTTATTTTGTGAGCGTTATGGAAAATCTGTGTGGCTCACGGATGCTTTTTTGTGTTTCAGGGGGGTAATTCTGGACAGGGTTACTCATTACCTCCACCAGCCAGACGTTACGACTGGAACCCTTAACCTCCTCTGGAAGCGCTCCGGAGGCTTTTTTTTATTAAAGGAACATTGTCTTTTTTGGGCTCTTGATTTGTAAAGTTTATCTTGTTTTACTGACATTAATTGTTCTTATGTACCGATTTTTAAGAATATGCCTGTAAAATCTACGTAATACACACGAGATGCAAGACTTGCCTGTGTTTGATGTCTTTACTGTGAGAAACCCATTCAGATCTGAGGTTCAAATCATTAGATCTATTTATAAACTCTTAATTCATAGCTGTGGCTTGCCAGGTCACTTTTAGTATTTTAATGTTGAGTTGAATATTCATTGCGTACTCGGTGTCAATTATAGATGCAGATCGACATTTTGAGTCCGATTTAAAATTGAGTCTTGAATTAATTTAGATCAGGCAGTAATGGAGTCGAAAGGAATGCAGGAGAGAGAATCGCTTTAATGTTAATTCTGCAGTCCAAGCAATTACACGTGGATTCTATTTTGGGTGCAATTATTTCATTCGAATCCAGTAAAATAAGGTGTAATTGAGCAACGAAAAAATAAAGGTCAATCCACGCTTACAGTTTTTATATTTGTAAACATAAGAGTAACCCGTCAAATGCAGATGTTTAAAATCAAATCAAATTTGCGCAATTTATAATGCCAAGAAAAATGTTAAAATGTTGAGAATTTGGGTGTCTCAAAATTGCCAGAAATGTTTGATGTTACATTTAAATCGAATACAAGGAAATTATAAGAAAACTTATACAATTATGTTTTGCCCGATAACTGTGTTTTAGATGTTCTTCCATCGTATTCGTTGATATTTTTATCTTAATATGCTTTTGTATCCGGCCTGTCGCTCAACATAATTTTGTTTTACTCTGTCCAACTTGTGAGAAATAAAAAAAGCTTTTGCACTTAAATTGGTTTATTGTCAAATTCGCATGAGCTGCATATCTCGTATATTTTTAGCATTCATCATTTTTTCCTTTTAAACTTACAAAAGGCTTCAAGAAAACATTCCTCGTCCAGTGTTAGATATTTATACACAACATTTGTTCATCTACAGCTGGTATTTTACAAAGCAACAGAACTGATGTTTGATTATTCGCATCACACTAGTCTAGTCTTCAGTACTCATCCGTATGAAGATTTTCATTCAATAATGATTAAGTCACACAATCCAGATAATCACATGAGGGCAAGACCCTTGCATCAGACGAGTGCTGTTTAAAAACGATTAAAAAAACAGTGTCTTTGTAGAAATCGAGCGTGAAGTTCAGCAATATCACCATGTTCGGCCGTACAGCAGGTTGGAGCTCACCATGTTGCTGGTGTACTCTATGAGCGCAGCGTCAGTTTGAGAGAGGCCGTTCATGAGAGGAGGACTCGGGGACATTTCTTCCAGGTCCTCTGGTGAAGCTAAAGTCTCATGGACCTGCTGGTGGACCGGCGTCGGTGTATTGGACCCGTTCTGACACGGTTTACCGTCTTTAACCAACACGGGCACCGCGACGCGCCTCGGCGACTGTTGCGCGCAAAGGTTCCCGCTGTCCGGCTGCTGGGAAGCTTTGTCCTTCGCCTGGCGTTTCATTTTGTACCTGTGGTTCTGGAACCAGATCTTCACCTGGGTCGGTGTCAGGTGAATCATGCTGGCCAAATGTTCCCTCTCCGGAGCAGACAGATATTTCTGCTGCTTAAATCGCCGCTCCAGTTCGTACACCTGCGCTTGGGAGAAGAGGACGCGCCGTTTCCTTCGGGGCGCGGCGTGTAAAGTCACCATAGATTTAGTCACATCCATGCCCGGTATTGATCCCATGTTCATGCCTGCCGAGTGGCCCATAAATCTGGAAACTTCAGAAAAGAGAACGCAAATTACTTTTGATGATGTTGATGCGTTATGGAATTATTATAATTCAGTCAAATTTGGTTTGCATCCTTGAACAGTGTGAGGCCAAATAGCACGTATGAATTTTTTTTTACAACTTATTGTAGGCCTACTCTTATTGTTCACCCAGTAAAGTAGCTAATATTCCACCGTTTCAAGCAGCTCACAATTATGTTAGTAATATGACAGTTTCCCATGCAGTATGAAAATAGATAATTTGGTTTAAATTGTTACGTAAAATAAAATAAAAAAATAAGGAGAAAAATTACATTAATTTTATTACCTAAATCTGAACAACATAACGCCTTGTCATCATGTAAAGTGCCATATTTCACAAGTTATAAGCAACAGCGACTACAATTTTATTTAAATTCAAATATTAAATTTTTATATTAAAAACAAAAATCATTAGTCAGGTTTTACTCACTTGTTGGATATCTTGGCTCCGGGTTCGAGCCGTACCACGCCGTCGCCGTTGCACCGTTCCTTACGCTCTCCTGGTAGGAAGGCAGGTCTCCCATAGTACCAATAGTCCCGTTGCAGTAGCCTCCCATTGCTGTGTACTGAGAGTGAGGCATGTGATAGGCGTTATGGCTCATGTTGTGCTGCTGCAGGTTTGCTTGAGACACCTGAGTCTGTCTGTATAGCGGAGACGCCAGGCTCGCGGTGCTCTCCATGGCTGCAAACTTCTTAAAGGTCTCCTCGATCGGGCTCAAAATATCGGTCACTGAGAAAGGAGTTGAATGTTTGGGGCTCAAGGACATGGTTCAGCTCGCAACTGAGTTTGTTGAAGCTGCCACAAGCCCGTGGATGTGCGCGCAACCACCAGACGCCAAATGTCCACCTTGCGTAAGAGCGCTCACTGAGTTCCTGATGAGAGAGAGGCGAATCTGGACGCTCTTATTTCTGCCTTATTCTTGACTGACTGTAGGTTTACGACAAACACGAGGGGCGGAGCGACGTGCCAAGCGAGCCATTGACATCCCAGTAAAGTAATTGAAGAAAATACGCACGAACCAAAAGATAACCAAAGAATGCCATCGGAACGCTTGTGCTTATGAATTTGTATCATTTTGAGCTTCAAAGTGGAGTCAGCTTTTTACATCCATCTATCTAAGCTTCTACATTATGATAAGTGCTGCTCCCTATCCGAATGTCCTGTTTAATAATTCTCATCCAAACATCTCAGATTCCTCTTTATACAAACTTGAGTGCACAATTTAAGACTGCGACAAAGTCGGACGCCGAGTACACTGAATAGGTCACACAATTTGTGATATACTTTATGCTAAAATAATAAGAAGAAAATATTAGAAATTACAACACCAAACCACCAACATTAACTATAGTCCAGTGTTCTCTTTGAACACAACGAATACTTAACAAAAGAATAAACCATTAATAGAAACGTAAAAGCGTTTTTTCACCCACAAAAAGCAAGTTGCTCTTGATATCATTTTCTTGAAAATAAATGATGCTTTATGTAAAATTATTATTGTTCTCATATCATTGAATTTCCAAAGTGTTCCCTTTGTAGCCAAGTTTTATTGAATAGCCTTACAAACTCTTGGAGCAAGCATACAAAACTTTTGTTTATTAAGAAATCAATTACAATCATTTATTCGTCTGAAATTTAAAATATGTTCTATTTAAAGTTCTTTGCTAGAATTGTTAGATATTTCGGTATATGCAAATGAACGAACCCTCAAACCCTGTAGAATATGAAGTCAGAGGGCATGGCCAAAAACCACAAAACGCAGAGGTGAGCTTCCAGCTCCACATTCCGCGTCCAGAAACTTTGTTTAAAAAGCGCATTTATATACGACGAAAAGGAAATATTGTTTAATTATGAATGTTGGGGATATTGAATTGCTGCATTTATAACACTGGATCTCTGAGGAGTCAACTGCACAGGTTTGAAATGAAAGCTCAGAAAAGTAATTGTTTAAAGGTAATTGGTAAGCCTATATTATAAAAATGGTTTGGATTACTCTTCCTACAAATTGTACACGAAACAAAGTATTGTTACAGCTGCGATGCATTTATGTTTTGCACTATATGTCGTAGGTTTGTTTATTTTAAAATCAATTCGACCTCCATTTCCTTTGGAGTTCCGTGAGGTCGTTATCTGATATAGGTTTAGGCAGACGTTTATGTCAATATGGAGTGGGACTGAGTGTGAAACTACAAGAACTAATGAAGATTTTCTGTTTCATGTTGTCATTTAAAAATATTTACGCATTACAAAGAATCATAAAATAATACATTTTATTCACGACTGGCTTATTTTACAAACGAGATAAGAAAGAATAAGAACCCGGCAAAAACATGTTAACTATGAACTGGCCTAAAAGTCTTGAAACTGTTGCATTTTTTTTCCAAATACAGACACGGGATGAGATCTGAATAGGTCGGGGGGCACGTGGCGCGCATCTCGCTAAAAATTGCATGTGAATTAATGAAAGTTTAGGCTTATCTGATGTTTTAAATGCCCAAACACACGCAGGATGGGGACTTATATAGGCCTAACGTATTTTGCTGTAAAAGAAGAAATTGAATTAGATTTTTTCCCTTGGCAGACCGAACCAAAGAAACAAAGCAGCAATAATGCACGAAACAAAAATAAAAATGCTACTCACATGCACAATTTTTTTTTTTATGTCATTGTTGTTGTCTATGTCAATCCGTGACATTTGTTATCACACAATACCTGCACACTATTCCTGTTTTCCATTGGCTAACTTCAAAACTGCTGTTGTGATATTTGTGGAAATACGAAGTCCAAAAACGGGACGACAAAGAAAAGTTCATTGTTTTATTTCCTTTATCCCGGCAAAAGGCCTTTGGATGGTGAATCTCCAGGTGTGCATGTGGCACCGTGGCGCACTCGAGGACGCATTTCAGTCTGTGATGAGGTGAAAGGTCCAGCGCAAGTGACAGAGCACTTAAACAGCCTTTTCTTCTCTCGTCTCCCGCAATTAATGTTATTGAAGGACTGAAATGATGCTAATAGTTAGCCCGAAAACCTTTGGCTGTGTGGAAAGAGATATAGCTAGTTTTTAGGGTTGCCTATTATGCGTAATGGGAATGCGTAAAAATGTCTTAAATATAATTTGAAGAATTCCCTGCAGTGATTTCAAATCAGGTAAGATCTGAACGAACAATACAATGACTTAGCCTTTGTAACTCTGTGAATGTATCTCATTTGTTTCTATTTGAGGTTGATGAAGAGACCGGTGCGCATCGAGGCACTTTAGTTGTAAGGTTGATCTGAACATGATCTGAATTTCTACAAAAACGCAAAATATAATAATAAAATGGAAAAGGTTTATGGCAAGATTGGACAACGTTACGTTTAATCGTGGAGTTATTCGATATCTGATTATTTAGGTATATGGAGAACATGGCGAAGGCGCATTTAAAAATATGAAAATTCTTGGAAAATTATATTTCTATCAAGTTCTTACGAATTTTTTTAAATAAAAAAAGAGAACGTGAAAACCCTGACAATACAAGACAAGTATCATAGTTGTATTATATTATATTAAAACGAATCGTTTTAATTAGTTTAGGGTGAGTCCAAAGTTCTTATTTAAAAACACATTTATTTCTCACTTCTTTCGAGAAATAAATTAAATGGACTGTTGTTAGTTGTTAATGTCTCATATTTACAAAAGATTTATTTAGGAATGATAATTTCACATTTAATAACCGATCGTGAGTTTTGAACTGAAAATGCGACATATTCCAACTTTTTCAGGAATGGTAGGCCCTACTTAATTTATTTATGTTGTTGATGATTGTTGTCTAAATATTTTCATAGATGTTTTTGTGAAACTCTGACTTTATATTTATTGCCTTTTTGAAGTAATAAAGGTCCATTGAAATTGAGATTGTACATTAACAGTTCATGATCGAGGCTTAAATAAATATATTTCTTCGCTTAAATGGAAGTTGCAGCTCATTAATATCAACTGTGCATGTGTTTTATCCACAGTAACTTGCAATTAAAACACAAACACTCCAAAGACATGTCTTTTGTTATACTGTCCAAAACACAGTCAAATAAGGTCTTTTGTTTGAGAATATACATTCTGACCCAAATGATCATCCGGACCAATACGCAAAAACACAAGTCCGGGCAAAGACTAATCAAGTATAAATCAAATTTAAATTTAAAAACATGCTCATGTTTACTGGATTGAATAACATTACTTTTTAACTAACCTATAACCTTTAATTTCTTGGCTAGTTCATGAAATCTTGGTACACAAGAGGGAAGGTGCAGTATGTTACCAAACAACCCATCTACGATTATCAAAATACTATTATTTTATTTATTATTTTAGGTGTTGTCGCATGGTTAAATAATGAATTACATGAATGCACACCATACGACGCTGCTATCATCTTTATAATTAGATTATATATAACTATATATAATAATTAATAATGCTATTACTTATTATTCAAACATTTATTTTGTTATCTTGTGATTGTAATATTTCAAATCGATTGTATTCTAGGCAAAAGTAAAATGGGATAAAAAGTAGAACAATTCATCCCCATCACAATTTAACATGTTATCATAGCGCTTTTCACAATACTGAAAGCAGATTTACAGAAAATTATTTACACAATAACTGCAGCAAGAATATTATAACCTTGCAAAGAATTAGATCTTTAACATCATAAAACAAGGACAATAAACCGATCTGGAGTTTTGATGAGTTTTAATCTAAAACTTTACTAAGGAAGTGTCCTTTAAATTTAAGAAACGTAAAAAAGAATTGATTGAAACCATTCATATTTAACAATTACGCAATACTTGTTAAACCTAATATATCCTAAACAAAACAGGGTTTTCCAGCCATGTTCTCTGTTGAATTCACATGTGACCTCTAATCTCCTCCCCCTCTTCAGATGAGCTTTTCCTACCCACCTTCTCTCTCTCTCTCTCTCTCTTTTTCTCTTTGTCCTTTCTCGTCTCTTTTACCTAAAGCAGCAAATCTCTCTCTCTCTCTCTCTCTCTCTCTCTCTCTCTCTCTCCGTTTAAATGAGAAAAGCCTGAAGCAGCTGAGCGAGCCACTCTGCACACTTTTAAAACACAGTTCAGACCACCTGGCGACTTACCCAGCTTACCCACCTCACTGTCAAAACCATCTGTAAACAGACAGACAGACACGAATGGACAGATCGATTATAAGTTATATTAGACAGTTATAATTATTACATTATAATACATTAACATTATAATTAACCACACAAAATCAGTGATCGTGAAAATGTCCATTTTATTCGTATTGTGTCGTTCATTTAAAAATGAGGTCAGTGGCTAAACTTGAACAAGACTGATGCATGTTTCTTCCGTCACATTTGCTGAACTGAGCAAATGTTTTGTGCGGATGTTTGTCTACAAAAGAGCACTTGAAAAACTTCAGTGCGTTCAGGTACATCCACATAAATGACATCTTAGTTTACATAGAGATGTTCTGGCTCAGCACACACAGTCTCATCTGAACGCAAGTTCCGCATCAGCAAAAATGAAAACATCTCTTCTGCTGCCCTCACTGAGTCAGAAATGAGCTTCATGAGTTTATGGCTTTGAATGAACAGATCAATGTGTGAATGAAAACATACAAATATATACATGTCATTTATAAATAACCATAAAGGTATTGGTCTCTTTTTAAGAATGTGTTTGCATGATTGCATTAAGAACTGTTAAATACTATTTCAAAACAAAAGTTCTCTCTGTTTGGTTATGGGGTAATGGGCATTTTTTATAAAAAATGTTGCTCGAGGGTCACAAAACTATGTTGCTCAAAGAATATCTCTTACTTGGTAAAATCAGTTCGAGTGTGTGTGTGTGTGTGTGTGTGTGTGTTACGGGGGATTGTTGGTGGTAAAGGGGTCACACGGTTGGAGGTCATCTGTTGCTCTTGTATGTCGCCACCTCCTGGTCAAATAGGATATGCAGTCTCATTTTACATAAAATTATACGAACCTGTCAGATTTCTGCTCTGTTGTAAGTAAAGAAACAACATGCTCGTGTAAACGTGTAAAGTAATTTCGTGACTATAAGAGCTTTAAAAAATGTGATATATATGAAGAGTTTGGTTCCAAAATGAGATTATTCCGTTTTCAATTTTTTTCCAAAAAAAAAAACTTTTCTTATTGTGCATTCCAATTAAAATCAATCAAACTGTTGTTCTTTTGTTTTGATTTAAGCCATAATGACTCCAAAAATACAGCTAACTAAAGGCTGGAATACACTACAATGCTTTTAAAATCTGAACAGATAAATACAAATAGACATCATACACTTGCAGACTTTTTGACGTTTACATATAGAACACAATACATGATCAAATCTGCAGACTGGCGCTGACTTTCTGCAACAACTCCAGACTGAAAATCTGGGCGAAAAAAGTATTGTAGTGTATTCCAGCCATAACACAATAAAACACAATAAAAACATGATAACATAATAAAAAACATGATTTTTGAAGACGAAGTAAACTCATTTTGGAACCAAACTCTTCATATGTTTCATGTTATCTTTCAACAGGTTTTATGTTTAATCAGACATAAACATTTTCAGATGCATTATGTGTCGTTCAACAGCCAGGACATTCTCTATTTAATTTCATTTAAAATAAAAGTCCATGGAAGTCCATGTTTTGTTTTATTATTGTTAAAGAAGAACATACACATGATGGTAGTACAAAAGTTCCTTGGAAACATTTGTTAGAAGTTTCCAAGCCTATGTGACGTCATTTCCGACACAGGATTCTCAGCGTGAATGGGAAGCAAGACACCTTTCAAAGAGAAATGGCTGTTTTCCAGGTGAGCCGTAACTTTCAGAAACCCTGTGGAATTATAATGTCTGATGATATTCAGTGGTGACAGGTGTGGAGATGATGATGATGGTTTAGGCCTAGAGATAAATGGACTGCGTTTTGAATCTGAATCACTTATAAACATGCGGGTCACTTGTTTCCAGTGTAAACTGAGTTGTTTAGAGGGGTTATTATATATGAATCTCTTGTATGAGTTTGTCTCCTCATTTTTTTAAAGGATCATCGCTTAGGGTAATACACAAACATTGCTGTGCATCTTCATAAAGATGATGTCATATATGTCAGCTCTGACAGGTCTGCATTAATGTGACATGAACACTGAAAGACGTTTGGACTTGGTGCCATTACAGGACGAGGAACAGAGATTATTAATGTATTTATTAAATCAATCACGTTCTGCTTTAAAAAAATTACAATATAGTCCAGAAAAAAACATTTATCATATGGCGTTTTTCTCTATTGTTTCTAACTTATTCCCGCAAAATAGTAAATTTGGAAAGTTTGGGGTTTTAGGTTTGTAAGTGTTTCACTTTTAGGTTTACGTTCACTTGAAGTCGCTAGTCTTCGCAATTCTAGTGCAATGCTGCCCCCATGTGGTCAATGAAGGGAATGCTGTGTGTTTGGCAAGGGTAAAGCTGGTGAATGTCCCCACTTTTGAGATTGTCGTTGCAACAAGAACCTTTGTTCTTCACAGCAATGCCGTAGATCAACCATTTTATTCCCAAATAACCATGTCTTTCTTTTTATAATCTAAATCATCTTTTTCTTCCTCGGAGAATCTTTAGTGAAACAGAAAGGTTCATGACGTTAAAGTTTATTTATGGAACCATTCAGCCAAATAGTGTGCTATGCATCGTGAAGCACATTTTTTAAGAGTGTCGTGGGAAAGTTTTTGGTATAAATCATACTAAATTATATTTTTAATAATTTAATTATTTTGCATAAGTTTTCTGTGAGGTTTCGGTAATATTTTAAATGTCTTAGCCTAATAAACATAGCAAACTACTTTTAAGAAGAAAAAATTTTTTTGCCAAAACTGAAAAAAATTTTTAACTCCAAACTTAGTTTCTTATGCGTTCAAAATATCAAAACTTGATGGATCATAAACATTGATGATCATATTATTAGTCTGAACAATATACAAGTTAAGAAAAAAAGAATGAAAATACTCAAACTATTTAATAATAAAATCAAGAGAAGTTAACGTAATTTAATGACTTTATAAAAAGGAATTTTTATAACGGATCAAAACAATGTGAAAAAAAATATATTCGTGGACTTATAAATACACCTAGCAATCTTAAAAGAAGTGGATGCGTCCTTTTGTAAGCCATGTATTTAAATCCTCCTCAAACAGATCACGTAAAAAACGTAAAAGATATTTCCGTCAAGTTCACCAGGTCCACGGTTGCAGGTGATGATTGACAGTTGTCAGGTGCGTCATGAAGTTTGCGCGTAAATTATTATTACTGTAGTGTATCTCAGGAAATTGTTTCATACTAAAAGCCGAAAATGGTCCACATGCCGGAACAGAAGCCGACATGTCCGGTAAATGAAAAAGATGACACGGTCTGCCGTCCCTCATCAGAACGGGAACCGACACGCGCCGTGGAGACGCCAGATAGCCCGGGTCCATTCCGTTCTCCGCTCGGGCTCTTTTCACTTTATACCGATGATTCTGGAACCAAATCTTCACTTGTGTTGGAGTTAAACGCAAAACTCTGGCGAGATGTTCTCTCTCGGGGGCTGATAAATATCTCTGTTGCCTAAAGCGTCTTTCCAACTCGAACGTTTGTGCTTTTGAGAATAAAATTCTTCGTTTGCGTCTTTTCTCGGCACAGTTGTCCGAACCTTCCCCGTGCGCATCATGACACTCATCCGTGGGTACATCTGGCGTTGAACACTCTGGAGTTGCTGCTGAAAATCATTGAAGACCACCATTAATCGTATATAATAATGTACTATCAAATTGTAATTTCTTTAAAGGTTTTTTGTCGGACTGCATGGTTTCATAAAAAAAGTTTAACATCCAAAGAACTCTGTTGCGCAAAAGGCGGTAAACGGTTTTAGGGTTAAGAAAGAAAGTTAGGAATCTTTGACTGAAGGGTTATTTAGAGAACCAAAAAACCTCCAAAACCAAAAACCTTTTAGCACCTTTATTTTTCTCAACTCAAAACAATCATATGGTGTTAATTTGTAGCTGAGCAACATTTTGCGCTGTTCCGTCATTTTTACCAAAGCATGGCGACTGAAACCAACTTAAATCTGGTTTAGTTTATTGTTCTAGTATTTCTTTAAAGTAATTCGATTATGAATGTAAAATCCCGTTGTCTAAATATTGGAGAAATATGCTAAATTGAATCTTACATGAATATTGGTGACCACATTGAGACTGGATCCAAAGCGCGTCTCCGATGGATGCCTGCTGGTTTCCACATTCATTCTGATGATGTTCTTCATCCGCCTCATCTTCAGTGTCGTCAGTCACATCGTTCGTCTCCGGCAGATCCAAAATATCACGGACAGAGAAACCCGACAGTCCCTTTGACATTTTTCAAACGAAATAAGGAGTTTTGGGGTGAATTGAAAAAGGGAGATGCGTCAGATAGATTGACAGCACATCTGATGCAGACTCAGATCACAGATACTCTCCTGTTGCTATAGTGCGTGACCGAACCAATCCATTAGTCTAGTCCAAATAAGGTGAGAGAGTATTGGACCTGCAGGGCGGATCTCTGGAGTCAAGTGCTTGAAGAACTTCTGCGGGTGTGAAATATAGTGAGTTCAGCATCACGAATGGATGAGTGGGATGAGGTGACACGACTAAAACAAGCACAGGGGGGCGAGATTCCCACCACCCCACCATCAATTTACATATCAGAAGCGCCCGTGGCACAAATGGAAACTCTCCGTTACAATTATCTTTTTTTTAAACTGCTGACACGTTTTACATTCTAGGTGATTGGTTGGAAACTTCGACTGTCTGTGTTGAAATGGGATTGTTTAAAAATGGCCAAGTGGCCAAATTATGGAAACCTTCTGGGTCAATATTTTGCTTAAAGCTTTAGTCAAGTACCAAATTCATCCAACAATCACCGACCGATGTTTGAGAACAAGAGCGAAATCCTGTTACTGACCTCCTTCAGAATTCATGTCAGATGATGTAGTCATTACACTTGTGCTTAAAAGCTTTTCGTTGATGATGCCATCTGATATTTGATATTGATGACTGAAACACTGCAAAATAATGCGTCATCCTTCGGTTTAAATGTTTGGTTTATCATCAACACGATCCAAAGCGTTTGTTTACGTCAAAAAGGCATCTATTGCAGGATTATCGTAATATTTTTATAATTGCAACATGTGCGCAACGATGGAGAAAAACATACTTTACCAAATATTTATTTCCAATTTTAGACATTTATTGTTGGTTTATTTTATTCGATATAAAATGTGCCTTGGTTATTTCATTGCCGTATAATGTTTTTCTTAAATTTTAATGTTTATATATATTTTTTAAAATGATAACTCCTGTGTTTTCAAAAGAACGCGCATCCCAAATAGTTACCCAGCTAACAAAAAGAAGTTGTCAGAACGTTTTGCTAATATTCCCATTAAGTTATGAAAACGTTATAAGACTGTTCCAGAAACATTATGTCAGGAACGTTTTTTTCTACCATTTACATAACTTTTACATAACGTTAGTGAAAGTTATGGGAACGTTTCCTGTTGTACAAGGTTTTGTGTACTCGTGTTGTTTTATATGACACACAGTTATAATAGTGAAGTATTTCCAGTCGTATGATTTGAAATAGTTAGTCATTGGAGTGGGTACCAAATGTCTCCAGAAAGATAGAGTAAGTTCGACTTGTGGGGACATTTCTTGGTCCCATAAGAGAAGACATAGGCTATATAATCAATAACCAAACTACATGATGTTTGTTTGGAAATGTGAGATAGTTAGGTCTACGACTAGGGTTAAGCTTAGGGGATACAACATTTGGTTTGTCCAGTGTGTGCGACAGTATGTGATGTGAATGTCCCGCATGCGCCATGGGTGGTCGAACTGTGCAAACACAAACCAACAGCTAAGCTCTGGACAATAGCGCAATGAAAGACTCGTGCTGGACGTTTTTGTGCTCGATCAGGTTTTGCATTTATTTGGGGGCGCAGAAATAATGGCTGATTGACGCCTTCACACAATACACCAAACTAACGAAATGAAAGCGAGTTTGCTCCTTGTTGTCATGGCATTCAGCTGACCTCAATGAACGATTTCTTCATTCACGTGTAGCCTATAAATAACACAGCAGACATTCATTTTATTGCAAAGTATTTTAAAGTTGAATGTATATTATATATATAATGAATCAATTTATGATAAGTTAAATTAAACTTCTATAAGCCATCGTGTTTTTTTGTACGAACCACAAATTGCATGCTCTCACAGTGATGGTTAAACCACAATATTTGCAGTAAAGTGCGGTAATAGACAGTGGTTATTTCCTAAAGGTAATTTCCCAATGGCTGACGTATGGAACCAACAGAACACCATTAAATCCTATTGGAATTGCAGGGTGTTCCAATTGTGCCTCAACAAAGTAGAAATCCCAGGCAGTTGTATTGCGCATGTCCTTGGGTGCAATGCGCAAACTGTGTGCACAGGCTTTTAAACTTCAAACAAAAAACTGGCAAAACCCGATTAACATTCGGTCTCATACATTTAACGCACGCATTATCTTTTTATTAAGTCAGGTTGTTTTAGGTAAGAGTGCCATCTAGCGCATGCTAGGCATACTTTTTTTGTTTTCCGCTCTTTAACTCCCTCTGGTGGGGCAGTTTGGCAGGTGCAGTGTTTCTTAGCTCTGTCCTGAAGCCCCCAGCCTGCCGTTGAGGGAGACGCTCGCTTCACTAATCGATTTAATCATGTGGGTTTAGTGTGGCATCAGGTGCGTTCAGGTCACTATAAACACTTGGAAGTGAAAAGGTTGTTGTGTGTTCGAATCAGCTCTCTAGTTCAGGAGTCAGGTCACTGATCGTTGACCATTAACTCGTTTAGATTTAAACTATTAGACCCTGTAAATTGATTTAGCTTCCTTGAAGTTTGCTTAAAGATACAACGGTGGAGCCCTACTGGCTACCTATAATCTCTACTTGACTGTTTAGACCAGGGGTGTCCAATGTCGGTCCTGGAGGGCCACAGTCCTGCAGAGTTTTGCTCCAACTTGGCTCAACACAGCTGTTTGAAAGTTTCTAGTCTGCTTTGTGAGACCTTGATTAGCTGTTCAGGTGTATTTGATTAGGGTTGAAGGTAAACTTTGCAGGACACAGGCCCTCCAGGACTGACTTTGGACACCCCTGGTTTAGATGATGTGTAAATGCTTATTGTTTAGAAATATTGAAGGGTTCGGCTTAATTATATTATAAATTATTTCAATTTTTAAAATGAATTTTGCGTAAATCACCATTATGGTGTTTAGTGTTTCCTTTAGTTGTGTTTTTCAGTGAATTTTGTTTGATATGGATAGTGAAATAAGTTTTCTCAATTTTCAAGTTAGCAAATTAATTTAATTTATCAAATGGAGATGTTTGCTAGTTTTGATAGTTAGGCTTAAGTTTACTGTGTGGTTTCCATGTTAAAGTCAACACGATACGGAAGTTGCGATTGATACATTCCGTATCGTGACGTATATTCGAGTGAAACGGCGTCTGAAATTTGACAAATAAAATGTAGGGCGGGGCTTTATTTCGCCTTTCCCTTTTCTATTGGTTTGTTGTAAATTAGGCCTGGATGGGAGGGCTAAAAATGCCTGGCCATTGGACAGTCAATATAGTCCTATCTCTTTTTTTGTTGGTGACGTCATGTGGTGATGGGTTGTTGTTGAGAGGGGGGAGGAGCCTTTTTTTAATTGCTATAAATAACACGCGCAGTGCAATATCGTGTAATACGTACGCCAAAGTTCGATTTTGCGTGCATATGATACGCCAGTTTAGCGTGTGTGCATATTAATCAGCAATTTGTCTCATTAACCTGACTAGTGCAATTTAATTTTGAAAACATAACCCTGTGCACAGATAAATCATTCATAATAATCACTGCAACACTGTGTTAAACACTTAGAATTTTCCTGTTTGATTTCATGGGGATTTTAACAAATGTGGGCCCGGTTTCTCAGACAGGGTTTAGTTTAAGACAAGACTATGCTTAGTTAAATTAGGATATAAGCAGATTTTATTAAATCACTAAGTAAAAGCATCTTGAGACAAAGCAATGCCACTGGTATGTTTTTATGATAAGTCACTGCAAGTTAGTTTTAGTTGAGAAAACTCAAATTTGCATTTTATTCTGAGTCTAGCCTTAAGCCCTGTCCTTGAAACCGGAGGGCAGTAATGTCGTACATTACATTACATTTTTTTGTAAATAGTACCGTTAAACGAAAAAGCTACAATATCAATTAAAATATGTGCATTTCCGATTCATGGCATAAGTAAGTAGAGTATAAATACCAAAATGGAATTTAATCTTGGGTCAATCAGCCTTAAATTTAATAATAATATTTATAACATTTTCAACAGAAATTAAATCTTTTTGGTGCTTGTAATGCTTAACTCAACCGGAAGATGTCACACTTGTACTGTAGTACTTTACCGAACTATAAAAGTGTGCATTCGTAATTCGAAAGTGTGCATTAATGTGTATTTTCAATTATGTTTGTCACATTTCATGAACATTAACATTTATAATCTTTTCACAACACGTTGTTTAATTAACTTTGATTATTATGCATTAAGATTTGTCATTTTAAATTGTGTAATTTTAAAAGCACACCACCTGTTAAGAAAGTACTTGATTTTATTAAATAATTGGAATTTATTTTATTATTTGTATTATCTGACAGGTACATCACAATTTGAAATAGAGAAACTTTGTTTTCTTAAAGTTTGTCACACATTTTCTAAACTTTTAAAATAATGATATCACTTAAATGTTTTTTCAAAGTTTTGGCTTTTGCAAAAAAGTCCTTTTTTGGGAGCACACATGCGTACAGAGGTAGATCAGAGGTGGAGTCATGCTGTCTAGTGAGATTGACGCTCGTGACGCGTCAATTGAGCGCAGGCTGCAGTCTGCTTAGTTCCTTTCAGAGTGGATCAAAGTCTACGGTGTAAAACTTGCTCTGTATTAAAAGAATATTAGAAGAAGAAGAGAGCAATCCGTAACGGGAGACACTGGAAAACCTCACAAATGGTTCAAGGGATAACAGCAGAAGTGTTACGAGTTGAAGGACAGGAACCACTATATCACAGTCACAATGCAAATGGGTGAGTTGCTCATTTACCTTTTAGCAAAGTCAAAGTCTCAGAGGCACGGAAATAAAATAAAATGCAATTCCGTTGATTAAATCTTTGACCTCTTCACATAATAATAGTAATACTATAATAAATTAAGCGTTGAATTTGTGTTTTTTTAATTAAACGCATTTAAAATACTTTATCACTTTTTTGGGTATTTTATTTTCATATACCATTACTTTATTGCCATGCGTAAAAGTACAATGTTCACTATAAAGGTTTAAGAGAGAAACAACAAAGGCTTCTTAAACATAATTATTTTAGCTATACGTTTCTTGTATTTCACAGAACGGGTATAGAAATCAATATGCTGATTTGAAAAATATATTCTAGAATTACATAAAAATTGTAAGAACTCAGTCAAAATGATTTTTACTGAATTTAAAGTATGCACAAAAAAACATTGTGGAGTGCAATGCCACGATTAAGACAGTATAGCAAAGATATGAGTTTGATAAGAAGTTTTTTTTGCAGATCAGACGTACGGAGAGGTGAACCAGCTCGGCGGTGTGTTTGTGAACGGTCGCCCTCTGCCCAACGCGATCCGGATCCGGATTGTGGAACTGGCGCAGCTCGGTATCAGGCCTTGTGACATCAGTCGCCAACTGCGGGTCTCTCATGGCTGTGTGAGCAAAATTCTGGCCCGATACAACGAAACGGGCTCCATTTTACCCGGTGCTATCGGTGGGAGTAAACCTCGAGTCACGACCCCGAACGTTGTGAAGAGTATACGGGATTATAAACAGGGCGATCCTGGAATATTTGCCTGGGAAATACGCGACAGGCTGCTCGCCGATGAAGTGTGTGACAAATATAATGTGCCATCAGTGAGCTCCATCAGTCGCATTTTAAGGAACAAGATTGGGAATCTGTCTCAGCCGAGCCAGTATGACAGCAAACCGTCTCCACCTCAGATCTCGTATAATCCTGTGTATCCATATTCCTACCCGAACCCCATGTCACCCACCGGCTCAAAACTGACCAGTCCTTCTGCTGTCAGTCTGTCCCGGGCCTGGCCCTCCATCCACACCGTCAGCAACATATTAGGAATACGGGCTTTCATGGACCCTGCAGGTATCAATCACCTGTAAATTCACACAAACACACCCGGACTTGACTGTTTCGTTTTTTTATTTCTGCTATTCTTTCAATTTCTATCAGAATATAAATAGTTGAGTTTTTGTTTATCGTTTACCTTAAATAATATTTTATTATATTACATACTTGCAATTAATCGTTGTATAAACATTGCATATTTAAATATGTTATGCTTATACAATTGACTATAATATTTGAGACATTTTTCTTGACAGTTAGTCATATGGGCCTAAAGAGAATATGACCAAAATGAACCAAAATAAAGAAAAACAGTTGAAATTTAGAATGAAAAATATAGATTATTTTCCAGAATTATTAATGTTGCATTGTGTTTTGGAAGTGTTAGGCTCACGTGCATTTGTTTGTTACTAATTACCATTTAATTGATTTAATTTAAGCAATACGATTTTATAAATTCAACATGTTATTGTTACAGCCATTGCGGGAACAGAGAGTTATCAGCCGAAAATGGAGGACTGGACCGGTATCAATAGGCCTTCGTATCCCTCCGTTCATGGAGTCAACGGGATCGATAAAACGGCTTTAGATACTGACATTAAATACACCCAGGTGAGTTTTATTTATTTATTTAAGTCAAATATATTCCTATATTTCATCCATGTTTATACATGGTTATCTAATATAAGCAATAATTTAAAACATCTGTTAAAACTTTTTATTATTCAAAATTATTTGGACACAATATTTATAAAGTCCACTTTTATAGTAATTCTTTCGAAACATTTTGATAGCATTTTATATTCTATATTCGTTCCTGTTGGTGCAAAGACGCATATCAAGTAAAATAATAATTTATAACTTTGGATTTTAGGGTTCATCTAATTTATCTGGATATGTTCCCGCGTGCGCTTACTCCGCCACCAATCAATGCGGCGTTTACGGCGGACACGCCGCAAACTACGGCCATCACTGGCAGTCTCAAAACACGAGCCTCGCCCATCAGAACCCCGGAGCCATGATCCAGAACCAGAACCTGCACACAGCCCTATCCTTCAGACACTCGAGCCGAGACGGTAAGATCCCACCAAACTACGTCTTAAAAAGTGACAAAATCTTTTATCTAAAGCTAAAGGTTGATATTCGTTTTTAATACATTTACACTGATTTATTTTTAACTAGAAATAAGTTTTCCACTACAAAGAATTTGTTTGTGCAATAAAGGTTCTGCAGATGTAATATGTCCGGGAACCTTTAATAGGTGTAATAGGTCACAGTGTCATTACTAAGGAAGTTTACAAACTGTTGAATGGCTCCATTAGGGCTTATTTGTTCCCTAAACACTCCTGTATTTGGCTCCAGCTGTAGACAGAAAGATTCCGATGAGCAAACATCACCACGAGGATCCGAGCGGCGTTCACGGGCTCGCGCTTCCAACCTCAGCGCCGCAATAACACAGACAACATCCTTCCGTTCATTCATCCATCATTCACGTGCAGCTTCATCGTCAGTAAGTTATCACGAGTACACCTTTACGGAGGAGTGGGAAGCTGTGGGATCACCACAGAGAATTTCTGCAATATTTGCGGGAGATTTTAGTTTTGTTTGTTTTGTGCAAATAGTGCCAGACTGTTGTTATAAATGGACGGCAGTTTCTCTGAAAATGTAAAGCTATATTGGTGATTCGAAAATTAAACAAAATGAAAATGTCATTGCATGTGTGTCTGTATATTGAAACGCCCAGTTGAGCAATAGCCTACACTCATCTATTTTTATAATTTCCTTCTATTGAATAAAAACTTGTCAAAATCGAAGAGCCTTTTTAGCATTTATGTGTGGTTTCTAAAGTTTACATAAAATATTACATGAAGATCTCACAAATGACACAAGCGAAGGTTTTATTAGTACAAGTAACACATTTATACCCTTAATTTCATATTTTTACCTTTGGTTCATAAAAAATATCGCATAAGATCGATGTGCGATGCGTTATTGTGTCTTTATCGTTAAATATAAATCGTGCAAAATATCGTGCAAATAAAAATAGAATACAATACAACATAGCAATAAAAGAGAAAAATCGAACAAGCTGAAATGACCAACGAAAGACAACTAAACAACAAACTATAAAACTATTTATTTATTGAATCCAAATGATTTTCTAAACCATTTTGTTTTTTTATTTTTTGCACGTAAAGGACAGTTGAGAATTCATCGTTGAGAGTGGATAAAATTGGAAATTAAAAAATTGAGTATGAAAATAGTGAAATTCTGAGTATTTCCCTTGTTGCGTATTTTAATTTCATTTATTTAGAACGTTACATGTATTATTTTTCTAAGGATGATTATTATGACTATTATTATACTGATATATATTTTCTTTATTGACACATTTTGTACCACTATTTGTTGAATTGTTTTGATCGCTGTTTTAAAAACTATTTTGGACACACAAATATTCGACACTAAGTTACATGACTCATGTCAGTGTATTTTCGTGTTAAATCTTTTTAGATGTTTTAGCAATTATTAAATCATGTAAAATGTGTAAACTTTGGTGTCCAAAATGGACTACACTGAGCACTCTTGTGAATGAATGATCTGCATGTAACCTTGTCGATAAGATAAAATTGTTGGTCACGGAGTGTCGACCTCTGTTTACTTATGAACACATTAGAAATGCTTTGACTTCTATATTTAAATGAAAATCATTCAAACATCTCTTAAAGGGAATTCTTGAGCTGACAGATTAAAGTGAACTCAACACAGATGATTCAAATAAAAAGGCTTTTTATAACAACACAGAGTCACTATGCGCTCTTGTGCAACTGCTGCGTAATTGCAATGTTTTCTCGAGAAATGTTGGGTACAGGTAGGCACAACTGTCTGCCTGATCTGAGCTTAAGTAAGCAACACATGTCATGCTGGTAAATATTTTGGTTAGAGGAAATGTCAAATAAAACCAGGCACACCCTGAAAACTATTTTCTTTGGAAAAAAGTTGTTTGATTCATTATATGTGCAGACAAACGTTCTTGTTCTGCTATTCTGTCTCTCTTATCTGTTCTGTCTTCTATACTCTTCTGTGTTATTTACTCAAAGCTTTAGCTGTGTGTTAGTCCAGGCATGTCATGTCCAGTAATGTGAGAGGTAACATGGTCCAGTTGCTAACAGCTCTGTGTGAATGAGGGTGCGCTGCAGCCCTGTGTGTTGAGGTAAAGTCAGACCTGAGCCATCAATAATGCACAGATCATTCACCTGCCACATCAAAGTGCTTCACATTCTCATGACCTAAAGTGTGAACAAGATCCGTTTACACCGCATTGTAAATAGGGGATTTTTCAATTCATTCTGTATGCAGGCAGACGGTAACAACTTAAAACATTGCTGTAAATTGTAATTAAATGAAACATAAACCTGAATATTATTAGAAAAAACAACACACACTGAAAAATTAATGTTGCTTTAAATTTAAACAAGTTAAGGTTGATACTAAAATGACTAACTGTAAATTATTAGAAACTAATCTAGAATTAAAATGAAATAAATTAAACCTCTTTTTATTTATTTATTCAAAACGACGCAAGTAAAATTGCTTAAAAAGAAACTTCAACACTAAAAACTAAAACTTCAAAATGTCAATAAAAATAATTGGAAAAATTCTTCAAGTGGAAAGTTTTTCGTTTTAAAAAAGTAAAATAAACATGCATCTCCTGAAAACTGATGTTAATGATATCCATTAAAAATGTGATAAATAATAATTAAATTAATGATAGTAAAAAGAAGAAAATTAATATACAAATATGCAACAAAGAATAGTTCTGATGTAAAATAAAGATGACATGCTGGGATCCAAAGGTGTGATGTTGTAGCAGGTGCATAAAGCACATAGTAAATGAACCACATACTAAAACAATCAGACTTGAAAGTCATTTTGTTAAATGTTATTTTGCAAAAAGTATATCATTTGTTACAAAAAAATCTTAAATAACAAAAAGCCCAAAATAGAAGCATTTTTCATTCAGATGCCAACTGCATGGAAAGTTTTCAAAAACAATTCAATTGATATTTGTGTTATTTTACGAATTTGCAGTCAAGCGAAGATGGTAATGGAATGCACGATTCACATTTGTTAACATCTTGTTTCATCACGGCATCCTCATGTTTATACCCTCCGGTTCTTCAGTAACGCTGAAACACACACACCGCGTCTCATGAAGAGAGATTTGTCAAAGCCTGATGTTAATTATGGGCTATTGTATCATCCACGCTTTGTTGTGAAGAAGTTTGACTTTTGCCAGGATTGTTAGGATTATTTTCCACACCTTGGAGGATCATTAATCTCAGTGAAGTCAAACACGATTAGAGGCAGAGATCAGCTCTCTGTCAGGCTGCAGCGCAGACAGCAGCAGGCGCCGAGAGATGCACTGCAGTCGGAGCGTGAAACCACAACCTGACGTCTGCGCAGACGCTGCTGCTACCTTTCACTACATTCAACCTTAATACACAATTCAGTTCAAGTCAAACTTGCATGTAAACGTCATACACATGTTAAAGTTCCTCACCGCCCGACATCTCAGAGGTTTGTGAATTATGGCTGTGTTCTATCTCAGTAAAAACTCAGAATAAAGTCATTTTTACTGCGGGTCACAGAGATAAGTTTGAAGAATCAGTACCGAATTATATCTGAATCATTTAGTTGAATCGAACTGTTCAAAAGAATCGAGTTGCCAAAGTGACTCTATACGTTGTCCACAAAGAATTGTAAAATGACTTGATTTCTGGTGCTTATGAATGATAAATATACACCTTATGTACCTCTTTGAAAAATGTAGTCTACTGTTAACCCCTTCAAGTAAGGTATCATGTGCAAACTAAAATGTGTTCAGATTAAGTCTTGGGAACACTTAAAAATGATACACAAAGTTTTAAAAATCTCAAGCATTCTTTGGGTAAAATGAATTCAAAGTGTACTCATGTCATTTATTTTTTTAACAGAATTCATTCTCTTTTTGAGCTTCACGGGAAATGACCCTTATGTGTCTGAGCAGTTTAGGATTCCTCTGTTTGTCGAGCACTTGAACAGTGCGTGTGACAGATTATCTATATCTGTTGTTTGCTCTTGGCTTGTGTCTTCTAAACAGGTTCTGTTTTAACAGTCTCTTATGCTGTTGTGGAAGCCTGAGGTTCTGATCCAGGCTCAGCATTTCTTCTGTTTGTTTGACCGACAGAAACACAACTATATCTTTCAAAAGCCTGCTGATGTGCTTTGAGACACGCTTTACAAGTGACTTCACTAATGCACTGCTACTCAGTTTCCTTAAACAGCTGCATGCATGCAATGGAGGAAATGCAATTTCCTTACAATGACTTCTTGAGATATGTTGCTGGCTGGTTTTTCCCGTATCCAAGATTAATACAGGCCTGTAAATAACATAAATAATGTTTGATGGATATTTTTGTCTTTTAAATTCTGAGAAACGTTTTGCTTGCAATATATATGTTTTCAGTAGTAACTATTGATAACCTTCTCTTGACAAAAAGTTTAATCAATATATCAATTCTAAAAACTTTAGAATTTTATATTCTACTAAGTTAACAAAACATTTTGTTTATTAAGTGAACTTCACTTTTTTTAAATTAAGTAAAAATAATCTTATTTGCACTCTAACAGCAGTTGTGTTAAAATCACCACACAGATTGTGTTTCGTTAAGGACAACACACTAAAATGTTGTGTTACTTTTGACTCAACTTGTGTTGACCCTTTCATTTATTTAACACAAAATCTGTTAAAATGACACATTTTTAAAGTTCTTAATAAGTTATAGCAAATGTTTATTTGCCATGTTGTTAATTGGCCAATTTGTCATCTTTTTTGTTCTAAAAGTGTGCTTGTTGTACACTGTATTTCACACCCGTTTAAAGCTATTTTACATGAAGATATCACAACCAACTTTGGTCTCTCTGGTCTGTAAATACGGGGAGCAGATTTAGCATTTCAATCAAACATTTCAATTAGAGTTTGACAAGCATAAAATGTATAAATATGTCCATTAAGTTGGGTCAACCCAGTTACATGTTATTGCATGAATCCGTTTTTTGTACCTAACATTTACACGATGGAAATGTAATATTGTCGCACCGAGAATGTCACTTGACTCGTGATGTTTCCACAGACTCTCTTCTGACCTCGTGAGTGTTTTTGGAAGCTGGTTTTGATGGTCGGACTCGTTTTTCCACTGCAGCGACACGACTGTCTTTAATCTGAGTGTCTGCACATTTAACAAAACCCAAGAAAAGCACGGCGAGGTATTGAGATGCTTTTCATTGATGTCATTGTGTTGATTGTTGATGAAAACACTGAGTGAATGTGTCTGACAGTCAAAGGAGTAGTTAATGAAAAGCTGCACGCACACATGCTGATCTCTATCTCATTCTCTCGCTCTTACAGAGGAGAGAAAATTCAAGTCTTGACGGCAGTCGGGAAATTCCATCTCAATTTACTAGCTGTGAACCACGGAGTAACTCAGCCCACATATAGGTGTGTGTGTGTCTGTCTGTCTTTGCAAAGAGAGTGTATGCGCGTGGGCGTGCGTGCATCCAGAGAGAGAGAGAAAGTGTGTTTGTGTCCAGTGTATGTGTGTGTGTGTGTGTTTCCAGAGAGAGAGAGAAAGTGTGTGTGTGTCCAGTGTATGTGTGTGTGTGTGTGTGTGTTTCACTGTCTTTGCAAAGAGAGTGTATGTGCGTGGGCGTGCGTGCGTCCAGAGAGAGAGAGAGAGAGAGAGAGAAGTGTGTGTGTGTGGTGTCCAGTGTGTTTGTGTGTATGCGTGCGTACGTGCATGCGTTCAGTGTGTGTGTGTGTGTGTGTCTGTCTTTCTGTCTGTCAGTCCAGAGTGTGTGTGTTGTCTCTGTCCATGCAAATAGTGTGTGTGTGTGTGTGTCTGTCCAAAGGAAGAGTGTGTGTACTGTGTGTGAATCTATGTATAAGGAAGTGTGTGTGTGTGTATGAGTGAGTGTCTAGCTATGTGTGTGTACATGTTTTTATTTCCCGATGGGGACCTAGACATGAATGCACACCAACTCATGGGGACTCGTGTCACCGTGGGGACCAAAATTGACCAAAATCGTATTAATCGTACAGAACAATAATTTTTAAAAATGCTAAAGGTTTTCTATGATCTTTAGGGGTAGGGGATTAAATATACAGTTTGTACAGTATAAAAATCATTACGCCTATGGACTGTCCCCACGGAGGTGTGTGTGTGTGCGTACCTTTGTAGTGAGTATCGTGTGGGTGTGTGTCTGCTGTCCAGAAAGTTTTATTTGTTTAAGTTTTATATTTTAAATTTTATTTGTTCTTTGGTTTAGTCAAAGTACATCAGTAAAAAATAAAATAATAATATATAAATTCAAACTCTTTTCCCTCAGTCACGTCTTATAACCAAGAAGCAGGACAGAAAGTGCTTCCCCTTCATGACACCCCTGTGTTTGTTCATTCTTACCTTATCAGCTGCGCTGATGGCAGTGACTGATTGCTGATGGTGTAAGTAACCAGCCTTAGAGAATTAGAAGCTGATTTTCCCCGCCGTGCCACACAGCGAGCACCTTTCCTCCGTTTCCAGTTCAGTTTATCACCAGCTCGGCAGAGACTGTGAACAATTATCAAAGACCCACAGTACTTACTCTCTAAACAGCTCTATTAGCCTGAAGTCTCGGCCTTTTTGCAGACTGAACAGACTGCTGCTGCTGGTTTAATCTGCATCCATCGGTGCTGAAACGGCACATTCTGGCGCTTAAGATTTCTCCAGATTTTCCATAGCGTAGCCTTCATTGTTTTATACGATCATATCATTGTTTTTGTTTTAGTTTAGTTTAAATGTGAGATTTCAGATCCAGTGAATGTGTCTCGGAGAGGTTGAGTTCAATGTTAACAGCATGTACGCCGGGGTTAAGGGGCTCATAGGGGCGACGGTCTCTCTCGTGAAACCTGAAGCTTCCGTGTCGACAGACGAGTGAGTTTGTCTGAGACACTCCTCATTCTCAGAGGAGCTTTAAAAGCTTTGCTCTTAATCCCTTAACTAAATACTTTGAGATTATTGTGTCTGTTGATGCTCTGAGGGTTCGCTTCTCCAAAGGTCTCCGGAGATTAGAGATCAGGAGGTGGGTGAGAATGAGAACGTTAAGATCGTGACAACAGCAAGTCCAAAGACACCTACAGTTATTCCTAACCGCTGGAGGAGAAGTTGATTGTATACCTTGAAGTATGCACTTGTCTTGGTACTAAGTATACTGGATTTATAAATTGGCACGATTGTTGGGTGTTGGAAAAATCTGATGAGAAATGTATGAGTTCACATTGAAACCTTAAACGTTTCATTATGGAGAATTTGCTATATTGGTAAATCTAAGCACAATTTGTGATGATGTTGATATCAGTTCAATTTAAATGGCTTTACTGACGTGACAAAGGCACATTTTCATTGCCCAAAACACATTAGAACCATTTTTTACAACAACTTTTTTTTACAACCACTTTGCATTGCCAAAACAATAACGGATCAAGTTGACAGGAATTGAAATGGCATTTAAATACTCACATGAAAAGAAAAACGTAGAAAGAAAATATCAAATATCGAAAAAGAAAAATATTAAAAATAAATTATTGTTGTCATGCAAAAATCATGTAAGAAAATCTCTTCAAAAACTCAAAAAGAAGACACATGAAGTCATTTTTATTCTCATTGCATCTGAGATTTGAATAAAATCACATTTTATTCCTTTACACAGGGAGTTATATAAAAGTGCATAGTAGACATAAACATCTTGTTTTTTTAGTTTTAATGTCAAGTTATTCAGTCCCTCTTCAAATATTTCTAAACAGAGTAAAACCGTCTCACGTGAAGCCTGTAGTTATCGTCTCGGAGCAAATGTAAATGTGTCGTGTGAATGGTTTTTGTGTACACACGGCAGTGAGAGAGATGATGGTGTAAATGAGGGCTCATTCAGGAGCTGCGGTAGACGAGGATGTTTTTCAGTCCTTCTGGGTGGTTCTGTGGATGCCCTTCTGCTGCAGATAGTATTGAAAATGTGGAGAGGTGATGAGATACAAAAGAAAAGGAGAAAGGGCCAGAGAGATGCATGCTGGGATACACGTGCAGGCGGTCTGTCTGTAATGCCTGCTCTCAATGAGACTTATCTAGATATAGCGACCGCTAGATTCTGTTAGTTTAGTCTTTATCACTTTTCTGAGTAGATTGTATACACACACATGCATGTGCATGCATGGTTTTTGTGATTTTGCATGACGCTTAAAGTTGAAATCCGTGTTACTTAATAACACTGACACAAAACTCTCCTCGACGGATCAAAAGCTCTCAAAGGGAATAAAAATTCCTTGACGGCGGTAAAAAGAGTCGCATTCATTAGCTTACAATAAACAAATGTGCAGTTCAAATGATCGGAGGTCTCACCTTTTCATTTGTTCCATGTCGGTGATAAGAGTCTTTCATCATGGGCTCTCGTTCAGGATAAAGGATCCAAACTTCATGGTCTATCTACAACGCTTGTGCTAATTGGTGCAGACGGCCGAGTTACCAAATAACACAAGAGTATCAATGACAAGAACATGTTGACTATCAGTTAATGATGTGTAACACAAATACTGAGAAAATAAAGAATGGATTCGGAAACAAAATCTTTAATAGCTTTAAAACGGTTTTGTACGTTTTGTGTTAGGATTGAGATAATGGCAAAATAATGAAAACAGATGCTAGGAATATTCAAATTTTACAATCCAACATTTGAATAGTAGATAATTATCTTAAAAACACAAAAAATACATTGAGGAAAGTACATTTGGATTTAAAACTGTGTTGTTAGCTGTATGGTCGTAGGTTCCTGATCAACTGTAGGTGAAATAAGTGTCATTGACATATTCTTAAAGGGACAGTTCGCCCAAAACGGAAAATTCTGTCATCATTTACTCACCCTCTTGTCATTTCAAACACTTTCTTTGTTCTGCTGAACACAAAGGAAGATATTTGGAAGAATGTCAGTAACCAAACAGATCTCATCCCCCGTTGACTCCCATAGTATTGATTTCTCCCTACATGGGCATAAATGGGGAATGAGATCTGTTTGGTTAGTGACATTCTTCCAAATATCTTCCCATTTTTCCACAACACAGAAATGTATAGAGGTTTGGAACAACCTGTGTGTGGGTAAATGATGACAGAATTTTCATTTTTGGGTGAACTGTCCCTTTAAGTGTTTTTTTTTTGTTAAACTTAGGTTATGAAGTTCAGGGAGATGGCGCCATTGAAAACTATTAATAGACTCCAGCTCAAATTTTCTAGTAACTCTGATCTTTTTAATTTGGCGTTTGTTCCTTAAGTTTTCAGGGCCTTTTTCAATTGAAACATGTAGAAAATTATACCTTTGAGTGAAATATTTTACAGAGAACTTGCAAAACAGCGTAGATTGGAAAGAGTCACTGTACCTTTAAATATTTACACTATTGCAGCAGCAACACTTCAATGAATAAACACTTATAAAAATATAAAAACTAGGTTATTTTGTAAAGGACCTAATGGAGATATCTTTGAACTTTAGCCTTCGGAAAACAGGACGTCCTGTAAATATTATGGAGCGACTGTGTGATTTGTGTATTTTTACAGCATCTCTGGTAGACGGGAGTACAGTTGGCGATGCGATGACTGAAATGTTTTACAGCGTGGTATTCCGTTCGAATCTGAGCACGTGCAAATATTTAAGAATGTTTGAAGAACACAAGATGACAGAAAGTCAAAGTTTGACCTCGCTGTTTAATTGTTAGTCTAACCAATAAGCCAGCCCATAAGAACGAATGTTTTAGTCATTTCAAGGGTTTTCAATGAGGCATTGTGTTGTTTTTTCCATTTTAATGGGCACACAGCACACATTTGAGGTTCTGCGTTGGGGATATTATACCACGGACCACCCACCCCTGTAGGTCGGAAACGGGGTCCGGAAAGAGTCATTAAACTGTGTTCTCGGGTCACACAAGTGTCACTTGTTAAAGTTTGGATGGCGGGGGATTCTCCTAAAGCTAAATAACCAAATCATATTTCTGTTTGTAAAGGTTCCCGGGGAAAAACTGCAAGTGCACGTTGTTCAACAGTGTTCCCACAGAAACTATACTGCGCTCAGGCAGACAGGACTTCCATTAGTCGAAACCAGTGATTTGTGAATTTTCCAAAAATGTCTCCGAGAGAAACCATAAACGGATCCTTTATCAAAGAGAACCATGAACATTTAATGATCGCAATGAGATATTTAATGTGACTTCTAATGGTTCGAACTAATGGATTCTGAAAGCACACGTGACTGTGAATCACACACCAGAGACACTGTTTGACCGTGAATGTGAAATTAATTTCTTAAAGGGACAGTTCACACATGAATAACAATTCTGTCATCGTTTATTTACCCTGATGTCGTTTAAACCTGTATGTGACTCTTTCTTCAGCTGAACACAAAAGAAGATATTTTGAGAAATGTGTCAGTGTCAGAAGTGTGGTTTCCTGTTGTTAGGTTAGCAGCATTTTTCTAAATATCTTCTTTAGTGTTCTGCAGACGAAAGTCATACAGTTGATAGAATGACAGAATGTTCATTTTCCCTTTAATATCTTTTTCAGGATGTCAAAATTTGGGATGACCTAAAGAATTGAATTGACACTGCAGAACTGATACACATGGCTTTGGCTTTAGGTTAAAAATGCAATGATATCATTGTTTAGATTTCAAGTGTCTCTCGACATCATCTCATCTGCACACCCTTAATGTGAACCGAGAACAGAGAAAATGTCCTGACTCAATTTAAAAAAGAAGCACATATAGGACGAATAGACTGGGCATGTCTCCAAACACGATCAATGTGAATGTGTTCATTGTTTTAAAATGATCTTTTTTCAAAGTTCATACAAAGTAGGTTCTCATATACATCACAAGCCTATTTTATTTGAAAGCAAAGGGGAAAATCTTTTGTTTTTTAAGTGTTTCTGTACTATAAAAAAAAACTCTTTCTCACATAATCTTTCACCTCAAACACACACAGGGTTCTTTCCAGGTTATTGTTTCTGACATCATACTCTGATTTTGATGTCTTCGTTCTGAAATTTTAAGAATGGGAGACCGAACACTTCCGGTGCAACACTGACTACACTTAAAAATGAAGGTGCTTAAAAGGTTCTTCACAACGATGCCGTAGAAGAACCATTTTTGTGATCTTTTCACAAAGAACCATTCAGTCAAAGGTTCTTTAAAGAACCATCTCTTTCTTACCTTTTCATAACGTGAAGAACCTGTTTTCACCACAAAGAACCTTTTGTGAAAAAGAAAGGTTCTTTATGGAACCATTTCGACAAAAAAAGGTTCTTCTGGGATCGTGAAGTTCCTTTCTTTTTAAGAGTGCTTAGTACTTTTTCTTCCTACTATGGTAGTCAATTATGCTCCAAAATATTCCGTTTCAAACTTTTTTTCAAATATCTGTGTTCAGAAAACAAAGAAATACACCGTTTTAAAACAATTTGAGGAAATGATGACAAAATGTTCAATTTTAAGTGAACCGTCCCTTTAAGATGCAGACGACTTTTTGAGTAGGAAACACTCGTCCGACTATTAGTAGTCAGAAATCACACCTTTCTTTGACTTCTAAGAACATTATAACTCAAGCATGCATGGCTGGATTTCAGTGATGTACATGCCACAGCGAGTGAGGTGAGGATGAACCCACATCGGTTGATTCATGTTTGTAAGCAATGCTGAGCAGAGAGATAATCTGAGAAGAGCTGAGGGCTGTTGGGTGATAAACCCACAAACCTGTGGAGCAACACCGTCGCTTAAACAACATCATGCATGTGGAAGATTAACATCTGGATGTGGTTGACTTCAGGGTAGAACTGAAGAGTTTATTTAATGCAAAAAAATATTTCTCATTTCATACAAAGACATTCCAGAAAGACCTGCTGTGTGTGTGTGTGTGTGTGTGTGAGGGACCAGGTATTTTTTTTCTCTTTTTAAATCAAAGAACCAACTCAAACTCAAAATTTCATTATGCATATTTAAACAATTTTGTGTTTAGTTTTATCCAAAGCGACTTACAAAAGTGTGAAAAACCGCAAGGTCTAATTGAAGAAGCTTCAGCATTAATGATCAGTTTTACTCATGTCACAAGCAAGCAGCCTTGAATCTCTTCAGATTTTTTTACTACAGCAAAAATGTCGACAAGCAAACACAACCCCAACAGCAAACTAAAATAAATATTGTGACTCGGAAACAGAAATTCCCTTTTTAACTCGGATATCTAACAAACCTCAGACAATCGATTCGGTTACAGATGAAAGCAAATTACAGATTGAAAATTTGTAGTAATTGCTCTGATGAAATTGTTGGAAAGAGGTGATAGCATCTCCCAGCCCTCCACCCATTACAGAACGAGTCTCAACCATTAAATTATGCACTTATCAGGACTGCTGGAGTTTCACTTTGATGTTGTTGGGTTGGTGAAATGGCGGCACACGATTACTGGGGAAATTAGGGTGGCAGGCCGACCGGGAAGGCGCCGCACAGCTTAAATGGGCAAAACGGCGATGGAGGGGGCGGGGGACGTGGGATTAGCTAAACTACAGCTACATGTAACTGCTGTTTCTGAGTACATGTGGTTATTGATTGTTTTTAATGATAGACGACCCAACCTACTGGTTGGACCAGCAATGCTGACTGATAAGTGCGCTGGTTTGGAGCTGGTTAAGAGGGACACCAGCATCATGAACACGAGACATGCTGGTCACCAGTAAAGCTGGTCTTACCATGTGAGATGCGTAAGTCAGAATATAAAAAGAGATATTCACGAAACTGATTTTTGCGAGGTCACAATGGTGTTTATCTTTTGGTTATTATTTTAGGTGTAGCAGCACAGCATTCGCTTTTGAAATCAATTAAAAGTTGTCACATTTTTTGCAGATGTTTCTTTATTGCAATCACAAGCAACGCAGACAACATTTGGGTCATATTTGTAATTTACCTTTGTTAAATCACATTTATAAAAAAGTGCTATTTGTTGTTGTTGTTTCTTTTTGCAAAAATGTAATATAGAAAAAAATCAATTACATTGGTGAAAAAATCTAGTTTATCTTAAAATAATTACATTAAGGCATTTGTATGCTTTTATCCAAACTGACTTATATTAAATTACTCTTAACTTAAGATATCTATTTACATTATATTGATCTTAAATAAGTATAAATGTATGAGGTTAAAACTAAAATGTTGAAAAATGTCACCATTTTTGTTTACAAACACTGAAAATGATCCAACGGACCCAAACCCCATTCAAAGGTTAAAACAAG
Source organism: Triplophysa siluroides (assembly GCA_006030095.1). NCBI lineage: Eukaryota > Metazoa > Chordata > Actinopteri > Cypriniformes > Nemacheilidae > Triplophysa > Triplophysa siluroides. Next base: position 1,607,011 of record VCII01000713.1, read on the forward strand.
AAAACAAAACAAAAAAGTGAATAAATCTTGTTTTAATGATGTTTAAATAATTGTATTAGTGTATCTACTTACCTTAGAACAGTAAAATGTAAGCAAAGTTTGTGGCATGCTTGTGTTCTCATTATAGCATAAATGTGGGTCAGGAAACCCACGATTTCATCTCCAAGTCTGGATATTGAGTTTGGCCGAGCTGACGTGATTTTCCTGTAGCCACAGACGGTTGAAGAAGCGCTGATGCAGACTGATCAAAACACATCATTTGAGCTACGCCTCACACGGACAGATGAGAAAATGACTGTGAGTCAAACCAAGGGGAAGAATGAGTTTCCTAGAATATTTCTGATCTGTGATGATGATAGCGCAGGAATGACCGCTGGACGGGAAGTCTCAACAGAGAACACAGTAACACTGATAATCTTCCTCCTCTAAAGTATAGAGTAAGCAGAACTCACAGTGTAATTTACTCTAGACTTTTATGACTTACTTTCTACATTAAAAAAGCATTTGGTCATGCTTTTATCAAAAGCAACGTAAGGTGTGTAAAAGATCAGCATGTTTTCTCTGGAAATTGAACCCATTACATTTGCAATGCTAGCTCTGCCAAAAAGAGTTGCATCACATTACTCACATTTTCTAAACTTTGTTTTCTTAAAGCTGAAGTTTAATCGAATCACGTAAACAGACAAATTTGTAAATCTGTTGCTGGATTAAATGGATGTAATTTCAACACCGTCACTCCAAAGCTCAGTTTCCAACCACGAAACAGAGACCACACCTGTGACAGGGAGTCTGTGATGCGTAGAAACAAATCGCTGTTTAATGATGTTGTGAATCTTTTTTGTCATACTTGTCTTGTCTTTTTTACTTGAGAGTACACCCATATTACCTTTCACCATACCTAGATGCAGGAGTATTTGTGTTGGAAGACGTGTTGTTGTGTGTACTGACATCTATGTTTAGGTTACTAACAGGCCGCCTATATTGACGTTACTAACATTTCATTATAGGGTGAGAAATGTATACGCTGATATATGTTGCCAACTTTGATTTGAATTTACCCTTAGATTATTATAAAGCAGAATTTGAGGTTATAGTTGTAATCTTTTTATGGGATTAACCACATCAGTAGCCTATAGGGGCTTCCCAGTGACTCTTTAATGTTTATGTAACTCTTCGAATCATTTAGGCTGTTTGTTTCTCATTCATCTGGTCGGCCAAAACACGTTGGTAATGAAGGCAATTAAGGTCAACTGTTTTAAAGCACTTGTTTGTTTTCACTCAGTCTTATCAAAGGGTTTGAGAGTAATTACGCTTTGATATAATTGGTATTAGATTTAATCTGACAGCAGTCATCTGAAAACACGCCAAGAGCCGCAACTGTTCTAGTCGTGGGTGGCAGTCAAAAGGTCTTCAAATGCAGAAGCCAAAATCATGTTTGTTCTGACATATATTTTGATTTTGGATTACTTTCATTTAACTGCTGAGTGACAAAAATGATATAAATACAGAATGTCTGTTTTTTATTTTAGGCATGATTTAAAAGAGAGAGATGAAGAAGGTTTGAACTGAACCATTTCATCTGACTTGCAAAAGCAAAATGAAAGTTTCTCAAATGCATGTGTCTGAAAATGTGTAAGTAAAAATGCGCTCTCACCTCAAAAATAAAAGTAATGTGAGGGTTCTTTCGCTCAAACCTTTCGCTCAAACAGTCTTAAAACCTTTCTTTCTCACCTTTTTATCATCTGTAGAATCTTTTTCCACTAATGATTTTCTGAGGATGTTTGTGCTTTATGAAACCACACAAGAACCTTTCTGAAACCTTGATGTTTAAGAGTCCAGCAAACAACGGTCATCCTCAGCAAACATTAACTTTCTCAAAATCTCTTTAGTCAAACACATCATGAGGCTCAGTAAGCTTCACTTCATGGAAACCATCACACCTACAGCCATCATAAAGCATTGAATGTTTTTTACAACAGCGCCTCCTGCTGACTGAGAGCATTACTGCGCCTTCACCACAAACTGCTTTATGGGCAAAATAAGCTTTTGATTTATTTAAAATGTATAAAGAAATTAAGAACACTGTTAAAAAAGAAACATTTCTCATTTCCACACAACCCCCCCCCCAAAAAAACATGGATTTCATTACTATGCTGTGTACAAATGCACGCTCTTTTTGTTGGATGTGCATGTAAAAATCTCTAACAAACAGATGTTCAAAGCATAAATTGTCTCTCAGAGCAACGGCATCACTAAACTTAATGCACAATTTACATGTCTGGAAGAAACTCCTGGAAAATCGTTTCACTCACGTGACCGGAATGCTTTTTTTACCTGAACCAGCAGATCTTTCTTCATATCGCCATTAATCCTCACAGTCCAGCAATACGCAACTGTTGAAACTCTTTATGATGGTTAAAAGTTAAAATGTGAGAATGCAAACGTTTCGAAACATTGTTTGCAGTGTTCTCTAACACAGTTGTCAGTGTGATTGTAATGCACCTGCAGGTACGGTCATCTACAGGCTGTGGGGCCTGAACGGCCTGTCCTCACGTGCAGCTCAACGATCAGCCGGGGAATTGACTGGAAGTTGTAAAAATAGATGAAAAAAGTCCAGAAAAAGTATTCATCCTCACTTGGCTGTGACGGTGGTCTGGTTTTTTTGTCCCGTGTGGATCCTCTACAGCTGAAATCACTGAAGATGTTTGTGTTTGTAGGGAAAATATCACATCTATCATTCATTCAGGGGCTCGTAAGACAGCGTCGTTTCCACATTTGACATTCTACTCAGTGAAGCGGTTTCATGTTGCACATTCATTTAAAAGAGTCAAGCCCTGTCGTTTGGTTTTATCTGCCCCCTATTTACCATCGAATCCATAATTTATATTGTCATCAAAAAATCATTTTAGAAAGATTTAAAGTTTATTTATTTTAAGAAGAATGTTTGCACATATAGCTCAGTGGTTTGACTGATAACGTGGACAACCAAGAATAAATTATTGAAAACATCCATGTTTTTTTTTATTGTGAGCTTACCATTTTATTGGAAATACAAAAACATGCTCAGATCCATGTTTTCATCTCACCCAAATGCCGAAAAGCATTTCTTTATTCTTGGTCTCGGTTTAATTTTATGTGCTAAACCCACAGACGCAGTAACCAATCAATGTTCCAAATACAAACCCGTCCGCCAGCAGTGATGTATCTTCACTTGTCCTGCTGATGGGTATATCAAGCCCTTGGATTAAAGGACAAATCTGAGTTTCTTCTGCGTTTGTCTGCTGGTGGTCTGATCTTCATGCGTCCAGTGTCCCTCAGAGGCCATAAATTGCTCAGATGAGATGAAGTTCTTGCGTTCCTCTCCAAACTTCTGCGTGGCTGTGTTTTGACAGCCCGCTGCTTTAAATCACGGTTTTATGACGGCCGGGGAAAACACGTCCATGTTCCCGGCGCTGATTTATGTTCATTGGAGTCTGGAGAATATAATAATTTGGCTTTAGCAGATGGATAGAGAGATAGGGCTTCTGTGCCAAACGCTCTCATGTGCTACACAAATGGAGTCCACATGCTGGGCCGAGAGCCACCGGTGACATCTCTGTTCATCTCCTCAATGGCACATCCCTCCAGCTACATGTATGTAATGCTCAGCTCTGAAACAAATGTCTTATTTGAGTTTCCATTTGTATCTACAAGGACATATGTCATCAAGCATTATGTGAAAGATTCAATTATTCTTATTTTGAACATCCAGTAAACAGACAAATGAATAGATTGTATATTTAAAAATGTAAAACATAATGTGTTATTTTAACACCGGATGGGCAGTGGTCGAGCCGGAGGGACAGCGGACAGCATGAACCAACCACATCGGCACTAACTCACTGGACTGAAGTGCGATGTGAGACAGGCCGGGAGCCGAGCGGAGAGCCAACAAAACCAAACAGTGTTTGGGTCATAAGCTAACAGATTTTTAACTATAAAACAAATATTTTTCACGTTATTGTGTTTTTCCCAAAGTTAAAATGTTGTGAAAATATATCTTCGTTTTCTGTGCGTAAAATGTTTGTTTTGATTTTGGGGTTAAATGTGTTATGCTATATGAATTGCCTAAACTTCAAGGCTATTGAAGGGTAGAGAGAAAATCCGATATACGGTATTCCCAGAGCACCTATTTCTCAAAGGTTTCAGTGAGGGAATGAGTCAGATGGATCTCTTTTCTGGCCAGAAACACAGGTTTAGCTAATGTGTTATCTGAGGGGTCTGAATTCTCATAGCAGACTTTCCATCCTTCTCACTTGATCGCCAAACGTATCTAAACATCTTTGCATAGACTTTAAACATCATGTGGTTGGGGCATTTACCGAGCTCTTTTTCATTCCACATGTCTTCCCACACTGTCCAGTGCACCACGGCATGGAAAAAGATTTTAGCAGTGGAGTCATGACTGTGGACGGGCCACCCATGTCTTACCTCACACACCCTTTGGCCCTGATCCTGCGAGATGAGTTTTCCTCACTTGAGCCGGACGGACAGTGAAGCACCTCTCATCTTTGCAGGCTCATCGGGGTGGTTTGGTTTCTTTAAACCCATCCTCCATGAAAGGAGAAGAAGAAAAGTCACAGTCCCAAAATCAAATTACACCATCCACTGTCAAAACGTGCCAATAGTCCACTCATTACTGTCGGATTTGCTATTTTAATAATACAGGCCAAGCCATTTCCATCAACAGTTTTATTGTGAGTGTAAAATATTGTTGTTTTTAAATTTAGCATTTACAACCTTAAATTCCTCCCCGTGACCCGAGGTAGTTCGGACAAGCGGTAGAAATGGAATGGAATGGAACCTTAAATTCCCACAATTATATGCATTATGCTATAAAGCAATTATTTTAAGTCCCAGTATTTATTTAATTTTCAGAAACAAGCTTTGGGAATAAATGTTCTTCTCATTTTTTGACCATAGTTACAGTCATGGAATTGAAACGTTTTACGCAAAGCTTGAAAAATGATTTATACGATAATTTGATTTTAGTTGGTGTGCTTTTTTAAACATGATCTGAAAAGTTAACTTATATTTCAATATGTAATATACCTCTGTATACAAATGTATAACATTTGTAGTTCGCAAAATTGATCAAATCTAATGTATAAAATTTATATAATGGGTTATACAAGTATGACATCAAATATTTTCTGATTGTGTCTGGTGCATGTTTTAAAAATCTGTGCTTGGACCCTGAAGGGTGTGGCTAAGTTAAATGCCTAATATTTTTTTGGTGTGTTTCAACCTGCATCCTCTTTTTTATTTTATTTATGATTTGTTAAAATAATTATAAGTCAGAAAATGGCAGTAGGCAGTGTGCACACAACCCCTACAGGCATCATTGGAGCACAAACATTAGGCCCTTTGAAGTGTGTCATGCAGGTCAGCCGTTGTAACTGCTGCAGGTGAGAGAAATTCAGCTTCTGTTCCTGCCAAACAAGAGACAGGTGACTTAATATCTAGGAGAAGATAGGCCTCAGTTTATAACGGTTTAACTGTAAAGTTAGGTTGGATGGTTATTTAATCGAATGCAAATGTGTTTATTTAAACACGTGTGGTTGTGCTGTGCCTCGATAAATTGATGGTTTACATTCGTGAATATGACCGAATCAACGTGGCTTGGTAAAATAGAGATGCCGTATGATAATATTTCACTATGTCGAGTCGCTGTTAACAATAACAACAGTAAAATGTGATGGTTTAGATTTTTTTTAATTATTCTTGAGGGGTGCAATACCGCCTATGGCCACTGTGTGTCTCTACAGCAGCCCAGCCGTGTAATGCGATCATAAATGAATATGTTTATATTCCTATTCTTATTTTCGATGAGAATATACTGCAGTTTAACGAATCGTTTATTCTGTAATTGCTGACAAAGTAACTGTGTCTTAAATGCAATTTTAGGGGCCTAAAGCTGTTCCTTGCGGCTTGTGTGTTGTGTTTTTGTTGCTTTAAAGAGTGTATCTCTGTATAACGTTATGTTCGTGTGAATGTTAATACTTATAAAACATGTTCGCGGAATCTTTAAATTCGTTTTATTTTTCCTTTGTCCGTTGTGAGGCTGCAGACGTCCTGAAGAGCGTCAGCACGTTGAGGGGCGTGGGCGTTGATGACGAATACGGAAGTAAAACTTGTACCCACAATGCAATGGGAAGTTTCATTTCGCACTGTATTTTTACTTTTTGTTGGTTTTTTATTTGCGCTGTATAACATTATATTTGCTATATTCAGGGTTTTAGCACTATTTATTGATTAATGATATTCACTATTACTATGTGTTTTTCTTACCGGTCTCGTGAAGCGTGTTTCTGTCAACCGGGTACCTGCTCGTGCCGTCTATTCTTTAGATCACTCATGTTTCTCCTCAGATCGCATAAATCTTTCGCCTTTTACTAAAGATTTCCGTGGGGAGGAACACTATGAGTCTAAACTAATTTTTCGACGCCCTGCTTTACTGTGGGGCTTCTCAAACTTGTGAATTTCAGATTTATAACCGTTGTGATCATATATATATTTACGGATGTGACATGTAAGACTGACCTTAATTTAAATGATATAGCCTCATGCAAGTCTAGCGAACTTTGTGAGTTAGTTGTACAGAATACAATGAAACACTGTATTGATTATGAAAAAACGACATTGAATAGTTCTGCAAGTTTACATTAAGTGAAGTTACGAACCCATACTAATGACTAATGACTTGCTAAACTAGATAAACATTTGTTAGTGGCGAATCCGCAGTTGCTTTGAGGAAACCTGTAAAACGTAAAATAATGGCCCTGACATACTTTGTCTCTGTTTGTTCACTAACTTAATTGAACTAGGCTCAAACATACTTGTATTGTAGTATTGAAAACTATCTTAATAGCACAGTTTGCATTGTTGCAAAGCAGCTAAACCGAAAAATATATTTTAACGTAAAAAAACAGTAGATGACAAAATAAGAAATTATATAAAACCGTGAAAATGATTTAAACTTGAGTAAATCATAGGATGTTGGTTTTACAGTCAAATCTGAAGAAGAACAGTATTCAGGGCCGTCGTGTGGTTACCGGTCTCGTGAAGCGTGTTTCTGTCACCCGGGTAACTGCGCGTGGCGTCATTACGTCAGTACACTCATGTTTCGCTTCAAATCGTATAAATCTTTCGCCTTTTACTAAAGATTTCCGTGGGGAGGAACACAATGAGTATAAACTAATTTTTCGATGCCCTGTCTAACGATGGGGCTTCTTTGCGAGTTAACAAAAGAATATCAAAATGATCAAAGGATTTTAATACTTTACTTAAATAATGTAAAATGACCACGACATTACTTTTAGTGCGTTCGGATTTGGCCATCATGTGTTTACTGTACTTTGGAGTGAAAGTAGCGTCGTCATATACGGAAATAAAATAAACGGGCCAACCATCAGAGATACAGATTTGTATGTGGCGAATTTAAAGGTTTGTTTAACTGCTGTGAGGAAACCAGTATGAAGGTAAAATAATGGCCTTGGTATATTTTATTATCTCTGTTGGTTCGTTAACTGTAATATTAGATTTTACGTTTTAGTGCTTTAACCTGGTATTCAGTATTATTTTAGTCGATCCTTTCACAATTTTCACAACATATACTCATCTATTGCACCATAACTTCAATAACTGCATTAACTCATCTACTGCACTGTAACTTTAATAACTTCATTAACTCATCTACTGCACTGTAACTCTAATAACTTCATTAACTCATCTACTGCACTGTAACTTTAATATCTAATGTCTGTAATTAATGCACACTTAGTCACTTGCACTATTGTATAGTCTAAATTGTTATCTGTTCATAACCACCTGTACATTAATGTTCACAGTATATATCCTTCTGTATATATTGTCCATAGTACATACCGACTGTCATATTGTCATAGAACATTTGTATAGTATTTCCCTAATATTGTATACTGTATTTATTCAAACTGTATATCCTGCACTTGCTAATTGCACTTCTGGTTAGACCTAAACTACATTTCGTTACACTGTACTTGTATATGTGTAATGACAATAAAGTTGAATCTAATCTAATCTATCTAACAATTTGCATTGTTGCAAAGCAGCTTGGCCAAAATAAGTTATATTTTTACAACAAAAAAAAAGAAACTGGAAGAAAAAATAGGAAATTGTATAAAACCTGGAAAATGATTAAACATAGCAATAAATCATAGGATGTTGATTTTACATATTAAAACAGTAAAAGTAGTGCAGTAAGATGCGGAAGTGCATTATTCAGGGCCGCCATGTTGTTGTTACCGGCATATCTATGGTTACCGGTCTCGTGAAGCGTGTTTCTGTCACCCGGGTAACTGCTCGTGGCATCATCACGTCAGTACACTCATGTTTCGCTTCAAATCGTATAAATCTTTCGCCTTTTACTAAAGATTTCCGTGGGGAGGAACACAATGAGTATAAACTAATTTTTCGATGTCCTGTCTGACGGTGGGGCTTATTTATTTTGTCAAATAAAGATGAATCTTTGCATATGGAAATAAATAGAGCAGACTCAGCAGAGAGGTCTACGCGAAGTATTATAAACATATGTTAGTAATGTGTCATTTGATACATTTTTAATGTGTTGTAATTGTAGTGTACACATTGTATGTGTGGTTCTGGGGTTCTGATATTGTGCTATAATTAGATGGCGCTGCCCTCACTTTAGGACGTTAGCATTTGGGCTGGGGGAGGGTCCTGTGAGTGCTTAGAATGGTTGGCTGCAGCCGATGGGGCGAGTGGAGCTCCACTCAAATACGTCACCTCCACTCGAAGCCAGAGCGGATATACGTCACCTAAATCTGACCTCCTTTACCCTAACCTTACTCTAACCCTATAAACTACATATGATTGTTAAACTTGCCAAAAAACACGGTTGCGTGATGACGTCAGGCTCAAAACACCAAGGATTCAGTGAGAGCCTGTAGGATATTGCGGCGCCGCATCAAGTCGAACAAGCCTAACCTCACGAGATGCGCCATGTGCGTCAACTGTATGACGTCACACGCGTTTTTTTACATGTCAATTATCCTACCACGTTATATTATTTGAGTGGATTCAGTAACTAATGCTTTTCTCAAAGAAGCCTCGTCCTACTGCGACCTAATAAACTCTGGTTGTGATTTGTTCAGTATGTTTCGTGTTGTTACCGGTCTCGTGATGTAGCGTGTTTCGGTCACCGGGTAAATGCTCGTGGCGTCATCACAACAATATTTCGCTTCAGATCGCATAAATCTTTCGCCTTTTACTTAAGATTCCCGTGGGGAGGAACACAATGAGTATAAACAAATTTTTCGGTGCCCACTAAGCGGTGATCATAAACTATCGAAGCATTTGCGTTGTTAATGTCAAGCAATGTATTATATGTGTATGTTGTTTTCTTAAGTCCGTTTACACTTGAAAGTAGTTTGTCATGTGTTCAGAGAGTATAATGATGAACTCTTTAAATGGCTCTTGATATAGACAAGACCACATTAGATAGTGTTGCATAAAGTAGACGTCAGATACGGAGATATAAAAATATACAATTTTTATGTGGCGAATTTGCAGTTTTGTTTAACTGCTGTGAGGAAACCAGTATGAAGGTAAAATAATGGTCTTAGTATATTTTATTATCTCTGTTGGTTCGTTAACTGTAATATTAGATTTAACCAGGTGTTCAAAAGCGCCTTTCACAATTTCCATTGTTGCAAAGCAGCTTGACCAAAATAACTGTTATATTTTAACACAAAACCAATAGAGATGGAAAGAAAAAATAGGAAATTTAATAAAACCTTGAAAATGATTAAACATAGCAATAAATCATAGGATGTTGATTTTACATATTAAAACAGTAAAAGTAGTGCAGTAAGATGCGGAAGTGCATTATTCAGGGCCGCCGTGTTGTTGTTACCGGCATATCTATGGTTACCGGTCTCGTGAAGCGTGTTTCTGTCACCCGGGTAACTGCTCGTGGCGTCATTACGTCAGTACACTCATGTTTCGCTTCAAATCGTATAAATCTTTCGCCTTTTACTAAAGATTTCCGTGGGGAGGAACACAATGAGTATAAACTAATTTTTCGATGCCCCGCCTGACGGTGGGGCTGGTTGTATAGTTAATGTAAGATTTGTGATGGTTCAATAGGTTTATACTAAACGGGTTAAACATACGTTGGGCTGCGTGTTGTCTTGTCTGTACCTACTGGGATAGTAAATAGATTTTTTCATTTTACTAAAAGGATTTTCACCTCATCGATCAATACGTTTCTTTACATTACGCCCGGTTATGTTTGTCAATAATATCCCTTCTGGAAAAGAAATTCACGTACAGCAACGTATTTGAATTTTAGCTATAAATCCGAGCGTTGTCTGTATTTACAACTAACTATTTTAAAAATAAAATGCAGCTTAATGAAAGGGAACAATATATAGTGTAATTCTGCTCTCTGACACTAGATGGAGTAAATGTCAAACTTTTTAAGTCCTGTGTGCTGATTGGCCATATGGCAGAAATACATAAATATTCACACCCAATAAACCACAGTATAGCCATATCATTAAGACATTTAGCTTCTCCATAAACAGTATTTTTGTCACCAAAACAACCTAAACTGTTAACTTATAGAAAAACAGGAATCATTTTTCTGATAGGAAAATTTCATTGAAAACAACACTTGTATATTCACTCTCATGTTGATATAAACACTTTTTTTGTTTAGCGGAATATCTAAAGGGGACGTGTTGCACAGGTTATATGGATGTATTTATGATGACATGATGTTTTTTATATAGCTTGACAGTATTGGATGAGAGCTGTGTGAGAATTATGATCCATTAAAATAAAAAACATACAGGTTTGTTCAATTCAGTTCATTTTCATTTCTATAGTTGTTTTCACAGTTTTTATTGGTTGCAAAAATATTTACATCAGTATAGATAGATATAGATTTGGAAGAAGAAAATATGTAGAAAATATAGAAAGCATGGTGTTGTAATAAATGGTATTATGCAATATTCTCAGTAATGTACTTTGACGAAACCAAAGTTGTTTAGTTTATATTTTAATTTTCTATTTGTAGTGTTAATAAACGTTTTTCATAGGTTTATATTAAAGTGAGTGAGCACTTTAAAAATGATATTTGCATGAACTAAATGCCCAATATTGCCATTAAGGATGTGAAACAAAGTGATATCTGCTATTGTTGAATTCTAAACTTTTGACTTTAAACAATAGTGTAAGAAAGTAAGACATTTTTCAGCTGAAAAAACCCATTCTAGTAGTTGAACGGAGGCCAGGCCCTTTTCTGTTTATGATTTACACAGTGGCCACGAGCCGATGCGCTTGCAATCTATTTTCAAGATAACAGGGAATTTCTAACATAGCTTCCCAGGTCGGTTGGCATGGAAACGTTCCACATGGTTTGTACCTGCGCACAGCGGCTGCCTCTGAGTGCACATGAAGGTACTCTTGTTCTTCACAGTCTTTGAATGGGGGTTTGACCTTTGCACTTATCATTTTTTCACACCAGCGTCAAACACACGCATGGTTTCATCTTGAAGGAAAACAAAAGGTCTTGTTGAGAGAAACACTTTCCTTTGTGTATTTTCGTAAAGATTTGACGGAATTAGATATGAGCGTTTTATTTCACCCCAATCCTGTCCTGCCTGAACCTTGTGTTTTATTTGTCATATTGTTTTCTTATGAATTTCAGAGTGAATATTGTGCGTGTTTTATTACAAAATCACTAGACAAAAAATGTGAAAATTTTTTCTTTTAGAAATGGAAACCTAGATATATTTTTCATGGCAGTTTAGTACATTTCCTCCTATAGCTCATTTCTAAATGTTTATTTTCTTTAGTTTTTAAGGGGCGAAAATGTTTTTTATGGTTTAACATGAATATTTAATTGCATTTTAAATTATTTTCACCTAATGTTTTTATTTTGTCTAGTTGAATATTTTAATCAACTCATTTTTCGTGTAGCCTTGATGTGTGCTATATGGTTGCTAAGGTGTTACTAGGTGCTAGTTTACTTACCCGAGGCTATGATGTTCTGACTCAAGCAACAATAATGTTTACATTTAAAAGCTTCATAGCATTTATTTGTGAATGCATGCAATGTACAATGTTTTATTTCCAAACAGAAACACGTGATTTGATTTCTAATGCAGTACCAACAGAACCTTGAGGAGGCGCCAGACTGCAAAACACTTTTTTTTTGAATATTTTACTTGAATATTCAGGAAAATGTTAATATCTGCAGATGTGGACGGTGCAAGTTAAAGGTGCCAGGCTGAATTAAAACCCGAAGGGCGTTTCTGAACTCCGCTGTGAAAAGAAACATGCAAATAGGATAGAAGTTAAGAGTCAGTCACGATAAGACGATCAGCCGAGGCAGAGCTAATCGAATATTCCACACCATCTCATGCACTCAGGGAATGAAGGGGAAACTGTTGTGTGAGTTTGTATGTTCATATACTGTAAATGTCAGAAAGGGTTAACGGCTGGAAGCTGTAAAGTTCAGATAAACCCGCATACTTGCTTGTGGAAGTTGTGTGGCCCGTGAGATCAAGTATTATGCAAAGTATTCTGTGCCTTTTCCATTCTGGGAGTTATTAGCATTATAAGTGTCCCAGATCATCTGTATTAAACACACACTGCTGTTCAAAAGTTTAGGGTCACTTACTCTTTAAACTCTTTTCTACTTTTTAAAACAATACACTTGAAAATGATGGGTTACTTTCACAAAGAGATGAACTCGACACCAATGCGTGGGTTGAAAATGAATCTATGTTGGGTTGTTTTAACCCATTATTGTTTTTTTTTGTTCTGATAAACACAGAGAAAGATATTCCTTGAAAATGTCTTTGTTCTGTCAAACACAAGACGTTTTGAAGAATGTAGGAAAACGTTTTGACTACCATTGTCATTTTTCCTACTATGCTTGTCTATGGTGGCCGAGAACTGTTTGGTTACAAGCGTGCTACCAAATATCTTTCCCTGTGTTCATCAGAACAAAGACATTTACAAAGATTTACAACTCGAGGGTGAGTAAATGATGACAGAACCTATATTTTTGGGTGAGCTGACCCTTAACTTAACCCAACGGTTGGGTTTGTCCTCTTTGACCCAACCATTCGTCGAATTATATGGTGGCTCATTGGTTAGAGCATGACGCTAGCAATGCCAAGGCCATGGGTTCGATCCCAGGGGATTGCACATACTTAAAAACAAATGTACAGAAAAAAGGTACAATGCAATGCAAGTCGCTTTGGATAAAAGAGTCTGCCAAATGCGTAAATGTAAGTATTTGAGCATTTAGTCGTCTTTTGTCGAGAATTTGCAGAAATGTGGTTATTTTATGCAAGTAAGCTGCAAACTCAATTGTACACGATTTTCATTCTTTGATGTATGTTAGCAGGGCTGTGTATTGGCAAGGGCCTTGCGATATGATACATGTCATGGTAGATATGTGACGAACAATATATTGCACTAAATTTAGATGCAAAAAATGTAAGAAGAAAATAAAGCTGAAAAAACAACTTGCTGTGGACCACCTGGGGTAATTTTAACATACCAACAATAGAATCCATCACATATTAGCAGGCACGATGATAGTTTCAATTAAAACAATATAATTTCCATTTTAAACTAAAGCTCTGGCAGGATTCTCGCTCATGCATGAGACAATGGCCGTGTGAACTGTGATGTTAAAACATGATTTAAACAAATGCATTGATAGTAGAGGTTGGACTTCGACACACTATCAGTTAAAAACATTGAGATTCACTGTAAACCCTGATAAGTTTAGATAACTCAAAACATTTGTGGAAACTTATTACCGCAAAACTTTTAAGTTGATAACTCAATTCTTTTAAGTAAAGAACACTAAACACATAAGTACAGTTAACTCAAACTAATTAATTTTGAATAAAACATCTATAAGCCGCCTCCTATTGTAATTTTGATATAAATACATAAAATAACACTTCATTTCGAGATTTACTTCCATTTTTCAGCCCACACAAAGCATGCTGGGAATAGCTCTGACGTCATTGGAAGATATAATTCAAATTTTTGAGTTAAGTGACTTCTTGTTTTTGTGTCCCTGGAACTCAAAATATCAAAATAGTTAAACACACTTAAAAGTTATAAGATAAATGAACTTTTTCACAGTTTGAGTACAATTTGCAATGAGTAGAAATACTGTTCAGGAATACGGTGTATCTTTCTGTATTTATATTTTTGTACAGCTGTATTAGCAAATAGTCGAGTATGTCTTCCACAGTCAGTTTCTTCATCAACGTGTGTGTGAAATGGTTGGATATCACATTTAGGGTTGACTGATATTTGAAGGTGTGAACCAACTCAAAGTGACTCTGGATTGTGGCAGCAGTAAATCTCTGAGAGTTTCTTATGTGTCCACTTGAGCCTTTTGCTAAACACTGAGGTGAAGCTGAATTACTCTGGAGTGCAGAAAGATCAGCGATTGACATTTAACAACATTCAGAGGAGTGAACTCCTGCCCGCTCCTCTTTAAATGAGCACAGCCGACGGGAGTCATCTCTTCTCTACCATTAACATCCGCGGAAGGACATGGGATGCTCAGAAACGACCTCCAGATGTCTTCTATAGTGTCACAGACGATTTAAACATTCGCCTTGATTTGACTTGAAGTGTCATATCGAGGTTTCAAAGATTTATTTGCTCAGATATAAATTTGACCTAAAGGGATAGTTCACCTAGAGATAAAAATTCTGTCAGCTTTGTTGACTCTCGTGTCATTCTAAACCCTTTGTCTGTAACGTTTCGGTGGTTTTGTGTCCATATAATGGAATTCAATGTTGTTTGGTTATCGTCGTTCTTTAAAATATCTTGTGTTCTGCAGAAGAAACTCATACAGGTTTGAAATGACACGAGGATGAGTAATCGATGAAAGATTTTTCCACTTCCCCTGTAAATAACCAAGACATTTAAGGTTAGTCATTAAAAGAAACTCTGCTTTTGTGAACGTTGATCTGAGATGAGAAGTCTGAAATCTTGCCCTCGGTTACAGTAGGTCACTCACGCAGAGCTTCTTCTGTATGAATTCAGGTTATTTTTCAACAGGTATGAGACGGCCGTCTGATTCACAGACTGTTTTTCAGCTGGTTGAAATGAGATGAGATCAGATCAAAGTCGCTGCCCTTTTCTTTCTGTCAGACGGCATCGGTTCGGCGCGAGTTGTTTAATTTCAACCGCCTTCTCTTACTCAAACTGTCGCTTCTCGTTTCTGACGGACAAACTGAGGCAGGCAAATTGAAAAGGTCTTCATTCATGTGTGAATCTAAAGTTCACTTTCAATTCTGTTCCACAGGTTCGTCTCTTCAGTTCTGACACGCTGAGATGTGCATCAGCGGATCGCATCTTATCTGCGCTGGAAGCGTTGAAACGGCAATGTTTCTAGAACACGAAGCGGTCGACTGAGAACTTGGTGTTCACATGTAAGCAAGATATTTTAATTTCAGATAAACTGATCATGTAAAGCGTTCGTAATACCATGGTTACATTTTGTGTGTTATTTTATCATACAACGTCAGACATACTTTTTTGTAAAGGTGATTATCCCATCAAGGATCTCTCGAATCTTCAACACCGAGAGCTAATCTGCCTGGTACCCGTGATGGGCATGTGCTGCATCATTGAGACTCATCGTCTTCGCCCTGTCTCTACATTTTCTGAGTAATAATAAGAGTTAAGTACTGGAGAGCAGGGGTTCTGTGGCCCCTTAAGAGTGAACATGAGTAGAACGCACACTCTGTAGTGAGCTGTAAGTGTGTGGGTAAACCAGTGTAGGTTTTCTTTTGTGCCAGTTCAGTTTTTTTGTCTGTGTCTTGTGTTTGATAAGTGGTTAACCTGTCAGTGAGTCATGATTTCATAACCTCCACTTAATAAATGGATGTCTGTCTTATGCATTTAAATTACAAATGGGATGCCATTAATAATTCTCAATCCCTGTGCGTTTCAGCCTCCAAGGATCATAGGAGTTAAGAATTGAAGATGGTTTTGCTAATGAATGCTTACCTTGGTGTTTATTGTGTGGAATAACATGTAAAGGCCTTCTTAGTGAAGGTTGTAGATTCAGGTCCCATTGGAACCAGTTCTCCAAAGAACCGTGAGGATTTTAAAGGGTTCTGACAATTATTGCTAAACTAATTGTTGTGTAAAATGTGGTGAAAATACAACGTGAGGTTCATTTCATCAAAGCTACACTTTA
This sequence comes from Triplophysa siluroides, assembly GCA_006030095.1. Taxonomy (NCBI): domain Eukaryota; kingdom Metazoa; phylum Chordata; class Actinopteri; order Cypriniformes; family Nemacheilidae; genus Triplophysa; species Triplophysa siluroides. Next base: position 1,623,311 of record VCII01000713.1, read on the forward strand.
TGCTGCAGTCAGGTGCTTTTGACTCTCTATTGCCATCTCTGTTTAAAACATTAAATTGCAGGTCGCTTACGTGGGATTTATAATTTACTTTTTCTTTTAAATCATTCCTGACATGATGAATCTGTACAATAAGGGCAGAGTTATCAACAATACTTTTTTCTATACTTGCTCAATAACGCCTTTTTTTAACTTAATGAATGAATTATTATTGCTTATTATTTTTATGTAACTGTACATCAGTATCGATTATTGTAATTACTCAGATTTTTTTTTAAAAAGTTGGCACACCAAAGCTCCAAAAAATAACTTTTTTAAAATGGACTTCCACGAAATGACCTAATGAAGAGCCTTTGTGCTCCATTGCACATTCTTTTGAATGTCTATTTTAAAAAGAAAAATGTTTTTTTGGAGCTTTGAACATTTCGTACATTTTTCTGATATGATTTGTTTTGGTCGAGCACCCATTTCAAGATGATGTGTGTGCTATTGTTGTTTTTTGATATTTTAATGACTGTGCATCATAGTGTCATAAAATGTTTTTATATGATATTAAAAGTTAGCTTTTTTTATGCAGTATTTTAAATTATTCAGTATTTCAGGTCAACTAGTGTCATTTTGTCTAAACACGCGTACGTGAACCGTTGTTGACCTAACCGGCCCTTCAGTACCGAGTGCTGTTGCACAACTTCTATACTAAAGTATGTGCACTCGAGACCTCGCGCTCGATCCTCCAACAGCGTTCACAGACCAATTGTGCAGATTCAGTTTCATTTCTACGCCGCTTTTCACAGCACATATTGTTTCAAAGCATCTTTAAAGAAAACCTGCCGAGCATCAAAGGTCCACGAGCGAGGAAAGCCTTTTGATCAGACACAGCAACTGCGGACAAGCTTCAGGGTGGCTCAGGATCACAAGAAGCGACCTGTTGTCTGCAAATGTCACTCGCAAACGTTAGAACTTGTGAGGCATCTTGTGTTCTTACAGCAGATTGTTGAAGATAGTGTACACACAATAAACATGTACCGTGGGTGGTTGCAAAGGTGGTAACACATTGCCGTGTGGTTGCCAGGGCATGACAGCCCCTGGTCAACATTTTTCCTTTTTTCATCGACAGTTAAAACGACAACATGCACATTTGGATCCATCCAGGGGGAGTCAATATTCACATAATCTTCATTTGTAAGTAAATTAAACTTTTACATTCATTTGACGCACATGTGATGGTCACATCTGTGACGGGAGCTGTTATGTGATGGTCAGTATTGAGATGTACTTGTCCACAGTCTGTGTGCAATATTTAATCAAAAATACATAAACAGTGCACCTTTAAGATAGTACAGACAGATAATGACTACAGTTTTAAGTTTACAGCATCTATAGCGGCGGAAGGGATCGTCTGTTTTCTTAAGGGCCGCTGGTAGATGATTTGGTTCACATTATTCATGTATGGAAACATTGGAGTTTAATTTCCCATTAATGAAGCACAAATTATTCACAAGAAATGAACCTGGAGGTGTCTCGGGGAACCGTGCGAGTTTATGGTTCCTGCACAACGGGAAGTATCCGATCGCTAACACCGTAATGATAAGCAGACACGTGCATGCACCCCGCCATCATTATTCACGCTGAACCTGAACACGTTTCCTCCAGGATGTCACGGGTCATTATAAAGTGAAAAATGAGCCCATAGCACCTCCTGTTTTCTGCTCATTTGTACAGCTGAACATCATCGCTCTGTAAACGCTTCGCCTGCATCAATCAGAATGTTTCCCGGCGACAACAATTGCTGAAAAAAATGAAATTATTTGTGATATGAGATCAAGGGGCGGTTTCCCGGACAGGGTATAAATCTAGTCCCAGACTAACTTAAATGTTAGAGGTGTTTTAAACGAAAACAACTTGCACTGACATATCTTATAAAATCTATCAGTGCGATTGTTTTGTCTCAAGATGCCCACCAGTAATGTTTTTGTAAAGTATGTTTTAAAAAAATACTTAAATATCCTAATTTAACCAAGGCCTAGTCCTGGTTAATCCCTGTCCGGGAAACCGCCCCTAAGTGTTTTGGGGGTTAGTTTACAGTCTGTAGAAAAGTGAGAAACGTCAATGGTGTTTATATTAGTAAGGACAGAGCACATAAAACACAGTCTATACTGCAATCTATACACGTTACAAATCACTAGCACACATACATTTGTGTAATTTGCTTCCACTTTGACATGTAACAGTGTAATTGTCTATACATGATTGTAATAAGTGACGTTTGCTAATCCAGGCATCACTAAATGTTTGGTCATCATTGGTGATTTGAGTACTTACCCTTTTACTATTGAAGTTTGTGTGTAACACATCTTGCAGATCATCACAGAGCTGACCGTCACACCAGCACACCACCACCGAGCTGGCCGTCTCATAATAGCTCAACATCACAGATACAGGGTTGACTATTATGGTGCTTACCAACACAACACAGAGGTGACCCTCACAGACCTGACCATTACATCACAATGCTGACCATCACATATTAGCTCACCATCACAAAGGTTACCATCACAGAGCCAGCATTGCAGTGCTGAGCATCCCAGCACAGAGTTGACTATTATGGTTCTTACCAACACAACACAAAGGTGACCATCACGGAGCTGACCATTACATCAAAATGCTGACCATCACATAATAGCTCGCCATCACAAATGTGTGACCATCACAGAGCTGACCATCACATCACAGAGTGCCCCTCGCAGATATTGTTTGCCTTTATGTAGGACCAATAGATTTGAAAACTCTTTTATACCAGCTGCCATCGTTTTTTTAAATTACAAATAATTGTATGGATATTAATGGAAGTCATTGTTTTTGTTTGTTTTTGTGTTATGGTGCTTGTCATTGTTTCATATGGTTTACTACGGACTGTGAAATATATTGCCCTTCGGGGATAATAAAGTTTGACTAATTCTTAGACCATCGCATCACAGAGTTGACCATTACGGTGCCGACCAATAAATGTAGAAATGTTTGGCTTGTTATTTCAAATGTAATTTCCTTATATGTAGTCATATTAATAGACAGACGGTGATTCTTGGTTTTATGATGCACAGATCGACTGTTCAAAATGTTAATTATGCGTCTAATTAGGTTTGCAGCGAAACAGTGGCCCTCAGGAGCTGACAACCCCTGATTTACACCGAATGCTTGCTAAGATACAACACTGATCTTAACTACATACATCATAACTCATTGAAATTGAGTTACCGTAGACGCTGATTCAGCGTTCCATGAGAAAGTCGATTCGGGGTGTGCAGATGTAAAACTATAAAGAATAAAAGCGATAAACTTTCCAATCAGTTGCTTACCACAGACGTCGAGTCTCCTTCCTTTTGAATTCATTTTGAGATCTTTGACTTGAATAGAATACTGAGAATAATGTGAGGCATTGGTGAGATCACGTTTGAAACCCGTTTTGTGTTGTGGTCTCTGTATTCTGTACTTTCACCAAAACAAACTTTCTTGGCAATAAAGCTCTTTCTGATTCTGATTGTGAGTTGGTCCTTCGAATAAATTGTTGTGGACAATGGGGCTTCAATCTTTTTCAAGTCAGTCTTCTTCAGTGCTGCTGTGACTTTTCTATAATCTGTTTCTGAGGACAGAAGTCTAGATGATCACTATAAGAATTGTGTGTGCATTGTGTGACCCATAGTTTTAGTTAAAAAGCTGAAGCTGTTGTTTCGATCAGAACTGTCTTACAACAATGAAGTGTTTCGCATCAGGTCAGAATAGATGTGCACATGAGGCCGGCAATTTCCTTTTCTAAAGACATCTCGTTTGGCTCGTCTTCAATGGTTAATGAATTCATAGCATGTGCCGCAGTGGGCAGGACGCTTTAATCTCCCTGAAATGTTGCTCTTTGTGTGTAACTAACAATGCTAAATCTTCATTCTCCACACGTGAATGAATGAATTAACTTGAGCGCTCCAGGCAACATGAGGATGGGACGTAAATTGTCTCACTGCTAAAAAAAAAAGAAATATAAAAGAAAAAGAAAGTCCAGTAATATTCATTTTCTAAAGTCTCAAACCATGCTCAGATTTGCTCAAGATTTTAAATCTGAAACATGACTGAGATGACTGTGAACATATCTTTACTACTCTTTACTACTTTACTACTCGACATGGCTCCTCAACTCATGATGGTTGGTCCAACATAATTCTAAAATGTACAAATCTATCAAATAAAAGATGAACGTAGCACAAGTTATGTGTCGGAGACATGGACATCTTCCAACTGAAGACAGATGAGGTGAATCTATTCTAATAAAGTCATGCATGAGTTATTGGAAAGTTTTCTTGTTCCCAGCCGCTACATCTTCATAGAAAAGGCCACGAGGTAAAACCGTGAGCCTCAGCGTTATATTGTCGACTATAAATGGAAAAAGACATGGAAAAGCGTTTGAGAAATGCTGGATTTGAGATTCGCTTGGAGGGGAGAGAATATTTATTCGCTTTAATGATGAAGGCTTTTATTGACTTTCCTAGAAATCGAATAATCTCCCGGCAAGCCTGCGAGAATCTCGCAATGCGATTTTTAGATGAATCTATGGAAAGATAAACGTTTATAACCTTCCACGAAGTGACTGTTTTCAACAAACCCCACAGAGTTTCTTTGAGGCCGGTCTTTGAATAGGAAAGAGTTTATAACCCACAATGTCATTGGAGTGAAATGAGTTCATAAAGCAAGATTTTGTGTTGGTCATCTGTCAGAAGGCCTTATACACTGGATCCAGATCTGGTTGACATTATAATAGTTTGAAGAATATAATAGTATTATGCATTTTTATTTGCCGTCTCTCTACCCGAAAGGATTTTTTTAAATGGAATTTCTATTTGGCTTTTCTCAATTTTCCATAATTGTATAGCAGCTTTACAGTTAATAGGTATTAGTACAGACAGATATATTGTAAAAGACTTTTAGTCTTTATAAAGACTTTTAGTCTTTTTATATAAAAAATATAAAACAATTCTTTTAAGTAATTAAGTAAATCTGCCTATATCAAAAAATCATTGAAAGGGAAAATGACATTTAAAATTGTAAAAAAAAGTTATTTTTAAGTTTTATATCAGTTTGCTTTTATTTTATTTTTTTAATTTGCTCAATGTTTAGTATTTTTGTCTTGTTTTCCTGCACAAATATCTAAGTAAGAAATTAATTTCTTTGCAGTGTTTAGTATAAGCAAATTGCTTTTTTTGTGAAAAATCGATCTCATTTGTTCTTCCTAGTCATCAATCTGACTGCTTGGAGATCTGATGGGGACTTGTTGGAGAATTTAAGAATGTTGTTCAAGCCTTTAACCATCGAATCCACTTCAACACATATGACTCAGGTAAATGTGAAATTTAAAGAAATGTTAAAGAGTTAATCAAAAATAAAAAGCCTTTTTTTCCCTCAAGTCATTCCAAATCCACATGTCTTTCTTTCTTTTGCAGAACACAAAATAAGATATTATGAGCAATGTTGATAACCAAACAACACTGAACTTCATTGACTTCCATTGTATGAACACAAAGCCTTCCTCAAAGTATCTTATTTTGTCTTCCACAGACGAAAGAGTCACATACAGATTTGAACAACATGAAGGAGAATAAATAATGACAGAATGTTTTTTTGGCTAAACTACAACTAACAGTGTGTGTATATTAAAACACATGCATACAGTCTTTGACCTGTGAGCCTCAGAAAGTCTTAGTCTAAATAATAAAACAGTCGCTTTTCTCAGGATTCAGATCACCAGCATCACGTTGTTCCGCTTCATTTATTAACTGCTGAGCCTAAATAATCAAAATAAAGTGTTCGGGGAGTCACATGTCTCACAGATGCACTTACATTAAAAGGAATCTTCACCTTTTGTTCAAAATCCATTTGAATGGCAGAAAAACATATTAGAAAGAAATAATATTGCTTTGGACGTGCGTCTCGATGGCAAAATAAGCTGTTAGCGAGGGAAAAAGCTTCTCACTGTTCTGTCTCTATGGACTTTGGAAATCTGGTGAAATGAAGTTTGTATTCTTATTTGTAATTGCACACAAGTGTTCGTGCCGCGCTGGGATTCATGTTATTCCCACGTGTGGAGTTCTGCATTATAAAACACGCTCGGCTAATAGGCAGTGCTTGCTTGCTGATATTGAAAAAAAGGTTGAGCAAGTACAGTAGGAAGAAATCGATAATAGTAAATGAGTGCAGAGAAAGACAAACACACTGGCGTAATGAGCGCGGCAGGGACTGAGCTTATGACCGTATCCATTCATTAACGTGCCAGTAAGAACATTAGACTGTATAAGTTTAATGTGTGATGTGCTGTGCAGATGCAGGCGACTGTAGGTCAACGGATGATAGATGATCAGCTGAGTCTGAATGAGAATGAAGTGAAGAATTCTGTTGTTACTTTACAAGCAAAACAACATATTAGCCCCTAAAAAAAAGTTAAAATCGACATAATACTTTAAATAAAAGAGATTATGTTTGCATAAAAGTGTTCTTGGTGGTTGCTTGTTAGCATGTTCTGGGAGGATATTAGAGTGTTGTTGGAGGTTGCTAGTGTGTTGGGGTTATTAGTGGTTTCTATGTGGTTGTTGGCATGTTCTGGGTGGTTGCTAGAGTGTTGTTAGCATGTTCTGGGTGGTTGCTAGAGTGTTGTTTGGTGGTTTAGTGGTGTTAGGATGTTGGGTGGTTGTTAGAGTGTTGCTAGGATGTTCTGGGTGGTTGCTAGAGTGTTGCTAGGTGTTCGGTGGTTGCTAGTGGTGTTAGCATGTTCTCGGTGGTTAGTGGTGTTAGGATGTTCTGGGTGGTTGCTATTGGTGTTAGGAGTAGAGTGTAGGTGTCTGTTGTTGAGTGTGTTAGCATGTTCTGGGTGGTTGCTAGAATGTTGCTAGGATGTTCTGGGAGGGTGCTAGAGTGTTGTTAGGATTTTCATGGTTGGTTGCTAGAGTGTTGTCGGAGGTTGCTAGTGTGGTTATTAGTGGTTACTAGGTTGTTATTAGGATGTTCTGGGTGGGTGCTAGTGTGTTGATAGAGGTTGCTAGTGTGTTAGTGAGTCATTAGTGGATATTTCTGGTCTCTAGATATGACTTGGTTTTCTCCTTCAACACAAGTCACACATCTGATTTTTTCTGATAAGTCTGGTCACTTTAAGTAACAGTGCATCTCTCTTTAATAATCCTTTATCTTTTGAAACAGATTTGGATTTAAGTTTAATACTTAAGTGTCAGGGTTGTGTTTCAAGTAACCTAAAGTATGAGCGAGAGTAGTGTCACGATTGTCAGGAGAAGAACCCAGATGCAGGCAGCAGTGAAGGGGTAACAAACAAGACTTTAATATAAACCAAAAAACCCACGATGGGTGCAAAAACAAAGGAGACAGGATAACTATAAACTACATACAAACACACTAAGACACGATGTGTAAATAATAAAGTTCCAGACACAGGTAAGGGATCCACAGGTAAGAACTAGCACACAGGGCAAGGTAATACAGGGCAAGGCAAACAAGCGAACATGCACACAAGCACAATGGACGAGCACAGGACAATAGACACGAGGATATTATATAGGGAGACAGACAAAGGATAATTAACAAAGGTGTAGGGGATGAAACACTGATGGAGAGATAAACGAGGAACAAGAGGGCGGGAACAGAGACGAGACCGGAGAGAGAGTATAGAAGGCCACAAGTGCCAAAATGTCTCTCTCCGCATAAATGCTAAGGCTTTGCCAGGACTCTGCCACAAGACCAAGAAAGACATGACATGATGAGGCAGAATCGTGACAGAATAGTATGCTCAGCCAGCGTGTTCTCAGCCAGATGCGTCCCCATCTGTGATCCAGATCCATATTGTTTTAACAAAATAAATCAGAGAAGAGGAAAAAGCACTCCCTGGGGAAAATCTCCATTTGACCCCGTCTGATAAAATCCTGCATGACTCAGTCAGCCTCATTCTCACATCACTGGTGAGAGAAACATCATTAACATCCGTAAGCTTGATTCTCTGGGGCCATGCTGTACATACATACACATCTGCTTGCCGTGTAATGCTAACCCAGCACTTCAATTATCCACATGACAGACGAGCCCTTCGGCCCGGAACACACTGTTCACACGTACATGAGCTGTGCTGTTTTATTAAGAGCCAATATTTACCCCTGATATTACATTTCAAGGTCATTTTCACCCCCGACTACAAAAACACACCTCATGCTGATCATATCAAACACCTGATGTGAATCAATGAAAGTACTGTGCATGCTTGCTTTTATTGAATCGTATTATGGTAAACGTGTTTTCTTTACCCCAGAGATCAAATGTATTTTCTTGTAATACTTACTTAAATAAAACTAAGAGATGCTTTAAAAAGAAAGAAGCTCCCAATAAAATGCACCTGTAGTGAGATATCAATAAACTTCTCACATCGACACCCAGCCGTGTCTGGATAACTAGGTTTTTATCAACCTTTTCTATTCAGAGCTAACTAGACATTGATCTGAAAATGAAACGCTTAAAATATGCATGTGCATGCGCTTTGCTTCCAGGATGTGATTGAAATATTACTCGATCATATCATGGTTGAAGCTCTGTTGTATTGACCTTGGAATTTAGACTTGGTCAAGAATTGTGGGGTCATATGGTGTGAATACGTGTTTTCTGTGTCTTGTTCTGTTATAAGTTGCCCATGCATGTATTAGACACGTAAAATTGCAAAAATGAAAGTGTCCGAAAAAAAGATGCATTCTATCAAAAAGAGAATGCTCACCCAGACCTGCCTGAAACGCCTCGTGTAACCACACCCCCACAAATCTACGTCAGTTGGTGGGATGATTTGACTAAGACCGCTCAAATGTATACGCAAGTCAGGTGGTCGTACCTGTCAGCACAATTGCTTTGGAACCTGATGTTCCAAATATGGTAAGAGGCGTTACATTTCCCTCACACGCTTGCAGTATTCACCAATCACTACGCACTGATTAACTGGCCAATCATAGAACACCTCGCTTTTCAAAGCGATGAGCTTTGTAAAAATCTACACGTTTCAGAGAGGCGGGGTAAAGAGCAGTTACAAAACAGCGTTTTTGAACCTTAAATCATATATACACATTGCATTACATCTAAAACAAACGATAATATTCGTCATGTGACCCCTTTAAACTGTCCACAATTAGTCATTTCCCCTCATGCGCTGTATCTCGAGAATGCTGAACTACCCAAATAAACATCAATAGAAACAAACACCTGCTTTGCTCTATTTTGATGTGCGGTGTTCATCAATCAGAAATATAAAGACGTGTCCTCTTCATTCTGTCCAGAATCACTTGAATGCAGATCACGACTTACAAACCGCTAAACAGCGACTTCCCAGGGGAATTTAAAGTTATCATCGCATCGGCAACAAACCCCTTTTAATAAAAGGGTAAAGGAATAAACGAATACATAATTGATCTGCTAGCAATGTAAATCTAATGTGCTCATCTAAAATCAGTTTGTTAATGAGCGTATTCGGGTGACGGCAGTTTCCCTTCAAGTGACAAACGTGTGGCATTACTTTTGTTATTGCCGTTCATGATTGACTCGAAATATAAATCAGTTTGATTGAAAGCAGATGTTGCTGCGAGCATCGCCTTCTGACAACCGTCACTATTAGCATAAGAAGATTCTTAATAAAAGTGTGATTTTTTCCCCCCTCTGTGGTTGCATGTTAATTTATATGAAATGTTCTGTACAACTGTTTTTTAATATTATGTAAAACAGTATTCAGCAGAATAAGTATTTATCTTGTTTATATTAATATTTATGCATTTGGCAGATTCAAAGATCCAAAGCGTCTTTGCTGTGCGTTCAAGTTGGAAATGTTTTATCAGTATGCGTGTTCTCTGAAAATCGAAGCCATGACCTTTGCGCTGCTAGCGCTGTGCTCGATACCAATTGGGAGACAGAAAAAGCGTATCTTATGTTGCATGCTTAAAGCTTGAATACGTAACTTTTGTTGAACATTAAGAAAACTTGGCTGTGAAAACAATAGATCCCTGCACAAATCACAATTGAAAATCGAATGGATTTAATGATTATAATGGGAGTTGTATTGGATGAAACTAATGGTGTCTACTGGTATAATGGATTCTATAGGTGGGATGAAGAAATAACGCACAAAACACACCCTTGCTGAAAAAAACTGTATAGGAACCAGAAACCATTACAAAAACTCTAATGGTTTCAATTAAAGTACCAGCTTTTTCCATTAAAACCATGACAAAATATTTTTTTCTAGCGTATCTTGGGCATTATTCCAGTAGAATTAAACGTCCCACCAATAGGTTCCATCACATACCAATAGAACCATTATACTTTCCACTAAAACCAATACAAATCCCTTTAAAACCATTATAACTTCTTTAATGGTTTCTGGAAAAAAACCAATAGAACCCATTAATGAAGTTATAATGGTTTTAAAGGGATTGGTATTGGTTTTAATAAAAAACGCAACAGTTTGCATCAATATTTTTGAGTTGTGAAAACTTCTAACAAAATTAAGTTCTTCCTACAAACTACATTGGGTCAGACAGATAACTTTTTTCTCTTAGATGAAATGTATTTTTAATACAAATTGTTGCTCATTACTGAAATTATTAAGTTTTTACAACTTTTTTTCAACACCGAATTAATGAAAGACACAGGTTGCAAATACACTTTTTTTATTTTATATCTCAATTTACAATATTCTCTAAAACAATTAAAAGCAAGAGATGATTGTCCCTATACAGTATCTCCAATGAGATGCCTTTTGAGTAAAACAGCAATTATGGATATTTTATTTGAGCCTAACCATATCCTAAGCAAATGCTGTATCCTTCGGGACAATGGTAACCTATTAAAACATAACCAAACCCTTTTAAATGCCAAGAGAACAAAATATTAAACATTATTAAGTCTCATGCTGTTCTCATCTTGATAAAAATCCATAAAATAGCTCTGTATTTCTACTTTAACTCTCATTATCCAGTCCAATGCAAGGCATGATGGGAAATGGAGATCCTCAGCAATGCTATACTTTGATACACCAAGCATCAGTCATGTACCCTCAACTGAAATAGATTAAGTTAAATTTATTTTACGCTTTTCAAACACTTGACACATAGAGTTTGAACGTGTTTATTTACTGCAACTTAAATATTGTCGTAAACACATAAACACAGATTTTTTGGGTTAAAATTACATATAATATTAAACTTAAGGAATTATCAACATTATTAAGTCAACACAACTCATCAAAATAGAGTTTCACATTTAAAAGTTTTAACTATACCAGAAATTTTGATCTTTGACTTGCACCAATTCATTAAATTAAGTTGTGCCCACAGATGCCATGAATTGAGTGTTTTAACTTTTGTCTGTTCAAGAAGTTGTAGGTCAAACTTTATCCACCTGATGTTTTATTTTTTTGATCTAGATAATGATGATGAAGTATGTGAGGTCACAGTGACATTTGGGAAAGCCACAACATCACCGTTGTGTTGTGAATCCTGCACGGCGTGGTGAGATTTTCTTGACATGCTGCTCTAAAGAGCAAAAAACATTCATTTTCTAAAGCTGTTTTTCAGGTCTCTGCAGAGCAAAACTTCACCATCTGCTACAGGGAATGTGCTGTCTCTGAAACTAAAGTTAAGTATCTGCATGATAGAACTTCATGTCAGACTACTAACACTCTAATGCGAGCTATAGTTTCAAAGTTACTTCTGGTTACTAGAATGCACAAAGTTGAAATATTGAGATGATTGAGAGTGTAATTCATGAAAATGCTCACGGTGCATTACACAGAGACACAGTAGTGCGCATAAGCTTTCTGCATGCCTGTATCTGATGCTCAACGCTTGCTATGTGGTTGCTAAGGTGTTCTTAGGGGAGTGTTGTTCAGGTTTTCCGGTGGTTGCTATGGTGTTGTGGGTGGAGAAGGTTGCTTTGATCTGTTAATCTTTGAATATATCTCCGGTCCCTCCTTCACTTTTGATGATATTTTATCAGCTGTAGTAATGATTAGTGCTGCAAAAAAATACTTATCATTTGCAGAATAAAAGTTTTGGTTTACATAATATACGTTGGTGTTCTGTGTATGATAATTATGTATATATAAATACACCCACATGCATGTATAATTTTAAGATATTAAATATGAATATTTATATATTATATAATTTATATATAAAAATGTATTTACAAATGTAAATATTTCTTAAATATATACATGCATTTGTGTGTATTTATGTATACATTATTATTATACACAGTACACCAACATACGTAAACAGAAACTTTTATTCTGCAAATGATTAGTCGCGATTAATCTCTCAAGCAAACATTTATTGTGTGTTTATTTGTAGTTATTAGTACTGGTATTTAATACGCAACATTTGGGTTTCACTGGAGATGTTTGCGACGCAAGAATCACATGGAAAAACCCACAGCACTCCGTCCAGTTTACACAAAAACAACGTTTCTGGCTCGAGCACAGCAAAAAAAATATCCGAAAGACTTTCACGGTTAGTAAATTGTGTTTGGATGGAAACAGCTCGCAGGCATTTGAAAGCCACTATCTGCTCTGAGCGCTTTTCTCTGATGCCTTTGAAATAGTTTGACGAAAAAGCCTCACGGAGAATTTCTGTGAAATCCCAACATCACCACGACTGCGCTCATCTGCAGACACACGCAACAGTTCGACGAGGAGCAGCGGCTCTTATGAACCTAATTCATGTCGTCTGTTGAGGAGAAATTGTTTGGACGTTCTGTATCGGGCCTTACGTTTATAACCTTAATCTTCTATTTCTAAAGAGATTCTTACTTTTCTGCAAAACTCCTCAACAGACATTGATGTAGATTATCAGCTTTTGCTGGTTTGCGTGTTCCTATGGATCTTTTAAAATATTGACTTTTTCATATTTTTATTATTCAGATTTTTGTTGAGGTTCAGCTGGTTTATTGCTAGTTATTTAAACATACTGTAAAATGAAGTGTGCCATTCAAAGGGGAGTGAAAAGAGAAATTGATTTGAATAATTATCATTTATTATTGAACTATTATTTATTTAATAATAAAGTATTCAGATAATAATCTTAGAGTATACTATTTTAAAATATATATATATATTTTTCTTTTAAATACTGTATTTGTTTAATTAGATAAATTCGGTCGTGTCTTTATGGATCTCTAACAGGACCATTTAATCCATGTGATTATGAAACACGGATGATTTGGGAGCATTTCATGAAGCTTTTACACAGCACTAGAATTGGCTTCATTTTAAAGAAAACAATATTCTGCTGTTTACACGTGTGAAGCTTATAAAACACATCTACACTGAATATATCCTAAAATTGAACACAAGTTACAAAAATAACAACTTGTAACATTGTATTGTGAGCTTTCCAAAATGACTTCATTTTTCACCTTTTTATAGTCATATCAAACGGAAGTTAGTGCAAACTCTTTTACAGTCATGTAAATAGTTACCTGTTGTGGTTTAGTGTCACAGATATCTGACGAAAACTGCCATTGCAGGCGTGTTCATTGGACCGGTGTGCTTCTAATAAGCATTTATACCTTATTAGTGTATTAGTGTATTTCTGGCCTGTGATGTGAATATAGCAGATGCCCTCCTGACGGTTAAAGCAGAATTCTCTCCCCACATCTACCACTTTGTATGCACCCGCAGACAGACAGCTTGTGTTTGTGTTGTGCGACAGTCTGCACATCTTGTCGGCGAAATGCAGCATCCGGGCCGCGAGGAGCAGATGGCGCGCATCTCTGATCGCGACGCGTCGGTCAGCGTCTGTCTGGAAAACGCGGATGCACGTGTTTCTGTCGTCCCCCAGGGCGGCGTCCCGTGTGTTTCATTACCGAAAGGTTTGTGCCGGTGGGCAGGTTGGCGTCTTGTCATAATGGAATGGAGGGATGTTATAACGACAGTAATAAAAAACGAGCATTGTTCTTTGATTAGATCGTTTTGGCATGCAGGACGCAAGCGTGGGTTTATTGCTTTGTGATTTATGACAAGCTGTTGCATATTGCATTTCGATATTCGCTTACATTTAATTAACAGCCACCAACTAATAAAGCAAAGATGAAAACAACAATTATCTGAAGTCTGGCCGAAATGAAACGTCTGAGGAGCCAAATGAACGCTGAGAAACCAAACTCGGCAGTTGTGTCCATTCGGTCATTTTTCTCCATTAGCTTCAGCTGTCAAAGTCAACAGAACTGACCGCTTTTTACCTTGTGAACACTTCATCGGTTCACATTTGTCTTTGCTTCACTTCTAAAACAACGTCAACTTCTAAAATGTCTCTCAGTACTGAAGTAAAATGCCTTGTGAATGTTAAAAGATTAAACGATTTAAAGATGCTCAGCATGAAGTAAAGTTTTACTAACTAGTCTAAAGTTTGACACGAGTTTCTTGGAAGGCTGTTATCACATGGATGAACATCACATGTTCATGTCTCCTGAGAGTTAAGATTTTTGATGTTAACTCATGATGTGTTCTCAGAGCTCCAGTGATGGGGCTGTGAGGAATCCGTTTGATTCTCGATGGTTCTTCCACGGCCTCCGCAGGCGGTCCATAAAGTCTGTTCATGATGGTCGTGACAGAGGACAGAACTGCAGGAACACTTCAGATAACAGCGAAACGGGTCACTGCTGGAGTTCTTCAAAAAACGTCTGATGTTTCATTGAGCAGGTGAATGTAAAGTTACAGGAACAGCTCTTTGATGTCGTCTGTCGGGCCATCATTTTCACATTGTTTTGTGATTAAATTCTGTGATTTGAACTATTTGAAAAACTTGAAAACTGCAGTCACACGGCAGAAAGGGATCTTCTTATTCAGTAAATTTGTCCTTTTCAGTGTAAATATCTAAATCTTTGATGTATCTTCTATTAGCAATGTCAAGATATTAAAGTGAGTGTTAAACAAGGACACTGCAAAGGTTTAAGTTCTTAGCATTTTTCTAACAATATCTAAAACTTGACAAAAGAAAAAGAAAAAGACCCAAGATCTTTTTTATTGTTTTATACAAGAAAATATACGATATAGGTTTTTGTTTAAGACTAGTAAAGGAAAATCTGTCAATGGGGTACAAAGAATAAACTTGAATTAGGTTCTAATGAAAAAAACTGAAATATCTTAGGTCACTTTCCTAAGTGAATGTATCTTAGATATTTTTTATATTTATACCATAGAAAACAAGGCAAAAGTTGAAAATCGTCTGCCTATTTTTACTCCATACTGAGTTTATACTAAATCTAAAAATCTAACTTTCTTAAAATACTGTAACATGGCACATCATTTGTTTTGATAAACTACATTCACATGTTGGTTTTAGACTGTCCCATTTCAGAGGTCACAATCCTTTACACTATATTCAATAATTAAGTTTAAAAACAGTCAAAAGTTGTAATCACTGTCACGAAAAACAGTTTCCTATTGCACACTTCACACACAAAAACAATGAATATTACATACTATATACTATAAGCATATCATGTACATAAACAGTTTTTATTTTGGAGTAATATTTTCATAAAACATTTTGAGATTTAAAGGCAGAATAGGTGATCCAGTGCAGAAAATGATTTTGTCATGCTGGTTGGAAATCTCTTAACATCTGATAGCAATCAACAAGTATAGTGGTCAAATCATATTTTGAAAATTATGTATCGTCTGTGAAAGGCGTAGGACCAAAAAATGTTCGCCCAATCAAAACGTTCTGGCAGAACGCTGTGACTTGTCATGTGTACATTTTTAGCCAATCAGCAACAACCAAACTTAACATCGGTTCAGCTTTTACACGAGGAAGGCAAAGGGTCTCAAAGCCGATGCTCTCTTTCTTTTGGACAGGTATGTACATGCTTCGAGAAGAATGTAATGGATTTAGTTTGTAATTCGTTATGTGGATTTACAAAATACAATCATCTGTTTGGAAGAGGCGTGGCTTGGGACGGCGAATCACATAGAGGGTGGGATTATAATTTCAGTGCTAGCAGATATAGTTGCATTAATAATGTCATGTTTATTCTAAGATAACACGTTCCAGTTTCACATTTTGATTGCACGAGCCCTTTAAATTTAAATAGATTGGCTTTCATTGTTTTATCTTTCATCAACTGGAAAAAGTAAAAAAAAGTAAAAGTGATAACGAAATTGTGGGTACAGTTGGGTTGTGCACTCTGATATTCTCTTAATTTTTTTTTTTTTTTATCTTTGTCATTCTTGGTGTGAAACGTAAGCTGAAGAAGTGGCACAAATCTTAAAATGTAACTGCACTATAACAGCAGAAGACACTATGGAAAGCGTTTAGATTCATTCACAAACGCAAAACAAGTGAAAACATCCGGTGATGAATGTAGAAGCGTTCTGGCAATGCTTTATGTCATCATATGAAGGATTGTGCAGTGTTATCTCTTTAATTGGAGGCTGTCTGGTTTCCGACATGTGACACGCGTTGACATTTCTACTCGTGTAAGCTTTACAAAGTCCCTAAATGAGACGGTGATTGTGTTGTGCGGTTTGACAGGTTGAACAGTACGGCTCTGTTAATATGATCACGTGTAGAATACACACAGAATTACAGTCAATTAAGAGTGAAATATCACTGACAGACCTTCCTCGTGTCACCTGGTTACGTCTGTCAAGCCTGTTGCTGTGCTTTTATTTAGCTGCTGTGATTTTAATCTTAAAAAGCATAGGAACCCTTGCTGAATTCTCAGAACTAAAGGTTTTTGACACCCTTCACAATAACAGCGTATCTCATATTTTCATCATTTTCTCCTCCGTTTCTGTGGTTCTTCAGCATGAAGTGGTGAGAGCTGTAATGTAAGATGACATATTGACAGATCGCTGTATGTAATGATGCAGTGTTGTTCATTAGTAAAACAGAATTTACCTCCAGCTGGCGCTTCACATAGTCGAAATTCAAAAAATGTGGTAGAACTGCGTGAATTTGACCAACTAAAACTACACACCATGTTAAAACTGCATAAGTAATATCCGTAAAACTGTGCATATCTATAAACGAGCTGTGTACATGTTTGTATGTCCATACAGTCATATACAATCTAAATCAAAGCATCTCAAGCAAGGCGCATTTAGGAAAATCAGTCGCTAAAAGGGTCTGAAAGGTCGTTACATAGCAACAAATCTGCCAAGTTGGCAACACAGTCAGCATTATGTATAAAAATGCACGCAAATAAACCACTTTTGAAATGTTCTGTTTACATGCAACTGTTTATCAACACTTTCGAAAGTTTCTAACGCACGTATTGAATATTTATTTTATTTGTTTACTTACAGTCGTTTCAGCCGTATTGGATGACCGAAAACACATAAGAACTATTATTAACATTATCAAACAATGTAAGTCTTACATATTCCATACTGTAATAGTTTTTTGTAAAACATCTTTATATA
Source organism: Triplophysa siluroides (assembly GCA_006030095.1). Classification (NCBI taxonomy): domain Eukaryota; kingdom Metazoa; phylum Chordata; class Actinopteri; order Cypriniformes; family Nemacheilidae; genus Triplophysa; species Triplophysa siluroides. The sequence continues at coordinate 1,640,799 of VCII01000713.1, forward strand.
TCAGTATAATACATATACTGTACATACAAAGAAACCATCTTTGTATTGTGTTTGGTCCCATGCAACGGTTTCGGCTACTGTTGACTTTTTTTTAGGGTTGTCAAACGATTAATCGCGGTTAATCGCATCCAGAATAAAAGTGTGTGTTTACATAATATACAGTATGTCTGTGTACTGTGCATGTTAATTTTGTGTTCATAAAAACAAATATTTAAGAAAAATTTATGAACAAACATTTATTTATAGTTTAAATGATTGGTAAATATGAATAAACACATTTCCTAAATATGTATACATATGTGTGTGTTTAAAAATACAAAACTAATATGCAAAGTACAGAGACATATAGTATGTAAACACAAACTTTTATTCTGGATGCGATTAATCGTGATTGAACATTTCATGTATTTATTCTTTCCTAACAGTTGCTTTAAAAGGTTTTAATAGTAAAAGCCATTTGATTTATTGTGCTTCGTTTATATATCGACGTTATTCTGCGTTTTTGAATTGTACATTTTCATTGTGGTAGAGACAATTTTTTTATTTAAGGGGTAAAACAGGTTGTGAAGCTTTCAAACTATGGCGTTATGGTTGGCTTGCGTGAGACCAGTAAGTGTATTTTAAAGCAGGATCAGGACACCGGCTCTGATGGAAAAGCGGTATGAATGTTCATTAGTAGCGAGCGGTGTGATGTGTTCGTGGGATTATAACTGTAGTCTGGGATGTGTCGTCTCTCAGGTGCAGTATTATAATTCTCTCCTCTGCAGATTAACTTTTTGTGACTGCCCACATTTTCAGATCAGAGCAATAATTAAACGCAGCTAATGTTTATTCATGAGCTTCTTAAAGCCTGTCATGATTCCAATATGAGCCTCTGAGGCGAGCTGTCGTGTGTTTTCACCATGAAAGTGCTGGAGTTATTCAACGCTCTGACGGCCGAGGCTCAGCTTCACGCTGTTGGTTTTACAGCCGAAATATTCTGTCTTCATGTTTCATTCAGACACTTTGACAGTTTTATTTCTTATACAAACCACTGAATTGTAGATTACGTTTTTACATTTATGCATTTGCTTATTCCCCAACTTGTTTCTAGGCTGAAATCCTGACGCGGATCTTGGGGATTCACCTGTTAACTCCCGGTGAACAATGACATGATGTTGTTTTGATCAATGACCGCTGGAGAGAACAAACCGTCATATCACTGTAAAATAAATGTTGTAGGTAAAAAATGTCTGAGCCTCTGAGGCCTCTTCACTTCATATTGTTTGCTTTAAAAATAGATTATCGAAATTCATTTGACCTTGATCTTTACTGATTTTCACACTTGCTGATACAGAGATATAAATGAAAGGGTGTGTGTGTGTGTGTCAGTGTTTGCATGTATATATGTTTGCTTGTGCGTGCGTGTGTTCATGTGTCAGTGAGAATGTTTGTCTGTCAGTTTGTGTGTGTGTGCAGTTTGTGTAAGTGTGTGTGTGTCTGTCTGTCAATTGTGTGTTTGTCTGTCTGTCAATTGTGTGTTTGTATCTGACTGCGTGTGTGTGTGTCTCAGTTTGTGTTTTTGTGCGCATATGTTTATGTAAGTGTGTGTCTGTCTGTGTGTTAATTGGTGTGTTTGTGTCTGACTTTCTGTGTGTGTGTATGTGTGTGTGTGTGTGTGTGTGTCTGTGTGTCTGTCAATTTGTGTGTGTGCATGTGTTTGTGTCTGACTGTGTGTGTGTGTCTGTCAATGTGTGTGTTTGCATATGTTTGTGTCTGAGTGTGTGTGTCTGTGTGTCTGTCTGTCAATGTGTGTGTGTGCGTATGTTTGTGGGTGTGTGTGTGCGTCTGTCAGTTTGTGTGTGTGCATGTGTTTGTGTCTGACTGTGTGTGTGTCAATGTGTGTGTTTGCATATGTTTGTGTCTGAGTGTGTGTGTGTGTCTGTGTGGGTGTGTGTCTGTCTGTCTGTCAATGTGTGTGTGTGCATATGTTTGTGTGTGTGTGTGTGTGTGTGTGTGTGTCTGTCAGTTTGTGTGTGTGTGCGCATATGTTTGTGTAAGTGTGTCTGTCAGTTTGTGTGTGCGCATATGTTTGTGCGTGTGTGCGCATATGTTTGTGTAAGTGTGTCTGTCTGTCAATGTGTGTGTGCGCATATGTTTTTGTAAGTGTGTCTGTCTGTCTGTTTTTGTGTTTGTGTGTGTCTGTCTGTCAGTTTGTGTGTGTCAAGTGTGTTTCTCAGGGTTTGTGTGTTTGTGCATATGTTTGTGTGTGTGTGTGTCACTGTGTTTGTGTGTTGTATGTTTGTGTCCCTGTGGGTGTGTGTATAAGAGTGCGTGTCTGTGTGTTATTGTGTGTGCATGAGTTTGTCAGTGTGCATGTGTGCGCTCTCAACGTGCAGCAGCTCTAGTTTTGTCCCGTGATCCGTGCTGAAGGTAATTAAAGTTGAGGATTTGTATTCTAATTGCTTCTTCATCGCTAGTGTGTTTTACGGTGTAATTCATAGAGCTGAAGACAAGGTCTCTGAGCTCAACATTAAGTAAAAGTCCACATTTCATGAAAGGTACGTGTGTGACATTTTAGTTGTTAGATACAGTAAAAAAAGGTTAATCTTACTTGTCAGATAGTGAAACACATTTTTATTCCTTTAAATGTTTTAAAGTGACGTGAAGTCAGATGCAACAATACAAATCACATGGTTAAAACTATGCAGTCTATGGGTCAAAATAAAAAGAAACAGAGCGTTTAAAGAGACCGAAAGAGCGTCTGGTGTCTGAACTGAATAGATCTGTATAAATAGATCAGAAGGTCAAACTGCTTTTGTATTGAATTGGTGATTGAATAACATTATTGATTATCTTTTGTGGTGACCTGAAGGATTTGGGAATACATTTCTGAAATTGATACTGTAGATGAGGTGTAATTGTTTTTAGATTCCAATAATCGTCAGATGGTGGCGCTTTGAAAAACCATGATCATTTATTGACTGAACCATTGCTGGACATGTATCCATATTTTCTACATACTTCAGACATCTAGAAACAAACGTTGTCATGTTTAAAAACGTTGCTTTTATTTTTGTATGACACATAATTCTCAGCTGGTGGATACCCCAGGAACACACATACTGATGAAATGCAGTCTACGTCAGAGAAAAGCGTCACCTGATAAAGATGGAGACGATAATGATGATGTGTGTAGTTACAGCGTCACCCTCAATCAATATGTTAATGTGACATTTCACCGCACATCGCTGAATCCCAATGACCTTCTCATAACATATGTATCGCATAGACACATCTGTACTGTACTCCATCATTAACCTGAGGTGACATAAAACTAACACTGCGCACAGAAAGATCACTTTTACTGGCATTTATTTTAGTCAAACCTCAAAGGAACGTCTTTTTCCTTTTTGCGTAAAGTTAAACCGATGTTAATATTAATGATAAAACAAATGAGATTTATATGCATTCATGTACATCCAAGTGGTCTTTTATTGTTAGAGGATGGAGGTTGTTGCTATGCTGTTGCTAAGGTGACGGGAGCAGGCTGAAGGTTCACCCTGCAGACCATCATCTCAATGATCCCAAAGGCAACACTTTTGTTTCCAATGTAGTCCTAACCCCCAAATCATCATTTGTTTAGTTTGTTTGGATTGTTGTTACAGGACTAACATGAATTTTGATGTTGGAAATTGATATTTTGATGAATCATCCATAGGCACTTTATTCAATTTCTGTTATTGATCGTTCGGTTCAACATAATCTCATGGCAATTCATAAAGTTTTTTTCAAGGCGGTTAACTTTATGAATTCATACATCTCATTTTTCATTGCATTTGCACCACTGATGTTTGGTTTAGGGGTGGGAAACTCAATGCAAATTAGTCATCCATTAAAATAGTTATGAATTCCCATCGGATCAGGCTAGTGTGTTTCGTAGTGTTTGTGTCATTGGACACACTAAAAATGTCGGGGTTATTTCAAACCAGTATAGGGTCGAAAAATGGACAAACCCAACCTTTGGGTGATAAATTAACCTATGCTGGGTTGTTTCTTTTATGTTTATGTTGGGTCAAATATAACAATTTTGGGGTTAACTTAACCCAACAATTGGGTTTGTCCATTTTTGACCCAATGATGGGTTATTTTAAGAGTGTAGATTCAAAATCATGATGTCTTTTTCTTGTGCATCTTTAGCTGGAATAAGTGGTAAATAAATCTTATTGGTGGTTTAGAAGTGCGTTTGGTTTTGAAGTGTGAGTGTCAATAAATCGCTCTGAAGGATGTGAGCTCTCTTCTGTTTTAAAGGCAAAATCATGAGGCTTTAATGCTTCATTTGAGCGTCTCATTGTACGTCACTGCGGCAGATGGTGATATAAGAGCAAAATAAACTAATAGACAACACTAGAATACAAAAAATCTCATCTCAACAAAAAAACATCTATTTCTGCAGCGTACGAAACGTCTCCACAGACTGGAGTATTTTGCATCCCATAATAAAAATGGCAAATCGGAGTCATTAGCATATTGTATTTGCTCTGTCTCACAGGTTTTGCCATTAACTATCGGCTAATGGTGACGCTAAGCAGACGTCCTGAACCGAATAAAGATGAATGTGCAAATGGATTTCATTAATACATTATAAAGAGTTTCCACACGGCTCCTCTGAAGCTCACGAGCAATTAACAAATCATCATCTGACTTGAAATCATGTTAACCCCTTCATTCACACGCTCATGTGTAAGCTGCATTCTCGTGTGGAATATATTTAGCTCGATAGATGATGTACTGTTAATGACAACTTCGAGTGAAGTAATAATATCTATATATAATATAACATTAACAAAATGTGAAGGGGCAGGGAGTTTGGTTTACATATTAACAGGGGCGGTTCCGCGGGGGGCCAGAGGGGGCCAGTGCCTCCGTTTCTGCAGACTTGGCCACCCTAAATCTGGAATGATATTTCACCAAAACAGAGCAATTTTGAGCTGAACTTGTTTTCAAATGAAAAATGACTGAAAAATAATCGTGACAACAAATGTTAGAGTGCCCCCTAAAAGCATAAGTGGCCCCTGCCTGCCCCCCCAGTTACAGTAGTCTAGAACCGCCACTGCATATTAATTAATAAATCTAAATTTGAACTCTGTAAATCATTTCACAAAATGTGCTATGATACTTAAACTATATCAGAACAGCTCTGATTCTTTCTTTGTGTATTAACAAATAATAGTTTACATTTACAATTAATAATTTATCAATTTATCAATATGTGTGTTCCTTGGGATGCATTTCAGTTGTCCTTATACATTTGACACAAGTTATTTTTAGTGTCATAATGAGTGATTGAGGGTCATTTTTATTAGTAATTTGTTTTACATTTATATACCTTATGTTATATATGTCATATATGTCATATTTTTTTTGTTTTTTGTTCCATTTATATGCATGAAAACTAGGGATGCACTGATACCATTTTTTAAAGACCGAGTACGGGTACCGATATTTTTTTTCTGGTACTCGCCAATATCGATACTCACAACCGATGCCTGTATAATGCACAATTATGTTAATAAACCAGTATATTACTTGTACATTTTCTTTTGTTTTTATGTCTACTTGAATTTAAGTACTATTTTTTAATTTTACAATTTTACTAGCACATGTACTTTAGTTTACTAAAGTAAACAATATACTCTGTGGCCGAATTATAGAAAATTCAAAGGGGGTGATGTGGTAAAATGTGAGTGTATTATAACTTGTTCAAGTCAACCGGACTTTTATTTTGACAGATCGCCGCAAATGGTGTTTGTTTATTTGTTCGTGGCAGAAACCGCGCCACTCTTTCACTCACAGTCATGCAAAACAAGCAGAATACATATTTAAACAGTATATGAATATTTTGTTAGCTGTTCAGCACTAATTTCTTGTTAGGAAATAATATATTTGCCAGATTCCTTGCCCTTCCGTGTTGTACAGTAAATTCTGTTTTATGCCTGGATTCCTCAATTCCGTCAGCGTTTTCCGCATTGCGGAAATCATATGGCTCTATGTATGTCACGTGAGGTATCGGTCTTTGGTATCGGTGTGTCATTACGAGTACATGATACTGGTATCGTTATCGGTGCATCCCTAATGAATACGCAACCGATCAGTAACACAATTAATTAGTTTAACAATACACAATAAAGCACCAGTTTATGACTAGACTAGACTGAAACTAAAATCACCCAAAACCTTTGTTCTTATAGTCATTAAAACATCATCGGTCTGTTTTTTAAGGATCTGTTGGCGCTCTTTCAGTTGGTCTGTACAAACTGACCTGGATCTGTGGTCCTGGGATCCTCCGAGCCCCCCGACAGCTGTGTCCCGGATAAACACACACGCATCACAGAGCATCATTCATCCACGCCTCATATTGACCAAATAAAACAGTTTCCCATATGATGTCAGTGTTTCTGTACGGCACCCAATGAATGAACTCCATCTCTTGTGTGGAACCGGACCGGACGGCACATGAACATTATCATAATAATCTAATAGGTCAGTGAAGTATGGAAGTTTGTCGTGTAGTGACACAAAACTCTTTTCACCTCTGGTGAATATGCGTATTAGAGAAGGAGTTCAGATGGATTAATCCAGCGGCCTTCACGTCATACAGAACGGCCTTCAGTCTGCAGGGCAGCTCTTAGTTAACAAGTCATGTTTTGGAGACTGTTTTTTGCAAGCCAATGAACCCTGGAGCAAGTGAAATTGCTTTAGGGACATTATCCAGTTGATTTAACCATTGAGCAATATCATGAACTAATTTAGTGTGTTTTCTCGCAGGTATAGAAAGCTAAATCCCACGAGCCGTTGTTTAAACTCTCAGACAGATGTCGACAGCTTCTGCTGTGTGTGTATTGACTGTTTCTTTGATTTTCTTAACTTATTTTTTTATAATATTACAGTTTTATGTGTTATATAATGTGAAGCAGTTATGCACAGATGCCAAACATATGATGCCTTACCCAGGATGTTTTTGTGTTTCATTTTGCACTATCGCTGAGCATGTTCGTAATCTGCATATATTGTTCGTACACTGTAAAAGCAATAGTTGAGTCAACTTAAAATAATAAGGCAACCTATCACAAGCACGTTTTTGAGTTAACTCACCCGACTTAAAAAATGTTTTTTAAGCAAATAGTTGTCACAACATAGTCAAGTTTACCTAATGAACAACAGAACAAAATATTTTTTGTTGGCTGAACATAAATAGAGAATATAGGTTTTCTTTTTAGTTTAAAAATAAATGAATATTCCTGGACATGTTTTCTGCCCCTAAAAAGTGCAAAACTTTGATCAAATAACTGTGTAACCGTTTGTGTTGAGTGCATTTACACCAGTTATGTCATTGATCAAAGTTGAGTTGTAAGTGCATGACACACACAAATCTCAACCATGGTAACAATAAAAATCCATCATTCGTTAAAAAACTCTAAACACAACAGATAAGTAACATTCACAACAATATTAAAGCATAATTTAAGCCAGCCAGAACTAAACACTAATATTTAAAAGAAAAACAAATAAGAAACACAGAATTGAACGTGCTGCAATGCATCTTGCGAACTTTCAAACTCTTGCAATATTGTGTTTGTTCAAAATACTCAGTTTTGTAAGTTAGGCAAACTTTCTGACACATTTTAGCCAAAAACTTGAGAATCTAAGTCCAGTCAACAAAATAATCTTACACGTTTAGTCTAATTTTGTTTAGTTTATGCAAAACAATATTTTGACTCCTTTAAAGGGGTTATATGACACGGCTAAAACGAATAATATCGTTTGTTTTAGATGTAACGCAATGTGTAAACACGATTAAAAAACGCTGTATTTTCCACATACTGTGCATGTTTGTATCACCTCTTTGCTCCGCCTCTCTGAAACAAGCAGATTTTTTACAAAGCTCATGGCTCTGAAAAGCAAGGTGTGCTATGATTGGCCAGTTAACCAGTGCGTAGTGATTGGTCAAATACCGCAAGCGTGTGACGGAAATGTTACGCCTCTTACCATATTTGAACGTCAGGTTCCTCTTCAATTGTGCTGACAGGTACGCCCACCAAGCGTATACATTTGGGCGGTCTTAGTCAACTCATACCACGAATTGATGTAGATTTGTGGGGGTGTGGTTACACGAGGCGTTTCAGGCAGGTCTGGGTGAGCATTCGCCTTTAGATAGAATGCATCTTTTGTTTCTGACATTTACATTTTTGCAATTTTACATGTCTAATACATGCATGGGCAGCTTATAACACAACAAAGACATTGAGAAACACATGTCCGCGCCATATGACCCCTTTAACTAAAAATTCTTTGTTCAAGTTACTTATTTATCTTTGTAGGGAGAACATTTTACAGTGTATTTGCAATTGTACATGATTTTCCTGAATGCCATATAGGTCACACTTGTTTTGCTAGTTTTCAGTGTGTTTTACTTTTTCATTTAATCATGCAACTTCACAGCCTTTATCGAATTACCAAACAAAATGAAGTTGTTTTGTGACCCTAAATGGTCTCCGTGTCGATTGTGCAGTGAATATATTGATTGTGAAGAACATTAGCATAAGCAAATCATGTTGTTTGTTGGAGGACATGTGAGAGAAACGTCCCGCTGGATGCGAGTTAAAGTGCACCTGTGACACACTGACACGCAGACTTCATGCTCTCAGCACCTGGTTTCACTCTGGACTAATGCACATGTTCTTCAGAGACACACATGAGATGATATACGACAGTTTTCATCGTCTGATGCGTTTCTACAGTCCTAGTCCTCACAGGTCATGTCAGGATGAGAGAATCATTCGGCCTGTTAATATTATATAAAGCTCAATGTGACTGGAAAATGTTGTCTTTTATGAATCACACAGAGATGCTTCATTTGCCAAGACAACACCATTAGAATTACTCTGGTTGAAGACAACAGTTCATTCATTAGACATTCATTTGTAATCCAGCCATGTACTTTGGCTAATGTTCTTTAAAAGTTCTCCCAAAGTCTTAAAATTCTTAGTGATGTTTAAAGAGCATCGTATCAATATTATGTAATTGCTAAATCTTGTAAAAAACTGTTCAATGTACAAAATATGTATGTTTTTACATTCTGAAATAATGATTTATAACTTAATAGGAATAACATACGTTCGTCGAACATACTTTTTGTTATCTGGAACATCTAGTACGATGCTCATCTTTTTTTTTTAAATATCAGATGTTAAAACTTTCAGCGTGTTTTCAATTATTTATGTTTAGATTTTGTGTGTCCAGACAAAGAGACTGTTCCTCAGGCATCATTTCTACCTCACCCGATCATTCTGTACTTGTTTAACATGAAAATAAACAGCGTCACTGAAAAACATCTATCTATCGCAGTTAGGGAAAGAGAAGCGTGTATGTTGAATAAAATAATTATACAAGCATCATGAGGCATTAGTATTCTGTCCGTTCACATTGCCTGCATCATGTGTTAAAAGCCATGATAGAATATTCATAACAATACAGTATTTATAAAGATTCAGGAGCAGGAAGGCAACACTCCCGCTGTGTAATGATCCGGTCGAGCGTAAAGCTGTCGTGCATGTGTTTCAGTCCAACAGCGGTTTCAGGCATCATCATCATATTCATATAATATTCAAACAGGACGTTTCACTGTCCTTATTTTATAAACCAAGCACATTAAATCTAGATTGATTGAGTCATTGCTGTCAAATGTCATGCTCATGTACTGTAGGCTACTGTAATATTTATGTTGCATATAAATTTGGACATCCCAGCATTTCGTCTGTTACTGGAAATGCATTCCTGTATTCTACTTGAATATAAGAAATCATTTCTAGGACTGTCAAATGATTCATCGCATCCGGAATAAAAGTTTGTGATTTCGATTATTGGTAAATATAAATAAGTACAACTAAATATTTTCTATATATACATATATGTACTGTCTGTGTATATGTGTGTGTATGTCTTTGTGTTTATAAATGTAAAATGAATATGCACAGTACACAGACATTAGTAGTTTGACTTGACAAACTGTCTCAATTCGCAGTGTGATTCTAAAGATCAACATGCGTCTGAGCTATAACCCTGATAGCACTCCACGTCTGGCAGACGTCTGTTTGACATATTTATTTGCAGTGTTGAGCAAGTTACTTGGAAAAAGTAATTAATTACTAGTTACTAATTACATATTCAATAGTGTTATTAGTGATTCAAGGATGGACAAATGTGAGAATTATACATTAAAGCACGGCTTTTAAAGTTAGACTTTTGATGTCAATTCCACTATTGCAAACATGTATATTACACAAAGTATTTAGTTGAATTACATCAAAAGTAACTGTAATTTAATCACAGAAAAAATTAGAGTAATCCCTTACTTTACTTTTTCAAGGGAAACGTAATTAAATGACAGTAACTAATTATTAAGTAACTAGTTACACCCAACAGTGTGTATTTGACACATTTCAGGCGTCTGCAAACATGTTTGCTCATTTTGCAAAGTTTGCTCATCTGCAATACGCCTCAAAGACGTGTGCTGTCAGATGTCATATAGACATCCAGGAGACGTCTGTAAGATGATTATGATTTCGAATGGATGTAAAACTGCTCTTTCTAAGATGTTTAGCAGATGTTTTTACACAGCAGACGTTTTCCAGATCTTTAGCAGACGTGTTACAGACGTACGTGCAGGCTAGCTAGGAAACAAACGTGAAAATCTTCTATGCGCCAGAGGGAGCAAGAGAAATGTGTCGGCCTTTGCTGAGAAGAGCTGGTCTATTAGTAGATTGGTCCCAGACGTGTCTCAATTTTACCTGTGTCATTCCTCCGTCCCGTATTCACATTGCGTTATTGAAAATAAAAACCTTTTGGCTGCAGCTTCTCTATTCAAGAATGTCAGAATCGTTCATTGTAATGGACGCGCTGCAGTCAGTGTGTAATGTGTTGACTCAGGTGTCTGTTTTCCATATAAAAGAGCCCGTCTCTGTGTTCCTGCTTTCTCACAACAGATGGATATTAAGCAAACCGGGTGCGTGTGTTTGCAGAACTTTAGCACCGTTCAGAGAAGCGTTCGCACACAGTTTATGTATTGATTTGCTTGTATGTAGATTAAGGTGTTTACAGGCGCCAACTTCACGTCCATCTGTCGAGATACACGGTGAATGAGCCTTTACCTCAAATTGTAAGGTGCTTTAGGTAAACGTAGAACGCATCTCTTTCCCAGCCTGATCTCACAGGGATTTGTCTTGAATATCGATGAAGTCTTTTTAAGAAAACCAGACAAATCTAAGAAAGTGGATCTGTGCGATATGACGACATAGCATGTATAATAGAAATGGTTGAACCATAAGTCTTCTCTCATTGTAAGATGGTTTTGTGCGTGTACGCGGCGCTGTATTTTGCCCGAAGGCTCGCTGTGATGATATGCACTAGAGCAGACGACGCACACGGCGCTAAAGCCGGAAATCCTCGTGGACGGCAGCCATGTTAGAAGCTTAGAGACAAGATCCCATGGTGAAATTTGAAAACCAAATCAATTTGCATGGAGGCTAAATTTCATCACTCGGTAAAATATTTTAATCCTCCAGGAAAAAAACGTGGATTCCGAGGGCAGTTCGGAACTTCGGCTCTTTCTGACAAACTTCGGGAGAAAGACACATACAGTACTTGAGATTTTCAGTGGATTTGTACAGAACCAGACACTTGAGACCTTTTTCTGATGTGAGCTTAGCGATAAACATCAAATCTCTGAAAAACAATAAAAATGTGGGAATGAAAGGCAACAGATCAGAAGGGTGACACATAGACAACCAAATAATGAATACTGACTGAAAACCCTCTGGTGTGCAAACCGAACGCTTCGCTAAACCATTGCCTGAGGTCTGATTCATTTCAGCGTGATTTAGCACATGTGAACGTTTTACATGTGCAATAGTGTGCAGAATACAGTACTGCAAAAGATCAAGTAAGCTGTATACTCCCTGATATGCAGAATACAGCATACACTGCACGACATGTGGTACATAATGCAAACTATGCAGTGTGCTGAATACACAATATACTGCGCAGTATGTAGTATGCAGAACCTAGAACCACCAATATATGGAGTGTGCAGAAACAATACTGTATACTATACTACTGTACTACTATACTACTGTAAACTGTACTAAAATACTATACTACTGTAAAGTATGCAAAAATATGTAAACACTGTACAGTATGCATAATGTTATATACAGAATACACTATATGCAAAGGGAAGAAAACTGTTTTCACTGCCCAGTATGTAGTACAGAACATATTGTACCACACATGCAGTGTGCAGTATACAACACTCTCTATAGTGTACAGTACACTGCATAATATGCAAAGGGCAGGTTTCAGTATACACTACAGAGTATGCAGAGTGCAATCATACACATTCTTTATGATGCAGCATGCAGTGAGCATCCCCAACATACCTACTGTCTTTTACTTTATCAACGTCATACAAAATGTACCGCCTCTCCTTCTCACATAAAGTAACTGTAAACCCTAGAGTTCTGAGGTTTAGATAATCCTGTGAGATTTCTGCATGCTAATGTCTGTCATCTGTACCTGAGGCACATCATAAGCCAAACTCTTTAGCCTGCCCATCAGACTGACTTCAAAGGGAAAGATCCTGTTATTGTACAGCTGATTCTGCCACAGACCGAATGAACAGAAGCGCAGCCGCTTTAGCCCCAAGCTCCTCGTGTGCCGAATCACAAATGTGTTTATTTACAAATTCTCTCTCTCTATATATTCTATATATAAATGACGGGGGTTTCATAAGGTCAGTATCTCACTGTGAAGAATTTACTTTGAATTTACTTCGGCAGGGTGTTTTGAGTTGTATCATTATTGAATCCATCCTCAACGATCTTCTTACATTTAAAGGCAGTTTTTTTCTGAACCAAACATGAAATGGCCTCCGATGGTTGAACACAATTGTTCACGTTCACATTCCGTGAATCGGACAAAACAATCACAAATTAATGAGCTTTAAAATATGTAGTCTGGCAGCGTCCATCTCACCTGCAAACAAATCTCAAGAACCTGGAATCAAAAGGGACCAGTTTATTTTATTCAGTGATAAATAGCATCTGTGCCTTGGGCATTTAATGTTTGTAATGCCAAAAAGTGAAATTGTAAATGTGATTTGTAAACATTCATTTTGGATGGATTTTGTATCTTGCTGATAAATAACAGAGGTTGACAAAAACACATCTATAGGGTTTATATTGCCACTGACAAAACTATATTTCCATCGTGCCACTGCCAAAATTGTCAAAGTTTGTAAGAAAGAAATCATAAATTAAAATTTATTGTAGAAAAAAACAAGCAAGTACTTGATAAAGCATGCTGCTGTTTTATTTTGTTTTGTTTGTTTGAATGTCTGTAAATGAAGATTTTTACACCTTTAATAGTGTAGTTACTGTTTCTACCAGCAGGGGCAAACTAGTTCATTTTGTTGCAGATTCAGTGATCATGAAAGTCTACTGGGATGTGGCCAAGATGGCCGCCGAGTCAAACAACTTAAAGTGTAAGTAGATGAGGAAAATGTTTACCTGTGCTGTTGTCAGTAGATTTGCTGTTTTGTTCTTGTCTCATTCTGAAGAATCATTTGTATTTGTGCATTTCAACTGTTGCTCATTGTGTATTTGTTGTCTTTCCGTTTTGCTGTTGTTGTGTATTTCATGGTTTTCTTGCTATTTGATCGTGTCAAGCTGCAGTTTTTGTTCATTTGATTTTGCATATGAAAACTATCGTTGGTTTAACATGGTGTAACCATACTTTATTCATGATATCATAGAATAACTTACGCTTATAGAAATGCTATTCAATCCTTCGAAAACAAACAAACAAAACAGGGTTATTTCACTTGTGTTATAATAGAACCATGGTTAGTTTTCCAGAGGGTTGTTTTGGCTGATGTTTGGGCTGATTTCACTGTGTTGTGTGGTATCGTGCTGTGAATATGCTGGAGGAACATTGTTGTGCTTGTGTAGTGTTACTAAATGATGAAATTCATTGATTATATCTGGCTGGATTTTAAGCAGTTGGCAAAGAACTGCTCTTAGAATCTGCATGTGTTTTGCACATCTGTACCAGACCGAATGGACATTTGGTTTTGGACGCGATACTCAATAACATACACTGTAAAAATTCCCCTTTAGCTTAAAGACTCAAGGTCAAAATAACTTAACTCTTTTAGTTAGATCAAATTTGCTTTACAAGTCACTAGAATTTAAATCCAGTTGCATTTGATATAACTATCGTAAAATCACATTTAAATTGGTTAAACTATATATTTTAAGTCAGTTAAATGAATACAGATCTTGGCATGTGCGTGTCACATCTTGTTATTTTCTCTGCATTTGTGCATTTGCGTAAAGTTTACATCTGGCTTAAGAATGAACCTCTTATAATGAAGTCTGAAAAAAAATCTGCGACTGTCCATATTTATAAGATATGTTATGAAAAACAAGTCTAATTTAATAATGGCAATATGACATTAGCAGCACTGTAGATCGATTTAATTCATCTAATTCACTATTTCGATGTTTACATTTCTTGGTTTACGTTTACCGTTTAAGACTTGAATTGATACTGTAAAGTCAACAGTTTTACTCCAGTTCACGATAAGAATTGTAACAGCCACTGTAAAAAAAAAAAATACAGATTTTTTATGTATTTTTGAAATTACAGAAAAATATAAATTTACAAGAAAAACGGGGCAAACAATTTATTATATGTATATCCTCATATCCTGTAATTTTACAAAAAAAAACGATTATTTTACGGTATATTTCTGTCAATCCAGCTGATTGGCTGTTTTTTACAGTGATATTCATACTGCACACCCTACAGGTTACTGATAAAATATTAAGGACCTCTTGAATACTCATAGTCGTCTGTGAATTCAGAATCAATGAAACCTGTCGTCAGAAAAGTCTCAACCACCCACATTCATAGTAAAAGGTCCTGAAGTGAAAGCATCTGAGAAGAACCGATCTCGCATGCTGCTCGCTTGACTAATATTATTTTTCTTCAGAATAGCAGATGAAGTATCTGTTTTCAGCTCAGACAGTTCTTGCACTAAGAGTTTGCGAGAGGTGATCTCCAACACAAACCACTTTTCCATTATGCAAATGATTTCCCACATATAAAAGAAGAGCTTCATCTGGCACCATCGCTTCAGTCCGTCCTTCTGTCGCTTCGCCTTGGGTTGATATTGCAGTGGGTTGAGAATGAAAGAAGACCCACACCAAATCGATTTATATGACCCTTTCAAGATAAACGTTTATCTTCAATGGCAAGAAATGATATTGTATGGATGTATAGCGGATACTGGCTGAAAGCATGAGATACATTTATTAGGGTTTGGGCGGTCTGGATGATCTTATTGCTATTCTGTTCACACTTCACATCAAACAGTGGAAATGCAGTCAGTTGCACCTTCAGCAAGTCTGAATCATCCTCAGCAGAATGCATTCTGTGAAACTTTAGATCACAGCATCTCGACTGCTTAAGACTTTCACTGCATGTTTTTCATTAAATCCGTCTCGCTGTAACCTGCACTCGCTCAATAGCGGTTTAATTTCTACAGTACGTGATGATGGATCTCCTCCAGGATTCTGGAAGCTGAGACAGATGTTGTTGGTGGGTGATGAAGGACTTTGGTTGAACTGCTGTGAAATGCCACAAATCTTCTCTCGAGAACAAAAATGAAGGTGGATTCACACTGCAGTTTGTTGGACCATGGCTTGAGTATTTTTTGTGCATGAGCAAACTCTTGATTCTGCTTGAGAAGATGCTTTGAGTTTTTTATTTTATTTTTTATGTCACATATATAAGTTTAGTGACCATGTTTTTTTACGAATGATTACCATTTGATTTTAATATAGCAGTAAAAACTTTAGTTCAAATAGGTTTATAATTTGTTTGAATTGAAATGATATTAAACTTACTTGTAAAATCTAGCATTTTGTATATAACTTAATTTTATAAATACAAAATACAACTAGATTTGTAATTTGAGAGTTTAATTAATTTATAGTTTAAGGACTTGTAAAGAAAATGTTATTTAACTTAAAAATTTAAGGCAGATTTTGTGTTTTTACAAAAACAAAATGCTTGGTTATTTCAACCCAGTGTTGGGTCAAATAGGGACAAACTCAGCCATAAATTAACTATAGAAAATGGTTTATATTTGACCCAACGATGAGTTAAACAAAATATGTTAATTTTAACCCAATGTTTGGGTTCGTCCCTTTTCAACCCAAAGCTGTTCATGAATGTTTTTCTTAAAGCTTTCTTGTTTTGCATCTATAGCGCCACCTCTGTTCGAAACATAAAAATGCAGGTTACTTTACCAACTTCTGTCAAATGACTTCAAACTAAAATTTGGGGGATAGCCAGCAACTCAACTTAAAACAATGTTGAACGCTATGAACTATGTTGCTCAATCGCTCATTTTTTTATTTTTAACTAACCAAGTTACAGATTTCAGTTTAAATATAGATTTGTGCAGTCAGCAATGTAAAGCATGTGTTATGCGCCCATGCGGTGTGATGAGGTGTTTCTGGCGATCATCCCAGCCGCATTTAATCCCAAGTGTCCACGATCCGCTGCTTTATTGTTATTGGAGCGTGCCGAGCGTTCCCAGCGCTGCACGCAGCTGAGATCCAGGACACCAGAGGTTTTGCATTGATTTTCATGTTGTTGCTGAAGATATTCTCTAATGACAAAGCTCATAAAGCCGACGTGTTGAACACGAAGTCCCTATACCGTCGCTAATGAGACCTCGAGAAGGTCGGAGAAATTCTGCAGCCATACCGTCTTTAAACCCACCACAAAGAGAATAAGAAATCAAATGAGCCAGAGAAATAAAAAGTCGAGTGGCGCTCATTAAGAGCACCAGCTACTCTTTCACGTCCATTAGACGTCAGATTTATCCGACTTATCTCTGAGTTTAACCGTAAACTGCTGAATACAGTAAAGAATCCTTCTGTCCTTCTGCAGCTTCATTTGTCATTCAGAATATTATGGCCATCTGTTCAACCGGACACAAAACAAGTGAGCAGTGATGTTGTCTGGATTGTACAATGTGACCCACAACACATCAGCACATACAGAGGTACAGTACAACAAACGGTACTCAATGTGCTGAATGTGCCTCAGGGGACTCGGATCCCTTTCAAGGACAAGACTTTGACTTTTTATTCTATGTACGCAGCTGTTTTATGTGCGGAGACTGAGCTTGAAGGACAGACAGAATGTCAAAGTCACTTCTCTCTGTATGTTGAATTATGATTGTACGTAGATTTACATGTAACGTAAATAAAGCACATGTATGTGCAATAATGTAGCATTTGTATTTCATTTTTGAATACTAGCATTTATAATTGTACACCAGCCACATATTGTATAGTTTTCAAATGACAGACAGAATGATTTGTGATGGAAGTATAATTTTGGTTGAAATTATACCATATAGCTTTCCTGTAGCTCAGTGGTAAGAGCATTGTGTTAACAACGCAAGGTTGTGGGTTGGATCCCAGGGGATTGCAAGTACATATGTATAAATGTATAGGATAATGTAATGTAAGTCGCTTTGGATAAAAGCGTCTGCCAAAGGCGTAAATGTAAATATTTCTTTATTTGAATCACTATCATGTGTCTTTACATGATATGACTCTTTCTAATTCTAGGGGTTTAATGATATCGCAATGCAAACCGTTTACCATGTATTGTATAGCAATGCAGATTTTGTGACGTCTGTTTAAAACCTATTGGTTGAGCCGCTGGCACCTGTCTCGTGTCAACTTGTGTACGTTTTAATTTTCAGCGATAGATTTCATTTTTGTTAATTTGCCTAAAGATGAGGACATTTCTGTCATCATTTACTCGCCCTTAAGTTTGTTCCGTGAACAAAGGAAGATATTTGAACGAATGTCCCATTTTCAGTTCTGGGACATCACTGAAAAATTGAAATGGTAGTCAAAGGTGCCCAGAACTGATTGCTTTCTTAAAGTCCTCAAAATATATCATTTTGTGTTCAACAGAACGAAAAAATATAGCTTATAAAATAATATCTACTATGGCAGTGAAATGAATCGTTGGAGTGATCGCGGATGCCATAACTACTCGATATTTATTGATTGTGAGTGTAGCTTTACTTAAACTTACAGGACACAACAGTAAACTCTCTGTCTCACACACACACCCTTGCTCTCTCTTACACACACACACACACACACACACATAAACTCTCTCTCTCTGTGTTTCAGTTGTTATCATGTCAGCTTAATTCAAAGTGAGATGTAGAGGTTAAAGGTCATGTGAGCACTAGTGATGAGTTGCCATGTTTGTTATCAGTCACACACAGTTTATCCGTTGACAGTGTTTGTGTGTAAGAGTTTGACCTGACCGCTGCTGATGTTAATGTCTGTTCATGTACGAGAGACGTTCTGACCCACGGACTGAAGCTGTGAGCGACCATAGAAGCACATTTACATTTACGCATTTGGCAGACGCTTTTATCCAAAGCGATTTACATTGTATTGTATTATACATTTGTTTCTGACTGCGTGCAATCCCCTGGGATCGAACCCATGACCTTGGCGTTGCTAGTGCCATGCTGTAACCACTGAGCTAAAGAAACCAAAATCGTACTTTGTGCAATAACATTAGGCTTATTTCTTATTTTTATATTTAATGTCAAATTTAAATAGCCTGACTATTTATGTATTTTATTTTTATTATCCTTCAACTTTAATTTTAAATGTTTAAATGAATATATTTTATTTTATTTTTATCAAACCAACATAACACAAATATTCAAATGTATCCATCGCATCATCACAGAAGTTGTTGTTTGCTTGGAAAAGACAGGGTTAATGTGAGTCTGTGTTCTCAAACAGAAATATCATGGATCTGTGTGTTCCTGTCAATGCGATGATCCAGGTTTTATCCTGAAAGCTTCAATTTCAGTTTAATCCGGTTTCACGTGTACGTGTGTTGGCTGCCGTTTGCAATATAATCTCATACGAAACGATAGAAATAAGATCAGTAAATTGTGCGAGATTGCTGATATTATCCCACGCTCATTGTTGAACAGAAAATCTGCTTGTTGCTTTATAAAAGCAAATAAAATGGTACTTAAATCTCACTATTAGAAAATCAGCCGTGATGAATCCGATCGACTTCAGATTCCTTTTCTTGATCTCCTTTTCATCTCCTAGACATCAATGATGTTTTCAATTTTCTAAGTCTCATTTGCGTCTCAGATATTTCACCTGAGAATACGAGTCAAAATCTCACGAATGTCTCAAACGGAGCCAGATTTGTCAAGTCTGACATCAAAGTCAATATTATTGAAGATCTCAATACGAAATCAAACACTTCTCATCAAATTTACCCAAATCCAGATGATTATTTTTACTTCTACATTCATTATAACACTCCATGCTCTTTGTGGATTTCAACAACTACACTATTATTTGTTATAATTTAATCCATTTTAGGAGGAACATGGGAGACACCCCATGTGAAAAGAACTTTGTCAAATCCCGTGAGCTTTGAAGAGCAACATCTGAGCAATAACATTTTCCTCTGGGCACCTTCATTGTTTTCTTTCTTTGTTTGGGTGAAAGGTTAGCATACAGATGTGATTATTCACCGGCTGTGGAAAATGGACTTCACGCGTCTCCCACCACACCACAGGAGTCACTTAGACATCGCTATCCTTGGAAAATCAAATTATAGAGCCATTAATTTGTCAAGGTAATCCGGGCTGTCAGGCACACTGGAGAATCAATCTCCCCGGCCGGCGTTCATCAAGTACGTGACAGCAGCTGAAGTGAAGCATTATCTCATTAACATGAGAGGCGGCGGCTGCTGCACATTTACACACAACTGTTCATTATCATAAAATATCACGGCTTTTGTGAAGCTGAGTTTTTACATCAAGTCTAAATTTCTTTTATTTTAAAACCGTTTCCTGTGACTTAACCACAGGACTTAACCGAGTGTGAGGCACAAGTGCAGCGTTTGTAGATTAAACACAGTATAAAGGGCACAGCTCTGTTCCCAGTGTCCAGTGTGTTTGTGTGTGTGTGTGTGTTTGTTTGTTTGTTTGCGTGCGTGTGTGTGTTTGCGTGCGTGTGTGTGTTTGTTTGCGTGTTTTTGTTTGTGCGTTTGCGTGTGTGTGTTTTTGCGTGCGTGTGTTTGCGTTCGTGTGTTTGCGCGTGTGTGTGTTTGCGTGCGAGAGTGTGTTTGCGTGCGTTTGTGTGTCTGTGTGTGTGTGTTTGCGCGTGTGTGTGTTTGCGTGCTTGCATGTTTGTTTGCGTGCGTGTGTTTGCGTGCGTGTGTTTGCATGTGTTTGCGTGCGTGTATGTGTTTGCGTGTGTGTTTGCGTGCGTGCGTGTGTTTTTGCATGTGTGTGTGTTTGCGTGCGTGCGTGTGTCTGTGTTTGAGTGCCTGTGTTTGCGTGCGTGTGCAGTGTGTGTTTACAGTGTGTGTGTGTGTTCGTCCGTGCGTGTGTATCTGTTCGTGTGCGTGTACGGTGTGTAGGTGTGTGTGAGTGTGTGTGTGTGTGTGTGTTTGCGTGCGTGTGTATCTGTTCGTGTGCGTGTACGGTGTGTAGGTGTGAGTGTGTGTTTGCGTGTTTGCGTGCGTGTGTATCTGTTCGTGTGCGTGTACAGTGTGTAGGTGTGAGTGCATGTGTTTCTTTTCAGGTATAGGTGTGAATGTGTTTTTATTTTATCTATGCATTTGTGTGTGTTGAAAGTGTAGTACAAGTGAAGTGTAGGGTAGTAGAGTTGTGTGATGTTGTTGTGACAGTGTGTCTCTCTGATTATCACTTCTCATTATTGATCGGTTAAGCGCTCTTTGCTCTGCATTGGCATCTCATCACACGCGGGGGAAATGCAAGACTGCAAGAGGTGCAATTAGTGACTCCCTGGAGCACACCAGAGACTGACAACCGATTGGCTGCCTGGCCTGCTGTCACTACATTGTGAAGTCATAATGCCCCATCCATCCAGCGGCCAATCAGATTCTTCCTGCTTTAATTGGTCCGGCATCGGTTATTTGTTGGGGCATGTTGGTGACGGCCGTGATGGAGCTCTCACAAGGGACCCGATGCAAAGTTGGCATGAATTTCTTCACTGAAGCAGAAAGATGCAACTGTTGTGTGTTAACAACACAAATGAAATACTTTTACTTCAACTTTTTATTTTGATGCAGATGTTTACAATAACGCTGCGTATTGGTAATGCATTACTGATAGAGATGTTGTTGTGCGAGTAAACATGCAATCTAAATGCAGAGAGAAAGCCTCGAGAAGGCATGAGAGGAAATTGTGTTGCTTCTGTCAATATGGGTAACAGGATTTTGAAGGCAAATGTCAGTGTGCGGCTTTGCTTGATTCTCCTTGAAATGCAGCTTGAAAGCTTGTTTGGTTATTGTGCGGGCGAATGAAATCAATCCACGAGACTAAAGGAAAACCATGCTGTCAGGAGTTTTCTTCATGTCTTCTTGACACTTGAAAAATGTCTGTGGAAGCGGGTAAACGGTGTCTCCTTCCTTTAAAGTCTAAAAACGGTGTAGATCTCAAAGGTTGCACAATGTTTGTAATGTTTAAGATGTTAAAATGCTTGTCTTCTTTCCCACTTTAATGTTCAGAGGCGACTTTCTGAACTAAGTAAACATTGTCACATTATGGGTGTGGTTGTAATCTAGCTGAACTTGCCTTTTTTGGTTTCGAAACGTCTTGTTGATTTGACATTTGAAATCTGTCTAAATGTGTGTGCATTCTGTAATTCATTCGTTGTTGATGGAGTGAAGTGGAAGTGCAGAGCTTTAGGAATGTTCTTGAGTGTTTTGTTGATCCGGAGGGGCTTGTTGGTCAGGATGGATGTATAATATGGTTGATTTGATGAAGAGAAAAACAGAGAAGTCTTGTTAACTTCAATCTTGTGGGGAACACCTCTCTCATCAATAGACCTCCCGGCTGACTCAGGAACAGTACTCTCTATGGACATATTGATTTTCAACATCAGGGCTTTCTGAAAGCGCACATGCAATCGTTATGTGGATGGTGGAGTTTGGTTTGGAAATGCACCTTTCCAAGCTATACTGGTTGTTTAACAATTCAATTCGTGAATTTTTTGAGGGAAAAAAATGAATAAAATTAGTTATTGAGCAAGCATCAATTTGAAAAAAAAAACCTGTAATTTTACAACATTTTACTGTTTTGTTTTCAGATTTTTCACCTATTTTTGAAACCGTCAAATTTCAGAAAAAGACTGCAAATTTACAAGAAAAACAGTAAAACAAGTAATTTTACAGAACGTTACTGTTATTTTTTTACAGATTTTTCTCGTATAATGCCCAAAAAACTGTAATTTGACAACATTTACTCTTTTATTTACAGATTTTTCACGTATTTTTGAAACCCTCAACTGGCGAATATAGAAATATTTTTACTGTACATTTCTGGCAGATTTTTTTACAGGATTTAAAATCAGAGTCTCTTTAACATTTTTTACATTATTGCACAACATTAATCTTATAATAATGATTTATGAGTTGGGCTGTGGGAAATGTCACTTTGACATAATGTTAAACACAACTCACGTATAGATAAGTATGAAAGAAACCTGCGGTCAATATCTATATAGCAACTGTCTCATGCAATAATAAGTTGAATTCATCAACCGAAAGTAAGTTGCAAGAAAGTAAATGCAAGAGAGGCCAATTTAAATCGACAGTCAGAACTTCTACTTTTCCCAAATGAGATACAATTCTTATTTGAGCGGAGAACTGACAGAAATCCAGCTGCTCCGCAGCTAAAGGAATTCACTCCGGGGTTTTGGAAACCGCCTGCTAAATTAGCCATCATAGAGTGTGACCGATCATCTGATGACCGAGTCATAACACACCAGACAGAACGTGGAGACTGGATTTTGAGAGGAAAATCTGCCGGATGCATTTAGAGATGTGAAAATGTGTTCAATTCTGATAGGAGTAGTCATATATATAACTGAGAATGTTTTGAGCGTTGCTGTGTTTGCAGGAGCAAAAATCATACCGCACATATTCACAGGGAACATAAATCACGTATTTCAAGCACAGAAGCAGGTTCAAAGCTGGAAGCGAGCGGCGGTCTTCATGGACGGTGTGCAGAGACGCTGTGTTGCATGTCATCAGTAGAAATACACGTATGCAACGTTCACACGCTCACATATGTGCAAGCCAGGCTGGCATACGTGCATTATTGATGCTCTCTGCTCATAAGACTGAAAGAGAGAAATACAGTAATGAATAAATCATTGAAATGCAGCATTGTGATTACAGTAAGCACAGCAAGGCCCATCTCTCTTCCAAAACACAGACAGCATTCAAACTGCGTCATACGCACGCCTTCCACTTGATGCTTAAAACAACAAGATCTAACAAGCAATCCCAGAATGCATTGCAATGAGTTTTTGGTTTGGACTTTATTAATATTTTGAATAGGCTTTAATTAATTTTATTTTTTAATTATTATTTTTTAAATTATTTTTATATTGCTGTATGAGTTTAATTATTTTTTATTACAGTTTTATTTAATGTTTTGTTAATATTTTCAATGCATTATCTTAAACTTATTTACTTTCCATGCTAAAGCAATATTTATTCTTTTTGTTTAGTTAACGTGTTTTACACAAATTTGGGGTTGTATTTTAATTGATCTAAATCGATGGAAAATTTTAATATTTTTAGTTAACATAATAATCTTGACCACGGCAAGAAGTCCCTAAAATTAACCATGGTTCACTCTCAAAAACTATGTGTTAAAAAAAACATTTTTCTATTATGGAAATATTTTTAAACACATTATGAGTCATTTGGTGTTAATTTTGTGTTAAATTAAAGGGACAGCAAAAGACTGTGATAAAAGTAACACAAATGCTCTGTCCTTGTGTTCAAACAAGACCGATTGTGTTATTTATTACACAACAGTTTTTTTGGAGTAGTCTTTTTTATTCCTATTTGTAGTAAAACCAGTAAAATATGGTATTTGTAGAAAAACTATGGTAAAGTGGTAATCAATCTGCCTAAAAGTCATAGTACACTTTTGCTATAAATTCACCATGGTAAACTTTATGTGAAAGAAATCGGCAGTACTTTTATTTCATTTGAACGTAGTGATAAAACCATTTAGGAAATATTCACATGCATTTATTTATTTTTACCAATAATTTAAATGTTTATTAATGTTCATATTTTATTGTTTCTTAAATAAATGCATGTATGTGTATGTTTTTATAAATACAACATTAATATTGCACAGACATATATTATGCAAACACAAACTTATATTCCGAATGCGATTAATCGTCTGACAGCACTAGTTCTTATTTATTTCAATATTTGTGTTTATGGGGCACAACAGTCCGATGTAGAAAGACAATTCTTGTATCGGGTTATGGAAGTTCATTTGCAGACAGCAGGACCATCATCACATCCTCACTGGAAACCATTTACCTTCTCATTGAACTGAGTTTCACATCTGCATTCGCCCGCTGAACGACTTACAAACTTTCTCATAAGGACGAACGTGAATTTTAAGCAGCCTTGTGCAACAAAGGAGGTAATTGATGTTTGTGTACACGTCAATGCAAATGACGGCAGGCGGCAGGAAAAGTTGGGCTGTAATGATTCTTTAATTGAGCTGCACCTGATGAATCGGATGAGCTTTGAGTGACTCATCAGCGTCTCTCCTGAGATGATTTTAGCATTGTTTCCCGCATTGATGATGCGTCTCATGTTGGTACAGTATGAATGGAGATGATGTTAATGTTCTGCATCCATCTACTCGTTGGATTGTAATCGCTCTACATGAGCTGTTTGTCACATCAAAACTTTTTTCTGTGGCGTTGTCCTTTTCCAGATTTGTGAATGCAGTGAAGGACGGGGATGAAAGTGAATACATGTCTTGTCTTCCATGTTAAGATGTGTCTCACTTTCCAGCAGGCAGAGACGGACGGGTCAGGCAGCATCTTCCCTACATTTGTTTGATTATTTCTGAGGATTTCCACATGCATGCCACCATGTCAGGTGTTGTGAGTCTAGAGAACATCTAGATAATGCAGAACCACGTTTGGGTTTTTATGTGACTGAGTTTCCTGAATGCTCTCTGTTCTCTTAAGGGGAAATCCTGCTAGATGTGAGAAGCTCAGACTCAATACAGACACATGCATGTGATCCGCACAGTCAAATATATATTTAAAACACATGTCAGCACAGACCACATGGATCTTTCCAATGCAAAGAAACGTGAAATGTACTTATTAAATGCCAAGATTTTTTTTTTGAAAAGTCCCAGATTTTCAATGTACAGAATATATTACTTTAGTCTTTTGACTACTTATCTCAATATGAACTTAACCACTTCTCATCGACTTCTTTCAGAACTTGGACCAAATATTACATGTGAAGGAGGGACGTGAGCCATATCTGTACAGACAGAGATGTGAAGATGGGCTCTATTGACTTTAGCAACTCGTAGTGGTCAGTTTTTGACAAGCAATCATACATTTTCTTAAAAAAGATATAGTCTAGTTTAAACAAAATCTAGTTTTACAACACTGAATTCTTATGGTATGTCAACAATTGACTATTATAGATTTGGTAGTGTGTTAAAACATGCATTATTATGGATTGATCTGAAAGTAAAAATCCCTTTGAAGAGTTTGTGCTGATGATGTCATCATGTTTGCATGTGACATCACAGTTTACAGCAGGTGGTCTCGTGTGGTCTCTTCTGTAGTTGTTGTAGGAGATTGTGAGCCACAATTATTACTTTCATCTAATTGGTCTCTAATAAAATAACATTTTAAATGAATTTTAAAATGAACGGAAATAAAATTCAAAAGAAAGTAAATTAATAAGTCATGCATTTAGGTACTTTAATAAAATTAAATATATATAATAACTATATTATTAAATATAAAAAATAATTAAAATTAAATTAATTAATGAAACCTTTTAGATCTAAAGTTTTTTGGTAATTGAAATAAATAACATTAAAAGTATTATTTAATAAATTCAATATAATACCATTAATTAAACCTTTCAGATCAAAAGGTTTTTGGACCATGAGAAACGTTTTAATCAAGTTAAATCAACTTGTGAGCAGTAGTGTATAAATACAGGTATGTTCTAAATGAGAATGATTTCAAAGCCGGATGGAGACATGCTTTTCAGGATCAAAGAAGATGAAAGCGTTTGTGAAAGTCATGACCCCTCATAGAACAGCATGCTGGAGTTTCTCATCCAGTAAACATTGATTGTAAAGAGGATATCAGTGTGTGTTCACCTCCACAGGACAACACAGATCAATATGAATCATATCTCTCTTAACCTTTCATCTGTCTTCTCCACGGTCTCTAGTCTAGTGAGCTGCCTACCGAGGGGACCATAGTCCCGTTCCCAGCATGAAGACTCTTCAAAAAGGTAAACAGCATAAACTTGAACCAATTTCTGAAGAATACAATCCCAGAATGCTTTGCAACTTTCATGTTTGCTAAAGGAAAAGTTCACACAAAAATCAGAAGTCGTTTACTTACCTTCATGTGATTCAACATCTGTACATGACTCTTGATATTTTGAGAAATGTCTCGGTGGTTTCGTGTCCATGCAATACAAGTCAATGTTGTTTGGTTATCAACGTTCTTTAAAATATCTTCTTTTGAGTTCTGCAGAAGAGCTCTGAAACTCATTCATCTCTTTCTCCTTCATTCCACCGTTGTCACATTACATGAGCTGGTGAGATTTGAATGGCACACTGTTGGATCTTATATACTATAATAATAAAAAAGCCATAAATTCCTGAGAACCATTGATTGACGTGTGGTGGAAACTCGATTACTGTCTTTACAGCGAGAGGGTGATATTACACACCGCTGGCTGTTGAGCTTCAGACGCTTTATATTATAGTATATTGATGTGTTTCCTCCGGTTCCTCGCTAACATTCACTATAGATGAGAGCTGGCTGTAAAACTCATAAAGGCATGAAGAGAAAGACGCTCTGAAGATTGTAGCCGTTGTATAGTTTGAAATTAACTCTGGCTTGGTATAATAAATTTGATGTAATAAATGTAGAATGAATGTTAACAGGACAGTTGAAACATTATTAAATAAATGAATTTACTATAAATTGTATAACATCATTTATATGCTGTCTGGGTTGTGCAAAATCAGATAACACTGCAAACGGTCAGACAGTTCTGTAAAACATGTATTCATGTTAATATTCACAGCATTTGGCATGGAATAGAAAAGCTTAGATTGTCAGAATGAATGTAAACATGTTTTGTGTTTACCTAAAATAGACAAATTCAAATTATTTTCTGTCATATAGACCATTTCATTGGATGGGCGCCTGGACTGCCGTTAACTTCCGGTCTGTGTTTGGCTAGTATCTAATAACTATTTATATTTGATTTACTTTGTTAATTTTAATTAATATTATTGTTTAACTGTATTACTTAAATAAAAGATTTGTTGAATTTTGTTATACGTTCATTTTATCAAATAATCAATTTGTTAAATGGGTCCTGTAGTTTTGACATTTAAAGAAACCATATGGCACATTGACATCTATCGGTTGAGCTTGGTATCGCAGTCTAAATTTATAATATTGGAAAGACAAGTTTAACCAAGTTCTTCTAGGTTTCTTTTGCTTGTTATCAGAAATAATCTACAGGCACTCTATTGTTTGTGAATGTGTACCGGAAGTTAGGGGCAGTCCACGAACGCGCATGCGCAGTAACGTTTGTTTGTTGTCACTTTGAAACCATCTATAGTCAAATATTATGTAGAATTGAGGACAGTCTTTCGATGTTTAATATAACTTGACAGCTCTAGACTTTTTATCTTAATCTTTTAAGAAATCTTTTTATCGTAGAAACTGAGTTGGATTGAATGTACAGGAATGTGATTTTCTGCCTTTGGTCCTGCTGTAAAACATGCTGTGTTTCAAGTTTAAGACTGTGTCCGAAATAGCCCCCTATACACTCATTCCCTATTCCCTACATTAGTCCACTAATATAGTACACTTAAAGTAGTGAACGAAAACGAGTGAATGAATTCGGAAGTGTTTCGTCAATGCCGGACTTAAAGTGTTGCGTAGTTCGGACTTGCAGTATAATCGTATAATATAAATAACAGTCATTTTTACATGTTTAGACACACAACAGATATTGTATTGTGTAAATAAACAGATAATAAATAAATATTGTTTTGTGTAAATAATAAATATTTTCTTTGTGTTAACAACGCATTCACAACCAACATAGATTTTGTACAATATTTTTTATTTGTGTAAAGAATGCATAGATGTTAATATCTCAATTTATAATAAATACATACCTATAATTTGTCACGGAAACTAATTAAATGATTTATTATTAACTTACATCTCTATGATTCCGTTGAAAATAGCGAGTGCCTGAAGGTGCATTATGGGTATGGTCTAACCGTTGAGCAATAACACTCGTTATTGCGGTGCATTATGGGATTGAATGAGTGCACTCAACAATGTCCACTATAATTTGGGACACCAAATGGATGCCCCATCAAATAGTGCACTATATTAGGGTATAGGGCGCACGTGTCTGTGGATAAATCATTTGTCAAGATTAAATAAGTATTTTGATGGTAACAGCGTGCAGAGAATGTCAACAACAAACAAACATTGTGAGTCCAGCTGTGTTTTCAATTTAAAGATCATTTGAACAGTTTGGCAGTGAATTTAACAGGATGTGAGAAACAAATGTGTGTCACTCGTCTGTGACTGAATGAAGACAGTCTCACAGTTACGCAACAAACATCTGGAGATCTAGAGCATGTAATACATTCACAGCCTCTGCTCGCAGATTTCATCTTTAAAACAATCTGTGGATGGAATTCAAATGAAAAATTAAACATTTGTAACAAACATCATTGAATCATCAAAAAATCTTGATTTAGATCAATACATGAGAGCAACTCAAACATGGTTGTTTTTATTTTGACTCGTGCTTAAATCTTCAACAAGATTCATCTTGATGATCTCCATATGATCTCTTTTTATGATCCATTTTATTTTAGTTATTTTGTATGTTCAAAGTAAACATAAAATCACAATGGACTGCGATGTTGCTCTTTGGTGTTGAATGAAAAAGCCTCTGAAACTTTTTGGTGTTGATTTGTCACAATATTCATCACTTTTTTTCATGATCACTGTAACATATTGAAGTCATTTATGTATTAATTGATGTTTGTGTATTTGTCTGAGGGCACTTGACAATCCTCCAATAGCTCTTGTTTCTCTCCTGACCAAATTAAAAAAGAAAGTGAACAAAACAACGCCGAAACAAAGCGTTCAAACCAAACCATTCAGTCCAGGTCAGATAAAAGTAAGAAATTCAATGTTGCATCAAGATCATTTTAGGGAGAATGTTTGAGCTTTTCACACATTTATTATTTTTTGTACGATGATTTCATAATGATGAAAAATGTCTTCAACTGGTTTCTGTGGTTTTACTGCAAATTAAACCATGAAAACTATCAGAATGCTTGTAAAGGGTGTTGAGTCTGCACTGGTAAAGATGATTCAACGCGTCATTTCTATATTTGACCTTCACATATGATTGATATTTGGAAATGGGCATCATTACGTTTTTGCCAAATTTGTTTTTGTATGACTTATTTTTGGATGTTCATGGACACACTAAGACCTTGAGAAAGGTTGGTTTTGGTCTCAGTTGAAGTTAATTAAAGAATTCACATCAGTTTGCACTGGATTGCAATGAACCTACTGTGAATATGTTTATTTATTTATCTTTTCAAGGATGTTGTGATAATTTGCCAGCACAGATGACAACAATTTACCTTTATAAAAAGAAAATAAGAAGTCTGCACCACATTGAAGGAAAATGCTTTTGCTCAGAGGCTGACCAGAGGACAGAATGGAGATCTCAGTTAAGTTTCATCTTTGTCTCTATTTCTACTTATTAGTTTATTACAATTAAAGACACATTTTCCACAGTTTTTATTGTATAACAGATATATATTTATTTTATACCTTGGTCTGTTTGAATACTTGATTCTGATTGGCCAGAAGGTGTAAATTAAAACAGTTGAATACAGGTAGTTCCAGTCGGTTTGAAATGAACTGACGAAAATAACGTTTCTGATCAAAAATGACACTGTAAACATCGATAACAGCTATAACTTGGCAATGGTATAAGCGGGAAATCCACAGATAGCAAATAATTTTAGTGCACTTCGCATCGGGATGTTCTTTGGCCTCCCACGTCGTGCATTATAAATCCTTTAATGCACGGCAAGCCGTGAATTATCTCTTTCGTATAACAAAGTTTCATTGAGATAAACTTTCAACTTACTTTGGAATGCAGAGTGTGATTTATAGTGAATAATAGTTTTTTTTACACTTGTTTTAGTATTTTAGTTTAATTTAGATTTTAACTTTATATTGTTAGTTTATTTATAATTTAAATTACATTTTTAGTAATTATTTTTAAAGCAACAATTGTGAGAGGTTTTTTGAGTAGCGATTGTTTCTTTGAAGTCCATGTCGCTACCCGATCCGTCCCGGAAACACGATTTGTTCCGCGCATGCGCGAAAGTGCGTCTACTTCCGGTAATTCCCGTTTTTACGACAGTCGACTCGATACGTTCTAATTGGCGCCACTTCCTGTTATTACAGACGTTTTACTACAGTCTGTTAGTGGTGATATTGGAGAGTACAAAAATGGTTGGAAGCGCTATGTGCGAGAGAGTGCGAGAGAGTGCGAGTGAGTGAGCAAACAAGGGTGACTGGGTTAGGTTGAGTGATTGGGTGGGTGGGGTTTGGTGGTTGTTTGGAATAACCAAATGTGTAAATAAATGTAATAAATACATAAATATCTATAGAAAAGTTAGGTCAATGCCCTGTTCCTCAATCAGCAATTTAAGTAGATGAATAGATGTTTGATTGTGTGACAGAGAGGCTGGGTGGGAGGTTGAGATTTAGTGAATGACTAAAGAAAATAAGGAACAAATGTATAAATAAATTGGATGAATTCTGAAAATCCTGCTTGTCAAGGGTAACCAGGTAAGGATTTCAATTATTTAATTAGGTTATCAATTTGTGCCACATATTAACCTTGACATATTTTGCCAAAAAAAAGGTTTTAAGAGAATCACTAATAAACATATTCATTTTAAGTTTTATAGTTTTTCTATAAATAAAGAAGTATTTTTATATATAAAAATCAATTTCTCACTCCTGACATATAATATTTTGTCATATTGTATTTTCTTGGAATCAAAAAATATAATAAAAAGCAACATAAAGATTATTAGAGAAAAACTACTTTCCACTCTTTACAGGATTCTTTGTGTATTCCTCGTACGTTTCACCAAACCATTATAATTTGTAATGTGTTTAATGTCTTTAGATGTTAATTGCTCTTTTTTTATAAAGAGTTTATTTAAAAAAATATTGGACAAACAACTTTTTTATTAAAACTGCCGTAAATTGTTTCGAACAGAAGTAGACGGAGTTTCACGCATGCGCGGAACAAATCGTGTTTGCCGTAAATTATTTCGGCCGGAAGTAGACGCACTTTCGCGCATGCGCGGAACAAATCGTGTTTCCGGGACGGATCGGGTAGCGACAGTCCATATGAGGCGGAAGTTGCGATCGTTTTTACTTCCGTATTCTGACGCATTTTCGAGTGCAACGGAATGTCGACTGAGAAAAATAGTGGGTGTGGCTTGTGTTTTCCATTGCGATTCGATTGGATGTTTAAAACAGGCGTTGCATTTTGAAATACAACTAGCAGCAGACTGTCAGTTGAAGGGGAGGAGTTAACGGCTTTGCCCAAGCGGTCTATATAACGTCATCTGAGACGGATATCCACCAGAGGGCGGAAGTGCATGTTATGAGGGCACGTGAATTTAAAAAAGTGAATGACCCTCACTGATAAGCTATGTATAACAAACACGGCAGAATTCCACAAATAAATAGTAATTTTTATTTTTAATTTCACCAGGACTTTAAAGCTAATGCTAGTAAGTGCTGTGGGAGAACTTCTTTAGACTGATATGAAACTGCAGCCTTGCAGATACGGTATTTATTACAAAAAAATCAAATAACTGCCAAATTTACTCCATAAATCTTACGCTTACTAGTGGCTAAACGTTCCAGAATGAGTTTAGGAAGTAAAACCTCAACAACTGTGAAGCTGTGGATCTGATTATCTGTGTATCACACACACACACACACACACACACACGAGCGGTGCTGAGTCCAGCAGTGTGGGCTGTAATTAGGAGGCGCTCGGCCGAATGCTTTTGCTTGCCTGCTCTCTCGAGGGACTCGCTTGTCAGATGCGTTCTGTTATGTTGGATCAGGAAGGGAGTCGCTGTTACCGCCGTGCAGGACGTATTGGGATGAGATACGCTCTTCCTCGAGGACAAAATGCCAGCGTGTGCAAGTGGACCCAAAAACTCTTATTGTACGACTCTATAGTCACCGGTGCTTGAAAGATCTCAAAATAAAATTTCAAGATGCAGTCCTATGATAGCTTTAAGTCATCATTTATGCAAATCTGAAAGCTGTGAAATAGCATTAATATGCGTGGCATTCGTGGTGTTTTATGGTCGCAAAATGCAGGTGAACTGGTTGAGCTGTGGAGGATGTGTGCGGAATAAAATATTTGGTGTAGAGCACGAGGTGAAAGGGTAGTAGCTTGTTTGAACAACTCAACTTTAGGTTTACTTGGGTTTTTTGTTATAGCGTTATAGCAATTTGTATGAAAAAAATATCAAATTGTTAAGAAAAAGTGGAGTTGTGAAAGCAAATCGAACCAAAACCTACACCTGCGATCAGACAAATTCCTACAAATTTGTCACTTCATGAAATAGTTTTGGATTGCCATGATGAGATTTGTCCCCTCAACCTTCTCGCCTATAGATTCTCTTGTGTGCTTCTTAACCAGTTGAATTCATCTTTATCTGATTCCCAGTACACTTTGCATCCCTGAAATCTGCACGTGAGGTCAAAGCCAGTAAAACCCTTACAGCTTGAATAAATGTGAACATTTCTCGAGGCTGGGATGGTCTGTAATCTCTAGAGAATCTGAAATGTGTATGTGAGAGCAGACCTCTGCCCCGCTGCCGTGGGCTCATTTATGAGGTCTCCCTCTTTAAAGAAGCAGCGATTACATCTCAGAAGATATTAGCACACTGCAACACAGCATCATTAATCTCTCGCCGTAACGAGACGCTTGGCATGTTTACTTCCAGCCAGCTTATGAAACCAAAGAGGAGTCGCCACGTAAATGCAAAACGGACGCTGACTCCACACTGCAAACAAGATTTTTATGACGCTCATAAGATTATGCCCACCTACAGTAGAGTCAGAGCAAGAGCCGGTTGCATGTGTAATATTCGGCTTTATTTACCATTTCTGCTGTTGCCTTCGGCCAAAGTATATTCTGTTGAATAGGCCCCTTAGTAAACATTGTGACGTGTTTTGTGAACGAAGCCTGGTGGAGGCAGAAAGATTCCCCTGGCAGCTCTAGCGAGCACGTTTGGATGATGACTGGAGAAAATCTGATTTCATTTGAATGTGTAAGGTCAGTAACTGCCTGACTGTGGCTGTTGTTGGAAATGTGAACTATAAGGGAAGGAACCAGGCTGACCTGTACACACTCACTCAATAGATGGACGAACTGTCAGGATTAACCTTCCATACCAGTTAAGCGGTCTGACATCCACACGCACCAGATAAATAAACCAAGCGTGCGTAAGGAGAAGCCGAGACATATACATGTTTAGATGCTTATGTATGCTCAAAGTGGAAAATTGGAGCAAATGCAACTACCTTGACACAGAATATGAACCTTCTCGCAGTTTTCTTTCAAAAAAGGGTCTATTATATGAATGTAAATGCCCGTTCTCTCTTTTGTGGCAGTTCGTGGAAAATCTTGCTGAGCAAGTGTAGTTTTAAAGCTACAGTGTTTAACAGGGATGTGAAACGTGTGGCCAAGCATGTGTGCCTGCAACTGTATTCCGCCATCTTGGAACAGTCAACATTTCAGTTGCTGTCGTCACTAACAGTAAAAATCTATGAGTTTTCCAAGATGCCACAACATCGCGCAGCCTCTGGGTGAAAAAGTCATAAAAATTCCCCCCAAAAAGGGGATAACCTTTCACAGGTGGAGGTTTGTGTTTCACAGTATATGTATTAACTCAATATTACTATTTTTAATTGTTTAGTTTTTTAACCGTTTTTTATTTTTTTAACTGTAAAATCGTTTTAATGTTGTGTCAGCTTTTGTCTTGCTATATTGTGTTACTTTAGCGATTATAATGTTTGGCTTTACTGAAACTTACTTAAGTTTTTTTATTCAATTTTTAGTTTGGTTTTAAAGCAAATTTACACAAATCCTTCTAGTTGTTTTTTCAGTGTACACAACCGCACATCATTTTTGATTGTTTAAATGTGTTAGCTTTGTGTTTTATTTGTATTAACTCAAAATTATTTTATTCGTTAAAGTAACTATGGTAACTTTAGTTGTGTAGTTGTTTCTTGTTGTATTGTGTTACTTTCAACACAATATCACGGCAAAAACGTAACTATTTTACGATGTGGCTAATTTCCAAAGAATTTGTACGATGTCATTCATATATTTTAGTACAATTTGCTTTCGCACTCGTTACATAGGGTTAGAGGTGGGCCTTCAGGATTGCTTTTTTCCAGAAATCCTACGTTTTTGTACGATTTCACAATGTACAAATCCATACGAATAAGCCACCATAGTTACAAATTCGCATGGGATCAGGTTGGTTACTTTAGCTGTTTGGCTCTAAGAAACCACACATTATCTTTCATTCTTTGAATGAGTGGTTTGTGTTTTTATGTTTTAACTCAATGTTATATTATTATTATTTTGGTTTTTATTAGATTTCTAACTATGGTAACTTTACTATTGTGTTAGCTAATGGCTTTGTCTTGCTATATTGTGTTACTTTAACAAGCGAGATTGTGTGTGGTTGTGTAGACTCCAACATTAAAGTTCACGCAAGTTCATACATGCATATAACTGCGTTTGCAGATGCCAAATCAAAATACTCTCAATAGTTCACAGGCCGACTTTGACTGTTCTAATATGGCGGATGCTTTAAGAGTAGCGGCCCACAGAAACAACCGCTAATGAGAAATCTGTGTATGTATATCTATGTTTTACTTCCCTAAACAAAGTATAAGCATAAATCTTGTGGTTTTGGTAAAGTTATTGAACACATCTTATCATATGCTCTACATGAAATTTGGCTGGTGATGTTTATCATGATTAACATCATGTCTAATTCGGTTCACAGTTGAAGTTTCTCTGACCTCAGACTCTGGGGTTGTTTTATTGCATTGATGTGAGTATACAAGAAAACATTTGATGTGAAAAGGAGAGTGCATTTGTCAAAGCAGCGTTTCCAATCCAACAAAGACCCTATTGGAGACAAATGAGGATCATGGGGAAAGTCTGTTTCAATGTCTCTCATTTGCACGAAATGGTTTCCTGAGTGCCTTTCTCGTGCGTTTCTATTGCGAACGGCAGCGAGTTTTAGTGAAACATCAAAAAGAGTGAAAGCACTTGAGCGGAGATAAAAAGAGGCCGAATCAGACTTATTCAGCACGATTCTGTGGCGTGCAAAACAGAAGAAGCAATTTTCCATGCCCTATAAACATGGCTAATAAATGGTTTATTTTCAGGAGGGTTTGATGATGATTTCAAGCCGGAGGAGAAAATAAAAACGCTGTCGTGATGAACATTCGGCCTCAGGTAAGAAACTTCTCATATAGTTGCAGTCCTGCTAGATAAAACTCTGTCTGGTCAGATTTATTTTGACGTCTGAATGCGCATCTCAGATGCTTTTAACAGGAATACAGAAACAGAGATGAGCTGTCACTTCAAATAGTCGTGGGGAGAAAATGCTTTCGTGCTGCTTGGGCTCTTGTAAATGTGGCTGATTCTCATTTCTTCTTTACTCCATTTATGAAATGTCAGTCATGTGTCAGAAATACATTATACTTGTCCCTTACGGATAATGCAACACGACAGAGGTCTTCCTTATAGAAAATTGAAGTTGGAGAATTTAATTTTGTGATTCAAACCCTGCTGGAAAACCCATATTAAGTTTGTGGGCCCAAAATGCTAAACATCTGATGTAAACTGGTACAACATCTGTTATGAAAATGCTGTGCAGACACATTTTTCATATGTGATAAACAGACGGTAATGAAATGCATTATTGAAACATGTGCTGATGTAAATCTAAACCAAAAAAATGTGGTGCATATGAAAACAATAATTTTATTCTCAAAGTACTCACTATTCATGAAAAATGAATGTTTACACAATGTGTAGTAAAAACAAAAGCATTCCCTGTGCCAAATTTGATTGAATCAAAGTTTCATTTCTCAGGGACAATGGCTTCATTATCATTCATTCGTGTTTATCAAACTGCGTATGTGACAAGAAAAGTGATTACAATGCAAATGAATAGTGCATGGTTTAAAGATCTCTCTGAAAGAGACGTTGATTTACTGTGTTTATATGAACGAAGCGTTAGAATCATCGTGTATTATATCCACAACAATATAATGCAGATTACAACATATTACAAAAAGACACCAAAACAAGAGAACATCAGAGAAAGAGAGGGTTAAAGTTGTGCTGGGTGGTTGTTAAAGCGATGCTTAAAACCCTTTAACGCACGGCTAGCTGTGGATAATCCCTTACATATATAGGCTAAACAAGAATGCGATTTGCTCGTTACACACATAATTTATTGTATAGATAAACATACAGTTATCACACAAGCAAGCGAGTGTAATCATATTATTTTATTCTTACCACAAAAATTTAGATGTTCTTAAGAAAATATTTGAGAACGTTATAAGAAATGTTTGAGAATCGCACGTACGAACATTCTTACGAACTTCCTATAATTTA
Organism: Triplophysa siluroides; assembly: GCA_006030095.1. Lineage (NCBI taxonomy): Eukaryota > Metazoa > Chordata > Actinopteri > Cypriniformes > Nemacheilidae > Triplophysa > Triplophysa siluroides. The sequence continues at coordinate 1,677,897 of VCII01000713.1, forward strand.
TCTCAGGAACAATCTTATATTTTGTCTTAAGAACGGTTTCGTGAATCCGGCCCCAGGTGTGGTTGCCAGTTGTTACTTAAAAGGATAAGGTTAAATAAATATACATTTCATTATATTTATTTACATTTATAGTAACAGACTGAGCCACAAACTGAAGGAAAGCATGATGCTAGAATCCTGTGGGTGGTTGTCAGGTCGTTGCTATGCAGTTGCTAAGGTTCTGATTTGGTTTTAGAACGCTGCTTTAGGGTTGTTTGGGTCTTCAGCGTCGTCACAAGACTCTTGTGGTTTTATTTGTAGCACAAACGCCGCAGGACATTATGAAAGTGAATTATATAACTAAGCAAATATCACTTGTCATCATATGTCTTATTTCCTTTGATGAACAATCTTTACATGGTAAATGTTTCATGTTTCAGAATATTTCTTGTCTTGCATTTGTTCCAGCTCTTCAAGGCATCACACAACAGCTCTGTGGCCGCTGTCTGTTTCTCACCTTTCGTACGGTTCTCTTGGGTGCCGTTAGCTTGATTAAAATCTATCACCTCATTCCCCGGTTCAGCGGCTTCATTTACGGGTTCTTCATGGAACTTTGGCGGGACGTCGTTCCCCAGCCGATGGCTTTTCTTTAGCTGTCATATTATCAGCCAAAAGCCAAATCTCTGCAGTGTGATGCGTTTTCACCTGTATAACATTAGACTATTCCTAGTGAAGCTCGGGCCATGAATTTCTAATGGGTTAAAGCTCAGGTTGAGAATAGAAATGAATCGGAGAGACGTATCTGTCTACTTAGACTGGATTTTAAGGGATGTCTCATGTCTCTCTTTCAATGTATTTTTAGAATGGTAAAATCACACTTCTCAATAAACCACACGATTTGAGGTTCATTTATATCTGTAGGAAAGGAACAATGATTGTAAGTGAACATGTTGTTCATTTACTATCAAATGTCTTTACAAAAGCATTTCATTGGTAACTCTCAGTTTCTTTCTGTATTGTATTGTTCTTTAATATGTATAATTGTTCATTTGTAGTTTCTACTAAGGTAGCTGCCTATGTAGACATCAAAGAGCAAGACGTCTTCGGTCTTCCCGCTGTGAAGTAGGTCACTTATCTAAATAGCTTCCAATCACTTTCCCGTGCTGAGCATTAGTTGTGTTTCTCTGGTGGGTATTTTACAGATTTTGTGTCATGCCACATGATTCGTAATCATTGGGAAATGATACATGTTTGATTTATTTGTCATGAATTGATCAATGGTGAAAAATGGTTGCGTGTAGAAGAACAGAATCAGATCTGAATGGATTGTGGAGAAACAGCAGCAGGTTCGTCCTCCAGATCATTATTTACTATTATTGCTATAATCGTTCTAACATAAAGCACCATTAAAGTGCAATATACTTCCAACAGGAGATAAAGCAAAGCCGTATTACAGGTGTTTGTAATTAACCGCAGCATTTTTTTATGGAAATGTTGTTTTATTTTGTGTTCTTCAGTTTATAGGTTTCTGCTGTACACGTCCTCCGGAGATCTGCCGAAGGTCTCCTGCACTTCTACAGAAATATATCCTTAAATTACAACAAGCACATTCACTCTTTAAAAGATACTGCAGACCCAATAAACGTTTATGAAGCTGTAATTGTGAATCCATTTGGAGACATTAAATCATTTCTATAGACAAAGAGAGCTTCAAATGTCGAAGCGATGAAATGAAAGTGCTTGTGTGTGTGTTTCAGTGTGAGAGCGAGGAGAGACAAACAAACACTGTGTTGTTGAACACGTTGAAGTTCAAAGGCTTCGTTCATTTGTATGGTGATGTTGACAGCAGAGAGCAACACAGAGCCGTCTGTCCTCCCTCGTGCACATTCGTATGCCTTTAAAACCTCGGCAAACCTTTCGTCATAAGTCAAAAATGCAAAATGTGTGTTCAGTGTTTATTGTACAGTGTGTCTCAAATTGTACATGTAGACACACTTTTTATTAAAATGTCTTGGTTTTTACTGTGCTGTCCAAGCACTATTGCAACAACATGGATTCATAATGAATTCATTGATTAAAATTGTTAAAACTATTATTCAAAACCTGAACTAGAAAACAAGCATCATCGTTCAAAAATTTATACTTAAGCCTATTGACTCAGTCTATAATATGTGTGAATAGGCCAAAATTACATTATAGTGATCAAGTTTACTCACAAACTGACTTATGAGGACATCTCACTAAAGAGGAATCTAAATCATCCAAACCATGGTTTGCTTTAAATGATGTCAACAGGTTTGTGTTTGGGGTTTGGTTTAAAGGCTTAATACCATGTATTTGATTACTTTTCTGTTTATATAAAATGTTTAATGTGAAATATTATTTTATATATGATAAACTGTGTTTATTTCTCTGCACTGCTGTATAAATATCCTGTAAACATATATATATATTTATATAAATCTATTTGAATTTAGTTATAAACAGTGAAGGAAGTCCTCAATAAGTATTACACAAATACCATTATGAACCATCAACTGTCTGCCAATAAAACCAGTATGACATTTCATTATTGTACATTGGACCCTATTACAGTAATAGTGTTTTATGGGGTCCCATCCTCCAACTAACAGTCCACCAATACCAGTAAAGACCCAAAGAGACCATTATAGTTTCAATTTAAACCAGTGCAATTCTCATTATAACTGTTGTATCCATTAGAATTAATCTTACGGCTTCTATTGGTTTTCTCAGCATGGCCGTGCGTGTGGGAGAGAGAGAGAGAGGAGCGTGTATATGTGTGTATAACTCTTCATACAGATGAGGGGTGGGAGTCACGCTCTCTTTGACGTAGTCTCACACCGGCTCGGTTTCCATAGCGCGCGTTATTGCGCAACACGTCGGACGATTCGCTCCGTTCGGCCTTGACGCGAACGCACTCGGTTCGGTTCGATTCGGCTCCGACAAAAGCACCAAAGTCTTCGCTTCTTCCTCCCACACTCGGGAGAGATCACGGACGGACAGGTGCATGCGCATTCCTCGTTCCCGGGCAGTTCGGGATGCTGCTGGTGCTGATGCTGCGGGCGGACGCGCATCATCAGTATCACTGAGAGCGCCACGGACTTCTCGAGCAGAAGCGGCTCCGAGCCTCTAGAACACACATCGAATGAACTGCCGGCTTCACGGAGCATCTGATCCCAGATTAGGCGATGACATCTGTTAAAAGAGCGTTTTCGTGGGAACCGCGATTAACATGCAGTGAAGCTCATGCGTGATTTGTCATCGGTAATGTGTCCGAATCCGAGCAGCCAGTGAATGGACACAGCTGTCCATCCGGATCTCTTCATTTTCCGCTCCGTCATCGCCGATCTTTGTAAGGATGCAGTTTTGATACTTAAACTGATGTCTCATTTTTCTTTAAATTATGTTATCTATAAGTCTAAAATGTGGTGATGCACGTCTTTTTTTCCACATCTAACCCTCCCTGGAAAGAACTCGGACTCTTTAATCTGGATATGTTGAAAGGCACGTAAGGATGGATGGGATTATTAATATTCTGGGGGTCCTGACGCTCGTTTTCGAGGGCATCTGGTGCCAGGGAGTGTATGGTAAGTGACTGTTTGATAACTCGCATGCATTTATATGCCAGGCGACATTCCATGTGTGGATGTGAACAGGTGCCATTTCACAAACCATTTCAACTGCATGATGTGCCTCAATCTCCCCTAAAGCCAAAATCGACAAATGTTTGTGTTCAGTAACATTATCATTGCACACATATTTCTTTTTTCACAGGACACACACCTGTTGGGTTTCGCAATTCTCATTTTTTGATGATAATTTAATTGAATAAATAGAAACTGGGAATCATTTTTAATTCGAGAAACGCTGTTTGGATTAAGGTTACAAACCATACAAACCATTCTTAACAGCATGACACAGTTCATACCAAGACCGCTTCAAGGTTTAAAGCTAAAGATGTCAGAATGATTATAAATATCACTGCAAACGCTTCAATGACATTTTCATTCAGGCTAAACTAATTTTCACATTGCTATCTGCATACAGATGAAGCCATCAGCTTTCTCAATGTTCTCGTTTGCGAATGTTAATAGCACATCATCTGAAATCTTTGTTTGTAGATAGTGGCACTTGCTCAACTCACCCTCCACCCACCCTTATTTTCTATAATATATTCAACTAGTGGCATTCAGTAATGCAGCGTGTGTTATCCAGAACTCTGCATACCGTGACTCATAATGTGCAAATGTCATAAGAGAAAACATCTGAGCTTTGTTTACGCCGGGCTGCTGTTGCTCAGGGGCGATATATCTGACTGGTGGGTCACGCTTTCAGAGGGTGGGCGTAATATCAGCCTTGCGTTTTTGGAGTCGGTTCACATAGAGAGGAGACGCGGGAGGACGTGCATGTGTCTAATGAGATAATTGAACCTCAGCTGAGCTCGATCCATGTTAGAATCAATGAGTTTAGTCCCGTCGTCGGGAATGAGATGATTTTTTGAGATGCCATTAATCTACAGTCTGGTTTCTCATAAGTAATCATCATAGAGATGATCGCTTCGTACTCAGCAGGGATGTATCTGATAAGTTTACTTGACAGAAATCCTTCATTTAGAACAGATGTCACGCAGAATGTGATGATCACATGTAAATCAAGATAATATAAATTACTATAATATTGTTTTTATATATACACATATGTGCAATTATAGTACTTGATACAGTCGCGGAAATAAAAAAAATATTTTCAGTTTGTACTATTTATAGGTACGTGTTTTGGAAATGTATCATTTTTGTTTCATTCTATAAACTACTAACAAAATTTCTCCTAAATTTCAAATAAGAATATGGCTTCTGTTTGTTTTTATTTGCAACAGGTAAAAAAAGAGAGAAGATACTCTGTATTTTTTCAGACCTCAAATACTGCAAAGAAAACAAGACCAATTTCCAAAAAGAGATTCGAAGATCATGTTTTTTTATTGTGCATTCCAATTAATATCAATTAAACTGCAGTTGGTTTGTTTTCATTTAAGCCAGAATAACAAAAAAATACAGCTAACTTACACAATAAAACACAATAAAAACATGATTTTTTGATGTGATCTCTTTTTGGGAAGAAACTCTTTATATTCACTTTTAAGCAATACAACAGTCATATTTTCACATATATTTAGAAAAGTAAAAAACAAAAATGTATGTGAGAACCTGGAGTTTATTGGTTTGTGTGTCTTGTCATGCTGTCAGTCTTTCACATTGCTGTTGGGTGACTTTGTGTCACTCCTGAGGTTTGATTTTGTTGAATTTCAACACACACTGGACTGGGAATGACATGAAATGAAAATTCAGAAAGATCTCTTACATTTTTCTGCGGCTCTTTAAGTAATTGACAGCATTTGTAGAGCATTGCATTAGTAACATAAAAGGTAATGGGTTTGATTCCCGGGGAACACGCAGACTGATAAAAAAGTTCAGCTGGTGCATCTGCCAATTTTGCATAAATGTAAAAATATAAATGAATCCTTTTACCACAAGGAAACATTTAACAGCTACAGGAAAATCACATTATGATGTTCCCCTGAACTAAAGTAATGAAATGTAATTAAGTAAATTGATGTTCCGCTAAACTAAATTCATTCAAAGATGTTACCTGAAGGTACTCCAGCACAGAGAGATTACATCTGATGCAAAAGTTTTACAATTTCACCTTCTTCCAAACAACTAAATTCAATTTTGGCTGCTGCCCTCAATATTTGATCATTCTGACTAGGGATGTAAGGATAACCGGTTTAATGGTTTACAGTGAGAATAACGTCCAGCGGTAAGTATAACCGCGTCATATTTTAATTACCGTTAAACCGTACCAGTGTTACGGCTTTGGAAACATGGGTTTTGTTCATTTATGTCAGGAGAGTAAATCAGGAGTATTGACATTTGGAACAAAATAACGCCCATGTGCTCCAGTGAGTTTGTGATGACATGCTTCGCTTATTTAAACTTTAATCCAAAAATGTGCACATGTGGAAATTTAAATACACTGACACGTGTTTATTTCATATTTCTTTATACAGACCCATCTTTTCTATTCATTTTCCATTAAATTATGTGATATGATGAGTTTTAAACTCCGTTCAGCTTGTATCTTCTGCTATGGCTCATGCCACTTTCTCCTGGGTCCTAAAGTACACCCATTTAACACAACACACGTAGACGATTTGCTGAATTGTGTTGTTTAGATGAAAATCTGATTTACTCACTTAAGGTTGTTTTTAACCTGTACTAGGAAACTTTTACCTCATGCCCCCAACTGCCTTGACTAATATTAACGTTATTTATTTGATGTAAATCAAACAAAAGCGCATTTACAGGTAAACTCAATATTAAATTTGGTTTGCAACAGAGAGCCTTTGTAGCGGTAATGGAAGAAAGTGATGAGTAACATGTGTGTGATTGGTGTTTTATTAGTGTGTTTTAGCGTTCTTGTGCCTCCACGGAGAATGATGGGAAAGAGTTCGGTCACATGACGCCATCTGCTCAAAAATCAAATCAAAGATCTCAAATAGCATTAGTTCTTCTCCATCAACAAATCACTCAGTGTGTTCAAATTAAAATGTACAGCGGTGCCAATTAAAACTTAATTATGACCGATACCAATTACCTTCTGCAAGGATTCTTTATTTGTCGCTCCCTCTGCTTGGAGAGTTTCTCAATGGATGGGTGGCGGTCACGTGTATTCGTCGTTTTAGCATTCAGCCATCGTCAAAGAATAGCAACTAAATCAATAACAGTCATTGTGCGTAAAGATTGTTAAACCTTCTTGGGTTGTTTGTGTTTATTTTTGTATCTCGTTGAGGTGAAGGGATGAAGGTTTTCGACACGTGACGCGCTCCTTGCATACGTTGTTGCATGCGCCGCTTCAGCTCTTAAAAAGTGGCGAGATAAAAACAAGACGCCGGTTCTTCATTTCATCTCTTCCTCTGGCCGCTGTTGAAGTCGGGGCAGCTCGCTTCTCTTTTCACATCAGTCTTCAGTCGTAGCCCTTCTAAGCTATGCAAATGCATTCCACCAGTGCAACTAAAGCGCTCTGTGTTGCTCCTCTGAGCTCCTCCAGAGCTCTTTATCAATTCCCTTGGATCAGGACCCGCACATTTCCAACTGTAATGAAAACGGTGAAACTGTGACGCCGGGCCGCTGGCTCAAACCATTTTAAAACTTGCTGGATTTATGCTGCTCTCAATCTGGCAAAGCTGGGATTCATTTTCTTCGCTAAATGAAACGATTTGACGAAACTAATACACGCGTGTCGGCTAACATGGAGCTTTTCCAATGGTTTTGTTTTAGGTCCTAGAACATCAAGTGGCAATCAAACACAGCGCCAATATAGTTTATTAAAAGTAAACAGACTTTTGTTTCATTCAAACATTGAAAGCTTTTAAAATAACAACGAGCATAAACCCAACGGTATGAAAATAATGAGCATTATGAAAATTTGCCTCTCAGCAGCCATTAATTCACCATATTGTTTTGTCCTCCGAGTCTGTATTTAATAAAGTGTTGTTGTGTTCTCTTTCATCTGGCGTACTTTTGTTCGGTGTTTCTGATGATGTTGGCATCTGTATTTAATGGCCACTTCTACCAAGTCGAGACAAAACTAGTTTTCAAAACAGTCTAATAATGATTCATAAGTTTAGCTGTCAGGTACAATTTCAATAGAAATGTCAGCTTGTTCACCTTAGTAAACGTTTTTAAGGACAATAAAGTACTATTTTAACAAGTGGTTGAGTTGATGTAACTTAACAAAAAGTTATTTTCACAAGTTGATGCGTGTAAAGACATTGACAAAATTTAAAATAGTAAGTTAAAAAGACTTATAAAGCCAAATTGATTGAACTTAAAAATGTAAGGCAGCAAAGAAATTTTACATTTTACAGTATGTAAAGTTCGCTGCAATTTTATGTTTCCAACAAAGATGGCGATAGAGTGGCAAACCATACAATTAATATCCATATATGACCCTGGACCACAAAACCAGTCATAGCACGGGTACATTATATGGGTCAAATATTGTGATTTTTATTTTATGCCAAAAATCATTAGGATATTAAGTAAAGATCATGTTCCATGAAGATGTTTTCCTACCGTAAATATACCAAAACCTTTTTTTTGTAAGTGGAACGGCTACAATCTTCGCTCGCTGCTGCCGCTCTTTGAGAATTATCCACTAACGTTTGGTATCTTTGTAAACTTAGAATTTCAGCTTTTGGGTTCATCTACTCTCCACAACGTCATTACAGCAGTAAGCCCAAATTTAAAGTCGATTTTCTCAATGTTTTGCACCCTCAGGTTCCAGATTTCCAAATAGTTGTATCTCAGCCAATATTCTCCTATCCTAACAAACCATCAATGGCTTATTTTTTCGGCTTTCATGTGATGTATAAATCTTGATAAAAAAAAATGTGTCCCTTATGACTGGTTTTGTGGTCCAGGGTCACATTATGTTTGCACATTGCGTGTTATATTGATGATGACATTATTTGTGTTTAGTGGAAATGATTTATTAACCTTACCTTTGAGTCACAATGTAACATTACAAAATGACATATTGTTTTTGTTTGGCATGTTAGTTTAGTTGACTGTTTATTAGTAACTTAGTCAAAATGTTGTATTGTTATCAGTTTTTTTTTTTTGCACACATATACAATAGAGAGTATCATCACAGTGGCAAGCATTATATTAACAATCAGCCATCCGTGCTCTTTCTCTACATATCCAAGTACATATCAGACTCATTGGCAGTCTCAGGATAATCTTTCTGTGTGTATCTTTAGCCACACACATCCATTTCAAGTGCCGCTCCTGTGTGAAGTGATGTCTGTTGTCATGGTGACAGCATCCGCCGAACACTTCTCGCATCCCGGCTGCTCTCGTGCGCCAGAGAGTCAATCTCTGAAACAAATGTGAAGTGATTGCGACCTGCAAACGTGTGCCACCGCCGCATGCGACATAACGCGTGTCGCAAATGAGAGAAAAATCACTTTCGTCATTTTATCTCGCAGCCAGTTCATTGTGGCTATTTATCTGTGTTGTATGTGAGGTTTGACGGGTTGGGAAGAGGGTGACTGTAAACATGTTGATGTGGAAGCCATCAGTAGTCGTAACGCGTCAGCGCGTGGGCTGAAATATGCAGTCGTGCATGCATGCGCGCGCATGTGTGTGTGCAAATGCTTGTGATGTGTGTGTCATCACTTGAGACTTCTGCTATTTAGTGACTCAGTATTGTATCAGCAGTAAAGGCTTAAACATTGTGAGCCGTGTTATTGTCTTATATGATGGTCTGAGGTTCAGAGACACGGTGAGATTCACTGCGCTTGTGCAGTCGAAACAGTGAATACAGAGCAAAAAGTAGACTAGATTTCCCTTCCGGAGCTGGAGTTTGTCTGTGAATAAAGTGGTGGCAGCGGTAAAGTTGTGCCTGTCAGCGAGAAGATCATAGCGGCAGCAGTTTGCCCACAGCCAAAACCTTCTCCATTTACGGGCGGCCGATGTCTGACGAACCGGCTCTCTCTCTCCTCACAGCGTGCCTGTAAAGATCTGCACGTCAGCAGTTGTCAGAAGCGCCGCTGTACTCCACCATCACACACACCGGACCTGACAACTCTCGGGGAAACGCCGCTGAGATGTGCTTTTGTTGCTATTCCAGCTGATTTTCACTTCTCACACACGTGAAGGTTGCAGTCAGTTTGCTCTTGTTGCACATCAACACCTGATGGACAGACTTGATCTCACATTTCAAGATCTTCTGCCAGGAACTTGTGTTGGTGACGTGAGGTACGCACGTTCTTTTTTGGTACATTGGTACATATTTAGTCTTACATATTTTGGAATAAAACTATACTACAACACAGAAAAGATCTCGTCTAAAAACATAAACATTAACAATGCATTTCTTTGCAGTGTAATGGTGTGGTCAACTGAGAAAGTTGAATTGAAGAATTCAATTGTTGTGTATGCTGGTGTGTGTTTTGAATCATTACTTCGGCACAGTGAACATTCTGTATTTCTCTCTCTATTTATATTTGTCTCTCTCTTTCTCATGCAAATTCCTTTGGTTTGTTGAGCAGGCCGTCAAGTTAATTGGTTTTGTGGCACTGAACAGAATCTCTTCCAGGCTGCAGTGGGCCACTCTTAATGTCTCTGTTAAACTGTTATGTATTGAATACAGCTAGCGCCGGTGTGTTTACAGATGTCACATCTGAGATATACTTTTCATTCTGCCTAAAAGAACTCACAAATTTAATTGCGAACATTGATAGTCTACAGGACATACAGTATTAATTCATAATAAGCAAGTTTGTTTAGCTGCAGAGCAATCTTCGTATTGCTGATGCGTCAAATTCATCAGATGAAGGAAACTATATGTAATAATCATTATCACACAACTGTCCCACAAATGCATGCACTGCTCTATTGAACTGTAACTGCACATACCGCATGCACTGCTCTGTTTAAGCTTCATATAATGCTCTGTTGTAAGTGCATGTACAGCCTCTGTTTTAACTTTATGCAATGCTATGTTTTAATGTCATGCACTGCTTTGTAGTTACTGCTTTTACAGCATGCACTGCTCTATTATAACTCCACGTACTACACACACTGCCTTGTTTTAACTTCATGCACTGCTCTGTTTTAACTTCATGTACCGCATGAATGGCTGCATTGTAACTGCACGAACCGCATGCACTGTTTTGTTTTAACTGCATGCGTTGCTCGGTTTTAACTTCATGCATTGGTCTGTTGTAACTGCATGTATGTGCACTGCTCTGTTTTAACTTTATGCAATGCTATGTTTTAATGTCATGCACTGCTCTGTAGTAACTGCTTTTACCGCATGCACTGCTCTATTATAACTCCACGTACTACACGTACTGCATTGTTTTAACTTCATGCACTGCATGAATTGTTCCATTGTAACTGCACGCATCGCATGCGCAGCTCGGTTTTAACTTCATGCATTGCTCTGTTTTAACTTCATGCACTGCATGAATTGTTCCATTGTAACTGCACGCATCGCATGCGCAGCTCGGTTTTAACTTCATGCATTGCTCTATTGTAAATGCATGTACAGCTGGCATTGTTCTCTTTTAACTTTATGCATCTTTTTTGATGTCATGCACTGCTCCGTAGTAACTGCTTTTACAGCATGCACTGCTCTATCATAACTCCACGTACCACATATACTGCCTTGTTTTAACTTCATGCACTGCTCTGTTGTAACGGCATGCGCTTCTCTGTTGTAATTGAATGCACTGCTCTGTTTTAACTTCATGCGTTGCCCTGTTGTAAATGCACGGGCTGCTATATAGTATGGATTTCTGTTGTAACTGCTTTATCTGACTTCATGCACAGGCTGCTCTGTTTGCGCTGCTGTTTTATAATTCCATGCAGTGCTGTATTGTAACTGCATGCACTGCGGTCTGTTGTTGATGTAGTTAATTGTACTTCCGATTCTAAACCTAATAAGCAGATTAAGGCACTTAAGCAGATAGCTTTGCTGTGTGCAAATGTGACCGCACTGCATTATGGTTTGTAATCCTCTGAAGCGCTTATTCTTTAAAATGACTGATATAAATTATGAATGGACAACGATGAGAAAGTGTTTCTGTGCAGATGACGTATTTTGAGGCGGGTTGCTGTGATCAGAACATGGAGTGATTACTCTTTCCCTGAAATAGCTCGATGAGCCTCAGGAGAGACTCCACAACACCCCCCACACGTGTTCGCTCTACTCACAGGCTGTGACGACTCACGTCACTTTTTCTGTGAAGTAAAGAAAGATAGTAGCAGCCACAGGCTGTGTGTGTGTGTGTTAGCCGGTGCATGGCCTTCTAACACACAAACAACTGTAGAGGATGTGTGTGTTCATCTGAAGTCGTGATGCCCGGGAGTGTGTGCAGCTCTGTTTAAATTACATTGTCATTTTTTGGTCTCTGTGAATTTCCATATTGCTGTACTACAGTTCCCATCATACGCTGGGGTATCATGTAAATGGTGTTTGTGTCCAGCATTTTAATCGTTTTTTTCATAAACACTGTCCTCATACAAACTTTCTTAGCTGTAGAAGTTGCAAACAGTCACATTTTGTGAGAATCCACATATACGTATATGGTATAAAAGGCAGTATTTTGCTCCTATTCTCAAGATGTTAGTTGACATAATTTATTATTAAAAACATCCTGCGTGTCGCCTCAATTATGCATCAACCCCACTAGCATCAGAGGTTCCTGTTTTTTTACGTTTTGAACTATTCCATGAATCAAATCCTCATAAACTCTCAGAGGATAAGCTGAATTTCTTCATCATTTGATTTTATGTTTTATATTTGTAAACACTGATCATTAAAATGTTGATATTTAAGAAACATCATCATTGCATTTTCCTAAGGCTAATTTAAAAAACCCTGACAATTATTAATTATATTTACTTTGAGATGGCACAGTGCCATCATTTTAACATATTATTAAACATATTTTTTATTTTTCAAGTCAGGGGCACATTCCAGGGGGGGCAGAGGGGACATCTACACATCGACTCACTTTAGAAACATCCCTCTTCAATTTAATGCTTCATTTTTATAAAGATTATATTTACAGTCAGTGCAAAAAGCCTGCAGAAGCTCTTATACTATCTGATTTGAATAGTGAAAGAGCAAGAACAACATCGACCTAAAAGTATTTTTATCGGTCAGTTTGCTATAGGCAACACCAGGTTTGTGACCGGTTATAAACCATAACGTCTTGTATCTACATTTAGCATTAATGGTATTAATAATATTAATAGCCTTAATAATGAGCATGTTAAAGCGGTACTTCACCCCTGAATCAAAATTTCCTCATGTTTTACTCGTCGCGTGTCGTAAGTTCCGGCGCGAACGCTGCATTTTTCGTTTTCTTTTAGCGGCATAGCGTCTAATCTGGCTGGAGCTTTCGTCAGCGTCATGTGCCGGAAAATGCGCATTCGAGAGATGACGGAAGCTAGACATCAACGGTAACAGCCCTGTCAATATGGTAGGGTTATGGAGTCTCTCCTGAGGCTCATCGAGTTATTTCAGGGAAAGAGTAATCACTCCATGTTCTGATCACAGCAACCCGCCTCAAAATAACACACACACACACACACTCAATGCGTCATCTGCGCAGAATGAAACATTTTCTCATCGTCGTCCATTCATAATTAATATCAGTCATTTTAAAGAATAAGCGCTTCGGTGAATTTAGAGGATTGCAAACCAAATGTTTTTTTACAAAGGTTATTTTCATAAAACATTGCATATTAAATCTTAGGCTATTTTGTAACTGAAAATAAAATTGACTATTACCCAACACTTCGTCTTGGTCCCACCCACTTATCAGACCAGAGTTGCGCCCCTGCATGAAGTGCCGCTGTTGACACACACTTCTACCTGTTCTCCATCTGAACCCTTCACTCCAGCTGTCAGGCTGCGTTGTGTTTGTGCTACTCTCGCATTAGCCCTGCGTGCAGTCGAAGTGAATGAAGGTGTTAACGAAAGCCGCAACGCTAGCAAGGTCAGGTTCTTTTCTCCTGCCACAAATATTTGCTTGAGCAAGTGAAGCGCTCTGGTTTACGCCGACATGCCACGCGCCTCCCGCAGCTAGACGCTAGAGTCAAACGGCTGGCTCAGCTGATAGAAGCATGTGTTTTATTGCGGAAAGCTGTGAATCCCAGCTACATGAAAGCCACTTATCACTGTGTGTTATGACGGCGAATAATCTCTGGAGGTGGAACATGCGTTGGTGGTAACGATTGTCTGAAGTTCTGGCAGATCTACGGCTGGACCTTCCAGAATGGCAGAGACGGCCGTAAAACTGTTTTATAGTTGGAGCTTTTATAGTATTTTCTGCTCTCTAAAGACCCGTTTCTGTTCTGAGAGCCAAGAGCTGTAAAGTTCCTCCGTGCGGTGAAACGCTTTTATTTGCGATCATCAGACGTGCCGCAGGTCATTTCAGTCACGCTTATAAGACGTTTCTGTTTCAAGCACATAGACATATATTGTTTATAATGTAATACAAAAAATAAGAATGTGCTTAAAAAACATACCAAAAAAATGCGTAAATATTTTTAGAGGTGACTCATTCATATGAGTTTGAATGCATGAATGAAGTTCCACCCCCAAATTTTGCTGTCACTGGTGCGAAAGGCTAAATTAAATGATCTAGACATCTCCCATCTCTCTTATACATCTCCACTAAAGCTGTAAGGTGACATTCCCAAGCAAATAATCAATAAACAATAACAATGTTTGAAGCGTGTTCTTCGTTCTCTGTATCCCGAGTCTGTATTTAGTGTTTGCAGTCAGAGCGGAGGAGAAGAAAGGTTAAAAGACGTCTCTGTGAAGGTGTTCTGTCGTCTTCATTGGACTGAGGCCATTAATAATATGCAGCCACACTTGCATACAACAGCAATGATCCGGGATGTCTCGTCATGGACCATAAAATTCCCCAAGGTGCCTTTAGCCCGTCTCACATTCAGAACCTCCTGTACCTGCATTATAAATCATAGCGTTTCCATTATGGAAAAGTCTTTATTGCATTTGTATATTGAATTGAGGAAAGTTTCCGGCGCGGTCTCTATGTGTGTGCGTGTGTGTCCCGTTTAAAGGTTACGAGAGAACATGGCCTAATTTCTTTGAATAGATATGTGAGGTGTGATTCCTCGGTGGACAGAGTAATAATAGATTTACAGTGTCACGTACAGTACTCATACAGTCTCATAATTACTACTGGGAGAGTTTGTGTAAACATTGATGCAGTGGTGTAGTAAAGACTTATGGTTATTGGTTTGTTTTCTGGAAGATGAACTCTGATCATGACTAATACAAGAGTGCCTGGCCACTCATTCGACTCGATTCACTCGATTGAATCGAGTCGAAGTCGAAGTTGAGTCGAGCCGAGCCGAGCCGAGTCGAGCCGAGTGACAGGCTGTCACTATTATGACATTTGGCTGACGATTAATTGTCTATTAATAACTGCAATTATGGCGATTAATTGTCTGTTAAATAACTGCAATTATGGCGATTAATTGTCTATTTTAAGGCTTTGACAATATAACTATTGATGACATTTAATTTATTAGACGCTAATGAAACTAATTTCAGACATTAAGGCAAAACCATTTTTAATAAAATATACATGAATATATATTATAGTATTATTATAGTTTAATTTCTTTCTTTACCAAGTTATTTTCTTGTTATTTGCAGTGCTTCGTGCATGAGCATTGGGAGTACAGCTGTAATGTGGTCTTTTTTCAAATGTTAAACATTTTCTCATATTAATATCCGGCAAGAACTTTAATCCACTGGTAGACGTTTCCCTGGAAAGTATAAATATTAAAACCTCCTTTTAAAAAAAAAATATATATATATATATGTTGCCTCAGGTCTGTTGGTGGTGCAGAATCTACACTCTTTAACTTTTCTTATCAAGTTTTTAACTTTCAATCTTTCACTATACAGTACATTTTTCTTCTTACGTAATGTTGTGATTGATCACGAGGCTGCTTGATCTGGTTTCTGACTTCAATGTTCTTCATTGAGGAATGTGTTTAAAGTCCCTGTTCAGAATATGAATGAGAAGGTTTTGTTGTGACGTGGATCGCAGACTGATGTTAGCCTCACTGACACACACATGCAGATCTCATTAAAATCCTGAATGACTGACAACGGAGGTTAAGCGTGTCCCTGCACGGCCGTGGCTGTTTATTCATCGAAATGCGTCGTCATCCCAAAATGATTTTCACATTTCCAAGGCTACGTGTTTTATCACCAAGAGTGTTTGTGTTCTCAGGGCCGAGGCGTTTAATGCAGTGCGGCTGAGATCCCGTGCGAGGCGTTTGTGCTTGAGGTCACGCTGCCTCTGTTTACCTCATTTACTGGTGTACTGAGTGCAACTGGAGCTCTGAGACCCGACATTGGACTTTATTCTTTATAAAGCACATCATTAGGAAAATTAACCATGGTTTTATTGTAGTAAAAGTGTTGGAACCTAGTTTTGGGGCGTTTTGAAATACAAATACCGTGGTTAACTATGGTTATTGTTGTGAGACCATAGTAAATCCGTCATCGCCGTGGTTACTATAGTTAAACCGTGGTACATTTTTCGTAAGGTTGGATGAAACTGAAACACACATCATGGCGCTGGAGATGAAACGGTTAAACTCCTCATGATTCCCATCGGTGCTGCTCCATCTTTCAGGATGACACAGTTCCAGCAATGATGCAGATGGTTGAGGTGTAAACCATGTGGCTCTACACCCTCAGCAGGTCAGCATCACAGACGTCGTGCATCACGTACAATCACAGAAAATCAAGCGTCACCTGAGCTGCTGACTGTGGTCAAACACAGTTGCTTTAACTGGGACTTAAACCTCAAATCTCCATAATGGATTGATTCATACGCGGCCGGTGCTCGTGAAATCCCAGATGCGGTTTGATTTTATACTTCCGACATCCCAGGACCAAATAACCTTGACAGCAAACCCCCTGTGATGTCATTAGACGATTTTTCTTCGGCCGTTTGCGAGCGAGTTCATTTCTCTGTGGTGCGATGGGTTTATATGATTAAATTACGGCTGTCATCTTTGATCTGGGAATCGCTGGTGTCGTTCGGAGAGCTTCGGAGGACCAGCGGCTGTACCGTAGCTCCTCCCAGCCGTCCTTGTGTGAGAAAGAGCTCATTGATAAACATGGCATCGCTCGTGTGGCATCTGTAAACAAAGAGCCTCTCTGAATCCCTCCCGATCTGTCCATCTATTCCGCGCGTGTGCTTTGGTTTTGCTGCCTTTTGGTTGCTAAATGCAGCGCGGACGTGACTTTTTGTGTCAAACTATTGTTGCTTTGAAGAGATAGTTTTTTTTATACATGTCATCCTTTATTCATCCTTGTGATGTTTAAAAACTGTATATTAGTCTTTCTTCAGTTAAACACAAGAGAAGATATTTTGAGAAACGTCTCAGTGGTTTTGTGTCCATTCATAGAAGTCAATGGGTTTGTTTGGTTATCAACATTCTTCAAAATATCTTCTTTTGTGTTCCGCAGAGGAAAGAAAGTCACACAGGTTTAGAATGTCATGAGAGTGGTTGAATTACATTTTTTGGTGATCTTTGCCTATAAAGAGAGCAAAATAATACAGTATATTATCAGTATACGGGTGTTTCTGCAACTACGGGCACTTTGGACAATCAACCCCTGTGAATTATTCCCAAAAAGTCATTAAAATTTAAACTGGATCGTGTTTATTTTTATATTTGTAATTGAATATACAAGACACCTTGAAAATGTGCTGCTGTAAAGACATGTTGCGAAATGACATCTTTGCTAATTATGCAGCTAATTAGCAGCAACTAAGGTCTACTTCATTACTTTTGACCCTTAGCATCATAATATACATAAATTAAACAGTACAGTATATACATTTATTTTTAAAATGTAGTTCAAAGTACAGAATTTCTGAGCTGTATGGGAAGGACACACGATAAATACTGACACAGTAAAGATGATATTTACCGTATATATTTTGGGGATCTTGTGAGGTGGCCTAATCTGTCAGCAATGTGCTCTTGTGGTAATTTCTGTTTCCATAGAAACTAGACTTGTGTGTCTTTGATAAAACTTCATTATTAAAGCCTTCTTTCACTGTTGCGGTAAGTAAATCAAAAAATCTACATAAATCAAAAAATTCACTGCTTGGACTTAAAAGTGCCTGCAGTTGCAGAAACACATACGTACAGTATATGTTTTTTAAACAGTAGTATTACCGTAAGGAATATTGCATATTTGCTAATATTTGAACACTTTTTGCGGTGTTTCTCTCTTAAATTATTCTGTTTTGAATGACGAACGAATAAAGTTTTCGTTGGTTGAATGATTCACTGACTCAGTAAAAAAATTCCCGCCACCTACTTGTCGCTTTATTTTCGCCTTTAAAGTAAGCTTAACATTTCCCTTTGTAAACATTGCTGGATAAATGAAAATTTTCGCATATTTGAATTAGTTTCCACGTAAAAAATGTTCTAGTGTACTTTAATATTCACTTTCCTTATTATACTACAGCATTTCCTAAATCTTTTCCAATTACCGTAGTTAATATTACGAAATATCGTAGTGTACAGTATAATATAATAAATACTAAATGTTTCATATCGATCTGAGTATTAAGAAAACATGGGTTAGTTATGAACATGCCGCAGCATCTTGATACTACTTGGTATCGTGATACTTCAGCTGGTATTGTATCCCAAGATATGTTTATGGTACCTTGACTACCCTACTCTAAACTTTCGACTAGCAGTGTATTAGAATACACTTAAATGTGGTCTAAAAACAAATATAAAGACGCTCTCATGTAAAGTTGGTAAAAAAGTGTCACAAAGTTCTTCACATTGATGCCAAAAATGTTTGTTTCCATATACTCTGAGGTTCTTATAAGCAGAATTTCTTCCATGCGTTTCTTTAATCTAAAGTAAGTATTGTGAAGAGGAAAGATTCTTAATTGAACCATTTAGTCAAAAATAGTCCTTGTATGGCCTCATGAAGCACCTTTATTTTTAAGAGTGTATTATGGTTACTTTACTCTATATTCTGTTGTGATGTTGACACTGAACAACGGCCGTACAACACACATTTTTGATTGTATTGTATGTATTTTAATGCGAGGCAAACGTTTCCACATCATTCATGTGAATCAACAACAGCACAATTTAAACATGAGCTCACAACTGCTTTATATTTGACATTTTCCCTCTACTACACTAAGTCTTTCCTCTATCGGTTTTACATGTTTCCAACGCTGCGTAAGGTTTGTGCAGCGTAAGTTAAATAGAGAGACAGCAGTCAGGTGCTTGTTCTGAGCTGTTGGGCGGAAGATTTATGTGCCAATTTAGCATCGCCTCATTTTTGCCTCCTGCATTGTTAAGACGCTCACAGAAAGCGTGTAAGGAGCCTGTAATTACAGCGCCCGCCAAGTGTATGGCCCTCATTTAACCTTCATCCCGTATGCAACATTCCCTGCGTTCGCCATCACAAAGTGTTACGGTAATTCCTGGCTCGCGTGTATAATTGTTACTGAACATGTCAAGTCTATAGACGGCGCGGCTGTCCCCACAGACAACAAGCACATTGTTAATTGTTCCTGGGAGAGTGTTGGGATTTGTTAGCAGGCGTTTCGCTGGTGTCAGTGCCTATGAACCTCACAATTAAAGCCTCTATTAAGCGGATTGAAGTGTCCTGAAGGTACAGCGGTCTGTTCTTCAGCTTCCTGCTCTTATGAGCAGATTTAATTCAATTTTATTTATATAGCGCGTTTCACAATGTGCATTGTTCCACAGCTTTACACGAGAAAATATGAAAAACAGAAAAGGTATAAACACGGTGCATGGTGTTTATAGAAAAAGCAAGATCATTCTAATAAATCATAAATAATATCTTATAAAAGCATACCAACATGAGCGAGCCAACGTGGCCCTGTGGCGAGCAACCCAAACTCCAGTGATAAATAAATGGAGAAAAAACCTCGGGAGAAACCGGTCTCAGCCGGGAGGGCCAGGTCTCCTCTGACACGTCACAACTGCACTCAGTGACTTTGAATAAAAGTTTATGAGTAAATGTTTATAAAAAATAGGAAGAGCCTATTAGTTGTGATTTAGGAAATTTCATTTGTTGAAACCTATTTAGTGATCAATATCAGAAAACAGAGGAATGTTATAAGCAGGGAACTGAACTCACTGTAGTTTGTTTATTGATGATACAGGACAACCTTGCATGAATGCATGAATAAGCTTTTCTGCGTCAGCAACACATAGAATATTTCCAAATTTGTCAACTTTTCTTAGGTTGAAGACGGCTGTTTTGTGACATTTGAGATGTGATTTCCAAATGACAGGTTGCTGTCTAATATAACGCTTAGGTCTTTAATTGTATTTGTTGGAGTAACCGTGCAGCCTTCAATTTGCAGGATATAATCCGAAATATTCTGTTTATGTGTCTTTGGTCCAATAAGTATTATTCTGTTTTATTGGAATTTAAAAAAAGGAAATTACTATTCATCCAATGTTTTTTATCTTGGATGCACTCTGCCAATTTGGATAGCTGGAAGGAATCATCTGATCTTGATGAGATAGGTAGCTGAATATCATCTGCATACAGGGCCGGTGCCAAGGGGGAGCACTCGCGGGCCATGTCCCCCACAGGGTTGTTGTGCCCCCCCCCCACATGACACAGTTTTAAATGAATGTAATACGTTTAAAGAATTTTAAACAAAGTGGAAATGAAAATGGTAGCCTATGTGTTTACTTTGTAAACAAAGATTAATCTATAGTCCGTTGTTGTGATGATGCGTCATTACGCAGTGTATTAATGTTTCTATACGTGTGGAGGGAAGCCGCTAGCAAGTAGCAAAGTTACAGACGATTGATGTTTCACAAACGAAAGGCTCAGTTGGTTCAGCTTTGGAAAAGGAACATTTACAACCGAATGGATGGACACAGGTTTAAGGAAGTTTAATGTTCGCACGCGGCGCCTTCAGCTTTTTTAAAAGGTACGTGTGTTTCATTTACTATTAGCAAGCCTTGGTGCGAATGAGCACTTTTTCACAGCATAGGTTGTAATTGTCAACCTGTTTTTTTTTGTTGTGACTGTGTTTGGTAATGTTGTTTAATTTGTGTTATTCTTGTTCACTTGTACGGAAAATAGCATCCTGCACGAGTGTGCCCTTGCACAGATGTGGTAGCTTTGACTTTTTTTGTATTAATGATGCTGATTGTTTGCCCCCCCACTGGGAGCCTTGTGCCCCCACTGTTAGTCGTGGTCTGGCGCCGACTCTGTCTGCATAACAGTGGAAACTAATTCCATATTCTCTAATAATGTTGCCAAGGGGCAGCATGTATATGGAGAATAGCAAGGGTCCTAAAACCGATCCCTGAGGTAATCCATAATTGACTCGTGTTAGATTGACAGATAAAAGGGTTTGGTTGAAGTCATGACTACGGTTGTTATGCTTCTGTCAGCTGGCTTTCTAATAGGGTATTGTTTTGTTCCACTTTAAAATCAACAGAGTGCGTTGTGCGTTTGTCCTCGGGGTTTCCCCCACACATCAGGATTTCTGATTCGTGATCGGGGCGGCTCCGATGTTCTTAACACACATCACACCACAGGAAGATCTGATAAGATAATCTTTAGAGTCGTTTAAGATCATCGGGACTTTACCTAGGATTCTCAAAAGGGTAGAAATCGGCCCGATTATCTTGTGGTGAGTCCCCGGCATTACATGCTTTTTGCGTGATACCGGGTTGAACAAAAATATGTTGTAAGAATGCTAAGATTCCCATTATAAATTTTTTTCTTGAATGTTTTTCAATTTTCCAATAACAAGAATGTTTTTGTACCATAATGACATCTTTCTGTATAACTTTTAGTGAACATTTATCAAAGTTCTGAGAGTGTTGACATTTTTCTTGCATTCATTTTATCTACTGAATAAAAAATACAGTTTTTTAAATATTCCCGCTGACATTTGAAACGCCATATTTTGCAAACATTATGTTTTTTCATAATGATACAGTATATCCCCTGCAAATCGGCCTCCCTCTAAAGTTTAAGAAACATCATTTAAAAAGCGAATGGTGGACTCGCTCGGATCGCTCCGATGCGCTCGTTTTTTACACTTCTGTTCTATCTAAAAAATAAATGACCCGTGAATCCATATCCGTTCTGTCATATTGAAGAGGATGAAAAGGCCTTTTGAAAGATTACCGGCCACTTTCTTTCATTCTTGTTCCCGAACTGTGGAGGAACTTCTCCAGGGTCAGATAAGCTACAGCAGAAGGACGTTAGCGGTTTTATCACGCTGACAGGTATCTATAGATGCTGTTGACTTTAAATTAAAGAGGAACGTTTTGCAATCAATCATACGTGTGCAGGCCGGACCGGAGAGCGAGGCTGTGATGCATTGACCTGCTCCTCCAGCTCAACTAAAGCAGTCAGAGCTGAATTAAACCCGGGACAAGAAAAACGTTCAGTGGGATCAGGAGATAGTCGGTCATAATATACTCAGATGCTCCGGATGTTTTTCAGTTGACCCCCTCTATAGGTGCAGTCCTGTAGTATAACCAGTGTTGGGTGTAACTAGTTACTAAGTAATTAGTTACTGCAATCTAATTCATTTCCCATTAAAAAGTAAAGTAAGGGATTACTCTTATTTTTTTTCTAATTTAATTACAGTTACTTCTCTGATGTAATTGAACTACATGCTGTGTTATATATTCAATAGTGGAAATGACATCGAAATTCAAAGTCTAACTTTAAAATGTATGGTTTAATATATCCTTCTCACATTTGTATCCTTTGGTCAGTTAATGAGAATCATTTATGTAGTTATTTATTATTTATGTGCATGAATTAAAAGAGCCGTTTCATTTCTATCCTTAAATCAATTCTAATCAAGGTTGATGTAGGATAAAGAAAGTTATTATTAATAAGTAATTTAATACTTTTTGGAGAGAGTGATTTGTACAGTAATCTAATTTCACTATTGAATATGTAATTAGTAACTAGTAATTAATTACTTTTTCAGAGTAACTTACCCAACACTAACTTTCACTCATATTAAGTGAGATCTTTCTCCTTATTTTCATATTGATTATAAATATGAGTTGATTTTCACAAAAGCGGAGGCAGTGTTTTCATGAACTTTTGTGACCCTGTTTGTAAAATCCAAACTGAAGTCTCATAATGTCATTGTAAGCTTAGAAGCAAGCAAGTTTTAATCATTGATTTCACTATGATAAGACATGGTCTTAATAAATCAATATGAAGGAAATCAAGGTTGCATTTTCACAGAATGTTCTTTATAGGATGTTGAATGGTTTTGTGTAGAAAACAGTAAATCACATAAAAAGTGTTTTCTTTTTGTTTTGGCTAAAAGTGTCTTTATATCCCGATAGCCATTTAAGTCATGTGTCAACATATTCTTATATTCATCATTATTGATTATTGTAATGTTATGTGCTTCGAATCGTAATTGACGAGTTGATTGACACAAGGAGGTGTGTCTTTGGAGAAAACTCTAAAGAACTCTTCTTTTTAACTTTACGTTTATTTTATTTTTAGCACAGTCATTGCTCAATGGTGAAACCACGCATGTTACATGTAGCCTCCGACAGCCTAAGTACAAGGCTAACCACAAAACTGAAAAAATTGTCAAACTCTTCTAAATATCCAACATTAAACACTAACAAGTCTTTAACTTTACTGAAAAACCTAGAATAATCATATTTTAAATTGCACTCTACTAATGTTGTCTGACGAAAAGCATGCTGGGAAATCCACTTGTGTTTTAATTAAATTTTTATGCGTTTTATTTCTAGCCCTAACAGTGTAAGTTAAAATTAAGTTAACATTACTTAATCTGTTTGATTATTTTGAGCATTTGGGTTTACGGTGTTAATCAAACTTTATTAAGTGTTCTGATGAGAAGCACGTAATGAGGGGATCAGGTCGTGTTGACATGACTCAGATCCAGTAGAAAAATCTGTAAAAAGTCGCACCACGTTTGACTTTGTGTTTTCAAAGCAGTGAAGGTCAAGTCGCCCCATTTATATTGAAATGACTGTGTGTGCTGTAGGTCACCAGGGTCTCAGCATGAATCACAAGCATGCAGTATATTACTCTATAAACAGAACATTCGCAGTACAAACCACATCAATTTCTGCCGTTCTGTCCTTTTCGTTGTGTCGAGTTCGTCTCGGTCCCTCTCTCCTCCTGTTGTCAACCACTCAATTTCACGCTCTCGTGAGCTTCTGATTCTTTGAAATCAACACACTTCACGTCGGGTCACTTATGAAGAAAGATCCATTTCAATCACATGTGCGTCGTCAGATTTGATTTCGCAAGATTCTACATTCAAAAGTGTTTCATGAAAATACTTTTTTTGATATTTTTTTATCCAATAATACAGCTTTATTTATCGACTGAAAACAGAAATGTTTTACTTATGAAAGGAAGAATTTCACCACATTAATTTTACATGTGTTCCTATGAGATTCGCGTGAAAATACTTCAAAACCACACGTGTTTTTGCACATGTGAAATTCATGTCTTTTCTGTAGAAGGAGAGTCGTAAATAAATCATTTCTGAAACATGTATTTTCTGAATACGGTATATACATTTTAGTTTTTGCACGTATTCTCAGAATTAATTATTTACATATAAAACAATCATGTTTTCTTCTGCTGTATAAAACTGTTCTGTATGTATTATACACTTAACTGGGCGACGGGTAAGTGTTTTCATTATATAAATCGTCTGTAATGTGATCGATATTTCTGCGGGGATAATGTGTCCTGTTATAAACAAATAAAGAAACGAGGAACGTTTAGATAAAAATAGCATCATTTCTCCTCTCTTATAATGTCCTGAAGCGTTAGAAGCAGCCACCTTGAATAACAGGTGAATTAAAACATTTTATTAGTATTTTAAAGCATCACTATTACTGTCGTTTATTTTTGTGCTTAGAACAAACAGCTTTTTGTTGCTTTTCCAATTGACACTTTACTATAATGCGTTGATAAAATTGAAAATAAACCATAATCTACATTACAACTAAGGTTCAAAAACGACTACTGGATCTATCTATTTTACTATAGTATACAGTTTTGTATTACCATAGCATACAGTTTACTATAGTAAATACTAAAGTAAACTATTATTATTTCTTCCGGGTTTGGCATGGCCGTTAAAAACAAAACTGTAAACGACGGCGGTGCCCAAACTCTTCCAGGAGATGTTTCTGAGATGTTTCATTTGCCGCCTGTGACCTCCACAGCTGTGTAATAGTCATTATAGCGCTCTAATGTGCTTGCCGACATCTTCCACGATTGTCCCTGAGCAATTACGCCGAGTTTGTGAGCATGTAATTATTTCTCAATAGATGTAATTATATCATCCCACCTTTGCCGCGCTCACTGAGTGTTTCTCTTGGATTTCATTTTCGTAGCGGTCGGTGTTGTTTACTAAATAGAATAGTCACGTGAGTTTTTGCCGCGTGTAAATTCTAGCGTTAATCTTTCTCAGAGTGGAGTGTCAGCACGCAACAGTAGCTTTTAATCGCTGCTTCCTGTGGACTGTTTCTTTTCATCAACATCACAATTTGTTGTAATTGAACTCTTGTCTGTGGCAGACCCCCCCAACCCCGCCCTTGAGTAATCGTGACTTTTAGTAGTTTAATTGAGGAAGGATGGAGAGGGAGAGAGGGTTATATATTTTCTGTGCTCCGGCTGCCAGCGAGGGTTACTGCAACACAGCGACAGACTCGAAGAGTGTTTCGGTACTTTTGCGGTAATTCCATGTACATTTGGTTTGTTTTTAACACTAAAAGAAAATAGTGTTTTAAACATACTGAAATTGTCAGAATTTCACATTTAATCAAATGTTCCCGAAACATATGAAAAGTCGGCACAGCAAATCTCCAAAAATAAAAAAATAAAAATGCAATAGACTTCACAAGATGTGTAAAAGGCTAATGAAGATCAGTTTGCTTCCCATCTCAACATTTCCTGTGTTTTGCACCTGATTATTCTTCATTGACATCATCCTCCCGATTTCATCTGTCTCTGTTTCTCTTTTGTTCGTCTCGTTTTTCAATCCGACCTCGTCGGTCTCTCCTCCGCGCTCTCATCAGACGCCCACAGAGGGAAAGAAGCGTTCCTCGCTCTTCAAATGAGCACCTAGTTATCGGTTTGCCCGCGACGCTCGCGTCGTTCCTGTTTGTTTCTGTGCTTTTGCTGATGTTTGACTAATGGCTTCTATCGCTCAGCACTGAAGTGATTTCTCGCAGGTGACACATTCACAGAGCCTGCCGTTTGATTTACGGCCATTTAAGATTCATTTCATTGACGCGGGCACGTTTGACACGGCACAGTTCTTCTTCCCGAACGCATTTATCAACACGCACAGACTGCAGAGACTAAACAGATTATTCCAAGACGGATTCTTCTGTGGCGCGGTGATAATACAGAGCTTGACAATGAATGCGGATGGCACAGCTCAGAATTTGATGAGACATGATTGAGTTCGTATTGAGAGCGTTCTCGGTTGCAGATGAAGTGGTGTGTGTGAGTGTGTGTGGATTCAGCAAAACAACAGGGGTTGTTTACCTAAACAACACCGATGGCACGTCTGACGTGACAGATAAGAGACGCGTTGGCAAAGTGGAGGTGATAGAGCTTTGATGGTTGTTCTGTAGAAAGCCAACAAGAGCTGAATGAAGACTGGAACGGCGGCGTCTGTCTCTAAGCTGAGAGCCGGTTATAATGTAGAGGTCCAGACATCTCTCTCATGACAAACGGCAGCTGTTGTGTAGAGTTCTGAGCCCTGAAGAACTAATGGGTTTGCTCAGTGCTCACCACATATCCTCCAAACAGGCCACAGTGGGCACCATCCTGCCAAAAGACAAAGATGCTTCATTTTCACCTGCTGTGAAAGTGTCGATAGATGGCAACGCTTCAATCACACTGTAAACCCTTGTGAATTTGTTTGGACCTGCCGGTGATGTCTTTCGTTTGAGGCAAAAAACTCAAACATCATGGTTGCTTCTGATCACCATGTTGGATTTCTTAGGATTTTAAAGGTGCAGTTTGTAACAATTTGCAGGAAAATATCCAAAAACTACTAAGCTTATATCTTTTGTATTTTAGTACTTACAATATCTCATTTGTTTCCAACTACTTGTAAGTCGTGAGAAAATCGACATTCTAGACATTGACACTCGCCTGTCGATGGTGTCATATCTGCGTTTCCCTTTGTTACTGACATGGAAACCGCATGACAACAGTGTCTTGGACAAATGCGGAAGTAGTGTCTAGCGTCTAGCAAGCCACCAACTTGTTACGAGCAGTCACTTAATTATGGACCACAATTATTCGCAACAATTACAAACATTTACCTCGTCAGCTAACATGAATTCTCGTTCCCATCTCATTGATGGCCATCAGCGGTGGAGTTAAAGACAAAAGATCCCATCATTCCACGCTCCTTTACAGCGTCATCAAGCTACGGCATTGTCGTCGTTTTGACCGCGGCGTTTTTTACGAACTGCACCTTTAATAAGCTGCAGATCAAAACAAGCAAAGCGACAAGAGATCAGCATCAATTGTGATACAGCTGTCAATGTAGTAATCCTTTTTTTTCTTTATGCACAATCTTTCATCAAAATACAATAACTTCGTCCATTCCATCTTAAGGGATCTTAAAGGGACAGTTCACACAAAATAAAAAAGTATTTTACATCCTCACGTCATTTCAAAGCTGTAAGAGTTTCTTTCTTTTGCAGAACACAAGAGGAGATATTTTTAAGAACGTTGATGACCAAACAACACTGAACCCCTATTGACTTCCATTGTATGGACACAAAACCGCTGAAACGTTTCTCAAAATATCTTCTTTTGTGTACTAGAGAAGAAAGAGTCACAGACATGTTTAAAACAACGAGGAGACTAAATAAATTATAACGGAACATTTCCTTTTTGCGTTAGCTATTGCTTTAAAAACTAAAGACAGTAAAGATCTGACTTCATCAACCCATCCCTTCCTAATAGATAAAATAAAAGCTACATCAGAAGTAATATGGATGTGACGTTGAGATTCAAAGAGCATCCCAAATTACAAACCAGAGAATATAAGGAATACGGAACATCACTGATCCATACCAGCGAGGCTGAATATTTAAAGAGCCTAAAGGCCATAACTGAATGATATCTGTGTTCAGGGATGGTAATATTCCAACTGAAGGCCTCGGGCCTTGAAAGGACATCCATCACGTAGAGTAACTCCATCTGCACGTAGACTGTAAAATGTGTTTCAGGTGGATTAGCTGAACATACGTTTGCAACATATTTCTTTGATATTATCCACTGTCTGTGTGATGTATAGCTCTGACTGAAGATAAACACACGGGCCAGAACTCCATAGTTTAACCGTAATTGATTACGGTCATCTTTTCTGCAACGGGTTGATAAAAAAACGTATATATACATGAAAAAATGGAGAGTTTCAATCGAAAGTTTGAAGCCATTCGCATTGAAGTCAGATGGTGATTGATGTCGATGTGTTCTGCATTAACATATAACAGCAACAGATGCAAATGAGTTACACTGTAATCCGGTTTAAAGAAATAAATTAATTTGAAAATACAAAGAACTCAATTACCGTTGACCTTTTGCAAATGGCTGAAGATGTGCTCTATGTATCATTCCATCTGTTTTCCTGCTTAAATGCCAAGCACACGCAAACAAATGAAAGGCTTTTTAAATATTAAAGTCCATAATGCAAGTAACATTTTAACCCGTTTGGATGAGAATGTTTGTCATTTTAATACCCGTCCAAATTGAACACATCTGTGTTTTTCTGGCTCGGGAGTTAATAACAGTACCTACCGCTTTTCTGATGACTCTGTCGTCTTTTGAGGAATATAATCCTCATATTGTGTACACGGTGCATCTCCTTGTTTAGTTTCACATTTGCGGAATACTGATTTCCTCATTGCTAATGAATCTTTTCTGATGCAACTTCATCACGAATCTGACAAATCCCTTACAGAAAAGCCACATGAATTGCATGGTCCTTGCGTGTTCACATGTCACATTCATTCTATAAGACATTTCAAGGTAAATAAAACAAAAATATTTTACCTTTCTTTTCTTTTTTTTTGGCTGGGTTGAAAATGGATGGGTCTAGTGCTGCACGATTATTGTATTTTAATAGTGATATTAAAATACAATTAATTGAGCATAATCGTTGTCATATTAATTAGGGATGCACCATTTTTTAAAGAGTACGAGTACCAATCTTTTTTTCTGGTACCCGCCGATACCGATGCCTGTACCTTTTCACAACAAAGTGAGACTAATTGAAAAAGAATAGCTTCATAATTACAAACAACTCTTTACTTAAAAACATTATGAAAAATAAATAATTGTATGTGCTTGTCACAAACTTTCAAAGCCAATTTCACAACAGATTTCTGTCAGTTATGTCACATGAGGTATCGGTCTTTGGTATCGGTGCATTTTTACGAGTACGAGTACATGAGCTTAGTATCGGTACGATCGGTATCGGTGCATCCCTAATATGAATGTTTTAAAAGCAAGCACTCCCGGTAAGGTCAGAAAATCATTGCAAAGCTCTGCCAATTTACAGAAAAAAACAAACATTTTGTTCACTGCATTTCTAATATTTTAATACTTTTTTGCAAAACCCACAGAAAAACATGAAGGGTGAACAATAGAAATGATTTATAAAAAAAAAGAAATCAAAAATGGAGTAGGACGGTTTTATTGCGAAGGTCACAAAATGGTGGAGTGTTTGGATAAACGACTGCGTGAATCGTGTTTATTAATCGTGATTCAAATTTTGAGCAAAATAATCTTGATTATCATGATCGTGCTGCCCTAGATGGGTCAAATATGGACGAACCCAACTATTGGGTTAAATTAACCTTGAAAATTGTAGGTTATTTCAACCCAACTCAGATGTCATTCGTGTCCTAAACAATATTTGAGAAGCACTTATATTTCTCTGATTTCATGTCAACGGATCACATTAGAGTTGAGCTTTTGTCAATATGAGTTTCCAAACTGTCATTAAACACGAAGAGCAAACGAAGATTTAATGGATTTTTCAATGTGACATGTAAAACATAAGGGGTTGAAAAAAGTTGGTCCAGATTGAACGTGTACTTTAGCAAAAGACAGGAGGGTGAAAATTGAATATCACGAAAAGCAGAATCAGATCATTAAAATGTAAATTTAAGGAATTCATTTTAGTTGAAGAAATACAGATGAACCAGAATACTTATCTATCCGAGTGCAGTTTCTCTTACGCAAACAAAAGACCTACAACACTTCCTGTTAAATTCCTCTCACCTTCTAAAGAAATGTTCCTGACAGAACTATTACAGAGGGAATTTCAAGAACTGGTTATATAACCATGGTGCATTATTAAACATTACATTTTCGAGCTGAATAATAATTACGTGCATTTGTAACAAGTATGAAAAAACCGCTTCGGTCTGGAGTACGTACAGTATTTTATAGGCATGAAAATAAACATTGCTTGTTTCTCCAGAGAGACAAAAAGTGGAATACTGAGACCTGCTCTGACCTGAATGATTTACGGAAAATCCATCATTTTCCTGTAATCTCCTTTGTAACCTGCATGTCAAATGACTCATTATCACTCCTACTGTATTCAAACACATGCCTCCATCAAGAAGAGCACTCATACGCCCATATTGCACCGCTATAATGTGACAATATTTAACAAGAAAAAAGAAGGATCGAACTGTGTTATCACGCAGAGGTTATTTTGACATTTTTGTCTATGGAAAAACTCATGAACCGTGCGATAAAAGCAGGAATGTGTCTTAATAAGGTCAATGGGGTGAACTATGTCCTGCTCTTGACATGACTGAGCCGATAAGATCTGGGACTTGCACTAATGCATCTTTCAGCGATTTCAGCTCAGGGACTTTTATCACGATTACATCTTAAAACCTTGTGTTTGGTAAAATATTTAGGATCAAACCATCTTCTCGCCATTCGAAGCCATTTGAACTGAGATATTATTCAAATGAAATTTGAATCACCGTCAAATCTTAGGTTTCTCATACATTTTTGAAGCACCCTTTATTATTTATAGAGACGTATACAGGGGTTTTCTAAGTATTATGATTTTGCAAAGTATTTAATGTGACATATTGTACTCTAACATTCAGAACTATTTTTCAAAATGGTCAACACACGCTGTCTGATATCGTTATAAAATCGCAGATTTTCCGATGGGATTTTGATGATGCTAGAACGAATGCTAATTATCGCAGCGTTGGCGAACACAGAATATTTTGGGCGACCAACATGTCATTGTTTTGTTGTAATGGCTGTAATTGTGGCCCGTCATTCTGTAACATGACTTGCGTCCAGTCGGTTGCTATGATACCGTTTCCTCTTGAGTTCAAATAATGAGTTTCTCTTCACTCTCGGTATTAACACTAAGAATAACACTAAGCTCTCGGGGCACCTGATTGCCACCACAGTTTTGCCTGCAAATGAATATATGGATAAATAATCCTCCCTTTTGGGCTTGAAATGTAAATGAGCGAAGTGAAGCAGGAGCAAACATCAAACACCAATTAGCCTGTGAATGGCATGAAAAGATCCAGCACCTTTCTGCTCCAATGACTTTACACTTTAAATGAGACGGATCAAATGCCACAGTATACATTCAACAACATGAGTGTCTTCAGGTTTATCAATCTTATGTGTAAAGTCATTATACATATCAAAGATAGACAATACATACAGTATATATGTATATGCGTCTCAGTGACTGAAATGTCATATGTGCTTTTATAGAGGATCCCGCATGATTCATTCATAGGGATGTACTTTGATTTCAGGAGAGCAATTTAGGACCCGAGTGGAATTTTGTCATTTCCTCGTGCAATTTATTTCCTAGTGAATTAGATATATCAAAATATATCTCATCCATGCTTACATCAATAACATCAGCCATCGTGGCCATGCATTACATCAGAGCATTTTCTTCCCTCACATTTTCTCATGCCTGTATCGCGCTGTGATTGGCTGGTTGTACTATCAATACGATAATACCCGCCTCTCCGGCGTGTCATTTACATTTACATTTACATTTACGCATTTAGCAGACGCTTTTATCCAAAGCGACTTACATTGCTTTATCCTATACATTTATACATAGGTATTTGCAATCCCCTGGGATCGAACCCACAACCTTGCGTTGTTAACGCAATGCTCTTACCACTGAGCTACAGGAAAGCAAGTGTCATAGGTCAAGTACACCTGTCGGAAATGAGTGATGCAATGATGGGGGTTGCCGACTTTAAATCATTAACCATTTACATGCTTATGGCATTTGCATTGTAAGAATGTACTGTGAGACTTTAGATATAAAAACGGGGAGTGGTAAGTTACTGTTTTATCATTAACATGTGATAACTACCTATTCATTTTAATAGAACGTTTGGGCATAGCAACATGGCGGCGCGGTAGCTTCAGTGTAATGACGTCATGAGCAATACAGTCATTCATATAGATCAGTGGTCTTGCTCCAAATCGAAAGCGATTTGAAATGGGATTCAATGCGAAATTACCGCTGCAATGTTTATAAAGAATTAGATGACAGAAACCAGATTACTGTCTGAAAGGTAACTGTAAACAATGTGTAGTATTAACAGGTCAAAATTACATGAATTATGCTTATTTGTTTACATAGTTATTTTATATAGTGCCGATTAGAAATAAAATGACGAATCAATTGATCAATTTAATAATTAAAACATAAAAATGTAAACAAATAAATCACTTTTTACATGTTTTTATTTAAAATGGTTTATTTAATTCGTAATACAGGTGGGAGAGGGGTGTATCCTAAAACTGAGCCGAAAGCTGATTGGTTGCCCCCACGTGTTTACTGTCCAATGGCAACTCGATTGACAAATGGATACAGAAAAGCATTTGGCAAAACGACAAAGAAAAGCAATTTAAAATGCGCATTTCAATTAATTTATGAATTATCTTTAAACAAAATTACGTTTTAAAGCATCAATTAAATAAACTGTTTTAAATGTATCTATTTATTTACACATTTAAAAATATATATATATTTAACGTATTATTGTTCAATTAAACTATGATTTAAAACACGAATTAAATAAACCATTTCAAATAAGTCTGTTCATTTCTCAATTTAAAAGTGATTCATTTGTTTACATTTTTATGTTTTAATTATTACATTTATTCTGCATTTTATTTCCTTAATTTTAAGGCAGTGAACGTGAATATGTAACGTTAACTATGTTTTCATGTTATTTGATTTTAATTAAAAACAAGGTTAGAAATATTGCCCGCCTTTTACGTGGAAACTGTAAACATCAAATAGAAAGAAATACATACACTTCCACATGAAACATGTTATAATAAACTGTATTCATCATACTAGATTATTATCTTATACATTTCCTACAGAATCAGCTATGGTAAATATACTATTCTATTACAGATAACTAAAGGCCTATACAATAGTAAACTGCAATTTACTACAGTTCATTATAGTGAATAGTATACCATGGTACACTATAGCATTTTTTACACTTGTGCTCATATTGTGATATAAAGTCATTTATGCAGTATTCCGCCATATGGTAGCATGACTGTAGATTAACTTCTTTAAAACAGGAGTATCTTGGCCAACTATATTTTAAGGTCTGCAAGGTCTTTATTTTGGTGCAGGAGTTTTGTGGAGTTAATGGACTGTGGAGCAGCGAGATGAGGCTGATGACCTTACAGCGGTGCTCCTCTACACCTGTGTGGAGGTGACGTCTGTCTCCATCTGTCTCAACTTCAAATTCTGATGAACACATACGGCACCTGCTCCGTGATCACGACCCGTGTTTTTCTTCTGCAGCCGGGGTCGCGTGTAGTGTTCAGAGCCGAAGGTGCTTTGGGTAAAAGTGTCTGCCAAATGCAAAAATGCAAATGAATGTCTGGATTTCTCCACGTTGTTTATGTTGGGACTAAAACGAAAAAAATACATTCATGCATTCGCCAGATGTTTTTATCCCAAGTGATGTAGCGTGCATTCAAGATGTCCATCGTTATGCGTGTCAGGAATTGATCTCATGATCTGTGCTGCTAATGCAATTCTCTACCCGTTGAACTACAGAAACATATCGGAAAATTTGATGTCATCATTAAAAAAATTGGAATTGTGTGGCGGACACGTGCTGTTAAGTTCAGTACGATCTCGGGTCATTTCAATATTTTATTTTTAATATCACACTGTGAGTCTGATGGTGGAGAATACATCTCTCTGGTCCCCATGTGGTTCGCCGCACGACATTCAAGAGACTGTGCTGCCCATGAGGATTTGACATTTTGGGAAGCAACATAGTTTTCTTCAGAACAAATTATCATAGGTGTGTGTGTGTGTGTTTTTCAGAAAATTAGGCCAAATGAAGCAAAGCCACGAGTCAAAGAGTATGTGTGTGCTCTCTTTCTGTTTACAGAAACTGGAAATATGTTTGTCAAGCTCATAATTGATCGTGTGATCATTATGAAAGGCACTTCGCTATGTTTGCATACAGATGAGACGTTCCTCTTATGGTAAATGACAGAGTTCGCATTTACATTTAGGTGTTTAGCAGACACATTTATACAACGTTTTATACAAAGTGAGGAAACAACAATAAGGAGAACAATTAAAATCTCACATACATCATCTTCTGGAATGGCTCATGTGTCTCAAATACAAACCTGTTCATATGAGTCTCAGAACAAAGCAGATGAACGCAGGTGAATGTGGCTAACAAGCAGACAAAGATGGATAGCGTTTTTAATTGATTGTGGTTAGCAGAAGGATTTGATTGACTCTTTCCAATGCGCAACCGAGAAGGTATCTATGTTCTAAATATACAGTTTCACTTCGTTCCTTAAAAAATAGAGCTTTGAAACAATAAAAAATGGGTGTAAAGGTCATGAAATTTTTCAAAATTACATATTAAATATTTGTCAATGGTGTAGAAAGAGAAAACCTGAGAAAAATGTAACTTTTACTCTCTTACTTTTAAAAACATAAAAAATATTGGGTGTAACTAAATTGAATTACTTTTCCCTTAAAAAGGATTACTCTTATTTTTTTGTAGTTCCGAGAGACCTGTATTGTTGTTTTAATCGACTTTAATTGGAATCGCTTGTGACATCAGTGAGGACAGACGCTATTTTCCCATAAAAAAGATAAGTATACTCTTGCTTAGGAGACATGACCTTACTTTTGTCCTTTGCTATTTCCTCACAGCGCCCCCTTCTGTGCGTATTGTGCACTCGGGTCACGCCTGTAACGTGGAAGAAGAACGCTTCTCGGAGAGAGTCTACACCATCCGTGAGGGCGAGACCCTTGAACTCACCTGCCTGGTAACCGGACATCCACGGCCACAGGTGAGTGCTGCGAATCTGAACTGACCAATCACAGCCCTTGTCTATGACATAAGCACTCATTTCATTTACATACATTTACGCATTTGGCAGACGCTTTTATCCAAAGCGACTTACATTGCATTATCCTATACATTTATACATAGGTATTTGCAATCACCTGGGATCCAACCCACAACCTTGCGTTGTTAACACAATGCTCTTACCACTGAGCTACAGGAAAGGCAGCCTCCGTGCATCTG
This sequence comes from Triplophysa siluroides, assembly GCA_006030095.1. Taxonomy (NCBI): domain Eukaryota; kingdom Metazoa; phylum Chordata; class Actinopteri; order Cypriniformes; family Nemacheilidae; genus Triplophysa; species Triplophysa siluroides. The sequence goes on from VCII01000713.1 coordinate 1,713,227, forward strand.
TGATGATGTCATCGCTCTTCCATTTTCCTACGCAATTACATTCTGTATTGTTCTTTATAAATATATGTTTTTAATAACCGAATGGCAACATTTGCAAGTCTCGTATGAAATTCATAGCAAATAAAATAGCTCATTTAGCTTTATTATGACCTCTTGAGGATAGATATGAACAACAGTTTTAAGTTCAGGACCTCATTCCGCTGACCATGTGTTGAAATAGGAAACACACATTTTGCACCCTGTTGGTGGAAGGCACCACATGATGTGTTCAGGGCTTCAGATTGTCGGCTGACCGTCATGGATCACGGCAGCCAAACTTTAAACGTGAATAAAATCCCATCACAATACCTCAGTTCGTAATCCACCTCCCCTACTAAATCTCTTCAGTTAAGACATTAGGGAAAATGATGGTGTCAAACTTATTTATTAATGTCTTAATTTAGTCCGCCGCGCTTATAGCGTTCAGTCTGTCCCACTTTCCCCAGGAGACGCCCGCGGAGCCACCGAAGAGAAATGATTCCGTGGCGTAATCCATTTTTGTGCGGTGGGTTTGCTCCTCACATATTTCCCAGCTGGATATGGCCGCACAGCCGACCGGATAAACAGCACTAACCCAGAATAAATCCATTCGCAGGGGCCTGAAATCAAGCGGAAGACTTTTTTAGGGGCTCGGTTGACAAATATGTCCTCAGACACTGGAGACCTGATGCTTTTGTTTTCAGGCATTCGAGCTTTTCCCTAAGTGTTTCTTTTAATGTCATTTTATTTGGTCGCACCAAAATCTCACAGAAACTTGTCCGCCTTCCTGTGAGTTGCTTTCATGTAAGTTTCAGATGGTAAAGCTTTCAGCAAAGTGAAAGTTTTGAGAGACCTGCATAGTTTTTTTAATCGACAGTTTTTATGTCTTTAATTTGAGTCGCTCGTGACATCAGTGAGGACAGACAGTTTATCCCCATAAAAAAAAAAATGCTCTTAAAGGTGCTAGAAAGCCTTCTTCACTCACAGCCGAACCACTTTTGGTTTCCCAAATAATCTTGCATTCTTGCATTCTTTTTTTAACATTTTTATACAGGGCCCTATGGAATCCATTTTATTTTCTCTGGATTCTGTGTTTCTGTCTTTTAGTAAACAATAGTAATATACTGTATTTTTATGTACTATTTTTTAATTAAGTAATATTTTTTAATAAGTATAGATTTTTTTTTTATTAACATTTTATTTTTATTTTTTGTTTTATTTGTTTCATTTTACGAAAGTAAATAATATACACAGTGGTCTAATAATAATAAAAAATTCAAGGGCAATGGTTTTGTAAAATATGTGTTGTTAGTTCGAGTTAACCAGACTTTTATTTTGACGGTTCGTCACAAAGGCCGTGTGCTTGACAGTAGCTATGCAGTTAATGTGTTTGCGTTCTCGCATAATCAGATGCGGATGCTGCATCACGCTGCATCATATCCCTCACAGACACGCAAAACGTGAAGATTTCATATTTAAACCGCATCTGAATATTTCTGACATTATTGATAGCACAATTTGAATTTCGTTAGCTGTTCAGCGATACTTTCTGGTTAAGAAATAATACATTTCCCAGATTCAGTGCCATTCTACGCGGACTGAGTCGTCGAATCCAGGCGAGAGAAATAACTTTTTGTAAAACAGAAAGACCAAGCTACGGGACAGAAAACAGGAAGACTATCTTCATAATAATTTCTTCAGTTGAAGAACATATACGGGCAGTAATTCCAATATATGAAAACAGCCAAGGATGAATCTGTTAAATATTCTCGCTCTAACGTTTATTTACATGACACTTTGTTAAAGCTGTAAAAGCCAAAGAAATCAGATCCAGCCATGACAGTGATCTTGTTTTGCACCGAGCTCATTTTGCAGGATGGGATAAATGAAATGAGATTTGATGGTGTCTTGGGGCTTGACTCTGTCCATTTAGTCTAATTAATATTTAATTCCCCTTAGATCAATATACATCCCATTCATTTGTACACTCCTGCCCGCTATGTTCACGCGCAGCAGCTATTGATTCCTATATTTCAAGTGAAAAGGTGAAGCCCCCTGAGTTAGCGAGACGCTCCGTTAGCGATTTATCTTGCATGCGCGACACGCCGCTTAATTAAAATTTTAAAACGCGAGATCAAAGTTTCCTCTCCTTTGAAATCCAGTCATTAAGATACCGGCTCAGGTCCAGCCACAGGGAAGCTTCTGGCCTGTCACTCGGGATCTGGGAAAAGAAGATTCTCCGAGACCAAAGTGCAAAGTTTTTATTAATGGCTGGAACACACTACAAGACTTTTAAAATCTGAACAGATTTATTTTTACATCACACACTTGCAGACTTTTTGAAAGTTTCTGATAGAAACACACTAACTGATCAAATCTGCGGACCGGCACAGACTTTCTGCAACAAGTCCAGACGGAAAATGTGTATTTTAGCCTTCAGTCGAGACATTAATGAGATGTTAAGACACGTAGCGTGTATTAATAGACAGTGGTTGTTGTGTCGAGACTGGAGTCGGAGCACTTCATCTAGTTTGATGTAAAGTTTTTCCCGGCAGTGTGGTGGATATTAAGCTTATGATGTTTCATCAATTTTATACCACAGTATCGTAATATATTATGCATTAGGGCTGTCACGGTGTTTTGTTTTCATACATCTTTACAGCGAGATAAATTTACTTAAGATGCGAGGGCGAATATACCTTGAATGAAGTAAATAAACTGTGGGCGGTCCGTCTGAAACGAAGGTTTGATTTACGACTTCATTTCACATCATCATGAAGCTCAAATTACTTTAAGGAAATCTGGTATTAATAACCTCCATTCCATGTTGGTATAAGAGTTTATAATCGTTCATTTTACCCTCATCATTGTGTGATTATGGCTTCATCCCGAGCGATCATCCCCGCGGTCAGAAGATCTACACAGACCTCTCTCTGTTTAATGATATCAGAGGCACTTCTGGCTCCGAGGCCATTTGTGTCCTCAATGGGGCCACGGTTGCCAGTTTCAACAATGTTTAATTCCTTCAGTGTCTTTCGGTATGCACGTGGTTTATTTTACCCAGAATCCCACAGGGCACTCCCTTCAAATGGAGCTCGTGGACCTTGTCCAATCGGCTAAGGCCTGTACAAGTAAAACATTATTTCATAGTTTCATGATGTCTGATCGAGTGTTTCTTCTGAGGTTGAATTGTTTGGATGGCGCTGTAGAAGTGTGATGTGAACATCACGGGTTTGGACCGAAGTTTATCTCTTTCCGTCTGGAAGGACCCACTGTATCCACACATAGGTATTCTGGGTTGACAGGCTCCTCCTTTGTTTCAATTATCGGGCCGGGTTGAGTTCAAGTGCTGGGGGTCAGCGGGTGAGAATTAGTGTGAGCCGAGCTGCTGACACTGAACCCTGAAGGCTGACTTCCCAGTGATGGAGATTTCCGCTGGGACCGTTCTCAGTCATTAGACTTTAACAGATGTAATAGAGGAGTGAAATGTTGACTCGAATCAAACAAAAGCTTTTTTAAATCTAAATATTTATAGTTCCTTTCACAATTTTGTAGGGATGAAAAAATCTGATCATTTTCATGTTATCGCAATAGCAAAATTGACTCATGTCACATGACTGAAACGACAGGTCTTCCGGGCATAACAGAAAAAGAGAGTTATATATTAAATAATAGATGTTACCTTTGGCAAGGTCAATCTGGTGCAATTTTTTTATTTTATAAAAGGGATTTTTAGGTCATTTGACCCTTTTCATACAATACCTCATACCTCTAAGCAACAGTTATGATTAGAGGATAATAAAAGAGGATGCTTATGGTCTTTATACCGAGGTATTATCGCACGGTGAGATTTTGATATTGTAACATCGCAAAGCAGCTGACAACACAGTGGAGACATAAGAAAAAACATGATAGAAATAGAGAAAAAGATGCCTATTTGATGACCTGTCATAATAAAGTGTTAACGCACATATTTTAGGAATTTACAGAACACTTGTTTAAAACTTTTATTGTATATACTATTTATACAACCAAATAGTAGAGGTGAAACGACACATCAGCCAAAAATCGGAATCGGTTGATAAAAGCAATTTTTCACACAAGCCGATTGTTAAAAATCAGGCAATTTTACAAATGTATCCTGTCAATCAAAAGAGGAAAAACGCAATGGATTTGTGCTCTGCATATAAATATGTTAAGAGACATCACCAGTTTGATGTTCAATATTAATCGTCATTATATGAATTAATAACATTCAGAAAATTCAGAAATATTAATTTAATCTTCAGAATTGGTATCGGTAGAAATCACTCTAAATAGTCGGCTACTTGATGGAGATATTTAGTATCAGTGAGTCTCTACTAAATAGTTTTATGTACATTTTTATACCCAAATTTGAGCCAGCACATAAATTAATTAATTAATCAAAAATGACATTCGAAAAATATTAAAGTCTTCAATGAAAGACTTCAGTAAATAACTAACTAAAGTAATTAAGTATGTGCTAACCATTATTGTTACCAAAAACAATAAAGATAAGTATATAGACATAAATATTTAATGTATACGTTTACTGAAATGTATTATACTGTAGCATGTAGTGTACCACTTGGAGACTGTAAAGGCCAGATTTACTAACAGCTTGCGGCAGCACAAATGCCTCTTTTGGCATAAAAAACGGTATTTAGTTAAAACACGCAGCAATAATTTGCGCTGAAATGGTGTGGACACTTCTGCTGTTGCCACTGACCGTATTACATATGCATTTGTTGGAGTTTCCTCATCAGTGGCAAACTTTATAGGGAGGAAAGCATTTCAATGAATCACGCAACATGATTTACTAAGGTTTGCGCTCGTCATTGTACTAATATTAGCGGCTTTATTTAACGTCCAATAAAGAACATTCATAAACCTTGCCCTCATTTGCGCTGCTCTTGGTAGATTGCGTCGGTCATTATGGGAGTGAGATATTGTGCCTGTTTTTAATGTTTAATGTGCGCCTTTCTTAGTAAATCACCTACAGAAATGTCTTTTTTTAAATTGCGCTATTGCGCTATTTTGCCCTGTTTAGTAAATCTGGCCCTAAGTCTTGTTGCTTTTCATCACATATTCCTATGATGTGATTTAACATCTCTGACTTTTATTTATATACACACTCCTGTGTCATCACTTAAGATGTCAGTAATTGTTGTGTTTTTATATTCCTCAGGTGTTAGTTGGAGGCTCTGTCAGAGTACACAGGGCTTTGGCCGCAATTCAGACTAGCAATTAGGAGGTAAAGTTCGGAGAGGAGTAATTTCAGCAGGTCGAGAGAGCGAGTCGCTCGCCATGCGTGCGTAAGCATGTATTGTCAGAATCACGACAGCTGTGCTCACCGTCTGAATAAGAGGCCAGGGAAGGTATCAAGCTTCTGAGTATTACTCACAAGAACTCCCTAAATATTTTCTTGCATGTGAAATCACACGTACCATTGAGATATAATGTAGTAAACAAGAATGCGCAAAAATATTGCAAATCCAATGCAATAGAGAATAACAAAACGACGATCTATAGCAATACAGCTCAACGAGAACGCACAACACTACTGTTGATCCAGCGCTCGAATAACTGGAATGCGCGCAGCATTCATGACATGTACTGACTGCGTACCTTTTATCTTGCGCACAAAGAAGTTTAATTAATGTAAACAAATTATTTAAAAAACGATGCTTCCAGTGCGATCTTCCAGTGCAAGATATTTAAAGTGTACCTGAAGCATACTTGCAATAGTTCCACTTTAGCACAATCAAATACACTTAAATGTATCTTTAGTTGGACTTCAGGATATTTCTGCACAATCTTTAAGAATCGGCTGAAAACACATCTCTTCCTTCTTTTCTACTCTAACTATATATAAAATAAAATAAAAAAATAGCTCTGTACTCTGTAGTAGGCTTTGTACGACATGTTTTATTGCACTTAATGCTTTTTGTTGTTCTAATGTTGACCCAATTGCTTCCATTATTTACCCAACTTGTAAGTCGCTTTGGATAAAAGCGTCTGCTAAATGACGAAATGTAAATGCAATTAAAGTATATTAAGTACAAAATTAGTTGTTCCAATTTGGCAGAGTTTAAGTATACCAATTTAGTATACGCAGTATAATTTCATTAAGTACATAAGATGGATTTGCAGTATACTTAGCAAGAAATAAATGTATTTCAAATACATTTTCGTATATTTATTTTTCACTAAGGTAATGCAGAATCTACGGTTCCATTGGTCGATCCCTCTGTCCACCACGTGTCTATGTCTCCTCAGCACCATCATATGCCCCTAGTGGCAGCTCCTAAGCACTTGAGAGACCTCTCCAGCTGTCTTAAATAATTGGGAGAGTAAGAGTGATTGTTAGCTTTAAGAAATGTGATGACTTGCTCTTATACTTAAGTTTGGAAGTAGTGGTCAGTTTCATGAATTCTCAGCACTTAAGACTTAAATGGCACTTTGAGAAGCTTGATAAATACGGGCCCAGGGCTGACGGCATGCTACACCTTCAGACGTCTGCTGTTCACAATGTATACAGATTTATCTCTTATAAACAGTAAACTACAGCATTTACTACATTTTTTATTTTTAATACCACAGAATACTATAGTAAATTCCAGAATTTATACTATACTGTAATATACTATAGTATGCTACAATTAACTTTATGACTTGACTTATATGTAAAGAATAGAGCGACCCAAAAATGTCCTTCTCAACGCTTGTAATGCTCTTTTGGCATGATTTACGTTTCCATGGTAACGACTTCTCCTCTTAGTGAATCTCTCTTCAGGATGACGGGTAGTGGGGTGCAGTGCATTCTGGGGATTTCGTTGGAAATGATTTTCGACAGTGTGACAGGGCGGCGTGTTTACTAATAAACCAGAGAACGGGTCTTCTTCACGTCTGGGGAATAATTGCCGTATTGGGCTTCAGTTAAGTGTGTTACGCTTCCCCACCGTTTTGAAGAGCGGAAGAGCCCACGGGCTCAAATTAACATGAGATTCCAGTTGGTGTAAATTACAGCGAGTCATTTTCCTCTGCATTGCCATGGTGATGTGTTCAGGTAACTGTAGGAAGTTTCTGGTTTATGAATGATGTGAATCCTTGTTCTTTAGAGGAAGAAATGGGGCCAGTGTGAAGGTATTTATCCAGGTTAAAACGGCTGCTTCTGTGTGCAGTAAACATTTAGATCGAAAATGCACTTTGTTGATGCAGTAAAGCTGCAAGGGTTTCATTGAGAAACGAAGGAAGGGTGAATTCTGCTGAGCGTGCGGTACAGGAACAGTGTGTTTTAATGAGGATGGACCGCTTTCTGGAAGTCTCCAGAAGCTGATTTTCAGCCTGATTTATTTCGAGATCTTATTAAACTTGTGCAGTCGATGCTTTCCTTAAGAGTCTACTGTATAAGGTTTGCATTTTTATCATTCGGAAGGATCTGTGTTATATATGATTTTATACATGATTTTATGTACAGATCACAAATATGGCAGAAATTGTATTGATATTTAAAAATACATTTTTTGTCAAATTTCTGTGCGTTTATTTTTAAAGAATACAGATTTTTCTGCCAGGTTCACTTGTAAGAGTGTGCATTATCCTAAAGTTTATTCACCAATTTTATTATTCATTATTTAAAAAGGTTTAGCTACTAAATAAATTAAGTTAAAAAAATAATTTGGAAAAGAACATCATAAAGTCGTCTCTATTTATTTATTTTGTTTGACAAGCACCTTTATTCTAAAGGTACACTCTTAAAAATAAAGGTGCTTAAAAGGTTCTTCCCAGCGATGCCATAGAAGAACCAGTTTTGGTTCCACAAATGTTCTTCAAAGAACCATTTCTTTCTTATTTTTTTATGATCTGAAGAACACTTTTTCATCACGAAGAACCTTTTGTGAAACGGAACTATTCTTCAGACGTTAAAGGTTCTTCTATGGCATCGAAGATCCTTTTGAAGCACCTTTTTTAAGAGTGAAAGAAGAGAAAACCTCACGTATTACAAATTCAAAATAGTGTAGAAAGTGTTGTGGCTCTTAAAGAAGTCTAGAATCTGGTAATCCCAACATTTATTTATCTCCTAAAACTGTTGACAGTGAATTTGTGACGTCCCTAAATCCGTTCCGATTCAAAAGCCCCTATAGACAAACACTCGGTGCACAGCAGCGGTGGATGTTTGCGAGGTTAAATTTATTAGAGTAACGACTTGGGCGGCCTGACAAAGCCGATCCTCCCTCCCCGTGTTTGGGATTTCCCAGGGCCCCCTGACTGGGACCCTCATCCTCCTCAGATCCTCCCCTCGGTTCTAGTGGAACACGACAGTTAATCCTCGTCTCGAGTGGATATGCAGAAAAATGAAGAGAACACTATTTAGGCAGCATGAGGTAACACAGAGCGTGGCAGTTTGAACCCTCTGCTCTGTTGAACGCAGAACAGTTGCAGCGTGTTTTAGCATGCTGGCTAAATTGACATTGGCGTAGCTGAGACAGGATGGCAGGGGGTTCCCAGAGGACACGCCGTGGCATTTGTTTGACAAATGAGCAGCGCTGCCGTCTTCACCGCTGGAGTGTTTGTGACAAAGTGCCAAACTGCATCTTCTGCATGCGGCATGCGGCATGCGGCAGAAACATGCGACCGGGATCAAAATGTCACGCCGCCACTGAATGGAAATCATGTACTACATATGCACATTACCCTTTGGTAGAATCTTTCTCTTGACCTTTCAGATCGGATCTAAAGATGCGTAAATGTAATTACCAGACAGAAATATAACTGTGCAAACTTAATGGTTTCTTTCATTTCAAAACTAAAATCATTTAATAACATTTTATGGAAATACATGTGATTGGGTAAATAATGATGAAAAAGCAGTCAATTGGAGCTCAGAATAGATGCAAACTTCTTCAGTACTGTTGATCAATCATCTCAAGCTGCTTGATAAAATGACAAGTGAACTTTTAGACAAATTCTGAAGTTAATCAAAAGGTTTATATGTTTTTGCAATGATTTCATCACAGCATAATTTCCATACAGTAGTTATATTTGTGTTATTTCTTATTTTCTGTACAGATTTTGGCTTACTGTTATTGTTATTCTAATGCTTTACTCATTCAAAGATTAGGATCATTTACTCATTCTTAATCATATCTTTCCACATTTTAGAATACAATTAAACCCATTTAAACCATAGAAAAACACAAAATACATGTGGAAATATGACTTTTGTATTGTTTAAAGTGAATATGAACTTTCTATATGAATGTGAACTTGCAGTATTTTGATGTCTGAAAAAATACAGAGCATCTTTTCTGTTATTTTCACTTGATTCTCCAGTTTTCATTTCCTGCAAATAAATGCAAATAGATTCAATGCTTTTGTTTGAAATTTAGGAAAAATGTTGTTAGTATTTCACGGAAAACAATAATAATTATTTTACTTAAGCACATACAGTATTGTACCTATAAATAGTAAATTCAGAAAAACTGAAAATGGGTTTTGAAATGGTCTCTTCATTTTTTGCATCTTTAAAGTAGTCACACTTTGTCTAGAATTTGCTAAATTGTACACTTGACATTTTATCATCCAGCTTTTTAAGTCTAAGCCTGAAAAGCTTTTGAAATAGTATTGAAAAATCTATGCTGCACTCTTAATAGCTGCTTTTTTATTCATTATTTGGTCCGCGTAGTTCATTACTTTGAAATAAAAATGTCGTTTTCTAATGAAAGAAATGAATAAGTTGGCACAAATATATTTTGGTCTACAAAAGTAATTTCAAACATTGAAACATTATGATTAATGGTTTTTAGGATCATTAGAAACGTTGATGGTTTCTGTGGGTCTCTACTGGTAATGTGTTGGGTTCTATTGGTGGGATGTTATGTGGAAGATGGAAACCAATAGAACACCATTAAATCCAGTAGGACCCAAAACACACCACGTGTTAAACGTTACGTCATAACTCATGCCATGAATAAATCCATGTTAATATCCACCTGACATTTCTCAAAAATTCAAACCAACTTTTTTTGCTTATTTGATCTCAGAACTTCATGAGACTTTAACATGATATTTCTCATCTTGCCTTTTTACGCAGATCCGATGGACCAAGACAGCGGGCAGCGTTTCCGATCGCTTCCAGGACTCCAGCGTATTCAACGAAACTCTTCACATTGCTAAGATCCAGAGACATCAGGGTGGACGATATTACTGCAAGGCCGAGAACGGACTGGGTTCACCGGCCATTAAGTCCATTAGAGTTGATGTCTACTGTAAGTCACTCCCGATACGTTTTTGGTTCGAATTCAATTCCACTTAGAAGTTCTTCACATTGATACTTGATAGCTCTTCACATCAGATAAATGAATGCTTTCAGTGGCCAGAGGAAAAGGTCATTGCTCAGAGATTGCTCTTGTATTGCTCGTGAGGTTTTCTAGTTATTTAGTCTTGGATGAATTTGATGAGGAATTTTGATTTGATTGAGATCTCTGAATTTTGTGGCAGATGTGAGCACATTTAGATCTCTTCTGATTTTGGGAGATTTTAACGTCTAAGGGTTAGACTTCTCATGTTTATAGACAGAAACTGGCCAGTATCGGTTTGTATATCGGAATGATGTAAATGACAAATGCATAAATGCTGTATGAGGAGTTTGTTGGCGTCTGTTGTTTAAACATCGCCCCGGCCTTGCTGTACCTGCGCTATGTGTTTTTCATTAGCCGTGCGCTGCGGCGTTTCTCTTGAGAAATGTTAAAGCTGTCCCCGCGGGCCGAGCGCGATTGATGGGCTGATGCCAGCGTGGGTATTTTCAGCGCGCCGTAGCCTTGATTGTTACTTAGCATTGAAATTGCTGCCCCGCTCTAAACACCTTCAGCATGGCGACGTGAAAAATTGCGTTCCGCGTTTTCGCCTTCGTTGCCGGGGATGGACAGTTCCATTCGACCTTAAGCGAGACGCGGCGCCTTTAAATCCAGCTGACATCAGGACTTCATATTTCACTGTATCAGAGCCAACCACAAGCACTTGAGATTTATGTGCATATGAATCTCGTGCAGATTCAATTTAATTTCATGAGATCTCAGAAGGCGCACATTGAAGGTTTGTACTTCAGCCCTATTGCCCTTCTCATTATCTCAAAACAGAATGAGATGAAAGCGAATCCGTTTTAGTTTCTGAACAACGGATGCCCGTGTCCCCTTCAGACCTGCGGGTGGGGTATAGATTGAGTGCATTTGGATGGGATTTCCCATGATGCTTTGGCCAGTTGGCCTTTAATCTCCATCAGTTCTGCTTTGTACTTGTTGTTTTATGCTCGCTGCAGTTAATGAGAATGGAATATCTCAAGCGCTTTGATTTACTCTCTGTGGTCGACAGTGTTGGGTAAGTTACTCTGAAAAAGTAATGAATTACTAGTTACTTATTACATATTCAATAGTGTAATTAGATTACTGTACAAATGACTCTCTAGAACGTATTTAGTTACTAATTACTAATTATTTTCTATATCCTACATCAACCTCGATTAGTTCAGTGATTCAAGGATGGACATGAAACATCTTATTTATTTCATTCAAATAAATAATATTAAACGACATAAAGTAGTATTATTAACTGACCAAAGTATACAAATGTGCGAATTATACATTAAAGCACAGATTTTAAAGTTCGACTTTTAATTTTGATGTCAATTCCACTATTGCACACACGTATATTACACAAAGTATTTAGTTTAATTACATAAAAAGTAACTGTAATTAAATTACAGAAAAAATAAGAGTAATCCCTTACTTTACTTTTTCAAGGGGAATGTAATTAAATGACAGTAACTAATAATTTAGTAACTAGTTTCACCCAACACTGGTGGTCGACTGGCTTTTTAATCCTCGATCTCTAATACTTCACGTTCGTAGACTTGACTCGAGCTGTCGTCATTGAGTTCGCCCAAGAAAAAAAAGAATTCTTGCATCATTTTCTTGCCTTCATGTCATTTCAAACCTGTATGACTTTCTTTCTTCTATAGAACACAAAAGAAGGTATTTTGAACCCCATTGACTTCCATTGTATGAACACAAATCCATTTATCAAACTATCTTCTTTTGTGTTCCACTGAAGAAAGAGTCACATACAGGTTCTGAACCGCATATGGGTAAATAAAGTAAATAATTTTTATTTTTGGGTGAACTGTCCCTTTAAGAGAGAACAGGACTGGTCTACAGAAGATTGGAATAAAGAGTTTGATTTGAAAGGCTTGCGTGTTGTGAGCGGGACCGAGACGCTCTGACCTGCTGTATAAATTGCGTGAAATCTCTCTGTGAACATCTGAGGAGGCCGTGCAGGTCGCCAGCATCTGTGCAGATTGTAAATGTGTCTGTTGTGTTAGTCAGAGATCAGACTGAGTCATTCGTCTTGCAGCTTCAGACATCAGACGTCCGCGGTTGATTCTCTGTCTGAATCAACCGTTGGACGTCTGATGTCAGAAGAGGCAAGACGAATGACTCAGTCTGATCTCTGACTAACACAACAGACAAAACCCTGCGGTTCTGTCTGACAACCTGTGGGGCTTATAGGGATAGTTCTCCCAAAAATGAAATGATTTCATCATTTACTCACACTCATGTCATTTCAAACCCGTATGACTTGCGTGAATATAACATATGAGTTGTGCAAAGGTTGTTCTTTGAGTCGGACTGCAGGTGGATTTTAAATAAGATTTTAAGAATTTGTTTTCGACTCCCTACACTTGCCTTTCAGCTTTAGTTGTCCTGAATTTTCTGCCATGCCTCTGTTTGGTCCGTCTGGGATTTCGGCTACAGTGGAGAACCGCAGGTCACCGTTTGATTTCCACCGAGATGAATTGTCGGGGTGATGAAGGCGGGCAGACGCCACTGTCCCGGACAGAAGCTGAGGAAGAGATTCATTGCTCCTCTGACTTTCCTATTGGCTCTCATTATTTCCTCATCTTCATCTCCGGGAGAGAGAGTAAGATCTGTCTCTGCCGGGAGAAGCATCCATCAGCCCTCGAGCGGCGACCCGACGGGCCGGCCAATCCAAAGAGAGCAGCACCTGTCACTGATGAAGATGAAGGTGTGGGAGTGACCCGAGCGTAGAGGCGGAGTTTACTCTTGCCCTCCTGCTCTTCTAAGCGGTCGCCAGTAGTGGTGCAACAGATCACAAAAGTCACATTTCAGGGGTGTCATTTATACAACTTTGTGTAGATTTTATCCTTAGAGTGTGCGCATGCACAAACGGATTTGTAAAACCATGCGTACGCCAGAACCTGCGCATAATAAATCCCTGACAGTAGACTGTGCGTACGTGTATCTCCACCCCATCCCATCCCCGATATAACCACACATGCAGCTTACAACGCCTAGTTTAACTATCCATAATGTAATGTGCATATCATTTCCATATGCGTATTTCCATTCACGTGATGTGGAAGATGAGAGCCAAAGGACCGCTCCACAACCGGATCGTGCAGCATCCACAATAATATCAAAGTGCGCACCATTAATCGTTGTTTTCATTTGTATTAAATATTTTTTAGAACACGATTTCTGCAATTTAGTTTAAGTGGAATTATAATGCACCTCGCACTCCTCGCTGTTATTAAAACATCCGAACACGCAACAGTGTTCTGCAGCAGTGCAACGGTTTGTTTAACTTTGAGATGTAAGTTTAGTGCTTAACTCCAAGGGTTCAAGGCGTAGAGACAGTTTTTTGCAGTCTTGATGTAAAATTGAAAGTAAGAGGTGGCGCGTCTTGAGTCCAGAGCAGAATGAAATGCTCATCTGCATCACACCTTTCAGGTGAAGAGTTCTGCCGAATTATTCACCGCTTGTTGTGAGGTGCAGCAGAACAGCATGTCAAGCAGGATCGTTTACATTTATGCATTTTGGGACTTTTATCCAAAGCGACTTACATTGCACTATACATTTATATCTGAGTATGTGCAATCCCTGGGATCGAACCCATGACCTTGGCGTTGCTAGCGACATGCTCTAACCACTGAGCTACAGGAAAGCGCAGGATCAGGCATGTTAGCGCATCACAGAGCCCTTCTGGAACCAAGACGCACACTCATACCCACACGCACACACACAGTCCTTTGGCTTCTAGACTTCTTTGGTAGACTTTCTTTTTTATAAAGGCAAAAGCATTTTTGCCAGGTGTGTTGTAAGAATCCATTCAAGGGTTCAGTGTGGCATTGTGGGAGTTTTTAAGACCTCAGTGAGGTCTGAATGCATGCTGCGCCCCATTCACCTACGGTACTTATACTATGCACTAAACATATGGTTTTTAAAGAAAGAGTATATACGTGTTTGTAGCAAACTGGTGCGTTGTTGCACGCTATTGTGATTAAAAAGATATCGTGAGCATTTTTATTGTGATGTTTATGATATAGCTTAATTGATTGGTTTAGTTAATGATCACCTCTGACTTCATTCTTCAGACCTATCGGAATTAAATCTATTAATCACTAAATAGTTGGGATGTAACAATATCAAAATCTCATTGTACGATAATATCTTGGCGTAACGTACACTGTACGGTATTTATTACAGTATTTTTGATGACAACTGATGACTTGGAAACGTGCCATAAGAACGTGCCTCTTTTCTTTATCCTCGCATCATAACTGTTGCTTAGAGGTATGAGTTACATTATGAGATGGGTGAAATGACCTAAAAATCCCTTTTATGAAATAAAATTATTGCAGCAGATGGACCTTGACAAATGTAACATCGATTATTTTTTCGAACATTGTCTATGTTAACCCCGGAAGACCTATCGTTTCATACAGTCATGTGACCACGGTAATATTAAGACAATTTTGCTATAGCGATTACACGATATCGATTATATTGTTACATTCCTACTAAATAGTCCCTCACGCAATGAGTAATATCATTGGTGTGGATGAATCTGCACTTTGACTTGTTTATCTTAAGGATACTTATTTTAAAGTATTACAATTAAGAATATGTCACAGTTGTGTCACAAATGACATACTACACTATGCACTTTACCATCTTAGGGTGTATATTTTAGATAAAGGGTATTATCGCTTTTAACTAGCCGGGAGTATTTTCCTTATATGGGCAAGTGACATCAAATGTATAACACAACGAAGGTCAATGAAAATCAAATTGGACAGTATGATTCGGGATGCACCTTACCTGTAATTTTGAATAGTACAGATCGTATAAGAATTGGGATGCAGGAATAGTAGCCAAATAAGCATCATCTGAAAATCTGTGTTCTACAGTATACTGTATGTATCATATTTGTATAACATTTATGTCTCTCATGAAATGGATGGAAAATCTTGATAGTCAGCAGCGTAATTTAGTAATGTACACTTTGGGTGTTGATGTCTGTTTTCAACAGCAGGTTGAAATTGAAATCTGGTACCTGCGTCGAGTTTGGCGACACTTCATCTTGCTCTTGCCAGGGTCACATTTTCAGCAGCCAGTCGTAATGTGCGAGATCATCCATCTAGCGTGAGGAGAAATGATGTTTGCGGCACAGCGGGCCAAAGGTTCTCCTCTCGATTTCTTTTCCCCGTGCGGCGTTCAGCTGTGGCCGCCGGCTGCTTTTAGACGTAGCCATTCGACAGGCTAATGACAAAGACGTTGATCAGCGGGGGTTAGTGGTACGTAGGTGGAGATGGTCTGGTCTTTTATTTCATCGAAAAAGCTACTTTTTATCAGTTCTGTTTTCTGAATCATGCATCTTTTTTTCTTATATTAAAAACATGATATTATATTACACCAATTCCCAGTGAAATGCTATACTTTATCCTTTGAGCTATTGGAAATGTTAGTTTTACGTTATATGGCTTTAATCCATGATAAAGTACGTTTGTTTCAGATAGAGATGGCAATAAAAAGGATTTGACAGATTTGTGTGCTTGTAATCAAAGGCTGCAAGTGAGAAAGTTGTTTTTGCAGCATGTCGCACAACCACCGTCACACTTGTTGAACTGTAAAGGTCTTTGCACGTTCAGTCCGAAATGTTCGCTTGCTTTTTTTCGTATTAGGCGCTCGATTGTACGGTGTCTCTGAATTGTCAAAACGCCTCTCAAGATGCTTGCTACGGATGCGAAAAATGCACAAAATCGAACCCAGTCTGAATTTTTTTATGACTTACGAAAGAATCGGAGGCAGTGTGTTAATGTGATTGACACAACACGAGGTTGTATTTATTTTTTAACGTGCGGAAATTTCGGACTCAATGTGCAATGGCCTTTAGACTGTTCATTTAGATCGGCACGTCTCCCTTCCAAACTTTAAGAGGTCTGTCTTTGTTCTCACAACTATTGTGGCGGTGTAACTCATAAAACTGTGCGACCAGCGTGTCAGTGCACGTCTCTCCCTGAGCATTGAGTAAATAATCCAATAAAAAATTAAACAGCGACGCCAGCCGGGTGGGTTTTCTGTCCTGTGTGTGTCTCCATTAGATCTCATCAGAACAGTGAAGGCTCAGACTGAGAGTTTAATGAAACACGCCGTGATCTCCCGCTGTAATCTATACTGGTCGTAATGGAAAAACAGCCGTCAGACACTTCAGTCTGTCAGTTGTGGGTGTTACAGGGCCAGAATTAAATGCACCCCGACTGGGCGGCACTAATCAGCATCCTGACTGGATTACACGTGACCCGGGTGACATTTGCGTGGTCGTTTTCTGCTTCAAAATGGTCACGTTGTTTGGAAAAGATCAGCCGTGTGCTTGCATTAGGGAAACATGATGAATAGAGACGAATTACCATCAAGCAGATGTGAAGCGAACGAGACGCTTGCATTTTCTGAGGAAAGAAATGCTTAACGCACAGTGTGTTTCAAATGTTAATGTTTAGTTTAAGCACGTCGCTAGCACTATTCTTACTTTTTGCTAGGGTGTTTGGGTGGCTTGTTTTGCATCATGTGTCCTTATTCAATAATATAATGAACATGGACTGTATTGTTATTGTTGTGAACACTTCAAAATACCACAAATGATGAGAATTACCTTTTTATCTGAATAGTTAAGTTCAGTGATGTATTATGAAACCGATATCAAATATTGTGCATTTTAATCTATCATGTCTGCGTAATTTTAGATATTGGTTGAAAATGTTCAGTTTCTTTATTTTGGTTTGTTCTTTTACATTTGCATTGGTTTGTGCACTTCACTAAATTAATTTAAATTTAAAGGAGCCAAACTTGTTATTTAAGGCCAAAATTGATTCACTTTCATTTTGTTCAAAACCTCTATGTGACTCGTTCTTTATTGGAACAAAAGAAGGTATTTTGAGAAATGTCTCTGTGGTTTTTGTTCATACAGTGGAAATCAATGGCATTCGGTGTTCTTTGGTTACCAGCGTTCTTCAAAATATCTTCTTCTGTGTTCTGCAAAAGAAAGTCATACAGGTTTGGATTGTAAACTGTCCCTTTAAGGGGACATCACTGAAGTTTTTATGATCGGTTACTGTAATAAATGTTAATGATGTGATAATACAGTATTCCACAATAAACGTCCAAGCAATTGTCACGATATATAAATTTAATACCGTCACATGTCCGCGGCGGTTATTGTCTCTGTTTTGTGAATGGCTTCGAAACGCAACAGCACAAAAAAACCCCAAAAGCCAAAGCGGTAAAGTCTAAACGACGCACTTCTCGATTCCCAAACCACCCGTGACAGAGATGAAGCAAGCAAAGATCTCAGACGAGTTTTGAAAGCTCACCACGTCACCGTAATGCATCAGTGTATTTATTTAAAGCGGCGTGCTCTGCCTAACCAGCCCGACTCAATCGCGGCGTTTTGCGCGTCCAACGTCTCGATAAAGGTAATTGCTCCTACCTGCGTGGCTATAATGGATCCTGGATGAAGTATTGACCGCCTCTAGATTTTGATTAAGGACCTGCGGGGCAGAACACGTCTTAATGAAAGTGAGGAATCAGTATTCAACGTGGCCCCTCGCACTCTCTGATTAACTTTGGATCTCGGTCGGTTCCGGGGCGGTGGAGGAGACGCCAAATTAAAGCAGCTTTGCCCATAAACATTTTCAACGTGTTTTACTTTTCCTCTTGAAATCTTAATGGTGTATGTAGAGGATGTTATTGGCGTCGTGATGGGCTTTAAAGAGCGTTAGAGTTCATGAAGAAATCATCGCATTTCACGCCTCACATGTCACTCTGCGGGCCAACGGATCAATCTTTAAAGTATGATTAGGTGAAGTAAATATTAGCACGCGGGACGACATCGAATTTATGGCGAGATCCGCTTGGAAAGGCTTAAGAAAAGGACACCCTGGTAATCCGGGTAAATCTGTCCAATCCACTTGACATGAACCCTGAGAAAGAAAATTCGCAAAATGAGATGTCTTCATGTTTTCTTTCAGACAGCAATGAGATTGATGGCGACTCTAAACTCTCCCTCATCAGAGTCAATGTTGATACGATATAACAAAACTTTCCATAGAAATGAAAGACAAGCTTCCATGGGTATCCACAAACACAGTCGATCTCTCCAAGGGGAATAAAGGTCGGCTCAATATTATTCCAAAGGCTGATGGGAACAATATGAGTGTTGGTAGAGGACATTGGTGGTCCATTGTGAGGGTCAGCAGGTGTGGTTTTGCTGCTCCTTGCGTGAGGGATCGTCCTACCGGGTCATTGATCAAGAACGTCAATATGTCCTCTAGAGGAAAGTTTGTGTGGAATGAATCTGGCAGGACTTGAAATGATTTCTTTTCTCCGATGAAAGTGTTGAGTGATTTAGTCCGTCTCAATGTTTCATTTTCAGTTTCACATATTACATACGGTCGTCTGTGTGACAGCTGAGTAACTCTATATCACACAAGCTGTTCTCTTTTTAAACGTTTCTTTGTCGTCCTTTCCCTATTATGCATTTCTTCCGAAAGCAATATTCTCTTTTGCATAGGTTTGGAATGAGGTCTTATCATTTCTCCAGATGGTTTGGAAACGCCTGTAGTTTTATGTTAAAGGGGTCATGTGACACGGCTAAAAATCGTTTTAGATGTAATGAATGTGTATACACGATTTAAGGTTGAAAAACGCTGTATTTTCTACCGTGCATGTTGGTATCTCCTCTTTGCTCCGCCTCTCTGAAACGCAGCGATTTTTAACAAAACTCATCCCTCTGAAAAGCGAGGTGTGCTATGATTGGCCAGTTAATCAGTGCGTAGTGATTGGTCGAATACTGCAAGCGTGTGACGGAAATGTAACGCCTCTTACCATATTTGGAACATCAGGTTCCTCTTCAATTGTACTGACAGGTACGCCCACCAAGCGTATACATTATGGCGGTCTTAGTCAAATCATCCCACCAACTGACGTAGATTTGTGGGGGTGTGGTTACACGAGGCGTTTCAGGCAGGTCTGGGTGAGCATTCGCTTTTAGATAGAATGCATCTTTTGTTCCAACACTTTATTTTTGCAATGTCTTAAACATGCATGGGCAACTTATAACACACCAAAGACACAGAAAATCACGTATTCGCGCCATATGACCCCAGTCACAAAGTGAATTGCCGTTCTTGTGTCTGATCTCAGATCTGGACGATCCGATCGTGACGGTCCACCAGAGCATCGGCGAAGCTAAAGAACAGTTCTACTACGAGAGAACGGTGTTCCTGCGCTGCGTGGCCAACTCCAACCCTCCCGTCCGCTACAGCTGGCACAGGGGACGAGATGTTCTCTCTCAAGGCTCCGATAAGGGCGTGGAGATCTACGAACCCTTTTTTACCCAGGTAAGAATTAAACCCGCGCTAAGAATTGGCTCCAGACATGATACTGTGGTAAAGCCGTGGTTTATTTATTTATTATTTGTTAGGGTGGTCCTCTCTGTTTGTATTTTTTACACTTAATTTTCCTCTTTTGTGTTGTCTTTTTAATGCAAAGATGCTTTGAAACAATGCAATAATTATTACTGAATTGTTACCGTATTCATGTATCATATTGTCGCTGCCGTTCCAAACCTCATTTGACCAAATTCGCAGTTTTTCAAATGGAAAAAACAAACAGTTCTTTAAAATAATTTAATACTGTGCTGTCAAAGTTGACAAGCACTTTGTAATACTTTTTATTGATTAGATGTTTGCAAAACCTTATGACAGACATAGAGGGCGACTAATAATAATGATTTATTGCAAAAATTAAAAATCACATCATGAAATATAGAGATACCAGACGGACATGAGCAGTGTTGGGTAAGTTACTCAGAAAAAGTAATTAATTACCAATTATAAATTCAATAGTGTAATTAGATTACTGTACAAATGACTCTCTCCAAAAAGTATTTAATTACTAATTATTTTCTATATCCTACATCAACCTCGATTAATTCAGTGATTCAAGGATAGACATGAAACATCTTATTAAAGTCATTCAAATAAATCATATTAAACGACATAAAGTAGTGTTATTAACTGACCAAAGTATACAAATGTGAGAATTATACATTAAAGCACAGATTTTAAAGTTAGACTTTAAATTTTGATGTCAATTCCACTATTGCACACACATATATTACACAAAGTATGTAGTTTAATTACATCAGGAGTAACTGTAATTAAATTACACAAAAAATAAGAGTAATCCCTTACTTTACTTTTTCAAGGGAAAAGTTATTAAATTACACTAACTAATTACTTAGTAACTAGTTTCACCCAACACTGGACATGAGGGATATCCACTAAGTTCATGTATCATTATATTGACTCTTGTTTCTCTCTGTTTGATCAGCCAAACACAATAATAATATCTAAATATATAAAAATTGTAAACTGTTCTATAATATCTAACATTCAGGTATAATAGTGCACTTTTTAAGTAGCTGAAGTGAGTTGAATTTGTCTCAGTAGCTAAAGGTTAATGGTGTAGACGGTAGCTGAAGTAGTTTATTTTAAGCGAGGACTGTAACTAGAGCAGACAAATCTCAGTGTTTTTGACATCGCTCTCACTAAAAACTCGCAGGCGTCTTTGAAACTCAGCGTGAGGGTGACGCTTGTAATTAGCACACGTATGATGAATATTCCTCCTGTACTCCCCACAGAGAGCACACACGCACATCGCCAGCGTTCTGAGACTTTTCACGTTCGTCGTGCCAAAAAATGTCAACTTTTTCTTTCAGGCCAGCGCGGAGCACGCGCCGTCCGCCTCACGTGTCGTCTGTCTGCTCTGCTGTAGTCGTCATGAGACAGCTAGACGACTCGTAATCTCCTTCTCACGCCGTCTGCTTGTCATCTGTTAATCTCACAGTTTCTCAGCCTGATCTCAGTTTTTCACTAGTTGGTGTGTGCCAATGTAAAACAAATCAATGGGGCTGTAACGATTCACTCAGCTCACGATGCGATTCACGATACTGATCTCACAATACGAGTCATTTACGATTTATTTTTACCAAAGGAGTTGATACAAATTAGAAATGAACAACTACCGTTTTCTTATTTCTTAAATGCTAAACATTTCTTTGAATAAAAATATCTTCAAATGCAAAGATAAAATTCCAAGTTAAATAAAAAATGAATAATATAAAAGTCTCTTTAAAAGAAATAATTATATTGACTCTTGTATCTCTTCGCTTGATCAGCCGAACACTTTATTTATATTTCTAATTATAATAATATCTAAATAAATAAAAATCGTAAACTGTTATATAATATCAATTCATTCAGGTATAAGTAGCTGTGAATTTGTCGTAGTAGCTAAAGTTAAAACAGTAGCTGAAGTAGTTTATTTTAAGCGAGGAGTGTAACTAGAATCTCAGTGTTTTTCCAAATCAAATAAAAAATGAATAATGCAAAAGTCTCTTTCAAATAAACAAACTATGACTTTGTCTGTGCTTTCCTTTGATTCTTTTACGCTCAAGAAATATCAGCATATCCACGTTTTCCAAGTTTGCCGTAAACACAGCGACCCCTGCTGTTCAAAACATGTATTGCGATTCAAATAACGGCTTGAATCGTCACATATCATAATCGATTTTCGACCGGCTCACGTTGAATGGTCACATCCCTACTAATCAGCAAATTTATCGTTTTCCGCGCACGTGTCTTTTCATATGCCGATCTCGTAATAAGTGAATTTCTGTGGAAATTGGTTTCCCACCAGGAGCTTGACAGCCGAACGGCAGGATCTGCATGAACAAACCGATATCAGGCAGATGGAAACGGACGGCTAATAAAATTACATTTGAATGATCATCGGTATATGAAAGCGAGGGAAGCTCTTGATTCTGATGCGGTGTGATTTGTAATCTGTTGTGATGAGACGTTACATCACCGTGAGGTCGGCTCAGGGTTTGAAGATTCTGTTCCAGCTTTTAAACATAACAGTCTAAAGACCCCCTGCCACTTTTGGCCCTAATGTGGCGTCAGAATACGAGAAGACACAGGCAACGGCGTCCTGAGAGCAGTTATCAGTCCCACAAATGAAAATTCTAAAGGTCGGCTTTGAATGAGGAACGCAGCTCAGTCGGTTCGTAGTAAATGGATTTGAATAATAAGATGGAGATTAATGATGAACTCACGGACTGCAGACGCACATGCCCACAAATCCACCTGTTAGTGAGTTTTTATCAGTTGCCTGACTCATACGGTGAAAACATTCCCATTTAATTGATATTTTTTATTACAAGCTCAGATTTTTTTAATTGAAATGACATTATCGTGGAAGAATAAGAAACTAATTCTGATGTTTACCATTAAACCTTTAGAGATGCACCGATACTGAATAACTTGACCGATTACCGGTTATTCAGAGTGATATCTGCCAAAATTGATGCTGAATTCATATTTCATAACTTTCTGGATGCTATACGGATGCACAGAGCACATATTTATTGAATGTTCCTGTTCTCTGTTGATTGACAGGATATATCAGCCCTGATCATCGCCAGCTTTTAAACAGTCTGTACTGGTAATGTGTTGGGTTCTATTCATAAAAGCATCATTACATCCTACTGGAATAAGACAAAACACACTACAGAAAAACTGTGTACACTGCAAAAAAGGATTTTCTTACTTAGTATTTTTCTCTGGTTTTCCAGTACAAATGTCCAAAAAAAATCCAGAATTAAGATGCATTTTCTTGATGAGCAAAAGGACCTAAGAAAATAAGTCTTGTTTTTAGACTATACATATGAAATTTCATTAATATTTGCTTAAAACAAGCAAAAATCTGCCACATGGGGTAAAAAAAGAATCTATAAAAGAATTAAGGTTGACCTTTTTCTTAGTCACTAAATTCAAGATTGTTTTTCTTACCCAATTGGTATATTTTTTTGCTTGTTTTAAGCACAAATTCACTGAAATTTCATATGTTTTGTCTAAAAAAACAAGACTTACTTTCTTAGGTCAATGCATCTTGATTCAAGAATTCTTTAAGACATTTGTACTGGAAAACAAGACAAAAATACAAAGGAAGAAAGTCATTTTTGCAGTATAATGATGCACCGATATATCGGCCGATAAAAGCAATTTTTCACACTATTGGCTGATTCCGATATATTCCGATATATCGGTGCATCTCAAATTAAATCGGTTTGTCTTATTCCAGGAGAATGTAATGGTGCTTTAATGAATAGAACCACATTTCCAGTAATGACCTTATTAAAGTTTACCTTATTAATTTAATAATCATTTAATCATTGTTGAAACATTCCAATCATCTCTTTGTGTCGCTCGTGATCATGTGTTTATAACCCGGGCACATTCTCCTTGAGTTTGGGTCAGATGGGAAATGGGTCATTTGATCACAACGCAGCTGTGAAACGCCGACTCTGGAAATGGCACTTGATTTCTGAAGAGATGAAATCACAGTTTTCCTCTTGAGAAATTGGGTCGCTCTCAATCGCCGCCGCTTTCAAGCATGTCAACTTGCATTCGTGTTGAACTTTACAACTCTGACACACGAAGCAATGCAAGATGTGTTTAAAAGTAAAGCATCTTATGTTCATAACTGCCCAATGCGTCTTTTTACCAGTAGTGAATCTGAATGTTAACACACTTTGCATGCCGCTATGTCTTTTGCTCTGAGCAGCAGGGGGAAACGAAAATCCTGAAGTTGAAGAACCTGAGACCCAAGGACTACGCCAACTACAGCTGTATCGCCTCCGTCAGAAACGTGTGCGGCATCAATGACCGCCGAGTCGTCTTCAAACTGACCAATAAAACAGGTTTGATTCTTTTTTAGGGGACAGGAAACCCAGCGACAGTGACCCAAGACAGTAACACAAGCTCTTGTTTTCCGTTCTACAGCGTCTCCCTCCATCAAGCTGCTGGTGGAGGATCCTATCGTAGTGAACCCTGGACAGACGGTATCTCTGGTGTGTATCACCACGGGTGGAGAACCCACACCAGTCCTGATGTGGATCAGCAGTTCGGGCGCTCTACCCGAGAAGAGTCTGGTGAAGGACGGCACTCTCACCCTGCCGGCCATCTCCTCAGAGGACGCCGGCGTCTACAGCTGTTTGGCCAGCAATAATGTGGGCAACCCGGCCAAAAAATCCACAACCATCATCGTGCGAGGTAAATGCGTGAAAACGTTCTGTTGAGTGCACCTTCTGCATTTTTGTATTGTGATTTTTTCCCAACTTAGGCCGTGTTCAGTCTTTTTTTACAAGAAAATGTTGACAAAGGCGCTTCTTTAGTAAAACAAAACACTGGCAGCGTTTGGCTACAAATAGCAGCCGAACGCAATGACTTCGGAGCCAGCGTCTTGTGCACTTTTCGGCCATTTTATTTTTTCAAGCTTGAGCCTTCTCGACCACACACATTCCTCGCATGTTGTTATGGAAACTACAGGAACTTTTTTCAACCTCCAAAGACGCTCTGAGCAGCAAAATAAGACGCTGGCGTGTAAAAAAAGCGCTCAGGACATTTTTTGAAAACACCGTTTACTCCATAGGATTATAATGTAAAACAGATGCTAGCAGCTTCAAAAGAGAAGTCAAGTCTGAACACGGCCTTAAGCAGGATCATTTTTACAGCCTGGTAGATGCAAACACGGGAGGATGGATGGTATATACTGTATGGATAGAATAGGAAAGTACAAGCCTGCAGATAGGAAAAGGACCTTGAGCTGAGTACTGATCTCGGGTCGCCGAAAGGGGGCGGTTGCTCTATAGGTCGCAGATCATTATTTGAAATGCGTAACAGCGTTCTGTTGTAGTTGGGGTCACAAAAGTGCGCATGCGCAGCAACGTTTGTTTATGTTGTTAAGATGAAACCGTCTATAGCACTTTTCACAATTGCGCATGGTTGAGTTTAAGATATTTATTGTCATGAAAATGGAAAATTATGCATGTTGAGACACTATTCTGTCTGCAGATTTTGTTTTTTACTTTTAAAGGAGAGTGAGACCTTTGGGGTTTATTAATAGACCCATTACGTTGATGTCATTTGTGTAAATCTCATGTCTTTGTCTGGAATCTCCTGAAATTTATTTGACTTTTATTTCATATACATTTTCAATTTTTTATATTTTCATCACTTTGACAAAACATTATTGTGGCAATATTGATTTTTTTTAATATTTCCATCACTTATTTAATTTAGCTACATAAAAATAGATTTTTATAGTTTTAAACATTATTATGTCAATATATTCACACGTTTTTAATATTTTTGTCACTTCTTTAATTTAGCTACATAAAGATATGTTTTATATATTTTTTTAACATTATTGGGGCACTACTTATACGTTTTTAATAATTTTGGCACTTCTTTAATTTAGCTACATATAGATATATATATTTTACATTTTTGTGGCAGTTTATTTTTTCCACACTTCTTTAATTTACTTACATATAGATATATTTTTTAGAACAATAAGGATTAAAGTGATAGTTCACCCAAAAATTAAAATTCTGTCATCATTTATTTGCCTTCATGACTCTCTTTTTTCGCAGTACACAAAAGAAGATATTTTGAAGAATGTCGTTAACTGGCCCCCATTAACTTGCATTGGTTTCGTGTCCAAACAATAGAAGTGAATGGGGGCCAGTGCTGTTGGGTTACCAACTTTCTTCAAAATGTCTTCTTTTGTTTTGGGCGGAAAAAAGAAAGTCATACAGGTTTGAAATGACACGAGGATGATGAGTAAATGATGACAGAATTTTCATTTTTGGGCTAACTATCACTTTAACTTATCCTTTAATTTGATTCATCTTTAAAGAGATTTATTAGGCCATTAAATTAAACAAAACCCAATCTGACTGTGCCTAATTTTAATGTACGTAATGTCACGATTTGAAAATCGTAATAGTCTGTATCTTAATAGTCACCTTTGTCATCTTTCCTTTGCAGAATATATTATTTTCATGTTTTCTTTGATGATATTATGATATAAAACGAACTGGACACCGTTTCATAAGACTCATCCAATAGCTCAAGTCATTAATGCGTGTTTAACCTGTGAACATCTGTCAGTTTGGTAAACTGTAGATTTATGTCCCGTCTCCCGGTAAGTAAGCTAAGAATGCCAAGCAGTCAGTGTCATTGTCCCCTAATGAGTGTTCGCATGTGTGTGTTTATGTGTGTTTGTCGCACTAGTCCTTGAAAAGCCCTCGTAGCGCCGCTCTGCCAGCATGCGCTCCTGCGTTCGGTCAGATCTCGCCTCAGCAGATGGCGGCTTTTCTCCGCACGCTTCCCTGTAGCCTGGGATGACTTTCAGTTTGGCCTGCTCCTCCAGTATCCCAGCATGCTCTTGGCACACCAAAAGCCCTCCATCATGATCCTTCCCGTGGATTAAAGGATCCTGTCTCTTCTACAAATACAGTTCAATTTTCAACACTCTTGTTTTTTCAGCGGCGTCCAGAGAGTTTGTTTATGGCTCCTGGAGGTTTTTTTGGAGAGCTTCTATTTTCCACTCCGCGTGTCTCAAACAGACATTTCATCCGGTGTTTGAGGTGTCCATCACACCTTATTAAATTACGTTTGTTTTTTTCATAGCACGGCAATGACGCGCACAGCTGGAAATGAAGATTTTTCATCCGGCCGGCATTGTTTTCCATGCATCACGGTTTTGCTTTACAGATAATTGCCTTGGTTTCAAGCTTGTTTGGATATTTTTACTGAATAGCTAGACATAATATTTTGTTGTGCGGAAATCTTGTTGTGCGTTTTGATTCTTTGGCTCATTAATTTATATAATATTTGATGTTTTTTTTTTCTTATTGATGGCTCGTACAATGTATCAGTTGTTAAATTTAATAGATTTTTGTTTTTCTGTTGCTGAACTCAGTTTGTTTTGTCACCGATTTTGTGTTTGACACAAAAGAGCACAAACCTGCTATTTGTTGCGATAACGTTTAGTGGAATGCTTTTTTTAGAAACTAAACCCGTGTACTTCTATGCAAACAAGCCTTCTTTCTATGTACGTAAAGCACAGAAGACAGAGCTGATATATAATACGTTATTTAAAGCTATTCGGTTTCTACCCGCAGACCCAAAGAGAAACATTGAATTTTATTTCAAAGAGGCGTTTGTGAACATTTGCTATTCATCTCGGCAGCGCTAATCGATGATTAACTAATGGAAAAGAACATCTGTCAGTGAAGGATTGACGGTGTGAATCAGGAGTTTTGATGATGTGACCTTCGACGTCCTTCACAATCAGACCCTTGACCGGTGGACTTTGTGTTGTCTTGAGTTAATTGGACGATGAAACGATCCGATGGCGGTTTGGGGAAATAAATGACAGAATCAGCCGTTTGTGATGCTGGCGGTGTAGATACGCTGTAAAAGACTCCATCAGTCACTGAGATCAGATCAGTCACCCTTCAGAAGAGAGCGCTGATGTTATTTATAGGTGAGCTTGTGTGAAACACGTCTTCTGCTGTATATGATTGGTGTTCTGCTTGTAAGTCAACATGTAAATGTCTGATTTGTCATGTTTTATGCCTAATCACATGTGTTTAACCGGCAATTCAGGAGTAGAAAATGACCGGACTTTTATTTTTGGCTGCACTGTTGCGTACGGTTGTGTGTGAATGCGATCACATATGTCAACAGCGTGTCTGTCCTTCTTACGTGTTTCTCGTCTCCTTGACTGGTCACGGATGCGGTTAGGTGGAGCTTCACCATCTGTTTGTGAATCACGTGACCTTGAGGTCACGCTAGAAATGCCCTCGTCATAGACACACAGACCAGAGTACACAAAATTCAGAGTAAATATATAAAAGATTGTATATCTGTTGTGTTTTTTAGCTGAGAAATATTTATGAGACTGACCGGGCCTCGGGCGGCGCCTGTAAAGTTCCTCTGTGTTAATGCATGTCCGGCTCTAATGCGCTTAGAAAGAAATTTAACTCTGAGTATTTGATATCAGTTATTTGTCCTGACACATGGTGGACCTCTGAATAATAATGTACGGTCATGAATTATTTCATGCATAGTTTGTTGTATTATGCATCTAGAATATGTGAGTGTCTATTTACAAAATGCATTTTATTTTAGACGGAAACGTGACCTGGACATGTTCCTGAACGCTTTTGTGAGATTTGCATGAACTTTGACATTGTGTAAGCTGTTGATCATTGAGTTTGAGATCATTTACTTTCATTGTCTTTGACATGCATCGTTTAAAGCTCAGTGTGTGTGTATTATTTATTTATTATAAGTTTTGGTCCGTGATTCTGATTGGTCGAGTCCCGTTCTAAGTAAGGGATAATGTACAAGTAGCCGGTTGTTATAGCAGAAATAAGCCCCGACAGTGTGATCAGGACCTGTAGTGAAGCGGCTACTTGCCACATGAGAAAAAAAATGGACTTGAAATGTGAATTTGAAATATTTTATTAGCTCATTTTTACCGAATGCAGACCTTCCGCGAGGAAAAGCCGTTTACTTTCAGTTCTAAGGTAAGAAACGACCTTCAAATGTCACGAACGGGCAATTTGGTTTAAATGTATTTTTTATTTAAATTGTAAATATAATGTCAAATATGTTATTAAAAGACATATTTATGTATAATTTGTCCACAAAACCGGATAATTTATGCACACGGGTTATCGTGTGTTAATTTTTTTGAGAGGTTGGTATCAGGGCTGGACTGGGAAGATAAATTGGCCCTGGCATTTTTTTGGCCCACATCGGCACTCCACCATTTCTGTCGACGGGGATGCATGGTTAAGTCTGTCGACCGGGGGGCATGCATACGTGTCTTTTGCAGTCACGTTGCCTGCATTCGCATTTATAGTACGTCATTCTGAGCGGCCAAAGCGTCCGTTCCAGCCCCAAACGATAGCGGCCCGCCGGGAAAACTCTCAGAACGCCAGATGGCTAGTCCGGCCCTGGTTGTTATCTGGGAATAATGAACCTGCAAATGTTGCGACTGGCCAATCAGAATCTATCCTTCCAACGAGCCGTGTAATAAGCTGTTATAAAATACTTGATTTGTAACTGCTGATCGCAACTGAATATCAGTGTGCAACCATTGTTGCATCTGTGTTTCTTGGCCTTGCTATGCATATGGAATAATCGTAAACCAATAGGCCCAAAGAAGCAGTGGGTTACAAGTGCATTTTATACCAGCTTCACGTCCTGCCTAATAAAGCGCCGTAGCTGTTATAAAATGCACTGTAACCCACTACTTCTTCAGGCTTATTGCTTTAATAATCATTTGTTCTGTGTGAAAGTGTGACTTTTAGTCGATTCAGTCACGTAAAGGGATCAGAGGATTTTGAAGAAGCGTCGGCAGCATCAATATTGCGTGTGTTTGTTGTTGACTCTGGTGCTGTGTGCCGGCTCTTTTAAAGACAGACGCTGTGTTTGCAGTGGACTTTAACTGCAGATGCCGCAGGTCTTGCGTTGCGGGGGATTTTCCATCTCTTTGCTTAAGCTGCTCGTGTTGATTTGCTCTGGACTGTATTTTCATTTGGCCGTGTCAGAATCCTCCTCCAACACGACACGAGCTCATGGGATATATATAAGGTCTGGACGGGGTGATGGGGAACAGGCAGAGCAGGTAAATGGAAAAGTTCAGTTTCGGCTCTGTGTTCTCATGAAAGTTTAACAAGGTTTGGATGATGTATGTCGCACTTGGCGACTCTTCGTCGTTCAGGAGATAAACAGCAGCAGACGTCGCCGTTCATGTGCAAGACACTGCAGAAGTGAAGATTCTTGTCTGTTTGTCCTCTAGACTTCTGTAGCCGAGCTTTAGAAACCACAAACTTTAAAATATCCACATGTGAGCACTTTCACAGCGGCAGGATTGTGGTGAAAGTGGGTTTGTCATAAGGGGGTGAGCAGCCGTACTGGACTGAGTCAATGTATCTGGTCTGGAGGTTCGATGCGGTTGCAGATATTATTTTTAATATTTCATGCTTTAGTGTGTTTGAGCTGGATTATTTGTGGCAGTGTAAATGTGACGCATAGAGAGACTTAAGGCTCAAAACATTAAGTCAGCGGTTTTACTCCAAATTACATTTGTTTTACACTTCCAAGAGAAACATGATTTTTTCCCCCTTTCAGATATGTTATTATAGTTCATTAGCTTTAGCATTATGGTGTTTTTTTATAAAAAACTGTAGAGACAGCAAGTTCCTGAAGCAATTCAGAGCTCCTAAATCAAACAGAATTGACTATAAACGGTTATTTTTGATGTACGATACGACCATCATCAGCACAAAATACCTGCTGAAAGAAACCATAGAAACCACCAGAGAAATTCTACTGGATTTAATGGTTATAATGGGAATGTAACGGTCTCTGTGGGTCTCTACTGGTGATGTATCGGGTTCTAGTGGTGGGATGTTCTCTGGCCAATAAAACACTTTTAAATCCTACTGGGAAAAGATCCAAAACACACAACATTAATGACTTGCACTGGTCTTAATGGTAAACCGCTGATGAGTCGTAATGGTATTTTCAATTAATTTCTGCAGGATAGTCTTGATGGTTTTGTCTCTTTCATCACGTGAAACTTATTTTCTCGTTGAAGAATAATGGATAAACATGCAGCGCATGTATCTTGTATAAAGGAGTGCAGTCCACTGATAAACATGTAAATATAAATACAGCGGTTTATCATGTTGTACAGTAGATGACTGCAGGCCGACTGTGTTGACATGATGAAAACATGCGCCATGCGTTGCGATGCATCGCCAGGTGATGCTGATTTTTGCCAGGATCTTATAAAACCCATCATCCGTGAATCTCTTTGAGATTCGTGTTTCCTGTATTTGAGTCAGACAGGCGCTTTTGTTGATTGTTTTTTTCCCATCATCCTCCTTATAATGTCGCAGGGAAAGATAAAGAGTTTCCACGGCTCTGACAGAGATGAAATTCATCCGATACAGAAACAGTTTTGCATGTCAGATGAATGGAGATGCTATCTGAAACAAAACAAGACTGTAGTTGTCATTTCTGCCGCAACGTTGTGAATTAACAATTCATTATTTGTTTCCGGTTAGTAGCATGTGAAACGTATTTTTGGTCATTTCATTTTACATTTATTTCTAGCATTGTTGTATCACATTTTTTTAGTAGCAACATAAGAAAAATAACTGTAGAAATAAGGAAAATAAATCTTATAAAAACAGGATAACTATTCATTACGTGGACTAAGATCATGGTGTTATTACTTTTTTTCCATTCGATTAAAAAATATCGCATTTTAGCATTGCAATCAGACTGTATATCTTGCACAAGTTAAACTAGTCTGAATCTGATTTAAAGGAACCCACATGTCATGTCCGTGTGTTGATTTCTTTTGTCGAAAACAAAATTCCGGGGTTCTTCTCCATATAATGGACCTCAACCGGGGGCTGTTGGTTAAGGTCCAAATTTCAGTCCATCACAGCTTCAAAAGCGTCTACATGAAACCAGCCGGTAAATAAAGGTGTTGTCTAGAGAAACTATTTTTTTCAAAAAAAAGTTACATACTTTTTAACATAAATACTAGAGATGTAAAGATTGTAAATCGATTATAATATGCAACGATTCAAGCTGGTCGAGACATTTGAATCGCAGTGCATGTTTTGAACAGCAGGGGCCGCTGTGTTTACTGCAAACCTGGAAAACGTGGATGTGCCGATATTTCTTAAAAATACAAAAAATTTGTTTATTTTAAAGAGACGTTTGTATTATTCATTTTTTATTGGAATTTGTTTTAAATTATTTGGAATTTGTTTTAAAATTGCAGTTTAGCTTGTTATTTGACATAAAATATATTTTTATTTTACAAAGAAATGTGCAACATTTTAGAAATAATAAAAGGGCAGTTGTTCGTTCCTACTCATTTTGTATTAAAAAAACCCGTGAATAAATCGTATCGTGATATCATTAACGTGCATCGCATCGTGAGCTAAGTGAATCATTACATCCCTGATAAATACACATAATTAAATTTGGACCTTTAGATGGATAAGAACCCTGGAAAGTCTCAATTTGTTTTCGACAGAAGAAATCATTTGTATGGCATGTGGGTGAGTGAATGATCATGAAATTTTAATTGTGAAAAAAGTGAATTATTCCTTCAATTTCATGTGAAGGCTCAGAAGTTCATTTCGAAGAGTTCAATTACGTTTGTTTGACCTTCGTCTTATGTCATTCCAGCGTTGAAGAAGGGCCGTTTCTGGATCACTCCAGACCCGTACCACAACGATGACAACATCCAGATCGGCCGCGAGGTGAAGATCTCCTGCCAGGTGGAGGCCACGCCCCCCGAGGAGCTGGTGTTCAGCTGGCTGAAGAACGGTCGGGCCCTGCGAAGTTCAGAACGCATGGTCATCACCCAGACCGACCCCGACATCTCCCCTGGAACCACCAACCTGGACATCATCGACCTCAAGTTCACCGACTTTGGCACCTACACCTGTGTCGCGTCGCTGCGGGGCGGCGGGATTCCAGAGATCAGCATCGACGTCAACATCTCGTCCACCACTGGTGAGTCTCACACACATATCACACGGTTGACGGTTTATTCAGGACACGCGTGTGCTAGTGATGCGTGTTGATCACATGACATCGTCCGTATGGCATTGAGCAGAGGTTAGCAGGTTTATACATGGAGACGTTTTCACAGATCTGTTTGAGAAGACAAGATAGTGTGAGATTAAGACTTTTGGATTTTAAGACTTTTCAACCAGAACTTGGAGGCTGAAGGTCGGTCTCACCCTCCAGAAGGTTCTTCTTTGTATTTCAATCATTTATTTTTGAAAATTAGACTTTGATCTGTTGTTATTTGCTGCTGTAAATCTGAAAAGGAATATTTCACTTTATAACTACGCTTTACTTGAAGCCTTTATTTATAATGCATTATAAAGGGTTATTAAAGGGTATGCTGCATTATAATTGTTCATGATGTGTGTTGTAAAACTTTTAATGTTGTCGTAAAGAATTATAACCAAATTACAAATGCAAAGTGTAACAATGAATTGATAAGTGTTATAATGTATAAACTGTAGTTGCAAATAATCGTGGTCCAAAACAGTGAGGTCAGGATCAGGTTTGACAGGAACATTCAGCTGGATTTGGAACGGTGTTTACTCTGGTGTTTTAGCTCAAGGAAACCGAAGATCATCTTGATTGTTTGCGAGATGTTTCTTCACTGCAGTTCCGTTCTGGACTGCGGCTCCGCGCATTAACCACGCAGCCGTTTTATCTGCTTTCCTGCATAATAAAAGATACGGCGATGAGGTCTGATAATCCTGCGAGCATCAGTCACACTGCGCAGCGCTTGCCGTCTCATTATCTTCTTAAGTTTCACATCTCAGATCGGTCTGAATAAGATTAAGAGTGCACAGGACTGTTAAGTATGCTTTTAACAATTGAGCTTTTTTTAGACTTTGTTTTTACATGGAAGGGATGATGTGGAATGGATGTTGACGGTTGCATGAACAGGAGGTGTAATGGATGAGAGCTTTCCACTGGATTCAGACGAAGCTCTGTTAGATTTGTCGGGTTTTTGACGGTTTTATGTGTTTTAAAGCAGTGTGTAATATAGATTCCAGAACTTACTGCAGAAGATCCTTCTGGTGTTTTTAACATCGTCGGTTTCAGTAAATAAAGAAGAAATAAAACATTCTGCCATGTGTTCACTCTCGGGCCATTTAAAAGGATGTTTTGAGAAATGTTTCACTCAGTCAATGGATTCAGTGTTGTTTGGTTTCCAACGTTCTTCAAAATATCTTCTTTTGTGTTGTGCAGAAGAAGGAAAGTCAGGTTTGCAATGACAAGAGGATGAAAAAACGTTAAAAGAATTTTCGTTTTAGGATGAACTATCCCCTTATAGTCATAAAAAGGCTTTGTTTCTTAATGCGAAGTGTGTTTTTCTTTGGGCTGTATTACGTCCTGCACACGTCTTTGTGAGATTCACACATCTCGTTCTTTTTCTCTGGAGTTGGAGAGCAGGTGTCCTGCCGGCAGCGCGCTCCGAGCTCATAATGCACCTGCGAGCCGCTCGCAGGATTAGTTGTTTTGGACCGGCTGCGGCGCATCTAAAGGACCAATTAAAGCTCTTAATAAAAGCATTTAGAGGAGATTATATGCGGCACGTTTGCCAAGAATTCACGCCGTGGAAATGTTTGGACTGAGATTGAGTCCAGAACACACTGTTTGAACACAGCAGAGTCCAGCCGTACACAAACTAGAGCCCAGCGCCGACCGTTTGGACCGCGGGCGATTATGAGCTCTGCACAAACTAAAGCGGAGAGAGATCTTCATGCAAACAGCTCTAATGTCTCCGTCATCACTCGCTCATTAGACGCTAGATTGCGTTCTTCGTTTGAAATTGCGCAGCTGATGATTTATTCATGAAACGCGCCGGCGAGCGCTGGGAATGCCGCGGATCCTCCGTTCTTATTCCAAGAGTAAAACAAAATCAATCTTCATTGTGCTGGCTGGATTTAATGAAGCTGTATGTGAGCTGGACACTTCTGTCTGCTGAAAAGCAATTAATCTTTGAATTAGTCGTTACATTTAAATGCGCCGTGATAATGAGAGCGCTTGAGATAGCGCGCCGGTGCGCTTTTCATCACCCTTACGGTCGCTTCGTCCTTCACAGTGACTCCTGCACTTATCTGAGTTCATCCAAACTACTTCTGTATGCTGAACTGAACTTCATTTATCTTTGAAAAATCGGCCAGGATAGAAAGAAAGTTTAGTGATCGGGTTCTGCTACGTGTTTTTGCTGCACAAAACTGAGTTTCTTCCTAAGCATTTTTATCTTGTTTTCCATTACAATTAGGCCTATTGAAAAATCGTGATACATTTATTTGACAGGGAAACTGGTAAGATATTCAGTCTTGTTTTATGAACGTTTATGTTTGAAACAAGTCAAATAATCTGCAAGGAACTCATTCAAGTTCAGGGGCAGATTGTTTTGCTTGTTTTAAACTTCATTCTTACATTTTTTAACTTCGTATTTTTATCTTGTTTTGCAGTACAAATATCTAAAGGATGTTAAAACATACATTTAACTAACATACACACTTGACAAGGAATGTGTCCTATAAGATATTAAATATTGTTTACTGAAAGAAAGCATGAATATTAAAGGGAATCTGTCATCACTTACTCACGAAAACATGGTTTCAAACCTGTATAGATTTCTTTGTCACAGAGAAAGATATTTGGAAGAATGTTAGCAATTTGCAGTTCTGTGACATCATCCACTACCATAAAAAAATATTGATATATTTTTTGTTCTGTCGAACACATAATGAGATATTTTGAAGAATTTAGGAAAACAAAGAGTTCTCGGGCACCTTTGACTAATTATTCCTACTAAATAGTCAATGATGTCCTGGAACTGAAAAAAAAATATTGTTCTCTGTGTTCATCCGAACAAAGTAATTTATACAGGTATGAAATTATACGTGGGTGAGTAAATGATGACAGAATTTTCATTTTTGGGTGAACTATCCCTTTAAGCTTTAAAGTTAAGTTTAAAACAAAAAAGGTAAGAAATCAGCAAGAATTAAGTACTAAATTAAAGGTAAATAATTTTTTTTCTTACCCCTACAGACAATTTTTGCATGTTTTAATCAGAAATTAACTTTTCAGTTTTATATTTTCGTTCAAACAACAAGATTTTAAATCTTAAAACACTTTTACTTGCCAAGTAATTGTTTCTGGATTTAAGAATGTTTAGACATCTGTACTGGAAAAAATGACAGAAATACTAAGTAAGAAATTCATTTATAAATAATAAATAAAATAAAAGTCTTTGGCTGGTTGTTTTGCTGACTTCTCAGGGTTATTATAGTTGGCTACATGGACATCATCCGAGTGTGTGTTGCTTGGAAACTGTAAACAGCATACAGCTGACAATAGTACTACCTGGTTAAAAAAGATTTAATTTATATTTATAAATGTGTTCTTTTTCATTCTTTTACTTGACAATCTTCATCTTTAAAAACCATTGAACTAAATTCATGTCAAAGGCTGTGCAAGATTTTCTCACGTCGTCTGTTTTGTCTGTCATGAGTGTTTCACAGCAGATAAATCACATGACGGGACAGATCCTGTTTTTTTTCCAGAAGATTTTGCGTGATTCAGAGAGACAGACTTCATGTCAAAATATATTTCACCTCATCAATTCTTGTTGTATCATTTTTTTTATCATTATTTAATGACTTCATTTAAATGTATTTCATTTTGGGTTGAAATGTTTTCACTCCGTTATTCGCAAATATCGAAAACGCACAATGTGAAGAACAAGGCGAACAGTCGCAGAGTGACATTGATGGCCTGGTGTTTCCATGGCGATACTGATGTGATGTCAGTGCTCTCGTCTCACAGGACTGTGGCACGTCTGTGTGTTTGTCCTTTCACACACTCTTCTCTTGAGTTCAGGGTGAATGCAGTGCGTATCTCTTTTATCTCCACAAGCTGACAGCTGAATTCATTTACGATCAAGTGTTCTGAATGCATAGAAATAAAAGCATGACAGGATGTAAGTAGATTATTTAATGCGAAACCTTCAAACAGTTTGCTTGCACAACATTATTTGTTAGCAGCAGAGACCTTCAAGTTAGAAAAAAAACAGTTTGATCTCCAGACGGAATGTTTGGAGGCCTCATTCTGATCGAGTTTTATGTCTGGCCTTAAAAGGATAGTTCAACCGAAAACGACTATTGTTTCATGAACTTTCTTCTGCGCAAAGAAAGATATTTTGAAGAATTTTAGTAAACGAAGAGCGTTGGACCTCATTGACTTGCATTGTATGGACACAAAACCACCAAAATATCTTCTTGTGAAAAAGCCATGTACAGGTTTTGAAGGACATGATGATGACCAAATGATGCTCATTTTGTGAACTATACCTTTACGTTTCTTGTTGCTATTGTGGACACTTGCCTGTCAGTGGATTAGACGAAAAGTTTGTGGCATAAAATGAAATCGTTTTACCGTCACGATAGATATTTCTGCCAGAAAGACTCGGGAGGCACGACGACGCTGCAACGACATTTATTGAACAGCTGACCAGCTAATGAAAGCAAAAGTAGCTCGAATCCAGAGGGTCGTCAACTCTTGCCTGAAGATGAAGGCAGGGGCGGAGCCTAACACCCCCCCATGGGATGTAAGGACAAGGACCGACCTGGTGGAGGGACATCAGAATCTGCGGAGGCGCGTTGAGTGCGTACGGATCTTCTCCAAGTGTTGGAGGATGATCGGCTAGAGCTATAGGTAATGAGTGACGTAGCATTAGAGTCTTCCTGGCAGAACTTGGGCTAAAGCTTTCATTCTTGTTCAGGGATGTGCACAAGAGTTATACTGTTGACTGTCATTGACAGGTTCATGATCGACCGTTGAGGTTATAGAGCTGAATTTCATTCCAGTAATAGCGGCACCTTTGGTGAAGATGCATTTGCACACTGTTTATGACACAGACAGCTGGTGTCTAATGCGCTGCCGCTTGCTGCAGGTTTCTCCATTACCTTAACAGCTATTCATTAAAGCTTGTTTCTCTTTCTGATCGTTCCGTGAGATAACATCTATTATTATTACACACCCTGATATTGAGCAAGTCCACCCGAGCCGTAAAAGTCCACAGTAAAGTCTTATTACAATGCGATATGTGTGCAAGCGTGACGGCTGGTTCTGGGTTGTCGTTGGTTGGAAAAGTTTGATTGTATATTTAATAGAAACGAGCGTTTGATGTGGTACTGTAGCTTGGCTTGAATTCTTTCTTTCTTGGATTGATTTGCTGTATTCTCATTGATACGAAGAGCTGCTGTTTTGCATTCTGTAATGTGGCTTTACGATTTTTTAATAGCATTTATTGAGAGCCAGTTTTTTGCGCTATATTTAGATCCGTAACTTTTGCCATCTCTGTTTGGAACATTAAATGACGTCAAAGTGACATTTCCTGCAAAATTGCATTCAGGAAATGATTTTTACACATTTGTTTTTAGCTTGTTGTTGTGAATTGGTGTAATATAAGGAGACAGTTTTGAAAACAGATTTTTATGTTCTTGCTCAATAAAACATTTTTTGTTATTTTGTTTGTTTAAAAATTCCAGCTTTCGATATTGTTACATGTTTACCGCAGAATCAAAAGCAGAACAAATAAGGTTTAATGAGATTTTAAGTGAAATTCATGTTTTCGTTAATGTCGAATCAAGTGGAAATTAGATTTAGATGATTCCCTCGCTTCAGCGTTTACGTTAGCATCATCATATTGGCAAATTTTCCCTAACAACCGTGATGTCCAGGTCCCTTCGTAATGCACACAACCTCACGCGACCCCGTTGACCCCCGTCAGCGACCCCGTCTGCTTCCTTTCTAGAGCCCCGTATCAGTCCCTCCTCTGTTTTTCTCTTTCTTAGTTCCTCCGAACCTGAGCGTGCCGCGGGGGAAGTCCCCGCTGGTGGCGCGGGAGGGCGACACTGTGGAGTTGGAGTGCCTTGTTTCAGGGAAACCCAAACCCATCATCCTGTGGTCCCGGGCCGATAAGGAGGCGCCCATGCCGGACGGCAGCATGCAGATGGAGAGCTACGACGGCGTGCTGCGGATCGTGAACGTGTCGCGGGAGATGACCGGATCGTACCGCTGTCAGACCAGCCAATACAACGGCTTCAACGTGAAGCCGCGGGAGGCGGTCGTCGAGCTCATCGTGCAGTGTAAGTTCCGTTGCATGCGCTGTGTGATCGCCATCTCTGTTTGAAATATAAAATTGCAGGTGGTTTGTTCTTTGTGTGCGTCAATATTCTCAATAAATGATTTTAGTTTGAATGCTCTGGATCAGCAGGATTTAAAGATGTCAACTCTTCTGTGGTTCATGTAAACACTTCAGCGTGTTTTTACTCGCGTTCCATTTTAAATTGTCTGGCACAAATCTCAAGATGCCGCAAGTCATCGCTCCCGTAGTGGTTCCGTCTATTTTCTCTGAATATCAATAAGTGTTTGCTGAAGCAGACGAGCGAGCAAGAATCTTTTAAAGTAGTGTAGTTTCTGAAAGCCTCTGTAACTCAAGAGCGACGGACCGAGATCCACTTCAGACGTCATTATTACAGTACATCTTGATGAAGAATCACTCCCGTTGTTGAAACAGCAGGCCGTCTCCGGTCACGTGGGCTTATCAGAAAGATGCTGAATCTACATTCGTGCAGGTGTCATTTAAAAACATAATCATTTATCACCTCATTAGCAGAGACGTGAATGTTTAAAATCCTGCGAAATGTTCAGGATAGAAGCGTGACACGTGTGAGTGTTGTGTTTAAGGAGCGAAATATCACACTGAGCTCAAGAGTCTCCTGAGAGCCAGTGACGGTGTGAACACAAACAGAACGGCTTTTTTTCAGCCGTATGAAATGTGCTAATGTTTTTTAGCTGTTTATTATTTGTTTTCCCGTTCTATCAGCCTCACAGGAATTGAGGATTTTCTGCAGCTCTCGCTCCCAAATGCACCTGTGTTATTTTCATAAGCTGCCAATGACTATGGTGCTATGGTGTTTTGGGTATTTTTTGTGCACTTTGTTCTGAGGGACGAAGTAGTTTTCCTACGGACGGTTTTATCGGACGCACATTAAATAAAAAAACACTAGACGCTACATAAAATTAGGTAGAAATAAAATCAAAGTGGCTTTTAATTTAAATGATAGAAAAAAGTTGTTTCCGTAGATATTTGAAAATGACACATTTAGTGTTGTAATTGCAATACTGTAACAACCGTGATGCGTTTGCCAAACGCTTTCATACCGTCAAAATCTCATACCGGCCCATGGTATGTTTGGATGCTGGTTTGTGCTGGTTTAAGCTGGTCAAACCAGCATCCAAACATACCTAACCCAGCATATGCTTTTTTTTTCGACTGGGTGAATAATAGAAAATGTAGCTGCGTTTCAAGTTGGTTATAAACATGTAAACAAAAAACATCTTAATGAGCACGCAATTTTTAACACTTTAGTTTATAGTTTATTTATTTTGTTTTAGTCAGTCATCACTTATTGGATCTCCATCTCGCAATGAATTGTGGGTAATATCAACACAATCTCATGGCAAAAACCTAACTATTTTACGATGTGGCTAATTTGGCCTATTCGTATGAATTTATACGATCGCAGTCGTACATTTGTACGATTTGCTTTCACGCCAGTGGCGCTCGGTTTAGAGGCGGGGCTTCTGTATTGCTTTTTCCACAACAAAGATTCACATCGTATGCATTCATAGGAATAAGCCACCTCGTAAAATAGTTAGGAATTCCTGGTTAGGTAGTCAGGTTAGTAATATCAGCTGTCGGTGTACACTTTAGTAGACAATACTGAGAATTTAAGGATACTCATTTCAACGAGACAAATTCTTGTTGCGTTACAAAAAATCACATTTTCCTATTTAATAAGTAGAGTTTGATGTAATATTCACATTTGTTAATAGGAAGAGTTTATCATTTTCCACAGCTTCACCATCACTTCACTCGCTGTCATTCATGCGCCGTGAATTCTCCTGTAAGTGTGAAGATGTTCAGCAGAATGATTCTTAGATGTGTTTTTTCTGTTATATTGACTCTCTTCTGGACTTGTGGCGTGAATTATTTTGTTGTGATTTGTTGGCATATGGATGATCGTCCTCCGGTCTTCTTGGGCGTCATTCTGCATATGCGGTGCCAAAGCCCAGCGGGCGGCAGACGGTCTTCACTTTTTAACAGCGACTCAAAGTGCCATTAGAGACTCGATGAAGAAACTGAGATCTTGCTGCACTTTTGATGTGTCTGTTTTCTTATTGCATCAATATTTCATTAAAAATGTGTTTATTTACTTCGTGGTTTTGAAATTTGCTGGTTCGCACGTCTTGTTTTGTGTACGTCCTTATTTGTAGATGCGCTAAAAAGTTTAATTAGTCTTCAACACTGAGTCCCGCATTTCGATCTCATTCTTGCCTCTCTGAGTCGAGCTGGAGGGTTATATCAACATTTGTGATTTGTTCGAATTTCTTTCTCGCACAGATTCGCCCGCTGTGGAGCCGGTTTGGCAGGAGGTCCGGCAGGGTTTGGGACGTCCGGTAGCGATGACCTGTCGCGTGTTGCGGGCGCATCCGTCACGCGTGTTGCGTTTCGAGTGGAGGCTGAGCTCTCGACTGCTGCACGCCGGACATTTTGACTCGCGAGACGAGACCGAATACACCATACGCAGCCTCGCTCGAGAGGGCTACGGCGAGTACACCTGTGATGTCATCAACGAGGCGGGGCCAGGCCGCTGTACCTTCCTGGTTACTGGTAAGACTTCCGTTCAAACCGAATAGATTGATTGAATTGTTTTTTTCCCCTGACCTCGTTCAATGTATTCTGGGTGTTTTGGGTGAAGGGCACATGTGGTGCTGCCGCTTGAGGTATCTGGGTCAGATGAGCTGTCTTTTGTTGTTTTCTATGGAACAGTTTTTGCTTCAAGAGCGTACTTAAGATGCGGTCTATGTAGCCACAATAATGTTGTGAGTCATGATGAATAAGTGAGTCATGATGAAGATTCTTGATTCATTACTCAAAACAGTCTGTTGACAATCTGTTGATTTCACATAAAACTTGAATTTTGTTTTTTGCATTTTATTGTGTCAGTCTTTTTTGAGAGAAGTTTGGTAACAGAACAGATGCTGTGCTGAATATTTCAAACTTTTGCTTAAAATAGTCATTCTTTTTTAGCTTGTTTCAGTTATTGAGTACATCTGCTGTATATTGTTATCCTGATCAAGTCATTGAAAGAGTACACGGAAGATAATTTGAGAAATGTCGCAGTGGCTTTGTGTTCATACAATGGAAGTCAACGGGGTTCAGGGTGGTTCGGTTATCACTCTTCTTAAAAATTGTTCTTCAGAGAAAAGAAACTCATACAGGTTTAAAATGACATGAGGGTGAATAAAATGATCGATTCATTGAATTTTTGAATGAACTGTACCTTTAAGAATTCTTTGTTCTGTGGTTTGTTAATCTTGCATGGCTGTGATATTTCACCTCGCCGTACTGGGTGGGTAGTCTTTCTTTAAGAATCAATTTTCGTAGTTTCAATTCTGTTTGAACTTTTATCACATGAATATTTCGGAGAAACCGTAGACTGAACGTCACTCAAATGTTTGTGAAGGTGAAACATCAATACTTCAAGATCAATACACACACTCGGTTATTTCTGCAAAGTCCAAACGCAGGAGAAACTGACAATATAAAAGCTTCACAGGTTTGAATTATACATAATCACAATATTATCAAATCATGAGATACAGTAAACATCTACAGCCACGGAAATGTACTATTTATAGGTTTGTGATATGGGTAAAATGGTTTATTTTGTTTCATTCTGTAAACAACTATCAGCAGTTCTCCCAATGTCAAATAAAAATATTGTTTTTATTTGCATTTATTTGCGGACAATTGGAGAAACATGTCAGAATAACAGAAAAGATGCTCTGTTTTTTTTTCAGACCTCAAATACTGCAACGTTCAGATTCACTTTTAAACAAAACAACACACATTTTTCTACATGAATTTAGTTCAAAAATATTTTTTTATGTGTTTTTATCACAGTTTTCATGTGTCATGCTGTCAGTCTTTCACATTGCTGTTGGATGTCCTGAGGTTTGATTTGATGAAATTCAACAGACCCTTTCCTGGAATGACCACAATACATCTAAATGATGATTACATGAACATTTGGAATGGTTTCCAAATGTGTGGCGTGATGATTTGGGGTGAATTGTTCCTGTAGACTCTTGGCAGGTCGTCTGATGTATGAATATCATGACAGAATCATATGATGGGATTTAAATCTTGGCTCTGTCCTCAGGGTTTGTGGTCTTCTGAATGGGACGGTGATGAGACTTCGGGGCCTTTGTCTTTTTTTTCAAGGATTTGGCTTTGGTGGATTGTTATAAAGCGGGTCGGGTGGAACTGAGCTCTTTGGCCTCCAGCTATGTGCTTTGTGGCGGTCAGTCTGATGGTTAATGTGCCAGTCGTTCAGAACTCATCTCTTTCCCAAAGCGCTACCATTTCTGCCATCTGGTCATGAAGGATCCTGCCAGAGTCACGAGGTCTCTGTTCTCCAGAGAGAATCAGATGTTCAGTGTCTGATAACCCTTGAAATCTGGCTCGGGTTTCTCCCAAAATCTGCTGTTCTCTGTAGGGATAATGGATCTGGGATTGTACTCGCAGGGA
Source organism: Triplophysa siluroides (assembly GCA_006030095.1). NCBI lineage: Eukaryota > Metazoa > Chordata > Actinopteri > Cypriniformes > Nemacheilidae > Triplophysa > Triplophysa siluroides. The sequence goes on from VCII01000713.1 coordinate 1,756,855, forward strand.
ATGAAGTAAAGAGCTCGTTTCTCTTTTCAACTTACATGCAGATGTCTGTGGATCCCATAAGATTTGTTTTGCATCTTCAGTTTCAAACAACACGCTGGTGAAGTTAAAAGACGTTGTTTGATGAAGGGGTGAATGGAAAATTCTCTTTTTGACCTTTCAGCTTTTTATTTGGCAGCAAACTGAAAAAAAACAGAACAGGAGTCAGGAATGATCCATGAGCCCTAAAAGTTATTGTGCAATATCGTCGCCTTTGAATTCTGATCTGACATTTTTGTCAAAATTAAGTTATTTACATATTCTGTGATAATTTATTTATATTATGTGATTTTTGTTTTCCCGTTCCATTTTTGCACTTTTCAGAAAACAAAAGTCTAATAGAATGCCAAAACATGTCAAAAGTGCCCCGAATGCCGATGGGACCTTATCATTTCACGGCAACGATACAGCTATTAGCACCGATGTGACCAAAATAAACTAAATCAATATAGTTAATTTAGCTTGAAATTTAATGAAACTCTTTCCATCAGCAATTTCTTAAGTTTCCAGCCAGCGCTTATATTTTAATAATTTTCACACACCTATCATGGCCACCAGATTATTTTGTTGTATGAATATGTGTTATGGGTCAGTGTTTCAAAAGTAAGATTTATGCGTCATCTGAAAGCTGAATAAATAAACTTTTCATTTGATTATGATCGGACAATATTTGGCCGAGATACAACAATTTAAAATCTGGAATTTGAGATGCCAAAAATCTCAATACTGAGAAAATCGCCTAGCATATTACTTACAAAAAATCAAGTTTTTATACATTTATGGCAGGAAATATACAAAATATCTTTACTTAATAATTGATCTTTACTTAATATCCTATGATTTTTGGCCTAAAAGAAAAATGTATCAAGTTGACCCATACAATGTTTTTTTGTCTATTGCCAAAAAATATTTCATAAGGATTTGCAAAATAAAAAAAACATTTTATTCCAGTTTTACTCATTCTTGGATACACAGTATTTTATAATCCTGGCTATTGGCTATTTTTTCACAATTTACTGAATTTTACAGAATGTTCACCCAAACAATTTTCTTTCGCTCTTATTTTATAATTTACTCGCTCTCGTGTTATCCCAGATGTACTAAACTTACTTTCTTCACAAACAACGTTTAACTCATACTGGTCATTTGGATTCGTTTTATAACTTTGTAAAATAAAATAAAACTTTAATAAAGTGAATCATTTTTAATGGATCCTTTTTCGATAACACTTTTATTTATAAAACGAATGAAGAATTGACGTCACACATTTGGGACTGCATGATGGTGAGTAATTATTACTGAATGAGAGAAATTTCGACGTTTTAAAAATCACCGACCGGCAATCTTGATTGACAGTATTGGGTGAACTATCCATTTAAATAAATGAACAGATGTTTCAATTGGATTTAGCAGGATTTACTTTAAAAAGGTTTTCTCAAACAGCGTGCCTTCAGGTCATTTGGGCATCAAACCATCACAGGGGACATCAGATCACGACACCAGACTGGGTGGACATCTGCTGGTTCAGCTTTCATGAGAAGCCTGTCCAGCATCACCCTCAGATACCAGTTACACCAGTCGAACTCTAGCAAAAAATCAGGACCGTGTCAGAATTTGACCTCGACAAAATCCATACGCTGCTTTGTTAATAAGTAATCCTTGTGCAATATTTAAAAGAGCGTGTGAACAGAAAGCCAGAAATGCTTTTGTCTGCTTCGCTTTGTTAGCTTTTGTTTTATTGGAGTGAGTTTAATTTAACGCTAGAGAGTTTGTTTCCTTTATTAACGGTGGACTTGAGACCATGGAACACAATATACCATCGTTTTGATACAGTTGCCACGATTTTACCATGTTTTTTTTTTGTAAACTCATGGTATTGACAACTGTAATCAATACACCCAGAAAAACATGGACTGCGTCTGAAATCACATACTATGCCAGTTCGTACTGATTTAGCTACCTATGGACCGTTAAAACAGCTCGTTCTATATAGTATGTGTCGGATGTACTGAATCCGCCATGTTTTATTGTCATATGACCCACATGCTCAGTGGTAAGAGCATTGTGTTAACAACGCAAGGTTGTGGGTTGGATCCCAGGGGATTGCAAATACCTATGTATAAATGTATAGGATAATGCAATGTAAGTCGCTTTGGATAAAAGCGTCTGCCAAATGCATAAATGTACATTTTAAAAACAAAGCATTTTAAGTGTAAATGCCCCTTGAAAAGCGATAAATTTCTCGCCTACTATATAGTATAGAAGTAGGCGATTTCGGATGCACGGATGTTTATTTTTTGAGGGCATTTTGTTTATGTCCCAAATCGTAGTATGTTAAAAAGAGTATTCCAAAGATTCCTGGATGATCTACTAGTTCCTTTAGAAATTCGAAGTACAGAACGATGCACATACTCACCACGAGTAAGCGGCGTTTAGTGACGCTCTACCGCATTAATAAATTATATAACTCACGCGTCACTAAATTAACAAATGTAAGTATACAGTAAACATTACAAACAAAATAATGAATGTATAAATACCTTGGAAAAGAATGGAAAGAAGAGCTGATTTTGGTGTTTGTGATAGTTAATGGGCACAACGTTGTCTAGGCAACAACGGTCACTTCTGTTTCCTGTTAGTATGTCCCAGTGCTTGCATATTGCTTTGCTACACACTAGACTGTATATACTTTTTCATAACAAAAACACTACATACTTTCAGTGCACAGAATAACTAGGGGAATTGGGACTCAGCTTTACTCACTATTCCCCATGATACAGCACGAATCCACCGCTTGATTAGAATCACCTGGAGGAAAGTAAGATTCGTTAATACAACGAATGTCTGCGACAGTGCTGTCAAACGCAGGATATATTACCACAGTGTCCGAAATCATTTTTCATTCACTTTTTCCCCATATAGTGGACTATTTAGCATTCGCTATATAGGGAATCGTGCATTTGCGAGTTCAGACATAACAGACAAATTAAGTTGAGTTTTAAATTAACTGGAATATATTTTTCCTTATTATATTTATAAATATTGATGTTGTTTTGTAAGTTTGTGAACAAGCATCTGCCAAATGCATTAATATAAATGAAGATGGAGGAATGTAATAGACTATATAACATGGGGTTCACACCATATGCGAAGTAAGCGATTTGCGCAAGTAAATGACATATAAAGTTAACGCAAAAATACGTATAGATTCGAACTCGCGGCAGGCGGTGCGAATGACGTGAATCGGGCGCCGCGATTGCCGCGTAGGTGCGTCTATCTCGTCTTCCGCGAAGGTTGAAAATATTTGTCAGATCGCGTCACTAACAAAGTGATAAACAAGTTTATGCACAAAGGAGGTGTAAAAACACTATTATTTCTTAATAATAGGTCATTATTCTTACCTTACTTCTTGACTGACTCTCAAATGATTCGTTCTCCGATTCATCTGTCTAATCCCCTGCTTTCCTCTAGCCTAGTCTGCTGTGATTGGTCAGATGGTCTAGTCTGCTGTGATTGGTGTACCGCGAATGATGCTCACGAGCTACAGTGTTTGGGGGAGAAGAGTGAACGGGGAGTCCTAGCAAAACGTAGGCGGGGACTATATGTAGTGGCGAAAATCAGGACTGGGACGACTCGTTTGCGTGATTCAGAGCCGACTCCCTTTTTTCCAAGCCAATAACTTTATTATTCATTCACTTTCGGATTTACAACTTGGCAGACTGCTTATGTTCAAACACGGCAACATTACACACTGCATGAAATGTCATTTTCACGATCTCATGTTACGTACTCTTTAAAACATTGTTCAAACACAAATAAATTAAACTAGACACAATGTATAAAGGGAGTTTTTTCCTTTATGCTGTTAGAAATATTGTTGATATTTTGTGAGTTTGTGAACACTGAATGAATGTTGTACAGATGATCATCTGATGTTTTCAATCTTTTTGCAGGAAAAGCGTACGCTCCTGAGTTTTACTATGACACATACAGTCCGCTGTGGCAGAACAGACCGCGTGTTTACGGCTACAAGCTGCAGTGGACACAGATGAATCCTAACGCTGTGGACCGGATCATGGCATATCGCCTGGGAATACGACAGGTACAACTTTACATCATGGAAAAATGTGATTTTTTTGTGCTTTTATTAAATTTATGATTCAAACGTGTTGTTGAATTTTATAATATGTGCGTTTCTCTCTTAATTCAGCAATTCCGATGGCAAACTCGACACACGTTATGATAAATTACTGATCTTTGGAATTCTGATGCATCCGTTGTAATGAGACGTTAATGTTTTCATGCAGTTTGTCATTTATCTAAGAGTTACAGAAATGTTGTGTGCTGGCTCTTTGTGTAGAAATTACAATCATGAAACAATGATCAGATATATATTCGCATTTATTTCAAATGTGGTAAACAACCAAAGCCAGCGTTGAATCTAATCACTTTAATAAAGTCCTCGTGAACCGGAAGTTGCGATCGTTTTTACTTCCGTATTTTGACGCATTTCCGAGTGAAAAGGAATTTCGAATGAGAAAAATGGTGGGCAATGCTTTCCATTTCTTTGCGATTTGATTGGATGTATAAAAAGACCGATGCATTTTGAAATGGAACTGGCAGCAGACTGACAGTTGAAGGGGAGGAGTTAACGGATGCTCCGCCCAAGCCGTCTAACATCCATCATTCAAGATGGATAGTTATTTCAGGGTGTAAATGCATTTTCAGATTTTAACTGAAGATTATGAGGGTACACGAATTTTAAAAAGAGAACGACCCACATTGACAAACTATTTACATCAAATGCTGGAACATTTCATGAAAAATTGGAATTGTCATTTTTTATTTCACTGGGACTTTAAGATTATATCAACCTGTTTAATGTGTTCTTTTGTAATGTGCTTAAAGCTTGTTTTCTTCATTTTTAAGTTTTTTCCTGCATTGTTATGGAGTGTCGGTGTTGTCGTCAAGCTGCAGGTAAATGATGTACGAAGTGTTTCGCGTCCCCCGGTGAACTGGTTTGGCAGAACGTGTTTGAACAAGGTCAGGAAAGAGAATAAATAAATAAGCGGACGCCCGGATGCCGGGGATTGTGCCGCAACACGTCGAGCAGAAGTCAGAGATGTGAGGTTATTTTTAGCCCGGTGCCGTGGACTCCTCGCCGTTCCCCAGAATCATTATCATTTCCCCACAGCTCTGCCTTTGAATTAATTCTGAAGTCTCTGCGTTTCGCGGCAGCGTGAGGGAGGATTTTCTCTGGCTCTTTTGAGAGGCAGCTCGAAAAGAAACTCTCAAAAACCTCGATTGAAATGTAAGAATCACCATCACACAGGTTACAGTCCTCATGACGATTCACTTGCATCGACTGAATACATTTTCACAAAGATCCAAGAGAGATTTATAAGATTTAGATCAGTGTTTCATATATTATTGTACCGCATGTAGGTGCTTGACATTCTTTTGTGTGGTGTTGGTTATGATCAATGGAAAAAGACGATATTAGACAGCTACTGTAATGTTTGTGATCTGATGTGATCAGATTCTGCCGTTGTCGACACGTACTGTACAGCTGTCAGGTTGTTATCACACAAGATTAAAAAAAAATATTGTCTTACGTGAAACTGTTGTTATAAAAACTGCTTTGTTATTAGATTATTTGAGCCAAGCCTCAAAATGGTCCTATGGTGTGACTGTCAAACATGCTTCACTATATTAAAACTTTAGTAAATTAAAAAGCATAAAATGTTAATGAATAGGCATCCTTTTACAAGTGTCTGTTTAAGTAAATGGCTCTTCATCTTTTTTTCCTCCATATGTTTCTAAAAGTGTTGGAACTTGAGACATTTTGTCACTGAAAACCATGTCCTTTGCTGTGACATCACCCTGATTTTAAGTCGTGTAATTCCACAGACAACTTTGATTAGTTGAAGGATCCCATCTGAGGTCGTGTAACTGAAATATTTAGCACAGAATTCTTCAAATTTGTTACTTTTTTGGGACCACTATAAAAGTGGTTTGTTTTGTTGTCATTTGGTGCAAAACTGTATAATGTTGATGGGGAAAAATAATGTTCGTCATAATTTCATATTAAATAAATAACGATGTTTGAAAATAAGTTTCTAACAAAGAAGATACATTTCTCATGCTATTTGTTTATAATTAAAAATAAATCTAAATTCTTGCGATGTCACACCATAGGACACATTTATAGTGTTCATTTTAAAATACATACCCACACATATTAAATCATATATAAATTTGGATACTGTATATATATATATATGTGTATATATGAAGAGTTTGGTTCCAAAATGAAATTTGTTTTTAAACATTTTCAAAATTCATGTTTTTTATGATGTCATCATGTTTTATTGTGTTAATTTTTAGTTATTATGGCTTAAATCAAAACAAAACAACTGCAGTTTGATTGATATTAATTGGAATGCACAATAAAAAAACATGTTATTTCATTTTGGAACCAAACTCTTCATACACATATATATATATATATATATATATACAGTATACAGTAGTGTGCAAGTCTTAGACACATCAAGCCAGTTATTTATTTTGCTGTAGTGTATCAATAATAAATCAGTTCACATTTCCAGACATTTCTTTTGCTGTTATTTGTAATAATCCAGTGACGTTTTCACCATCGAATCTCTTTATTATTACACGAAGAAAGATAAAAAATCTGAATACACTCCAGAAGAACTGTGGCAATGTCTCCAATACGCTTGTGAATTCAATAACTCATGTCTGTATTGTATAATCCAGTGCATTAAATACACAGATAGTTTAGACTCTAAAATTCAAATTGAATTGGAAGTTGTTGACACTGGGACATCATTTATGCGTTTTACATTTGTGACCTGGACCATGCAAAACCAAAAATCGGTCATTTTGACCGTACAATGTATTGGCTATTGCTACAAATATTCCCGTGCTACTTATGATGACTGTTTTTGTGCTCCAGGGTCACAATTGTCCCGTTTTTCTCAAGATGTTGATGTATGTTCCCTGGGAATCAAACCCATGACTTATACGATGCTAACTCAGGAACACATTAGTTATCTGTATTCTTGTTTTTTCCTCGTTCTCTTCTCCAAGCCACCATCTCTTGCTTGCTCGATTGATCTGTGAGTCCGCTGTGGATCACGTTATAAGGGCCACGATCAATACTGTACCCAACAGACTGATCCCACACACATGCTACTGAAGAACCAGTCGTTTTCTGTTCTCTTTTGATCAGATCTAGAGATATCTGCTGTGTTTAAAACCAATAATTCCAGCCAAACATTGTTTGCACCAGAATCGCTTTTGCGTCGGACCTACGGCTCAGCAGAATCTGAGCGACTTTATTCTGATCAGGTAAGTAGGATTTGGCATCTTGGATGGTTACACAGACAGAGTTCGCTGAGCAATACCAACCGTTACCAATAACAAACAGCACTTTCTAATGTAGCTGAGTCGAGGGTGTTGATGGACAGGAATGAGCGAGATCAGATTTGAGAACGTGATCCAATCAGCTCTTGTCTTTTTCTTCCAGACTTTGTTGTTTGTGTGAGGCATCCCTCCGTCGACAGAGAATCTCCTCACGTCTGCATGCTTAACATCACGCCGTCTTTGCGTTCTGACAGGAAACCAAAGCCGTTTATTTTTCCTGAAGACCATCGACTTTCTTGTCTGTGCCGTCAACCCTGACTGCGGTAAAATGTCAGGGCGCACAAGGTCGCTGTCCTGCCACTGATTTGGCCACTTTGTCTCATTAAATTGGCCGACAGACACCTTTGAATCCACGGCGACAGGTGCGCGGGGGTCCTGACAGCTGGTGTGACGCTCATTTCTCTCCTTCAGACAGGACAGCAGAGGTGGTGGGAACAGGAGATTCCGGTGGATGGAAACATGCAGAAGGGAGAACTGATCACTCACAATCTGACGGAGCTCATCAGACCCGAGGCGTACTTGGTTCGACTGACGCCCATCACACGGTTCGGAGAGGGAGACTCTGCCATCAGGGTTGTTACCTATAGTAGTAAGTGCGACACTTTTGTCATTTTGCAAACACAGTATGTGCGTGCGTGTGTGTGTGGCCTGGGTAAACCCTACATTGTTGGGATCGATAAAGAATAATCTTGGATCTAATTTTATTTGATTTACTTTATTGGTTATGTTTTATATCTATGTCTTTCTATACATTTAGAGTTGAATAGACAACTTTGGAAGACACTGCACAAACGTTTGAACAAAATAACACCAACAGAATATTTATAATCAAGTAAAAATGCTCAACAAATATCTTTTGAAATAAAAAAATAAAAGAAGTAATGAAACAAAACGATAAAACAAACAAAACAAAACAAAACAAAACAAAACAAAACAAAACAAAAAAACAAAACAAAACAATACAATACAATACAATACAATACAATACAATACAATACAATACAATACAATACAATACAACAGAATACAATACGAAACGAAACGAAATGAAATGAAATGAAATGAAATAAAAACAATAAAGTAATAGTAAAGTAGGCTATAAATGGCAATATGTCTATGAAAAGTTTGACTTTATTATAATATTATTTAATATAATATTATTTATATTTTTAGGACCTTACTTCAGAACTGTTATTTGTATTAACACCCATGAAATTCATTCTATCACGGATTCTTTATATAATTTTTTAATGATTCCATTAAATCAGTTAGGTTTCATTGTGTTATGGATCTAGATTAAGTTTTCACTTTCTGGGTTACTCCTGCTGGACTCACATCACTTCAACCGAATAGATCAATCATAATGCAACAAATACTGAATCCCGCTTAACATTACAACGTCTATCATAGACTATTTTTTTGTTACCTCATGATACTTCAATGTTGAGAACCATTAGTTCAGGATTTGTGAGTTCTTCTGCTTGTTTGAATTATTAGTTGAATTTTTTATAAAATCGTTAATAATTCAGCCGTGCTGTTGCTCACAAAGAATAAAGAGATTTTATGATGCAATGCGCAACTTCATTTCAGCAAATGTTGTGAATGATGATGTAATATTTCACATGTAAATGAGTTAGACAGTCATTTATACACAGAAGTCTTAAAGTGACAGACCTGACAGTCATTTGCAGGAGTCTGGTTTTTCTTTTTCTTTGAGGGTCGACTGCGCTTGAGGCGTTGTGAGTGGTTATTCAACAAAGTAAAATCAACTTTTACTTTGATGTGACCTAAAATGGGATCGGGATCTGGAGCAAAATATTTTTTTCATTGACGGTCAATGTTTGCAAATATTTCATGAATTTCTAGATATATAATAATAAACAAATGTTTATAGACAATAGCGTAACGGTTTTGTCCTCTTTGTGCTTTTAATATCACTGTTCAGGATAGTCAGTGAAGAAAATGTTTTCTGTTTGGATTACATAAGAAACTTGTTCATTTCTTTCTGAAATATATTGAAATTGAAAGGATGTTGTTTAATTGAGTCGATATGATGTCCTATATAGACTTCTGATCTGGCTCATGTTCTGCAATGAAGAATTAGGAAAATGATTTTATGAGTCAACACATCATTTGGCATTTGTCTGAAAGACTCAAATACTTCCTCTCTGTGAAGTGACACGGGCCGTTTATTGTTTGAGCTGTCAGAAATGTTTGATAACACATGATTGTCTAACGGTTGGATTTGTGTCACCAAACACCAAAGCTTTCACACATGTACACAGCATGAGCCTTTTAAAGGACGACTAAATCCACCTTCACAATAAGTTCCAGCGCTCTGTTTGTTCTTTATCTGAAAGCTTTTAGCTGTCGATGTGAGCTAATCTGCTTGAAATCTGCCCTTTGCCGCGACGGAAATCAGGTTTTCCATCAGACGGTCTTATTGTGATACGATACCACAATATTCATCCGCCAATAATGAAACTAAAACAGAGAGCTTTAAGGGTCAGTTGTAAAGAGTTTCAGCTAAACATCGGTCACACAATAATATAAATGTTTATAAAAAGCATCTTAAAGGGATAGTTCACCCAAAAATGAAAATTCTTTCATTGCGTTGACTAACATGAACTATAAAGTATTTTAACATTTATTTATCTTTGTTTTGTTTTGTTAATGCCAATACAATTGTTCTTGTTAGTACATTTAACATTAACTAATAATAGGTTACAACTTAAAATGTGAAGTGTATTAGTAAAATAAACATGAACCAAGATTAATAAATGCTGTAAACAATTTTTTTTTAGTATTGTATTGTTAGTTCATGTTAGCTAATGCATTAATAGATGTATAGAAATTAGGAAAAGAAAAACAGATTGGCGTTGGCATTACTAACTGTGAAAAAAAAAAATGAACATTTTTAGCACTTTTATGAAGTCACAGTAAGTGTCCTCATACAGTAAATGGTCACATATGCTTAAACAAGCATGTAGAAAGGCCTAAAAAGCTTGTTTCTGATCCAGTGTTGTCGGACACATTTGCTTCGAGCTGATTGGAGATTAGTGGAGTAAATGGAGTGTGTTAAAATCAATTCTTTCAGAACACACAGCGTTACGTGAATCACTCGGCAGTAACTCAGTTTGGTGGTTTAGCGGATGCACAGGATCTATTCAGCGGGACAGAAATCGATGATTGAAATGCTCATGCACCTTCCCGACGGTTGAGAATGTTTATATTCCACGTGAGAAAAGAGGACTAGCGCTGTTACCGTGCTGTCTTTGGATGGAGCGTTCTTGTTTTCTCGCTTGCGACAGTATGTTGAGCAATGAACCTGTGATGGAATGAGAAGAGTTCTGTACATTTTGATATTTAACATTTAGATACAAAATTGGCTTTTTAAATACATGTTAGACATGTGAGTTTCCGATCTCTGATGAAACACAATTGTTTTATTCGGTCGCTGCTCCATTTCTAAAGCACAACAGCAGCAGAAATGAGACGGAAACGGCAGCGTCTCTCAACATCTGCTGTCTGTTTCTGGATTCATTGCTGCCGTGTGATCTGTGCTCTTGTTGACGATCAGCCGGATCATCTTCTTACATCAGTTACCGGGACACGTTAATGTGAAAAGCAACATTTCCTGAAATTACATCACATCCTCGTGTTGACGGTAATGAATTCGTGTTCCACTTAAAGATGGCGGTCAGTTCTGTTTGGGAATATAATCGAGACGGTTAAGCTTGGGGGAATTTGGTTTGGCATGAAGCGCCGGGATTAGTGGAGACTAAAAGCGTTTTTGATCATGTTCCTTTTGTCGCGCGTGTTTTGACGGTTTCTTCTGATCACAGTTAAAGATGCGTCCGTCTGTCAGACTGAATAAATCTGATCTAATGATCTTAAACCGATCTGATGATGGAAAACAGGATCTTCTTTTGATGTATTACGTGACACACCCGGAAACCCGACTTCATTGGGAACAAGACTATAAAAGTTACTTTAAAGATATACAGCAGAAGCGTTCACAACGTTTTTTCTGTCTTTAAACACAGTGTTTCTCAAAATAGCCAATCACAAATTATGTCTAGAAGTTTTAAAGGTACAGTAACAAAACCAGTTCAACTTTTTCCAAATAGGTTTGAACTTATAATCGTTTACTAACAAATAAAAATGTAAATTTGATCTCTTTCCGTGTTTAATTCATGTGTTTATCTTTTCTCATTACAGCTCCTATCAACCCACATCTGAGTAAGTATTTATTTACCTCTACTCTCTCTCTCTCTCTCTCTCTCTCTCTCTCTCTCTCTCTCTCTCTCTCTCTCTCTCTCTCTCTCTCTCTCTCTCTCTCATTCATTAGTTTGTTTGGTTAATTGTTGCCAAACAAATAGGCATATAAAACATAAGGGCTCGTTCTTAATGGTTATCGTGGCCAAAATAATTCACAATGACGGTATTAACACAATATCTATTTTCAAAGTCATCTTTCATTTTGTGTATTATACTTTTATTGCCCAACAAATTACAAGTGCAAAGATTAGTGCATTGATTCTCAAACTGGGGTCGTGGCCCTCAAGATGAATCCAGATGTGGCCACAGATTTTGTGGAATTTAATGAAATGTAGGATTTATTATAAATTTTAGGCAATATAACATCAAAGAAATAAGAGCACCAACCAAAGAATTGATGTTCTAGCACTGTATAATTGAATATGTTTAGGGTTTCATTAAAATTCGAAGCTCAAGATTGTACGTTTTTATTTGGGGGGGCCGCAATGCGATGCACTCCACTTACGACGAAAACGTTTGAGAACCACTGGATTAGAGAGCTTGTTACCATTGTGTAAACATTCAACATTGAAGTAAAATTGAAAGCTATCAATTGGACATTTATTATGCTTTTAAAAAACATCCTGTGGTTTGGTATCCCAGTATATTGTTTTGATATGGCGAGATGTTGCGGCAGCGCCTCTTCTGTCCTTCCTCTCATTCCCCTCATTACTGTCTCTCTCATCCCGTCTCATGCTCACGATGAGCTCCCGAGCTCTCGCGGTTGAAGTGGCATTAGCTGTGCCGCCGGGGTAAAACCTCCATTTAAATTCTCATGCGTGCAGCGAGTTCAGGAGTCGAGAGGCAGCGGCCCTCTGACGCCCATAAATCCCACTTACTCCAAACACTTGAGAGGCTCGTGATGCGAAGGTCACGGCGCTCGCCTTCTTCAGATTTTAATAGAATCAATGAATATTTATCAACAAACAACACCTGCTGAATGTTAATGGCTTTACACCGTATCAGTCATCAGAAGAGGGTTCAAAAATCTGACACGAGATTTTGTTTGTCATTGGTTTGTGTTAAAGGAATCATGAATATTCTGTCGTTACTTGCTCGTGTTGTTTCGAATATGATTGACTTTTGTCACTGTTTTACATAATTAGAAACGCCCTGACTTTTACATTTTTTTGACATTTTTAAGCTTGAAAGCATTCGCCAAATTCAGTTTTGTCGTATGGAGACTTCAACATCTTTTGTCTCGCAAGAGTAAATGACGACAGAAAAAATGTTGGCCTGCGCAGTTTCTTTAATTCCTGACATGATCGTCTCTCTTGTTTCTCTCAGAGGAGTTTCTTTGTAGTTTTGAAGAGGATCCCATCTGCATGTTCACCCAGGACAAGAACGACGACTTTGATTGGACGAGACACAGCGCAGCCACCCGTGACACTAAATACACCCCGAACACGGGGCCCAGCGGAGACCGCAGCGGATCTAAGCAGGGTAGGTGTCTGGTACCCGTCAGCCGACAACCCCACCCCATTATAAAATCATCATTTTGTCATAAGAGGTTTATCTCCGAACCGTTCCCGGATGGAAAGTTCTGGAATTTTGCCACCGAGCAACTTCTAATCCTCGTGTTGATTTCCAAGCGTATCTTAAATTGCATTCACATCCGCCCGGGTTCCAATTACCGCTCTGAGCAATTTCGTTCGGATGAAGTTTGGCAAATGAGCTTGTCTGTTCCCAAATTGAGACAATGCCCCCCCGGCAGGCGATGGCGCGTGTGAAGAACCAGGATGTGCCGCACGGCCTCCGTTTCATTGACACGTGCACAAAGAAGCTTTGATAGCGAGGAGAAACTCCGGAGGGACGGAAGGCCGGTTATCTTGTCCTCTGTGGGAGAGCCGCTCGTGTAAATAATACATTGGCTTTAATCATCCTAATGCTGTCCGACTGTCGGCCGTTTCATTACCGTCAAGAGTCCTACAGAGAGTTTAATTATCCGTGATCAAATTCAAGAGGAGGAATTCTGTTAGATTTTGGCTGGAGGCTTTTCACTGAGGACAGAAGAAACATACATGTGCCGAGATCTGCTTTCTTCACCCAAATGTGGTGCACCCAAAAACCAAGCCTTTATTTCAAGATCTTGCCGGATGTAGGATATCACTTTGCTGGTTTTTAAATGTTGTTATACATGCTCTCGCGGTTTATTACCCTGGCGTGTATTACATTTTAGTCTCCTTCACAGGTTTCTACATGTACATCGAGACATCCAGACCCCGTAAAGAGGGCGACACGGCACGTCTCTTGAGCCCAGCGTTCAACGTCGCCCCCAAAAACCCTCACGGCATCACCAACCCACCGGTGTACTGCTTCACTTTCTACTATCACATGTATGGCAAACACATCGGTGAGACTTCACTTCAGTACTTTTCCATCAAGTAGCAGAATTTCTTTTTAGTCAAATGCCTAAGAAGGGCCATTAAAATGATAGAAAACCACATAGTAGCAAGTCTTATACACAATACATGTTTTCATTTTCATTGTATTATTTCCTGCCATCCTACTAAAGCAAAATATATCAATATAAAAGATAAAAAAACATTTACTGTGAGGCATTTCATGTGTTTATGAAAAGAAGTTTTACAATTATTGATGTTTTGTTTGGCAAATATCCAAAGCTTTATTTTTTTATTTGCGATGTACTGCATATTTGGAGGCAATTTTAGTTTTATAAATATTTTAAATTAGCTTTTATTTTTAGATTTTTTTGGGGGGTAAAGGTTTTATCAATTTTGTTATATGCCTATATGTTGCTATATGACAATAATTATTTTTTATTTTTGTTTATTATTAGAATTTAAGTGTCTTAAACTTATTCGGGTAACATTTCAATTTTTTGTTTAGTTTTTCCAATCATTTTTTTGGCAAAAATGTTACTCAATTTTAATAAACAGAAGCGTTTTCAAAGTTTTAATTTAAGCGAACAAATAACCTTGTTTTGAGGATTTTATTTTCTTTGTTTTTCACATTACACCCAATTAGACAGGGCTGCCAACTCTTATGCATTCGACTCACGCAATTGACTGTTTTCTTACGCTCTCACGCCATTTTATTCTGTGGTATAAAAATCTGTGAAATAAATGCTAAAACGCCAATCTGAATTTTAGTGCTGCACATTTTTTTCCTTAGCAGTCTAGCAGTGGACCTCAATGTCAAAATAAGGTCGGTGGCCATTGGCCAATCAAATGTAAGAAGGCAGGACTTCTGAGCATTTGTGGGGACCAATCAAATCAAAGAAGATAGTTAAGGTTCGACTGCAACGCACGACCTTACTAGCTAAACATTCAATATTTAAAATTTAACAATATAAATGTTGAGCGATAGTATCCACTGATGCAAAGTACAAAACGTTGTTTTAAATGTAAAATATGTAATTTACGTGATTCGTGTAATGTAATTCGCAATTGTCAGTGTGACGAGACAAGAGATATTAATGGAGGCGTTTTTCTGCGTTTTATTACGGATACGATTAGGAATAAATGTGTTCATATTAAACTGCGTGGCTTTAAAGTCATTTTATAGCATTTACATTTGCAATGCATTATTTATCAATACATTAAACAAACACGTTTTCTTTATTTTAGTTTCTTTATTCCTTTGACAAGATCTCTCAAGACAAGTGTCTACAGACTCTATAAGATGAATCCATAGCTGCGTCACAATTCGAAGGCTGTGGTTGTTGTTCACGTCATTATTTCAGGTTTTATTTCAGAAAGGCAACTGCTACATTTCAAGGTAAGTGATGACTATGGGAAAATGTGGTTCCCATGGCCAAACCAGTTGAGAACCACTGGTTTATATCACTTCACCTGCCATGAGGTCAGAGTTCATTAATGCGACTCTCTTCAAAGTTCGTCTTTGGAGTTCTTTCTCTTCGAGTTTGTTTACCGGCTTAAATCTCAGAGCTCCAAGCAAACACTCGCGCCTGAGAAATAAGGCTGTTCTGTGGGCAATAGACCCTTCATCAAGTCCGACAACACCTTATTCATCTCGTAATGAGACTCTTTTCCTCATGGGTGCTCTGGATGGAATGTAAGAAGAATGAGAGCATGTTTAGTAATGCGTTGGTGTTTGGAGACCCTACGGTCGGCATCGAACACCGCTTCAGCATCTCTGGTGGTAGTGTTTTGTTTCGCCACGAAATGACTTTCCTTGTGTTACACAGACTTGGTTACTTTGACTTTTTTATCAGACGCTTTTATCCAAAGCAACTTACACAAGCTAGGAGAGCAACGGATTGATTCAGCTTGTAAAAGTTTTACAAAGCCGTAACAGTAGTTTAGAGAAAGGCACGCTTTAAATAAATACATTAATACAGTGTGCATAAAATAAGTTGTGGAACAGATGGGCTTTAAGCTGTTTCTTGAGCATTATGATAGAAACAGCAGATTGAGTTAATGTTTGCTAATAGGTTCACAGCCCAAAAAGGAAAATGCTGTCATCATTTACTCGATCTCAAGTTGGTCCAAATCTGTTTACATTTCTTTGTTCTGATATTTGGAACGATGCTTGTAACCAAACAGTTCTTGGCCTCCATTGACTACCGTAGTCAAATTAAGATATTTTGAAGAATGTACACTTCTGGGGCGCTTTTGACCACCGTTGTCATCTTTCCTACTATGTTTGTCAATGGTGGCCAATCAAGAAAATTCAAAGAACAAAGGAATTCATACAGATTTGGAACATTTTCATTTTTGGGTGAACCGTCCCTTTAAAGTCGCTCTTGGAGGAGAGTTTTTGTGTTGGATGTCGCTGAGGTTAACTGGTAAATGAATGGATTGAGTTTTTTTGTCTCACAGGTACACTGAATGCTTTTGTGAAGCAGAAAGGTCAGTCGACCTCAGACACGG
Organism: Triplophysa siluroides; assembly: GCA_006030095.1. Classification (NCBI taxonomy): domain Eukaryota; kingdom Metazoa; phylum Chordata; class Actinopteri; order Cypriniformes; family Nemacheilidae; genus Triplophysa; species Triplophysa siluroides. Next base: position 1,773,516 of record VCII01000713.1, read on the forward strand.
GGCCAGTGTGGTCCCTCAGCGGGAATCAGGGAGAGCGCTGGAAACAAGCCAAAATTACTATACATCCAGTTTCCACTTTCCAGGTGTGTCACTTACGCTTCTCTGTGTTTACACAATCATGTGTTGTATTCATATTCTTACGTATAGAATAAAACAGCTTCTAAATGCTCATTGGTAAGTAACTGTGGTCCATTTTTTAGAAGCACCTGTTCACCTTATGTCCCACTTTGTCCACCATATGTCCCACACTGTCCCAACATTTATTTCATATTACAAGCCTTCCATTTGTATTATCATAGTTTTACTACAAATACTATGGTTAATTTGCAGTTACTTATGATCTAACATTCTGTCATTTATTTATGTTCATGTCATTTAAAAACTGTATTTGACTCTTTCTTCAGTGCAACACAAAAGAAGATATTTCGAGAAATGTCTCTGTGATTTTGTGTCTATACCGTGCAAATCAATGGGGTTCAGTGTTGTTTGGTTACCGACATTGTTCAAAATATCTTTTTTTGTGTTCGACTTTTCAGTGTTTCCTGAACTATCCCTTTAAATCATTTACGCTATGTTTGTGTTCTTAAAGGAACAGCTTCCTAAACAAAAGCAAACCCGTTCATATCATATCTGTTAAATATTCACCAATCATTTTTAACGTTGCATAAATAAGAGAAAATGGACATTATGATGATATTGACTGTTTTTTATATTTATATTCTGTCTGTATGGACTCAGATCATTTTCGAGGGAATTCGTGGTCCAGGGATCGAGGGCGACATTGCCATGGACGACGTCTCTCTCGTGGAGGGGGAGTGTCCCGACCCTCCGTCCAATCGTATGTATTAAACATGCGTCTCCGTGGTAACCGGCCCATAATTGCGTGCGCACCAGCAAGCGCAATTTTGTCCAGGAAAGCTCAGTAATTACACCGACAAACAGCCAGAAAACAGAAATGAAGGCGGGTAATTGGCTGGAATTGACAGGGCTGATGGTGACAGAGAAACGACAGAGAAAGGTTTTTTCAGTGTGTGTGTTCAGTGGGAAATCTGTTTCATGCCGAACCAAAATTAGCATTGAAATCATGACGTGAAGTCATTTTTAATTATTATCATCATTAAGCAGAAACACCGCAGGGCTTTTCATCAGTCTTATGTGTTAGCGATGTCGAGTATTGATCTCTTTCCTGAGGTTTCCCAGAGACTCTCTGACTTCACAAATACGTGTGCATCCTAAAATATTAAAAACTATAACTATCTTACATCTCTCTCTTTTTTTAACAGCTATCAGAGGAAGAGCTCCACACAGAGTCTTCAGTATATGGCCATTGTGCGTCACGCTATTTTTTACCCTGTTCTTTCGTCAGAGGTGACGTTCCACATGGGAAAGACTGGAGACGCGTCCCTAAATATTTGATCACCAAAGATTCATGCATTCAGACTGCTGAGAGCTGCAGCGCCGGATCGACGTGGAATCAATTCACGACACAAGAACAAACCGACACGGAAAAGTAATACAGATTTGCCAACGTCTCTGTGATGAAACGACGCCGTCGAGTGTTTTAGCACTGACCCGAGAACAGTCTGAAAAGCACAATGACGACTTCAACATACGACTGTAAAGATTTCCTTGAGAAGAAGCGAGTTTCGCCAAAGGGATTTCTTCCACGCTGTCTGTTATCGGATCTTTTGTTTGGATTCAGTTTTCTTCTTCGGGCGACGAAAGGATTTCACACCCGGCTCCTTCTCTTATACTTACCCCGACGTCTGCTTTCGTTTTATTCTTGTTATTTGGCTTGGTGCTTCAAAACGCAAATAAAACGCTGGTGAAACTTTGCTTTTTACCCCGACACGAGTAGCAGCCTGTATTCACCACACTGTGCGCACGTTCCCCGGCAGCAGACCGCGACTGCGTCAATGTTCGCCTTCCGTCCCAGAGTTTCTGCCATTATAAAAAGTGCCTTCAGGTTATAAACCCATCTGTGAACCTGACCATCAAACATCCATGTTTCTAACATCATCTATGGGCTATTTTATACGCGTTTGTATTGCCCCTCAAGTGCTGGGACACGGAAGACGCAACCGTGATGGTCGCGTGCGAACAAGCGGCTCGTATCGACGATGTTGGGACCTGCGTGATGCCGGCTGGTTTCTGCCGTACGAGTCAATGGCCGCCGAGCGTCACCGAGCCTGCAATCCATCTCGACGCTTCTGTAAAGAAAATCAAGTGATAATCAATAAGGGAAAGCAAACAGGCTTTGAAAGGAAGAGATGAGATCGACCCGGAACTGCAGTTCATAAAGTCACCTGTCATTTATATACGAGACCGAACAATGCAGAGAGAGAAAAAAAACTAATATTCATAATTATTTTATTACTCTATCCAGAATGTGTTTCAGCTTTTACACACAAACTGTGGTGTCGTCTACCTGAGCGCTCGACCAGACGGTTTTTAATAGCGATGTTGTAAAAAAACAAACAGAAAGAAAAGATTTACGTACGTTGTGTTATGAAAATGTTTTGACAAGCTGTGTCGCGTTATTTCTTATTTACGTTGAAATGTTCGACCGATCTCACGTCGTTTCCCTTGCATTGCCGAAATATCAAAAACAGGCAGAAATACGCTGCGGCGGTTTGTAATTGTACATCTTGTGTATGTGAAGCGGCTCTGTTCATTGACATTTATATGACATGTTTTCCGTATGATTCAAGGAAGCACAACAAGGATTCAAGCGTTTCAAATGCACATTTTCTTTCACAAATCATGTATGTGACCGTTCCTCTGTGAAGCCGGGTAAATGAAATTCATCTTGGAAATGGAAAGTGTGTGAACACTGTGTCTACACCTGCATGACATCATCATGAGGTTGTGTGCGCTGGAGTTATCACGTGTGTAGCGTCTCAGCATCCGCTAACGTGAACCAATCAGCCGAGGTCACACATAAAACAAACACGATTGTTATTAATTAATAGCTGCAATCTGTAATAAACAAAAATATGTTAAATGTACAAAAAATAATCGGTTTTGAAAACTCTCCTCTTACTTTACACCGATTCGCAACGGCTTATGTTAATATTTTATAAATCGAGTTTTTTTGTAGGAGTAACCTGCAGTTTTGTTTTAGTGATGATGATAGCGAGGCAAAAGTTACAAATTGCAGCTTTGAAATTGACATTTCCGGATATATTATGTTATTTATTATAACGGTGAGACATTGTTTATCTATAGAAAGAATATAATGTATAGCACACAAAATTAATTTCTTTGTATTTTTGTCTTGTTTTCCAGTAAATGTCTGAAAATTCTTATTGTTTACCTGAGAAGTAAAACGGCCTAACTCTGGTTTCTGAAAAATAATGTAGTTTATATCAAGCATAGTTTAAATAAAAAAACTAATGAAGATTATGTGAGTTTATGCTTAAAACATGCACAAATATTTGCCAACCGGGTAAGAAAAATAAACTTGAATTAAATACTTTTCTTACCCAGTTGGCAAATATTTGTGCATGTTTTTTTTAAGCATAAACTCACTTAATTTTCAGAAAAACTACTTGGAAGTATATATTAACTTTATCTAAATGTATCTTGATTTCAGAATATTTCGAAATATGTACTGCCAAACAAGACAAAAATACAAGAAAAGTAAAAAATGCAGTTTAGGTATAAAGAGGTTAAACTTGATTCGAGGTTATGGAAAACAGGCCAAAAATACTAAGTAGGAAATTTGTTTCTGCAGCCCATTACTGTCTGGGAAATAAAAGTGAAACAGAAGGTTTGTATACTGAGATCATAACACAACAGATATGTCTTCAGCGTGCACAACACTGTTTATTATATAGAGAGTCGTCCAGTTTTCTGTTGTTCCTAATGTAGACACGGTCTGAAGCCTCTGAATGACCCTCTTTTTACCAAATTGCAACTAAACGTGTTTGTACCTCAGTGGTGGTTTCATAAACATGTATTATTCTCTCATCGGTGACCGAACGCTGAGAAGAGGTTAAGAACCGCCGGTCATGAAGTGTCTGATCATAATGTACAATTTCCTTCCAGGTGGCCAAAAAAACAACTTTCAATTTGTGACCTCTCAGCGAAGCAGCGGGAGGTTAAAGCTACAGGACGCTGAATGATGCGGCATGCAGGCAATTTCCCACTGATGATTATTATAGTATGGCTTTCACTGGAACAGGTCACGTATATGTGTGCAGGTATATGCAGTGTACTATCGGTCAGCACACGGTGACCAAAAACATGTGAAATCAGAGTAGAATGATTGACGCTCATATTTCTCACGGATGTTCTCTACTGTCATTGGACGATGTGACAATGAAAAATATGCTTCTCTTAAAATAATCCACATTGTATCCTGACTTAAGTGCGAACCAATATACCGTTTTTACATTCATTACACAAGAGTTTATTTTAACACTTTTTACACTTTGTACAATAAATGTTGTCGTCCAGGGCTAGGCAATATATCATGATGTCAACAGATCCATAGCTTGGGTCAAAATTCTGCCAGAAACTGTTAATATTTGACCCAACAATGGATTAAAACCACCTGCCATTTTGGGTTGAAACAAACCTTTGGCTTTATACCATTTTGTCCCTTTTTCAATATCATGATGATGGTTATGGTTGTTGTATTTGGCCATTATGTTAATCTGATGTCAGTTTGAGTTTCACATTTCTAACGTCCCTTGTCTTTAACTTAAAAGAAAGTTCACCCCAAAATCTAAATTGTGTTAATTTTTACTCACCCACATGACGTTCAACATGTTTTAAGACCTTCCGGCGTCTTCGGAACACAAATAAAGACATTTTATGGACATCCGAGAGATTTCAAGACCTCCTCATAGACATCATGGTTATAGTTGTTGTCATCGTGTAAGACATCGTGAAATTGGAACATCCGCTCATTGTGGCTCAACTGAATTTTTCTCTATGTGCGAAAAACAAACCATGTGACAGAGGAGAATATATCGAATAAACTCCTTATTTTGGTTTGCTTTTCGCACATAAAGTATTCTCGTCGCCTCAAAAAAATGTAATTGAGCCACTTTGAGTGGATGTGGGTGAATAAAAAAAAAAAAGATTTTGAGGTGAACTTTTCCTTTAAAGATCGGGTAACACACATAGTTGCTGCCAATCTCATATTAATCTTGAGCACATTAATCCCTTCCTGTTTTTTACATTATGCACAGACACGCCGATTGCCAACAAAACAGACACATGACTTAGTTTGACTTGCCGCGTGAAGGTCATGTCCGGGATCTTTTAGCACTGGGTCCGCGCCATCTATCAGTTTCAAACGATCTCCAAATCCAGTGTTATATACACCGTTTATATAACATTCATCACAGAAATGCAGTGAGCAAACAAACACACACCCCTCACTATCGCAAGAGTAACAAGCTTCAGCCCCACAGCGCAGCCAATCATCTTAACGCAGCACGGACAATCTTGATAAGCGGGTCTTCCTATCGCTTGCTGGTTGGTGCGTGGGTGTGCTTTTCCGGGAGAATTGCCCAATAAAAAGAATAGGATCCCGGTTTCGAAACATGGATCCAGATTTATAAAAAACTTCCGAAACAAGTTGGAGTGCTGGGGCAGTGTTTCGAGTACAGAAATACTACATCATACATCCAACTCGTTTTTTTAACAAGTTAAGCATGAGAAGCCAACACGTTCAACAGCGTAAAGAAGTCAGAATGCATGAAATAGCACGTTACCCGGTCTTTAAAAATATATATGTGCTTAACATTGCTATTTATGAAAGGTGTTGGTATATTGTTAAGAAACCTTTTTCATTTGTCTTCCTTGCAGTTATTGTATTTAGGAAAAGTGTGGAAATTGTAGCTTTCTAGTGTTTTTATATGATTTATTTTCATTGCAAAGATTCAGACATTTAACAAATGGTCAATGGCTGACAAATATCCAGAATTTTTATGACATATTGCCCAGCCCTGATGTGCTTAAAAAATGCTGAGAAAGTCTGTTGAACTGCTGTTAAACGTAGTGTTGTGTGGCACCCAATTTTATTGTGGTGGATATTCACTTTAAATTTAAACCACATGCTGATGTGATTCAGAAATCAGTCACATCACAGCGTTAACACACATCTGTGAACTTCAGCCGTCACCGGTCTCTGAGACATTTTACTGTGATCACATCAGATCAGAAAATAAAATAAATCAACCTTCTGCTCAACCCAGAATCTCACAAATACAGCTGTGGAAAAGATTAATTTCAAAATTATTTTTTGTTTTTCGGAATTGACTATTTATGGGTACGCATTAAGAAAAAAATATAATTTTTGTTTCATTCTGTGAACAATTTATCTCCCAAATTTCAAATAAAAATATAAGCATTTATTTGCAGAAAATGAAAACTGGAGAAACAGGTGAAAATAACAGAGAACTTGCTCTGTATTTTTTAAGACCTCAAATACGGCAAACACTGTAAAACAAGATTGGTTCAACTTAAAAAAGTAAAATAAAATGTACCTGGTCGCCTTAAGTCAACTTAAAAATATTAGTCAACTCAACGAGTTCAATCAAGTCAACTAGAAATTTGTTGAATTCTCTACATGAAAAGTTTTGAAAATTTGATAACCATCTCACAGTTTTCATGTGTCTTGTCATGCTGTCAGTCTTTCACATTGCTGTTGGATGACTTTATGTCACTCCTTAGGTTTGATTTTGACGGAATTCAACAGACACTGGACTGGAATGACCACAATGCATCTAGAAATGATGATTAAATGAACATTTGGAATGATCTCTTAATTTTTTCGGCGGCTGTATATTTGTTGTATATTTGTTTCAGCACATTATAATTTTCAGAGACGCAGATGTCTGCGGCACACTTAAGAAACTTGAAGGAAGTTGCGAGGCTCAAATGTAGTTCATGGTGAGGAATGCTGATGTTTGCAGTGTTTGTGCGCTGGTGTTCTGGCCTCCTGACATTGATTAAATCACAGTTTTTGTGTGTTTTTGCTTTGCAGTATGCAGAGAGGATGTTGTAAACGCCGCATTGTGTCGCAGCACATTTTCAATAAGCTCAACTTTGTCACATCAGCAGTGGTCATCCTCTCAAAACACTCTCATGAAAATTAATTTTACAGAATCGCTGTGTGTTCTTTCTACTGAGCAAAATCGCATGTATGTGTGTGTCAGAAGACAGTTCTGTGTTGGTCGTACAGTCATTCTACTCTGATTTGAGCTCAATATCCAATAATGTTTCTTATCACTGTATTTCTTTGGATTTATTCTCCATTTTGTGTCATTCTTGCAACTAATGATGAAAAATAAAGAAAGCTATTTTACAATTGTGTGACTTCAAAGTCTTTCTGTGTTACTGGAAGAGTTATGTACAGCGGCCCAATGGATGCTTAAGTCACACAAAAATCACAAAATGGCAACGTGCAGTCGGTTTTGATCAGCTGATGTCAAGGTACTGTGATACCAGTCATAGTAAAACTTTGACACTAAATCCTGTTGATGTTTTTGTGATTGTGATTTAAACACAGAGGCGGCAGAGACTGTTCTTCTGTCTGATGTTTGTGATGTTTTGTGTCCTGCATGCGGATACGGTGAGATTTCATTCTTTTATGAGGTGGACACGCTTGTTTTCTGACTATTGCTGCCTGCAGGCCGGTCCAGCCGTGTGTATGTGTGAGAGAGAGAGATTCAAAAGAAATGTTTAGATACACTTTCACAACATGATATCATATTTTGCTGTCTGTCTGTAACTCATGAACTCTTGTGTGGTGTTTGGACCCGTTTTCAATGTTTTCAATCATATAAAAAAAAACAATTCTGACATTTATATATATTCATATTCAACATAAGACCATGATACATTATTTTAACAAACAATTTTGGCTGTATGTGATTTCATAAATGCGACACGGGTAAATGAAAAATATTAATCTGTTTATTAAGTTTGTGGGATATATTTATTTAGCCAATTTTTTACAAGTGTAATGGCCGTATTGGTTTTAAAACAGAATGATAATGGGTGACAAAAAGATGAAAATCCTGCTCCGCAATGTCTCTCATGTGTGTGTAGTTGTAACCTTGAAATGTTTTGTGCAGGTCCCGTTTGCTCCTCTCTCTCACGTAATCTCAGTTTAACTCTCGAGGACTTCCGTCCCCTTTAGACTCAATCTAAATATCTCTTATCTGTACCGAATTCGACCTCAGATGTTCATTAACGTGTCCGTGTGTGTCCTCCGCTCTATAGTCTCGTTGAACTTTATATATCGCATTTCTCTCTTATTTTTCTCTCTTCTCACTATCTCTCTCCCTCTCTCTCTCTCTCTCTCTCTCTCTCTGCTCTGTGATGAGCAAATGTCACAGATTTGTTCATACACTAACTTCCAGTCCATTATAATAACATGAGGATGGATGGCTCTCGTTGTTTTGATTTTATTTCAAAGGTCTTGCATAGGTTTGCAGACCCACTGAGACCATTATAGTTTCCATTAAAACCAGTACAATTCCCATTATAACCATTAAAGTCGTTAGAAATTCTCTAATGTTTTCTGTTGTGTTTTGTTTTCTCAGTAGGGTGTGTTTAAAGAGTTTTGACTTCGGCATGAGAAGAACATTCTTCTATGACATGAACTTGAAACCGAGCAGACACCTCAGCGCTCAGTGTAGGAATGTGTAGCAGGTAAGTTGTGTAGTTATCTGATCTGACTTTAAAACAATACGCAACTTTTGTGTTTTTAATCTGATGAGCAATTATGTATTCAACCCCGTGGTAGTCGTTCGTAAAGAGAGACTCTGTCTGTGTAACACTGGAATCGTGACAGTCAGTGATCCCTGATTCTTCTTTATTTTGAGCTTCATTTACATTATAATTGAAGTGCAATTTTATCATTGTTTATAGTTACATTCCTTGTTCATATTTCCTGGTTAAAATGTTTACAGTTGGATGATGGTGGACATGACGTTCAGTCATGTGCAAACATCTCGTGTGATGATGAAGTCAGACGGCACAGACGTGAGGTTCTGCTGTCCTGCGTCTTGTTCCCTGCGACTGATTCTCATAATAGGTTCTCCAGTCACGCGTTACTGTATATGTCTCATTTCACTGCATCACGACATCTGAGTGATCTCGTCTGGTGTGGACATGATCTTTGCATGTACTACTAGTGACTATAACACATGCATGTAGCTGAAATTGACTTGGGTCGTGACAGAAAAAAAACTGAAATATGAAAAGTTCGTAAATGAGTTCTTGAATGATGTTAAATTGATACTTAAAACACAACTGAGAACGTCATTAAATAGTTTAATGAGCTTTTGAGTATTTCTTCTGGCTTGACTCATAGACCGCTCATGTCTTGTGTTTGACCCCTGGAATTGCTGCTTGCGGCTATATTTCATCGTAGGCCTACATCAGCTTCATTCCAGTGACCCCAGAGAAAGTTCTGAAAAACGTGTTTACTTGTTTGTTTACATCTGTGCAGCGAAATAATTGGGATGCACGAGGTCAATGGATTAGCTCACATTTGACCCAGTAGCTCGTAGCAAATAGTTTCTTTTAAAGCTTTCTTTACCGTATCGACGTGCTTGAACAGTGAAGCGTGAATTTTTAATTGCGTGTGTGGATGACCTGGAGCTTCACGCTGCGTGACGCTGAAAATATGGATCGGGTTGTACAGGAGCGGCTTGTAGACAATCGATATGAAAAGTGTATAATTATGGTGTCAAGAATTGAAGGCATCTGTTCCACTAACACTGGAGGGAAAGAGAAGGGAGAGCGAGGCGCTTCATGACTGCCCTTCAGAAAAACCAGCACAGATGAGGTTTTATGTTTTGCTAAGAAATTATAAATTAGCTATTAAGATGTGTTCGCATTGCAATTGTATTTGAACAAAAAGTCTCATTATGGTGAAGTAGCATTTCTGCTATCTTTACATGCATAATAATATTCATTTTAAATTGTCATTAGGCATTAGATGAATGGGCTGACATTCTTTTTTTTTAGAGAGTTTTCAGAAATATTTGAATTTGTAATTTCACATTTGCACGAACTCAGAAATACTTCAGAGATATTTCACAGGTTGGTAACGTGCACATCCGGTCACCTTGAGAGATGTTCATATGAATCATGATACAGCAGGTCGTGGCAGTCGGACAGCCGTACACAGAGTTATTCTGAGCCCTTCCCATGTGCAGCCGCCCAATTACATTTCACACTTGTCTGGTACTCGTGTTGCTCGGCCAGAGGGTAGAGAGAGAGACTGTGGACTTGCTGTCAGGAAAGTATATACTGCAACCTATATATGCTGCCTCCCTTATATATTGGTGTGTACGTGCGTTGCTATTGCATCTGTTTATTTTGATAACATCTGCTCTAGTGTAAACAAGGTAACAAGAAATATTGATACATTACACAATAAACTGTTGTTGTTTACAATCTACAGCACTGAAAAACATAACTAGTGTACAAACTTGGCACACCATTTTTTAAGTACTCTTTTTTTTAATGCATGCAAAAAACCTGACACATAAATTAAGTAGGGTGCATTATAATTCTGGCCATTATAAATAATTCCTGTACATTTTATAATATCGTGTTTTTTACAATATAGCTTTACTTCCTGTGTTACAGTACAGTAAAACTTCTGCAAATTTTGGATGAATGTTTTTACAGTGTGTAAAAAGCATATTTTTGTAGACAAAAAGTTATTTTGTAGTTTTTTTTTATTTTGAAATGGCTGTTATTTTTATATTTTTATGTTAGTTTTGATTCATGTTTTGGCTATTTTGTTACAATTTTAGTATATCTATAATTTATTCAGATATATCGTTTTTTATTTCACTTTTAGTTTTAGTATAGTTCAAATGTATTTCCAGTTACATCTAAGGCAACATTCGTTATATTTAATTGAATTTCTCAAAGTTTCTCAAATAACATAAAGGCATATTTTTTACTTTAATTAACAGTTTGTGGATTAAGTCTTAGATTGTATAATATTGAGATGCTAGATTCACTTTGTTATCCGTGTCAAATGCACACAGAAACTGCACACGAGACTTTGGCGGAGCTGGAGCTGCCATGCTCCAAAGTTGACTCTCGTCTCAAAAACAGAATTGTCATTTTTAAAGTGAACTGTTGCTGTGTTTGAGAACAGAGATTTTATTGCGAGATTCAGGTGCTCTCCGCTTGACAACATGTGTCCAGTTATATCCTGCGGCTGTAATTTAATAAATGACTCTTGGCATGTTTGCGGTTTCGGGTCACGAGGACTCAAGCAGCCGATCTTCTGTTGTTATCTGCTTTTCCACATCGCTTATAAATGCCGGCTGAAGTGCTTTTGAGTTGGCAGAGCTTCTAATGTGCTGTTTATCACACTGGGACACTTCAGTCTTTCTAAGAGGCTTGTGGATTACTCTGAAAAACTCCTCACGCTTTCACCGTTTACAATGATGTGTTGATGTTAATGAGAAATACAGGAGGAGTGGAGCAGGTGTCCATTGGTGATCCAGAGAAAGACGACAAAAACTGCTCCATTCATGGAGAACTGCTCCTCTTCCTTTATTCCGTTTATATGTTGACGTGTAGGGCAGATATGTGTTCAATTAGAGCAATGCAAATGTTGCGAGATTCTAATAAAAATATATATCCTGAAGTCGCTTTGGATAAAAAGCATCTATCAAACGTTGGATTTTTTGTTCATATCATGACCACATTTGAAGCGCTGTTTTATTATTGATCATCAGGGTGTTGGAGTTACGTCGGCGAAACCATCGATGAGACTGTTGAGGAGAAAGAGAATTTCTCAGCAGCACATCACATTTTATTGAGAAAACCAAATCTGTGCATATTCCTTCAGCAACCCTCTCAGAAGAAGATTGCATCAATGTCGCACTTTGTTCTGCACTCGAGCTTAATTGAATCTAAGTGAAAAATAACTGGCCGTGAAGCTTGTGCAGCAAAATCCCTTGTATCGATCATCATTAACTCTATTTAATGTCTTACTGAATTCAGTGGCCAGAATGAAATTACGCCAGTGACTCGTTCATATTTCAGCGTCTCCCGCCGGCCGAGGCTTTGTGTTCCTGCTTGAATGGATCCGTGCCACACACATCTCTCCATTGATCAATGGCTCCATTGGTTCAACGGCTGCAAAGTTCTCTGCCCCGGAGGACCTTTCTGGAAGCGCAGACAACGTAAACGACAAATTTTCACGGATTTATAGTCATTGAGGTTTTCGTGTGGACACACGCAGATGGAAACTTTATGAAAGCCATAGATCTTTCTGATAATAACACGAGACGGGATATTGTGTTAGATGATGATAAGACAATGATCAGAGACAGATACAGTCATAGACAGGCTGGTAAAATGTTAATAGTCGACGTCAGCAGACGCTTACATTCTGAACACAGATGTTATCTTATATGGGTCGGGCACGAGCGGTGATGTGTTTTCAGTGGCAGTTTTATTAATCTAATGATGTGAAGTATGAATCTTTACTAAACCTCCAGAGCGGTCATATAGAGCCCAAGGCCCCACGTTCACAGAAACAAACAGAAAAGTATGGAGGTGTAAAATGAATGTAGATTGTAGAGATAAAATCATCTGGATTTGGGAAAATTAGATGACAGATGTTTGAGTTCATATTGAGAGCTTCAACAATATTGACTTTTGATTTCAGACTCGACAAATCTGAGCTCGGTTTGAGTTCTCTTAGGGCGTGTTCATACTTGTTGTTCGGTTCATTTGGTACTTTTGTTCCGGACCAAAAAAAAAAGAGAGATAAAATCCAAAAGATATCGAAGTCAACAGCTTACGTGCAAAGTCGCAAGGTGATTGGAAAGCTTTTATAATTATCTCTCGAGGACGAAATCTGTGTTTAGCCGATCTGAGACGGGTGAAGATAGGAGACCTGGGACCGAGTCGATTCTCCTATATGTCTGTATCACTCTCTCATCCGTGTTTTTTTGCTTTGGGTGTCTCATCGAGCGGATCGTCCAAAGGGAGATCAAACACTGAAGTCAGAAAACAGTTCCAGTCGATGATAGATATCCTACAGATGACTTGCTGTTAATCATTTGTTTATGGTGTTTAACATGTTCAACATCACACTATTGGGTAACTAAGTAATTAGTTACTGTAATTTAATTACTTAAATTACTTATTTCATTTCAGTTACTTCTGATTGAACTAAGTATGTGTGATATATTCAATAGTGGAAATGACATCAAAAGTCTAACTTTATAATGTTTGCTTTAATGTGTCCTTCTCACATTTGTATCCTTTGGTCAGTTAATAAGAATAGTTTTTGTAGTCATTTATTCTTTATTTGAATGAATTAAATTAACCCGTTTCATGTCTATCCTTGAATCACTGAACTTATCAAGGTCAAAGTGAGGATATAGAAAGAAACTGGTGATAAGTAACTAAATACTTTCTGGAGAGTCATTTGTACAGTAATCTAATTACACTATAGAATATGTAATAAGTAACTAGTAATTCATTACTTTTTCAGAGTAACTCACTCAACGCTGCCTGAGATCATGTTTTATTGCACTTGTGCTTTGTCGTCCTTGTGTTGTGCTAATCGCTTCCATTGTTTACCTCATTTGTAAGTCGCTTTGGATAAAAGCCTCTAATGATAAAAGCTAAATGACTGAATGTAAATAAACTGTAAAACAAAAGTGTACCTATAAATGCACACCGCATTAACCCCTGCCATCTCGTTCCAAACCCTATACTGTTGGTTTGAGTTAACTGCTTTTTCAGCTCGATAAAGGTAAGACTTGTCCTTTGGCAAAAATTTAAAAATCGTTAATCTAATTCGTTTTTTTATTTTAGCAATAAACATTTTCCCAGCCTCAGTGATTGTCTATGCCCTTAAGCGTTCTAATGTGAAATTCCACTTAAAATACCAACCAAAGGCTTTTGTCTGTAAAATAAGGCCTTCATTCCGGTGAATTATCCTCTGACTGATTACAATGAGCCGCTATTGTGCTGGAATAAAGACTCGTTTAACATCGCTTGTACAACAAGCTTCTCAGAACGGGAAGTTTTGCGTGCTCACTTTTCTAGCTTGAATATATAGTGCACCTGTGAATGACTGAACGTTTAGGTTCAGATTTTATTTTATTCATTGACGGGCTGCTGAAGCGGATTTCTATTTGTGTGTGTAGAGATGTGTCACATGTGTGTTCTCAACCCAGAGTCTGATCCAGATGGCGATGTGAGTCCGTCCCCTGAGAGACCAGCGCTGGCACGTCTGTCCAGATGTGTCCCTTATTCTTTATTTACACCTGAAGTCATCCATCGGCACATCTGTGTCACGGGACAGGCCCTGCTGAGTGTCGTCCGGGTGAAAGTCGACGGATCTGTTAACCGTTTCCAAGATGGTTTCTATCCAAGGTCAGTGTCTAATGTACCCAAAGAACCTTACGTTTTTTTTTCTTCTAAACTTCCTGTGATGATGTAGATGTGGATCTGTCTATATTCTGTAGTTGGAGCTTTGGTGATATAATTATTATAGAATTATAAATTATATATTTTTTTTTGATTTATTATATTATTATATATGACTTTAAGGTTGCTAGAGAGAAATAAAGCAATTCTATTATTTTGATCCACTTTAGCTATAAAGTTGCTTGACAACATTCATCTTAATGTCTTTTGTTCGGCTGGCGTGTGTCAATTTAATTGAATATATTTTACATCAATTATAGACATTGAAAAATGCTTTTACAGTAAATCAATCGTTTTTGTATTAGTTGCACTAATAATAATATTTTTTTTTTCTGGCCGTCTGCATGTGGACGTACTCTTGCATTTAATGCAGAAATGCCGCTCGCTGTCATTTATATGCATGTAAAATGATTTATGTTTGTTGGTAGTCGCAGAACAACACACACACACATGCTGAACAAGCAACACATTCATCTCACTTTCTCCAGCGCTTGTGTGTATTATTCCATTATCTTCTCATGGGTTTTTTTATAGCTCCTCTGATAGTCATAACGCTTGATTTATGCTCTTGTCTTCCGGGGTTTTCCGCACCTGTTTACTGAGGTCATTCTCCAGACAGCCTGAGCATTGGCTTGTTTTCTGAGCCAGAACATCCTCGACCTTTGAACCCGGGCAAAGCACAGAACTCCAGTCCTGATGGGATGAGAAACACGTCCAAAACAAGCACGAGAGCCAAACAGATTAGAGCCGACAACCGGATAATAAAAATCCTTTCATAATCTCTCAAGAGAAATATAGATTCTGACAACAATGTTCATTAAGCTTTGAAACCGGACCGGATGTGAGGTTAAATGATGAGATCTCTGTGATTTTACATTTAATTCTATACAATCTGGTTTAATTGCTGAATTCTCCCATGAATGCTCCACCAATCAGAGAAGTCGATGTTGCTATGGAAACAGGAATCTTGGCCAATGAACAATGAGCAGCGGTTGTCTAATCCCATAAAGCTCTGCGAATGACAAACTTCAGCAAGCCTTTATTTAAATATATCTGAATATGCAAAATAAATGTTTGGTTTAATTTGTTTCATAAATTTGCGTTGTTGCAATAAGCTGCATTAAAAAAATTATGGCAAAAAATATTTTAAAATGCTAGACATAAAAATACATAAACTGTACGTGAAAAAATAATAGCCAAAAGAAAAGAAGAGGAAAACTGATATTCTTTATATTATTGAATTTGCAACATTATTGCAAATGTTTACATTTTAAAAGTATGTAAAACTGCTTTGCAACAATGTAAAAAAATGAAAAGTGCTGTAGAAATAAAATTGAATTGAATGAATGTCAAATTATTTGATAGATGTTTTGTGATAGTAACTGAATTCGTATCCTGTTACATTGACTCTATTCATACCGTGATACCGTATATTGTAATTGTAGAGAGGAAGGCGGGGCGAGAGCGATAATGGCTGTCAGCTGTGCGCACACCGGGCCCGCATTACGACGGAGGAGAACGGAAGCATAAAAGGACGAGCTGGCAGAACATTCGACGAGAGAGGACCGGGCCCGGACGTATGTTAAGTTGATTTATGTTTATGTATTTTGTTATTCGTCGGCAGTCGTCCGTGAGGGGCTGCCGGCTGTTTATTTACTTTGTTTATTCTTTATTATTAAAACTTTATTTAAATGTTCGCCGGTTCCCGCCTCCTTCCTTCCCTACATTGAACCGCGTTACAGTAATATTGTGATTTATTGAAATCATAAGTTTGTGTTTCCACAGAATTTTATACTTAACAGCGTATAGTTATTAGTTTCATGTTTTATATTGTAAGTCGATTACATCAGCCTCATTGCATCATGCGGGTTGACTTTATGTTGTCTTGCAGAATCTTTGAGCAATTTAAAAAATGTGCGCTTTAAATGAAAGTTATATTGTTGTGATTCCTCAGAGCGGGTTTATTTGGTTCATGCGTGAGAACTCTTTTTAAGAATGACTTGAAACCCCTTTAGACAAAATGACTGAGGAAACCAAAGCCGTAGAACAAGCAGGAATGATGATGATAGAAAGCGAGAGCGTGACGGATTGTTAATAGAGCTGGTGTCAGAGACCCGGGAGGTAATGAGGACGATGTTTAAAAGAGCCGGCGCTCAGGGGTCACGTGTGAGGTCACAGCAGCACAATTACTGCACTCTTCAAAGGTCAGAGGTCACGGCTGCAAAGTTTCACTTTATACTACATTATTCATTCATGTGTGTGAACAATAAAATGACTTTAACATGAACCACGTTTTAATATTAAGACTGAGCATTACTAACAGAACTTCAACTTAAAGAAAAATCACTGATGAGATGATCTCCTTAACATCTCCATTCTTTCTCCTAGACATCAGTGAGCTTAAATGCAGAGCAAATGGAAACTTTTGTTTAAGTCTCATCTACGTCTCAGATATTTCTCTCTTGGGAAAAAGAGTCAGAAATGTTACAAATGTCTTCATTAGAGTTTCAGAAGAGATCTCAACAGTGAGCTCAGGTTTGTCAATTTCATGGGCATTCGTGATCAAATGATCATCACAGGATATATGTTTGGTAGCTCAGTGGTTTATTTTGCTCCTCAGGAGTTTCCAAAGGTTTAATTTTGACTGTGAGCACATGAAAAGATCATATCAGACGGACAGTAGTCTTCAGGCAGAGCCCCGTGGACATCACTGGCTTCTAGTTTACATCTGATGAGGACTGACAACGCCTGAGGATTTCATTTTTCAGCACACATCACTGATGCTTGGCAGATCTGTCAACATACAGACAAACAAAATAGCAACTCAAAAAACGCCAATGTTTGCCCTTCCTGGAGGTCACTTGAAGACGATCACACAGAGATATATGGATTGTACAGATGTGTGTGCCACAGAACATCTTATCCAGAGAAGCGGGAATGAATCCTGATGAATTCTCACAAATTCAGTTCAGATTTATTTCTATGGTGCTTTTCACTATTGTGCATAATAGTCACAGAAGTAAAAAAAAACAACAGGAAATTCGGAAATATAATCAATACATGATGCATGATTTTATTGTAGCTTTGAGAGAAATAACTGATAATGGTTGTCTGGAGGTTTGTAAACAGACCATTATATTCAAGTGTACGTATCCAATTTTTCATAGATGTATATTAGCAACACTATAAAAAAACACGGTAAAAAAATGACATTTTCTGCCAGCTGGGGTGCCAGAAATATACTGTAAAATAACAGTTTTTCCGTAAAATTACATGTTTCCCGTTTTCTTGTAAATTAGCAGTCTTTTCTGTAATTTGATGGTTTTTGACTGGATAAAATAAAAACTGTAAAAGCATAATAGTAAAAAATAAAAAAGAGGGGACTTTACAGTTAATAATGAAAAATTAAATTTCTGTTATTCTGGTTATTTTAAAAGCATGTGAAGTGATATTTTTAATGAAACTATAATAAATGAATGAACCAATGAACTTGGTGCCCTTTTTCTTCAATTTACAAAGATCATAATTTGTAAATTTTGGGTACTCATTTTGCAAAAGACCTATGTTTGATTTCAGATGGTTTTTATTGGCCATCAAGTTGTTTGGCTTGTGTTATTGCCCTTATGATAAGTTACCATTTTTACTATGGTAACCATAGTTTAAATGTGTTTTTTACAGTAGCTTATTTATACCCTTCTTATACAGTTTAACCATTATATTTCATAAAACTATGGATACATAGTAATCTGTCTGCAAAAAAAACTAATATTTCCCATGGTTTCATTATAGTTAAGTTGGATGGATGGACAGTCATCTATCAATTAATATAATAAGGATAAAAGACTGTTGTTTAGTTTAAAGAGTCAGCGGTCAGTTCACAATAACTTACAACATCATTATTATTGACGCATTAAGTGTTGAGTTCTTCCGGAGAAACTTGCACATGTTCATATTTCTCATAATGAACTCTGCTTGACTCCAAGGTTCTTCTCGAGTCCAACCGAAATGTCTTCATCCAGTAAGTCATTTCACTGCTTGATCACTGTCGCTTTCTGCTCGATTTCATTGCTTAGATGTGCTTTAGAAAGTGAAGCAGTCTGCGTTTCTGTGAGCCAAACCATCACGCTTCAATGCAAAGCTCATCAGAGCTGAAGCGTCTGTGTACAAGCAACACAAACACAGTTAGAAATGCTTCATTCCACACTCAAATGAGATTCGCTTTATAAACTAAACATGCAGAAACGTCAGTCGCTCGAACGATGTGTTTAAAAAATGAGATTTGGTTGATCTGGAAGATCTGGACATTAGACCGGTGAGATCTGTGTGTTCGTGTAGAGAACCAGAAGATTCAGACTTAATGTCCTCTTGTGTTTCATCTGGTCGATTTTTTCAATGTTCTTAAGTAGTTTAACGTGTTGCCGTGATGTTGCTTTCTATGGTTATTAAACATTGACTTGAGTATTTGAATGAGTGTTGAGTTTTTCTCTCTCTCGCTGTAGACAGTCTTCTTCTGAAGCAGATAAGAGACGGACTTTGAAAAGGATGTGAAATTGGTGTCCAGGTGGTCTTGTCTTCATTTAATGCCAAACCAGCATCCAGCCGAACAGAAGTGTTAGGAAATAGAATCTGTGTCTTTGGCCTTGAGCGTCTCTTTAGTTTTTATGCCTCATATTTAAAAGTCCTTACCGTCACCTCCAGTCTCTTTCGAAATGGCAAGTATTCCGGTAACAGAAATGTGATATTGCTTAAAGTCGTCAAGAATGGCGGTTTGTGATGTTTTCTTCTAAACTGTGATGTGCGTCTGATTGAATCAGCTTCTGTAATGATAATAAATGATGTCGTTTGAAGGCGGAGGAGAGGTTAACCTTTTGAGGAAATCATTTTTACTTTTACTTTACAGAAAAACACAACGAAAGTAGACAGGACAACCCCACGAACATTAAAACACATAACTGAAACATGAAGGGAAGCTCTGAAATTCCATTTGGTGTGAACAATTGTTGTCCATCTCCGGTGTGGAAATGAGCTTCAAATTGCTTCAAACGACGATAGACGGCCGATGTGCAAAAACAAGACGGTAAAACTTCTATGAGGCTCGAGAGAGAAGGCAGAAATAGATGAGTCTGAATGCAAAGCAAACCTAAAAATGAAGGCATCACATCTCCTGAGCGAGAAAAAGAGAAAGTTAATCTTCACACAACACAACCGGACGATTGAAGACTCAGGGAGGCATGAACCACCATTGATGGGTGATGTTCAAGTGAACCCATCATGAGATTAAATCCAAGCGTGAGGGGTGAGAAAACAGGGGCGTGTGTTTGGTACGTGTGATGTGACACAGCTAACCGAAGTCAGACCTGGACTGATGGAGATCTCCAAAACCACGATCTTCTTTTCACAGATTCATTTCATGGAATTCCATTTCCTGCATATTAATTTAACATGTGTGAACCGTGGGACATGGGAATGAAGAGAAACAGAGAGGAATCACAATATGCAATATAAATGAATCATTTGAGTCGGATCATTTAAATGATTCATTGGAACTGATTCACATTAGCGGTCTGAATGATTTGTCTGAAACTCTTCACACCTTTAGAAATGTTTGGTTGTTTTTATAAACGTACACAGCATATTAAAATGTACCTATTATTAATTTTACATTGAAACAGAAAGTTCTTCTGGACCAGCGTTGGACCTGTATTGCAAACTTTTCTGAAGTGGTCCGTATGGCAAAATTTTAAAAAAATACATTAATAAATAAATGATGAAATGATAAAAAAATAAACATGACAATTATGACAAAAGCACGTAACAAAATTGCTAAAACCTAAAAAAAGTAACAGGTCTAGTTTATTGTCTTTTATACTTAAAAATGCTATTTAAACTGTTATAAAGTAATGAAATGTTTGTAATGTACACTCTGTATATATGCTGCATGGATGTGGAGGGTGAAATATGAACTCATTCATTTATGGAGGCAGTGTAACAATTACAATTCGTTTTACAATAATTAAATGCTATTAACTGCAGTGTAGCTCATATTCCTCCCAGGCTCTTACCAATGTCTCTACTGGACATAATTGAAACAGTCCGGCATCTTAATAGGTCACGCAATTAAAATTATATTCATAGCGTGATGTAGCAATTACGTAAGCATATTAAAACCTGCCATAGTGATTTATAAATGCTCACACTTAGTGACTGATCCCAAGTCATGTTTTTCACAGCATGTTGTGTTTTAGGAAATATTGGACACGTTTTGTTCATTTTATTCTTCCCTTTTGTAAAAGCTTATGATAAATAAACCATTTGTTTGTTGCATTAGTTGTTTTCAGTGCTTGAAGTGGGAAAAAAGGTTGGGTACTCTCTTGTGCACGCTGCCTAATGCAAATTATTACCACATTTGACATTTTTTGATTAAAAAAATATTGATATTTATTCATTGCTGATACAACATATTTATTTACTAAAGGAACCATTTGCCAAACAACTTATTCAATCATGTTAAATACAGATTTGACCAAAACATTGCCATTTCATTACCCGTGTGATAATAGTTCTGCAGTCTATTGAATTCTTCTGTTAATTAAATCCATCATATAAAAACACAGTCATATTTTATGCATTCTATGTAATAAACTTATATGTTATGTTTTAGGCATGTCACACGTTAGATTATGTGTCAAACCACCTAAGTTTTCATTTAAAACTGACGAATTCACTAAAGATGCGTCTTACCATTTATCATTTTTATTGTAAAACCTTTGGCTTTGTTATGTTTGCCTTCTCACATCTCAAAGTCATTAGCGCCCCCTGCAGACTGTCTTCTTCTTGATTGGCTGAACGTTCTGTCTTCTTTATTTTATTGGCTGAAATCCATGGCCTCTGTAATTTGATTAGCTGGAGTTTGATTGGTCAATCTGTTGAAATTGGGTAGCTCCGTGCCAAAGACCCTAGATGGAAAGAGTGCAATCTTAAGCTGAAAAGGCTAATGCTAACGCCGCACCGTGGCTCTAGCGAATCAACCGTACCTTGACGCTTTGACTCAAAGTGGTTTGCAAGCAGTTGGAAACATACGTCATAATCTTGGCTTGCCTGCTGTTTACAGCGATTGGCTGTCGCCCGGCGTTTGTCGCTTGATATCTGCATAAAGTTAAGAAAAGTTCCACTTTTTGACTCTCTTGGCCTTTTCCGTCCCGCTGTCGTTCCCATAATGCAACACGTGAGCATCAAGAACGCACCAGAAACGTTAAGTGTTATAAAAACCTTTTTTCAGAAAAAGAAAAAACCCACAGTGCCCTTTCCAATATGGCAGCACCATTGACAGATGGGGCGTGACTAGTTTAAATCATCCACATGTTTAGTTATCTGAAAAACATCACATCAGGTTTGAGGTCACAGACATCTAAAGGAAATTCTAGCGCCCCCTTGAGTCCTGAGGTGTGTTGCTTCCACGGTGCAAAACATGTTTATTGTGTGTAATGAGGCCACACGCTTGCAACGTGCTAGTCAAAGGTTTACTTCTCAGCATGTTTGTAATCTCTGCTGGTTTCATCCACGAGAGTCTCTTACAGCCTCGGGGCAGCATGAACTTGGACCTAATCCCACATCTGAGAGCCGACTCCGTCCTCCACACAGCCGGCAGGCGGAAAAAATCATCAGAAGGAAAAAAATCATTTAACCAGATGAGTGATGAGCGCTCCACGCTGTCTGACGCCCGCGGGTGATGAAACTCCCACATCACTTCCACCAGGACCTTCAGAAACTCTCGTCTCTGTCCTGGATGGACATGTCCCCATGGAGAAGGTCTAATAGATGCATATGGTTCATACATGAGAGTTCTCATTGTTTAGCGTGAGGTTATGGATGCATATGAGAACCAAGAATCTGATGGTTCTAGATCTCATTGATGCATGATGGAAAGCTGTTGGTTTGATTCACGGTTTATTTGATCAAGCTTACGGCGTGAGCGTGTGTGAGTGCTGATGTTGTGGAAATGACAGACGGCGGGTAAAGACAGTCATCAGCGTGGAGAGTAAAGGTAGAGTTCACCAACAACCATCATTTGCTCTCCCTCGTGTCACTTTAAATCTCTGTGATTTACTTTCGTCTGCATGAGCTCAAAGCGGCACGATCTGTTTGTGTTAAACAGAAGAACCTCACACAGCTTCACAACGTCCAAGATGAAAATGTTATTGCTCAGAGGTTGCTCTACAAGAGCTCAGATGCCATTTAGATTTCCACGTAATCTCATATTTCTCCTAAAATTGGAAAGAAAAGAGACAATTGGTGAAACACTTGAAGAGTGATGGAGGTGTAAATGAATGTAGATTGTAGAAGTAAAATAATCTGGATTTGAGTCATTTTGATGAGAAACGTTTGAGCTCATATTGACATCTTCACTAACATTGACTTTTGATTGCAGACAAATCTGAGCTCAGTTTGAGACATTGTTGAGATCTCTCCTGAAACTCTATAATGACAGACATTTGTCAGATTTTTGGTTCTTTTTTACAGCAGAAATGTTATTGTGTTGGAAGTGTTATCGAGCTCCTAATGGTTGCATCGGCTTTGAAAGTTCAGACAAACCCAGACACACTGTTCTAATTTCTGGAATAGATTTTTGAGAGTAAAATGAAGCGAGTCCCGCAGGGAGACACACAGCGTTTGTGTACGAGACAGCAGAGCTTGCTGACATCTAATGTTGCGTTTCACTTCTATTATTGCACGCAAATGAAAGTGATATTTCTCACTCAGAGAAGCTTGTGGTTTTTGTTTTTGTTTTCGCTTCTGCACTGCGTTACACAGAAACATTGTGACTTTTTTTTGCAGTTTTCATGTGATTAAAATGATAGTTTATACAAGTATTTGGACATTTACTAAATGTCACTCATAAACATCGCTCACATTATCACAAATGAAAGCAAGTGTCATTTTTTGAAAGCAAAAACATATTATTCCAGCTAGACATTTAACAGTAAGTGAGGTGAGGTAAAGGTGAAATAATACATTGTGACTTTTGTGGCTGTCACTTGGTTGTATGTCTGCAGTTACAGTAATGTGATGATCTACACTTGTGGTTGAGGAACACCTAATCTTTAATACGTTTATGATGATCCCTTTTATTTATATTGTGCTTTACACTATACAGATAAAGTATACGTTAAGTCTACATCAGTAAAGTTCAACTACATTTTAAGTATACTTTAGGCTTAAGTATAATATCCATGAACTTGTTGTGTAGTTATACGATTTATATTTCCAATTTACTTTAATTCGTTTTAAGTTTATAAACGTATACTTTTAAGAAACAGTAATAAACTCAGAGTGCACAACTATTATGTTTAAATGTTTTGTTTATGCAACCTTAAACGTGAATTGATAAGTTATTGATAGTTCAATATTCACTGTAAAAAACTTAACTTTTGAAATGTTCTCCCTTCGAAGATAAATAAGTAACTTGACCAAAGAATTTTAGTTAAAGGAGTCAAACTATTGTTTTGCATATAAAAAATTGGCCTAAACATGTTTCTAACAAAGATTATTTTGTTGAACTGAGATTCTCAAGTTTTGGGCAAAAATGCGTCAGAAAGTTTGTCCAACTTACAAAACAAAGTATTCTGAACAAACAACATTGCAAGAGTTTGAAAGTTCCCAACATGCATTGCAGCATGTTCAATTCTGTGTTTCTTATTTGTTATTCTTTGAAAAATTAGTGTTTTAGTTCTGGCTGGCTTAATATATGCTTTAATTTAAGTTTAGCGTTTTTTAATGAATGATGGTTTTTTGATTGTTATGGTTGAGGTCTGTTTATTATTATATATTATTATTATTATTAAGTAAACAATCTAATTTCTCTAATTATGTCAAGCCAACAAAAATGTTTGTTCTGTTGATCATTATGTAAACTTGACTATGTTGTGACAACTAATGACTTAAACATATTTTTTTTAAGTTGGGTGGACTTCAGTCTGTTTGTAAGCTTACTTAAAAACGTGCTTGTGATAGGTTGCTTTACTATTTTAAGTTGACTCAAATATTGTGTTACAGTGTTGTAGCACATTTTTAGTTCATGGAAGTCGGCTACACTTCAAGTTTACTACTAGTTTACTTTTATGAAATTGACAGATGGTTTTATTTATTCATTATCAGAATTCCTCAACTGTGAAACGAAGTCAAACAAAAGATGCTCATGATTAAATATCATTTAGTGGCTACATCGACTACATGAAGCAACACAGTAACGGAACAGAAAAAAAGGAACTCGAGAGCCATGCGAAGCTTCACGCCTCCAGTGTCGCGAGGTGATTATATATTGCGCGTGACAGGCGAACAGTAACAGTATTTTCTCCATGACGACGGTTATTATGTCTGTCTGGACCCTCATTAACTCTTCCAGTTGATACCGTGATAACCTTGTGTGTGAGACTTCCGAGCAGATAATGATGATCCCCACTCGAGCGTGTCAGCGTCATAGCGCACAGAGATGTTGCGAGAACTTTCCATCCCATTCAGCACATTTACGAGAGCGGCGTCTGGCCTCGCCGGATAAAGATCACCCGGAGAGTTCGGGATGGCGAAGGACAATTGGCTCGTCTGTGAAACTTTAATAAGGGCCATGAATGAATCAATAAACGGGCAGAGTAGATGAAGTGGACTAAGTGTTGATAAAGGGACACTGTGGCATGCGCTACTGAATAAATCATTTCCCATGATGCTCTGGGGCCGGTCTGCCGTCAGACCTCTGCGACTGACTGCGGTTCCTCCTCGGAGGGAGCGAGAGTTCGTGCCCGTGAGCGCGGAGTGAATGTTAACGCTAAGAAACTTCATTAGCATATTTCACACCCACGCTGCCTCTTAATTTCTTTGGGGAGAATCTCTGAATGCTGCATGTAAATCCTGCGCAATTAAGTACCATAGTTCCCTAAACTTTCCTTACCGCGTTTCCCACGGGACTCAATTGTCGGGAATCCGGAGCTAATGAACATTCATATCCAGCAGCCGTGTTGCGGTGTTGAGTTCGTTCACGAGAAGCTTTGTCGCAGAGGTTTTTTATTCACACTAGACACCGTTTCATCGGACGTGCGCGCCGGGACTGTGCGCGCTAACTTCCACTCTGTGTTAATAATATAACTATTTATATTTGATTTCATTTATGTTAACAATTAATATTTAATATATTTGATTGTATAATAATTGTATACAATTTTGTTGTATGTTCATTTTATTAAATAAAAAAAATTTCATTCAGCCTGTCCTCCAAGTATAAAAGACTACGTTTCAGCGTATTACGAGAACAGTTCACGTTTTAAATTTAAGCGATTTTAATGATAAAGACGCATTTATTTTTGCATTTGTAAAATAATTAATGGTTTAACAGCTCTTTATGGGTTCAACGATGTTTTAAGCACCTAACCCCAATCCCATCCCCTAATCCTAAACCTGACCACTTAAACCATTAAACACAACACACGAGTAAAAGTACAGTCACATGTATTTATTCCAAATTTAAATGACCAAAACAGTATAAAAGTATTACAAACAAGTCGCGTTGCAAACCTTCTGAACTGAAGCCATACGATAAGTTTAAACGAAGAACTTTAAACACTTTAAACACTCTTTAAACAAACCGGAACATTAGATGACGTAATCAGTAACACGTACCTATAGCATTTCATACTCAACGCTGACGCAATGATGCTGTCTGTCACCAATGATATTTTATTATTATTAAGGCTGACATAACTTGGCGCCAGAATTGATGTAAATACAGTTACCACGACATTTTGAAATGAAAATCAAACCACAACACATGCTATTATTGCAAAATAATACCTTAAAATGAACCTTAAAATATACGGTAGCCAGTAGGCGATAGTTTTGCTTACAGCCGGTAGAGGTGCTAATTTATACGCTCATGTTTGTTGTATTTGAGGAAGGGACAAATGACGTTTGTCGTATGGGTTATGTTGGTTAATTTGTTAACAAATGTGCCGCTTCCGCAGCTCTCATAGTGAAGGGGGCGGTACCTCTTCCTATTCTAAACCGGATTTGATTGGACGAGAACTTTGAATGAGAGGCTAAAGTGTAGCGTGATGTCATGGAATATCTAGATTTTTTTGAGCGCACGTGCCAGACTGTCAGTTTTGAACGCTTATATATTCTAAAAGGGAATTTTGTCAGCCCGTAGTTTATTGGCGTCCTTAAGGCTAACTTATTTTGAATAAAAGGAAAATAACGTTCATATTGATTTCACTGGGGCTTTAAGTATATTTTGATCAAAACATTGCGGTGAGGTGTTTTAACCAAATGTACTTTTCTGTTAGTATAACTCGCAAGTACAGCCTACTGAAGTGTAATTTTTATATATAAGATATCGTTGGTGTCCTTCTGAAACCTTGTATGTCCAAACTTGCTGGAAATTTGATCACTGAACTTTTTCAATGATTGCATGCGGTGTTGTCAAAGTTGACAAGCCCTTTTTAATTATTGTTATTGGTTAGATATTTGCAGAACCCAGTGACAAACATAAAGGGTGACTAATGATAATGATTTACCATATGTCAAAAAATAAAAAACACAAAATATGGAGATACAAGGTTTAAGAAGGACAGCAGCGATATTAAGCGTATATGTATTTAAGTGTAATCATGTCTGTCAATTCTGAGCGTGCGTAAAATGTCTTTCTGAGATGTACATAAAAAGTATAGGCCCTACTTGACTTTATACTCAAAGCCCTCATGAATAAACTTCTTTTTTGTATTCTGTGGATCTGCAAGACCAAAACTGTTATATATATTTTGCTTTACTCTGAATTTCATTATAAACGCAGTTTGAGAACTTTACATTTAAGCATTTGGCAGACGCTTTTATCCAACGCGACTTACATTGCAATATCCTATAAATTTATACATTTAACTTAAACGCTAAATCAGAGCTCAGTGTTGACCTGACAAGTAAAAAAAAGAGCAGCAGAGAAGAACGGCCAAAATGACTTTAGTTTTCAGTTTTGACTGGACTGAAGTGAACAAAAGTCCCAATTTCTTTCTGTAACTTCTGTAAAAAGATCGAGAGAAATAGTTTATAGAGTGCGTGAAAAGGTGAAACAGATAAGGTTCATTGAAAGAGGCGGGCTGGAACAGAGCGTAATCTTCATTTTAACCTCAGCCAGGATCACAGGCCGCGGTTCCAGCGTGCTGAAGGATTTCTGCATTGCGACGGCGTGTTGAGAATACAGATGAACGTCCGGCTCTCTTATCTGACACTGTTAGCTAATCTCACTGTGTTGAATATAACGCGGCCATAGACTCTTGTTCTCTTTCTCTGGCTTGGTCTCAAAACCTGGTGAGGTTTTATACTCCCTAAATGGGCAACTGCCCTGTAAAGTGAAATTACACCGTATAATCTACGTCCACCATCCCAAAAGTGAAGTTTACCAAGTCCTGGAATCAAGCGCAAAAGTCGTTTGCACAACTTTGATGCCTTTTCTGTGGTTATTGAATGGCTCACCTGCGCGGCTCATCACTGTTTGCTCTCAGCATCTCCACAGAAGAATGTCACGCACGTTTGGAACAACGCGAGGGTGAGAAAATGACACAATGCTCACTTTTAGTTTAACCGATTGTTATTTTCCTCTAAGATACAGAACAAACGGTGGTACTTTTTATTCCAAATTCAACAGACAAACTCTCTGCGGTGGGACACGTAGCCCGAAGGCGAGTCGCAGAGGTCGCGTCGTCTCTCTCCGGAGCCTCGGGGGTTCACGGGAAGTCAACACACAGACACTTAATGAAATTCTCCTCTCCTCGCTTCCCCGTTTATTTCCTGTCCTTGGCTTTCACTTGATGGATTATGCCATCAGTAAGAAATAATTAACAGCGCTCCAGAGGCCTGTCTGACTGAATACTGCTGCTGGGTGAGGTTAAAGGTCAACTCCTCTTAGCAACATTGCCCCCCTCCGTTTCACACATGTAATAGAACTACAGTAAACGCTATTAGTCAAGTGATGATGATGCTGTTGCTCTTCTCCATCAGTGCCTCAGGATGAGATAGTCATGACAAAAGAAAGAAAAATAACAAATGAGAGCTCTTTAATATCACGACTATTTCTCAGAGACATCAATGACATTCAATGCATGCATCTCGGTTTATCAACAATGTCTCAAATTGAGCTCAGACTTGTCAAGTCTTCAATCTGTAGTCAGTGATATTTAACGCAACGGTTTGAACTCGCAAATTTCTCATCAACCTTTGAGCGATAAACGTTTCCTCCGAGATGCCCAGATCTCGCGGAGAATTACAGAATGCAAGGAAAGATGGTTTCCAAAACCTCGAAACATCCATGATCGCTATTTACCACTGAACAATTGAAATACATTTTACACACAGGTATGTTCGGTTTCTTTTATATGAATCCTTCATATATTCAAAAAAACAGGACAACAGACGTAGTTTTTACTTTAGCAGACAGAAGCTTTGGTGGATGGTTTATTGATTATATTCTTAATGCAGAGGGGCTTTAAGAAACTATACAGAGAAAGAAAAACAAAATTTTTTTTTCATCTTTAAGGTGAATTTAACAGATTTTTTCGAGTGTTTATATAAATATGATTCTTACATTCAACTGACACACGAGATGTATAAAACATGCATTTGTGTGACATACAAGGGTTTCGTTGTAAAGGTGTCTGATTTTCTGAAAGCTTAAAAAGAGGTTTAACTATGTGTGAGTTTATCCAAGTCAAAATGAAGCTTCTGATAAGTTGGTCGTGTGATGGAAGTCTGTTTTATAGAGCTTGTGGTTCTATATAGAGCAGAAAGCGTTGGAGGTTAAAGTGTTTTCAAATCTTCAGTTAAATGTACGTTTCTTTGGACGTTTGACCATGAGTAAAACTAATTACTATGTAGAGAGTTATGCAGCCATGTGTAGACAAACTGACCCTTCCTCTGTAGTCCAGACATAAACTCTGTGTTATTCTGTGAATATGCTGCCTGAAGCGTTAGACCGCACGTTTGAACTTCTCTCTGACAGGAACCGTTGAACCTTCTTTCAAAGAGCAGCAATTAAAGAGAATCACTAAAGTGCTATGCACTATCAAAAACGTACAAAAATATATTTCACTTCAGAGATCCACACAAAAAGACTGTGTTCTGACAAACGTTTAATGAATGTTGTCCTTCCTATCTTTCATTTTATTGCTGTTTGTAAGGAGCATGTGAGATATTTATGGATTTTTCTTTTCCACTTGTGATTCTCAGAGAAAGAAATGGCTTAGAAGAAATAAAAGAAAAACAAATGAGAGAGTATTTGTTGACATCCATGAATGTAGTGTGGAGGTGTAAAGTGAATGTAGATTGTAGATTTGGGTCATTTTGATGAGAAATCTTGAGTTCAATTTGAGATCTTCAATAATATTGACTTTTGATTTCAGACTTGACAAAGCTCAGTTTAAGACATCGTTGGCATCTCTTCTGAACTCCAACGACAGAGACATTTGTGAGATTTCTGTCTCTATCCTTAGTAGAAATATCTGAGACGAAGATCTGAGACAAAAGTTGGCTCTTCATTTAATCATAAATGAAAATAGAGCCTAATGAAAGCTGTGTGAGAAATGGATCGGACAGCAAAGTGGGTGTGTGTGCATCTACTGCCCCCGTGTGTGTGTTTGCTCTCAACGCCCCTTGAGAACAGTCATAACTGCTGTGAAAAGTAAAATATTTGGTGACAGTCATTTCCCAGTCCTGTTAAAATGTGTTTTATTAATCACTAGAATAAAATGTACCCTATGGTGTCAAATGCTGCATGAAATCTCATCCGTTTATAGAGATATTTTCTGTCTGCATTTTCAGTCATGCCGAGGATTTTCTGTTTTCAATCATCCACGAAATTCTCATTCAAAGTTGTATCAAATTTTCAAAAGGTGAATCTCTGAGATGCGCCCACGTTCAGAATGAAACAGGCTGAGTGTGTCCACTGATGTGTGTGTCTGTGTGTCTCTCTCTCTCTCTCTCTCTCTCTCGCCCCTCAGAGCAGAGGCTGTGATTTATGCATATGGGTCACGCACACCAAAACTAGTTAACTCTGACAGAATTACATAAGCCACCCCTAAAGTGTTACATAATGCAAAATTAGCCGGCTAACCGTAAAAACAAAAGTCAGTTTGGGATGAATGAATTCCATAGAGGTAAAGCTAAATACTATAGATTGTTGTTAAGGATTACATGGCTTAAAAATTTCGTATGAACCAAAGGCTGCATCTTTGAATATGCTTTTAAAGAGGATTGAATAGGATTATTAAATCATTTAAAAAAATAAAATTTGTAATGTATTTTATTCTGTTATTTATATGCAGTCATATAATCATAGAGATATGTGACCATGGATTACAAAACCAGTCTTAAGTAGCGCAGGAACATTTTTAGTAAAAGCCAAAAATACATCGTATGGGTCAAAATGATTGATTTGTCTTTTATGCCAAAAATCATTAGGATATTAAGTAAAGATCATGTTCCATGAAGATATTTTGTAAATTTCCTACCCTAAATATATAAAAACTTTATTTTTGTGAGTAGATGGCCAGCCACAGCGCCCCTGATTAACAACTTCAAAGGCGATTTTCTCAATATTCCGATTTTTTTGCACTCTCAGATTCCAGAGTTTTAAACGCCTGTATCTCCGCCAGATACGGTCTTATCCTAACAAACCATACATTAAAAGATAGCTTGTTCATTCAGCTTTCGGGTGATGTAAAAATCTCAATTTCGGAAAATTGACCCAAAAGACTGCTTTTGTCGTCCAGGGTCACATATATTAAAGTCCCTGTTTGTTTATTATATATGTTTTATTCACTTGAATTTGAATCTTCTGTTTTTGACCCCTTTTGCACAAAATTATAATGTTTTATTAACATTTACATTTATGCATTTGGCAGACGCTTTTATCCAAAGCGACTTACATTGCATCGTATTATACATTTTTTTCTGACTATGTGCAATATATATATAAATAAATATATTAAATATAAAAAAATGTACGCCTCATTATTTGCGACACATTATTTCCTTATATTTTGCGCTAATATTCACATTGTTTGTTATTTTTATTGATAATAATATATACTATATACTAAAAATATATATATACATATACATTTACATACACACATATATATACACACTCATATATATATATATATATATATATATATACAGTGTTGGGTAGTAATAAACAGTCATTTCCGTTGAAAAAGTAAAGTAAGGGATTACTTTTTCTGTAATTTAATTACAGTTACTTCTGATGTAATTAAACTAAATACTTTGTGTAATATACGTGTGTGCAATAGTGGAATTGACATCAAAAATCTAACTTTAAAATCCGTGCTTTAATGTAAAATTCTCACATTTGTAATACTTTGGTCAGTTAATAACACTACTTTATGTAGTTTAATATTATTTATTTGAATGAATTAAAAGAGCCGTTTCATGTCCATCCTTGAATCACTTAACTTATCAAGGTTGATATAGAATATAGAAATTAAATACTTTTTGGAGAGAGTCATTTGTACAGTATATGCAATTAGTAACTAGTAATTCATTACTTTTCCAGAGTAACTTGCCCAACACTGTATATAGACACACACATCTGTATTGCGGCGGTAACAGCGCGCTATCGCTTTAAGAACGGGACACGTGATTGGATGTTGATACGCACGTGGTTAGTCTTGCTGATCATCATGGCGGCTGAACCCGCACGCGACTGGAGCGATGAACAGCTAAAAGGTGAAGAAGTACCGAAGAGAGAGATCATCGCATTTCTCAGGGATAACGGCGCGCACTCGGTACTGTACACACCACATCTGCGCATTGATACCCATGAATGAAACGATATACAGTCCTTAGAGCTCATTCAATCCTCACTCGCTATTGCACACATTAAACCTGCGCACCGACACGCCGTGTGAGTGACGTGAGATACAGTACGCAGTGTTATATACATTCGTGCATCCTGGAAAAGGTGGAACCGATAAATGCCGCTTTGTACTAAGATGTCTGATAAAATACTAATCAAAAGCATCGACGTTGAACACGCGTGGAGCACAAAAGTGCAAGCAGATTCACGTGTGACGTATGTGTTATTATTTTTCCAGTTTCTAGCTGAACACAAACTTCTTGGGAATATCAAGAATGTGGCAAAGACGGCAACAAAAGAGAAGCTCGTTGAAGCCTATAACCAGCTCTTCTTGAGCAAGGTACGTTAACAACCACGTGTTTAAAATATATCCAACTTGTAATGTGAATGACTATCACACAATCATGAAGGGAGACTGTGCAAAGTGTGTACATGTTTATTTTGTGTGTCATTTCTTTCAGAGGTTTAAAGGCACAGAAGTTGATGTGGTCACAGAAGAGGTCCGGGCTGTGAAAGTCGTCGATGACACACCTAAAGAAATCAAGTCAGAACCTGTAGATGAGGTACCACCAATGCATTATGGGATGATGCTTTTATTGTCGCTCACGTTTAAGGTTAAAATTCGAGCAACTGGCCACGGCTTTTAAAATCCAAGCATGGCTTACATGTGTTACGGCATTTATTGATTTTGCACTTGCTTCTAGATATTTCACACATTGAGTTTCAGTGATCTGTAATGATTGGAGGTCTAAAACAGCATTTATTTTTTCCTCAGCCGATTTCACATGTAATGCTGAATGTCATGTTTCCTCTCGTGTGTTTTTAGGGTCCTCCTAAATACATTAAGTCAATCCTTAAGAAAGGCGATAAGGCGACTTTCCCCAAGAAAGGAGAGGTGGTGGGCTGCTGGTACACGGGGAGTCTCGAAGACGGAACTGTGTTTGATACCAACATACCTGCATGTAATTCTCTCTAATGCACCACAAGTCAACATGTGCGACCCATTCGCATCATTCAGTTCATGTCGAGTGCGACACAGATGCGTGTCTACACTCCTGAAGTCACAGTTTCATTCACAGACGTGGATCTGTTTTGTTTTCAAAATCTTTCAAATCTTTCAGTGTGATTTAGTTTTGGTGCTTTGGTTCATTTCATTTAATTCTGCTTTCACAGCTGCAAAGAAAAAGAAGCAGTCAAAGCCTCTGAGCTTCAAAGTCGGGCTCGGAAAAGTCATCAGAGGGGTAAATAAAACACGTCACTTATTAACTTCACATGAGTGTGTGTGCGTCTCAGTAACTCTTGAAATCATGTTGTTCTTGCAGTGGGACGAAGGTGTGATGACGATGAGTAAAGGCGAAACGGCTCGACTAGAGATCGAGCCCGAATGGGCGTATGGGAGAAAGGGAGTGCCTGACTCAAAGTATCCTTTATTATTGATCCTTTGCTTTGTTTATCGGATTTTTATCTATTTCTGTAAATCTAAACATACAGGTATGGAATCAACTGCCTTAACCATTTAACCCAGAATCCCACCCAATGCAAAGCTGATATTTGAAGTCGAGCTGGTGTCTATTGATTAATGATTCCTTCCAAAACACAGAAGCACTTCAGTATCACTCGAATGTTATTTTGTTTCTCTTTTTATGTTGGAATGGCCATGTTTCATCTCAGTCATACGACACTGAGTTCTTCAAAAGCTATTTTTGCATGATTGTAATGTTACAATAAAATGAAACACTGAACGACACTGTGTGCTGTTTTTCTTATCTAATGTATTTAATGTTAGCCATTGATGTTTTATATAGTAAGTTTTGGGTATATTAAATAGAGTTGAATGTCTTCATATGAGGGACGTAAGTTCTGGTAAGACATTTACAGCAGGTATTTCTTCCCAGGGTCTTTAACTTCTCTATAGTTTGCTATTCTTACAGTAAAAACGAACCCCTTTTAATTTTTAATGGGCAATTCCATGAAAATGTCTACCTACCTTACCATGGAAAATTGGGTTTTTACCAAAAGTTTTAACTATACTATACTTACTATTGCACAGACGTCAACATTTGCTGGTTCAAATACCCATTTCAAGCCTCCAAGTTTTTAAAGAGTTTGTTTTATTTTTCATGCATAATTTCCCATAGTCATGTAAGAGCCGTAGTTCCGTCTGTTGCTTGGCCTTTCTACACAAGTTGAATAACTGTTTTATTAAAGCCCCACGAAGCTGTGGGCTACAGTGCATTTTACAACAGGTAAGGAGGAGTTGTTAGGAATGACACAAAGCTTTATTATATAGTATCATACTGTGTCTCTGAGCATTAATGCTATATGAAAGTTCATGGTTTGACCTGCAGTGAAGCTTTCTATAGTTCTGACAAGAACCTTCCGTGATACTTGACATACAAGATCATAGCAAAGAATTTAAAAAGTTCGGCACAATGGTTAAAGTTGCTTCCGAGAACATTTTACAGTATAAACTGCAAATCTGAACTTCAAGTCTTAAGTTGTTAGATGGAAACGGCTCATTTGCTTTTTTTGTAAAAGTAAACTCATCAAACCTATAGAGTAACACAATTGTTACTGGGAATTTTTGCAAATAAAACCACTGAAAATAAATCAAAGGTATGTTATATATTAGCGTATTCAAAGTTGCCACCCTTTGACTAGAATTTGCAAACTCGTTCCGTTGCCATTTCATCGTTCAGATTCTGGGAAGCTCTTTGAAGAATATTAAAGGAGTTCCCATCTGTTCAAGGCTATTCAGGTAATATATTCAGGATCATTTTAACATTTTTATTACACTACATTTGTTTTGGTTCTAGAAAGAGAACCTGCAAGTTCTTTGGTTTGTGAACATTCATGTTCTTACAGCAGTTCAGTGATTCTGAGTTCAGACTTTGCCACTGATATCACAAGACTAATACTGTCATGCGTGAACTTTAAGACGATCTCAACAAGGATGTTTTTATAACTCAGAGAACATTAAACAAGATTTTAACGGTCCACTAGAACAGCGAGCATGTTTTTGCATGACATGTTGAAGGTATCCACCTCTATGTATAAAAGGGTTAAATAGTCATCAACGCTTGAAGCAACACTGGAAATTGAGGTTGTACAAACGTCACGATGATATAAACACCAGTTACGTACCCTCAACGCATCAGTTTGATATTAAACAGTCTGCATAAATGGCTTGATAAAGAAAAATTGGCAAACATGTTTAAATTCTTACATCAGTATATGTGTGAAAATTCAAATATTTTGCCTAACAGCACAGACCGCTTGATCTGAAAGCAAAATATGCATAAACTTAAAATCAGACAGTTTGAGTTCAAGAAGAACCTTTATTATTAATGTAATTTCTCCAAACAAATCACAGAAAACATTTAGGAGTTTGCGTTGGGACCCTTCTTCTTGCCGAAGGTGGGCACCACATTGACGAAGCGTCGGTTGTACTGGATGCGACGCTTGGCGCGGCCAGTCTTCTTTTTCTTCTTCTCCCTGTTTGTCCACCTATAGACAGCAGAGAATGATGCTCAAAATCAAACGTAAATGTACAAAACCAACTAACAGGCTTTGGTTGACATCCTAGAATTATAAATGAAAATATTTCACTTACTTTGGGTGTCTGTCCTCTTACTTTACCAGCACGAGCCAGAGAACCGTGAACTTTACCTGAACGCCACAAACAGATGTTATAATTTACAGATCACACGCCAATCATACTTTACAAAAGTGTGGAATGGGTCAGATCATAGTTTTGTTTTCTAAAACAACTGAATTCTTAAATTAATTTACCTCCCAGAAGCCTGGCAGCTACTTCAAGGGTACAATGTTCAGTGATGCCACAATCCAGCAGACTGGCATCACTCTCCAGCGGGGTACCAGACAGCAGAAGAACCTGATCTTCTACAGACACTCCCTCCAGAAGCTGGACACGGGCCTAAAGCATCCAGAAACACATCACAATAAAAATCGGCTCTCCAAAGACACATTTAACATGCCCGATGCTGAAGTATGTCTCACCTTGATCTCATTGACAGTCTCATGTCCGGACACCTCAACGGTGTGAAGATTCTGTGCGCGCAGAAAAAGCTGCATGTTGATCACTGAAACGCAAAGAAACCATTTAACCAGTTAAAATGACACATCCCATCATGGCAACAACATAAAAACAATAACTAAGGACCATATGGGAGGACATGATTACAACAAATATCTCAAACTGTGGCACAAATGGACTTTGGTTGTCTCATGTTTCTAATGTATCGTTAATAAGGAAGCTCCAGCTGTAACTGCACCCGTCCACCCAAGTATGTTTTAACCCACCCATACATACATACATACATACATACATACACAGACAGATTAACTCAGCCCATACTTATTTATCCAGTTTATCGTTACTTTGGAGGGTTTTAATAGCGAGTCTCTCACGCGTGCGCGAACATACCCGACTGTACGGCAAGCGCACACGCGGTTTCAAAAAATGCTCACAAACGACCCGTACGAAACAATTTGTGGTAAGAATATCGACCGAACATACACCTAAAGCTTATTTATTCAAACCATGAACTTAACAAGTTTATTAAGGACTTCAGAAGGATAATTTTGTTGTTCGAAGATAAGGCCTTACGTCGAGTGATGCTCGTCGAACCACAACTGCTCGAGAAAAGGAAAGTGCGCATGCGCGCAGCAAAGAATTATGGGAAGACTTACGCGTCACCTACAGGCCACGCCCGTGCATGATGACGAACGTAAAAAATAAACGCTTTTACTGAACGTTTAACTGTTAAAGTTAAATACGTTTATTTTAGGGAGATAATACTCTTAGACATTTTAATTCACTTATCTATTACGATTGGTACTTGTTTGTTCATTAAGCCGTTTTTCGAAGACTAACACAATAACTACTTCGATGGTTAACTCGACATTTCAACTACATTGATTCTCATTTTCCTCATCAAAACAATTATTTAAAAGGGTCTTTTGCAACATTAGGAGTAAATTTATAATTTATTTTACACTTTAAGATCAAGTATTTATAATTAATTAAGAAACCAAATGCATGAGCTTAAACACAAACACCTCTTAAAGAATAAACTACCCTGAACTGTAGTAAGACAACTTACTTATAGAGCAGAACTTAATCAAACCTCCTAACAGTTCACAAATGACAGACTTGATGATTTTGTGGCTACATTACCAGGTGTTCTCAAGAACAGTTAAATTCCCCCCAAAAATTGAAACAACTAATTTGGTTTCAAAAGGCCTGTTTGGTTTACTGCTGATGCACCTTGAAATACTTGTGTCAACGTTTTTACCTATTGAATTTACCATTTGACACAGAATAGTCTTCAGGTTACTTTGCATTTTCATCAGTCATAATTAAATATGATTCAAACACAAACAAACCACGGTGAAGTATAGCATGTCAATCTCTTTATTATGAAATCAAGTCAAAATAAAAAAGTATTCATGTCATGTTTATCTCTGAAAACAAGATCACATTTAGGAGAGCATGGATGAGGTTAAAGTGTTACGTCTTCAACTTCCACACCAATGTAAATGTTTCATCTAACATAACTAATCCAGCAACAGACGGCTCACTAAACCAAGCACCTTTCATTAAAAACTCACTTGCACTTGTACGGAAGGAAGATGCTCGTTTAAACTTTCAACAGGTGCCAGAAAAAAAACAACACACTAGTCTGTTTTGAGTGACAGTATGAATGTTGATGAGAAACATGAAGCTGTAGGTAAAAAGATCGCAGTCCTCCTGGATGGAGCTCACACGGGCGCAGTAGTAGTCAGTTATGTGGGGGGTGGTGGGTAGTACTGGTTATATTGCCCATACTGGCCGTATTGACCCCAGGTATTCTGAGGTCCCCAGGAATTATACTGATGGGCAAAGAAAAAAAACAGCAAAAAATTAAATTCAAACACGCAATGTAGCCATAACCAACAATCTGGTTTATAGTGTGATTTAAAAATATACATTTAAAAATAATTATATTTGACAGAAGGAGCTCACCTGATACCAGTTGTTATAATTGTATCCTGCGTTATTAGCTTGCATGTCCTGCATCATCTGACCCGAGGCTGCTGATTGGTCATCTGTTCGTTGTCTCTTGGAGTCTGGTTCCTCCGAGCTGCAATAAACACAATTTTATTACTGTGCTTACATTTATTATTAATTAATTAACTTATTAATAAATGTAATTTTGACAGACCATGTATATATGATAAATCTTCCGTCAGCACCTGACCGGTCATTTCTGATTTCTATATCTTTTCTACTCTATCTATATATAAAAACTTAAACTTAGATAAACTAAACGTAGCTCTGTACACTGTAGTAGGCTTTGTAAGACGTGTTTTTATTGCACTTATGCTTTTGTTGTTCTAATGTTGACCCAATTGCTTCCATTGTTTACCCAACTTGTAAGTCGCTTTGGATAAAAGCGTCTGCTAAATGACTAAATGTAAATACATAAATATAAATATGACTTATGTTAAACAAAGCAAAACAACATGTCATGACCCAGGCATTACAGATATTCAGCAGCGATTACGGAGCTCAGTGTGTCATTTTGTGGCTTTAGCTTACCCGTCCTCCGATTTCCTCTTCAAAGAGTCACTCTCCTTAACAAGCTTCTGATGCTCTTCATACGCAGCCACAAGTCTGTGAGAAAAATACGGATTACCTCTCAAAGAAATCCATTATAGAGACAGAGAATCCTTCTGGTACCACTATTCTTCTGAAATGAGATCTGTACTTACACATTGATATCACTGCCGAAGTCTTCCAGAAACTCAACTTTGCGCTGGGCAAATGTGATGCGTGATTCTAGAGACATCGAGCTGCTCAACGCTCGATCAAAGCAGGCGATGATGTTGGCTTCATTCTGCTGAATGTCACTGCTGTACTCCATCTCCAGCAGGTTCAGGTACAGCTTTGGATTCGTCTGGAAAAAATATGAACATAACTTTTGTACATTTTCAAACATGCAACAGCACTCACCAGTAGAGCTGATTTTAGTGTGCTTTTTAATGGGCAATTGTTAAAAGTTAAAAGTCTCAGACTTCAGCAACAATGTTGGTGGCAAACATGATGTTGCAGGATGATGGCATTCTCAGAGAACAAAAAGAGATGAAGTTTGTAATACACGTAGTAACATGAAATCATCCATACCTCATCTTTCTCCACAGCTTCCAGCAGCACGGTCTTGGCTTTGTCGATGCTCTTCTGCACTTTCACCAGTTGTCGTGCCAGTTTCACAGCGTAGAACGACGACTCGCCGCTGTTCCTCCCGTTTGCGATGGCATCCCGCAACAAGGCCTCAGATTCATCCATGTTCCCATGACGACGCTCCAGACTCACCCTGCGTAGCCTCACCATGGCCAAACCCGGAACACCCTCCTCTACCTCTTTCAAAATTCTGCGCGCATCATCAATGTTTCCTGTAAACAAAAACACATTTAAAAATCAAGGGCATATAGATGAGTAGAGCTGCACAATTCTGGATACATTGAGAATTAACCCTACAGTAACTATAATAAGTTTCATTTTTTACAAAGAAATACAATAGGTACACTAAAGTGGCTATTTTTTTCAGTTTTACTTTAAATGCAAAAGTTTAACTTCTAAAAAGCATTTATGCATTGAAGTAACTTGTATATGAAATATTTCTACAGTAAAACAAATTCATACGGTGAGACTTGCAATTAAAGGTCTTTAGAAAGATTTATCAATTTGCCTGACATCTACAGACTGCTTGAAGGGGTCTTTAAAGAAAGACACAACTGATAACCATACCAACGCAGTATTATCACCTGTAACCCGTTTAAAATAACCTGAAAACATGAGATGCTGGGCAACTTGATGAAAAGCTCTAATAGCGCAGCTTCTCTATTAGTGTAAATACAGTGACAAGCACCACACACCGTAATGACACGTATAAGCGCATTTGTCCGTGCTAAAAACTGCATTCCTTAGTTTCATTTTTCAAACCTGTCTAGTTAAGATGTGAAGCATAATCAGAATAATGTAAACCAATCCTAAAGACAATCATGGCAACTCTCTGCTTTAATCCCAGTCCTTCTGTGATCATTTGACACAGAAATAATGATAGAGTGTTGTTGAAAAGACTGTTTGTGATGTTGTTTCATACCTAATGATGATGATGCTGCTTTCTCTGCTTCTGCGGCAGCACAACCACAGATTGAAGCATTATGATTAGAAGGTGTAACTTAATAGACACGAGAATCTTTGATGTTCATTAGTGAGATCGTGTGGGTGTTTGAATCGAGATCGCGATCTTTGAACGATTAATCCCGCAGCTTTAATAACAAGGTCAGCGGAATGACATAAAATCCTCTAACCCAGCCCAACAGCGACATCAGTATTAACCCTCAAAACTAATTGGCTGTCAGGAATGATGTTTCAAGACATACAAAGGCATAAAATCAAGAACATGATGCTCATCTTTACCTTGTTGCTCCTCAAAAGCCGCCCAGAGTAGGTGAACCGTGGGTTTCTTGGGCATGTGAATGGTGCAGGCCTTCTTGTAGATGTGCCTCACTCCTTCAACGCTGTAGCTCTCGAGATACTTGGCGTACTTCAGAGGAAAAGCAGGACAGGAGAGACAGAGAAGAGATAACAGAAGAACAGGGAAAAAAACACATAAAAATTGAGCTTTCATTTCACATTCCCGCACTGGTGAATTTCCATTGACAAGATCGTTTTGAGAATTTCTGTTTTAAACCCATCAGCACCTTCATGGAACCAATAAGATAAGTTTCTGTAAGGTAGAAGAAGACGG
This sequence comes from Triplophysa siluroides, assembly GCA_006030095.1. Classification (NCBI taxonomy): domain Eukaryota; kingdom Metazoa; phylum Chordata; class Actinopteri; order Cypriniformes; family Nemacheilidae; genus Triplophysa; species Triplophysa siluroides. The sequence continues at coordinate 1,814,700 of VCII01000713.1, forward strand.
AGAGGTGCAACGGAGTTGGCAAATGCTGCAGTCAAATCTTGTGGCAAGCAGGCCATCTCCTAATATAACAGATACAGTCAAATATCAACGTTACACGCAAAGAGGGCAGGTAGTTTTACTGTGGAAGTGATGAAATCGTTGATGGGGAAGCAAAGGGGTGGACAGAGGGAATGACGCGGAAGCGGAAGGTCCATCTAACTACCTTGATCCAAAACTCCTCATACAGCGCACAGGCGATCAGGCAGCGCTCGAACAGAACCACAACTCGCTCCGGTGTGCCGTTCTCCAGCTCAAAGTCCAGGTACTCTCTCCAGTTGTTCAGTTGGGTCTTCTCCAAGGCTTTGACATGGAAGTACGGACGCTTTATCTGGAGGAACAAAATGACTGAGTGAGAACGATGGGCACTTCATCATAATCAACAACAATTTGATTTAGGTTAAGAAATTTAATTATCCTCAGGATTACCAAAGGTAGATGAAAAATGTTGGTGAAAAGTCTGATTACAAAATTTATCTCTCTCCTCAACAAGCTGCATGTTTGAGGATCATTCATGTCTGCAGCACAAAGTTAAAAATGTATATGTTTTTATAAATCATTAACTATATGCGAGAGCGTTGCTTGAAAGGTCATGCTAACTCACCCCCTCTTCAAACGCCCAGCGCTTGCTGACTTCATGCTCGTTATGGTTGAATATCTCCTGCCGAGTCTCGGTGACTTTGTGCCTCATGTTCTCGATCTCCGTCACTCTCTGAAGGGAGAAACACACCATCCTGATCAATCACATCATGAAGGAAATAACTTATCTCGTCTGATGTCCAGCTACACAAAGGGTTTACGTCACCATGACTTTGACAGAAACAAGCAGGTTGTGGTGAGTAGAACAGTACGGTATGCACACCCAGTGAATCAGCTGTGGACCGAGCCCTGGTGCTGGGAGGGGTCAGGGGACGGTGTCATTCGTCACGATCCCGTCCCACTTTTAGCCCATGTCCCTTATTGGATGCCAACCCGGACCCTCAGCTGGGCTGCTAACGGAAAGACACCTTCAAACCTGTACAAGTTTTGCTTGTCTCCAGGATCAGGAAGGGTCCCCCGACCTCTGCAATGTTTTGTAAAACTTCAAACAAGTGACGATCTTACCTTAGCTGGATCTGGAAGGTCCTCTACGCCAGGAGGAAGTTCTTCGCCGGGGGCGTCGTCCCCATCGGGTCTGTTAGCATTGGCCAGTTCCACTCGAAGCTGCACAAACTCTTCCTCAGACAAAAAGTACTTTGGGTTGTTGTCCTGAACATGTTCTTTGAACCTGAAGATGGTGCGATATTCATTTTAAATGACCAAAGCATCTCAAAACCCAAAACCAATTTGTTCGGCTCAAACAGCAGTACTCACTTCTGAAAGTGCTGGGAGTAGAGCTGAGTAGGAATGCAGAGGATGCGGTCGTATACGGCCGTGACATTGGCCAGTTTGTTCTGCTCCGTCTCCCAGGTAATGTAAGCTTCCCACAGACGGTCAGAGCGGAAGTCCGTCCCACAGGCTAGTACTGCGTGCTCATATGACCTAAACAATAGAACACTTCTAGTTAAATCAGTCCTAGAGAACGTGTGTAACTCTATTAGTTCAGGTGAGACAGGGTGGGTGTACTCACGCTCTAATGCGGTTTTCAGCCTCTCCGTCACTGTTGTCTTGGTTCTCTCTTAGGAACGTAATGTAATGAAGCCACAGGTCCACGCTGAGTGGGATAGCCTGCAGGCCACGCCGATACACCTGCGAAAGAAATAACATTCAAATTAATACATTTGTATAATGTTGTTTTTACAATACACAACATCACAAAGCAACTGTAGAGCACAAAAACATGCCACTCCCAAATTAACTCATATTTTGAAAAATGAAGCCTGTTTTTAATGAATCATGGCTGACTTTTTATGACACTAGCACATTCTAACATCTGTGGAAGAAATGTTAAAGGTTTTTAAAACTTAATTTTGTTTGTGCAAAACAATAATTTCTATAATACTTCTTTTGGGATGAAAATCAAGCCTGAGTTAAAGAGCAAACAGCTCCATCAGCACTTAAACATTTAGTGCTGACCATCTTTACCTCATCTGCCATCTGTATACAGTCATTTTTCTTCTCAATATCGGCATATTTCTTCCAGTACCCATAACAGTAGGGATAGTGCAGGAAAAACGCATCAAATGCTTTCCTTGAAGAAACCAGGTGGTTCTATAAGAGAAGGAAATATTTCAAGCACTGAAGAATGTTTACACCCATTATGATTCCTCATTATGAAGTCAAAGCACTTACCTCTTGTTCAACATACTGCAGAAGATAAACCCAGCCGTTGAAATCTTCAGGATTATCTTCCACAACCTTAGAGAGCCTCTCGTATTCAGATGGAAGAGCAGGTTCTTGTTCCACAGCAGCATCTGTCGCTTCTTCAGCCTCCTCTTTGGGCGCATCCTCAAGCTCCATGTTGGAAGGGCTCTCTGAGTCGCCCTCTCCTGCCGGTTTCTCTGTTGATTGGTCTGTATGCTGGCCGTTTGATTCCGGGGGCTGTTCAACAACCTCCCCAGAGTTTTCTTGGCTGGGATCCGCCTGCTCAATGTTCTGTACCGCAGACTTCAATTGCTCCTTCGAGTACAGCTGGTACTGCTCCACACCGGGTGCCTGTTGCATCTGGTCGGTTTCCTGGTCTGCGAGAGGAACCGGTCCCACAGTCCAGTCGGTGGCGGTTGGGACTGTGGCATTTTCGTTTCCTGCAACCTCCATAGCAGGCGTGTCCCCGTTATCGGGGGCATTTGTGTCTAACATCCCCGTCATGGGCGTACCTGAAACAGCCAGAGCAAAGTAATTCACATGAAAATGGTGTGAGATTGTATGATTTCAATGTATCGGTGTTGACCAAAAATGTACAAATGAAGACAATATCAATATAAAATCTTGCTAATCGGCTATTAGATTACGTTATGTAAATATCATTAGTTTTCATGAGGCCATCCTTATAGAACACCGTCACCTGTACATTGACATCTTAGGGGCATTTTTTACTTTTTAAACCGGCCTGTAGAGTATATAGGCCTATTGCATCTTAAAAGACACTGAAGATACATAAGAGAATTGCTAAGAATCACAGCAAACTGATTTAAACAATATTCTGGTATGTATCTGGTAAATAACCTACTGGTTATTGTGAAATATTTGTCCGTCTGATTGATCTGAGTGCCCAGTTTGTGTTATTTAAAATCAGACCCATGTGTAAACACGACCAAAGCCCAAAACATAAACTTAACACATCGATGTCAAATTTCAGTAAAAAAGGGGTATTACTATGCAAGCCATTACATGAAAGTATAAAAATTATGAATTAAGATTGGTAACTATGATCTCTGTGCAATTTGTCTTCGTACTTTAGTGACGTGTAATTCTCAAAATGTGTCACGTTGCAATGTTTTGTGTGCCCTTTTTATCTTTTGCATTCATTTTCTTGTACTTATTGTTAATTGCGTTTTTCTGTAACTAATGTAACGTTACGTATTGTAAAAGTGTTTTTGTATTTCGTTACGAGCATAAATTCCTCGCGCTTCCTGGTCAAGAAAATCGATTAAGCGTCGAAGTTAGTTAGCTAAAACTGGCTAACGTTAGCTGTTTTTATTCCCCTAGTGACGCAAAACTGGCTTTAAAAACGCGTTAGACTCAAATCCAGAGTCTATAAATCAATTATTCTTTGCACACCGACATAAACATTTAAAACTCTTTCTGTTCAATCCGGTCCGTCTGGTTTCGGCCTGGCCTCTTCACGCGCTAGCTAAACTGCTAAACACTCGACGGCGCTAATTTACCTCAGTTTTTACAAACAAAAACACACAGACCACGTATCGGTTCATGGAAACCTACGATGTAATTAATACTTACCAGAATCTTCCATGAAACTGGGTTGAAATGGGAAATATTTAAACAACGTATATCAAATATTATCGGTTGATAACATGCGGTCAGGCGGCCGCGCTGCAACGAAATGAACGAAAATGTCCTGCGCATGCGTGACAAAAGACTTAAAGGAGTGCATGGCACTCTGTGACCTATAGGGGGAGCGTCGCTGTACCACGTTAGACACTCTTCCCTTTTAAATGTGATTCTTAGATTTCTGCAAGTTATTGTCTTGCTTACATGCCCAGTAGAAACCAAGTATTTGTTGTTTTTATATTATAATTTAATATTCAATGGCATACTTTGAAAGTAATTCTTAGATATAGAATAGATAACAGTTAAATAAACATTCTTACATACTTAGAAATAATTTTACTTCATTACACTTTATGTTAAAACAAGAAAAATATATAACAACCCCATCAGTTAAAAAAACATCTCGATAAAGGCTCGAAAAGATTGCGTTGTTTTGTATGAAAAAATTGGGCATTTTTTGAACACGCGACCACGTCATGAGTTACACCCCTACGACGTAAAATGATGCCACTGAGCAGTTTGTCTGAATTTGAATGTACAAATGTACTTTATGCAAAAATGCTCTAGTTTGATTGGCTTGAACGTTTCTTTCTGCAAATGTCACATTTATCCTGTTTAAAACAGATCACATGCTACAAAAGCAGCGCGAGCACACTCTTCCGAGACTGAATGGCATCCATTTCATTCAGCTCGAGCTCGACTCGCATTACAAATCCTACTATGACATGGCGAATGCTGAACTCCTGAATATTAATCGCTTCATGCGGACGTCGCTTTTCGAACCGTGGGTAAACAAATGTCGTGTGTTTATCATTTGTGAGCCCCGTTGCCAAAAAACGACGCTAAATGTACGTAAATGCTTCAATAAATCTAATTTGGGCATTTTTTCTTGTGAACATTAACAAGGTCACGCCCACCCTTTCGGTGACCCCGCCCTGCTTGACTAACAACAAAGGCGCGCTGACGCACACGCCATCTGTCCAATAGCCAAGCGCCTCTCATGAATATTAATAATAAGCCCTCGCCGTAGTACGATTCGAGAGCCCGAATGGCAAATGGCGCAGTGCGCCTGAGCGAAAAGAGAGGAAGTAGCGGCTGAGGCAGGTCCGCACCTTTTCCGGTAACACCGACAGCAGCAGCTCGACCGGGACCGAAGGAGCGACCGGAGAGGAAAGAGGGGCGAGAACCCACCCGGGGTGAGAGAGAAGGGCTGCCGTCATATGAAGGTAAATGGCGCGCGCTGTAGCGCTCGTGTAGCCGCTTTTAGAGGTTTTAGTGCGAGTAGCACGCGACGGGAAAGTAAGAATAAGAGTGGCCGATTAAAGTTGTGTTTGACACCCCTCCCTTTTCTCGGGTGTTTCAGGGAGAGAAGAGGGAGAGTCGGCATGAACCGCTGACCTCTGGAGGTCTTCATCTGATTCGCACCTGACTGAGAGAAGGACCCGAACGTCGGAAGTCTCAAACAGAAGTCAGACCGATTGAATACGAGGGTGAAGTCGGAACTGAACAGAAAGGCCCGTTGTAGATCAATACAGCTTCACTTTTTAAAGTACACACCCTTAAAGATCTTGTTTTGGAGGCGAGGAGCTGTATTTTTCAGGAGTTTAAGAGTTTGAGGGTCACTACGCCCTCACTAGTTCACATGTTGCTTGCATAGTGGTTTCTGTTTCCCCTTGTGCACACTGTATCTGATGTGAGTCATTGGTTACACGCACTATATTGGGTTTTTGTAACTATACTTGGACACAAGTATAGGTCGATTTGAGACGCTCATCTCATCTCGCAGCAATATTTTGTGTGAAGTCACTTATTTCTTGCCAAAGCTGCAAAGCCAGACACCCCTGTGTTTTTTTCCCCTTCTTCGCAACCATCGTGATATATGAACAGCCAACAAGATGGGGAAGATGCTTTCAAAGATCTTTGGCAACAAGGAGATGAGAATATTGATGCTCGGACTTGATGCTGCCGGCAAGACAACAATCCTTTACAAACTTAAACTGGGACAGTCTGTTACCACCATTCCCACCGTCGGCTTCAACGTGGAGACCGTCACCTATAAAAACGTCAAGTTCAACGTTTGGGACGTCGGTGGTCAGGACAAGATCCGACCCCTTTGGCGGCACTACTACACCGGCACCCAGGGGCTGATCTTCGTCGTGGACTGTGCGGATAGAGATCGGATAGACGAGGCCAGACAGGAGCTGCATCGCATCATCAACGACCGTGAAATGAGGGATGCCATCATTCTGATCTTCGCCAATAAGCAAGACCTGCCGGATGCAATGAAACCGCACGAGATCCAAGAGAAGCTCGGCTTGACCCGGATCAGAGATCGAAATTGGTACGTTCAGCCGTCCTGCGCTACGACGGGCGATGGACTCTATGAGGGGCTCACCTGGCTCACGTCGAATTACAAATCGTAATGCATCCATCCCATTGAGCAGAAAAGAGTGAGCAACGGCGAAGAAAATCCAGAAGCAATTAACATTAACTTTGGCTTCAGATCTGTCTGTAAAGTTTGATTTTTTGTTTAGGTTTCGTTGAACATCTTTTTCTTTCGTTACGCCTTTTCGCTTTGGCACGCGCTTACGTTCCTTTTAGCACTATAATCTCTGTTGCGTTTGTTTGACTGTCTCTGAATATTTCATCCAAAAACCCGTTTCTTCACCATTATTTTTGTCTTCGTCATTATCAAAACATCAACATATTCTTAAAACCAGATGACTTGTTCTCAGAACATGTGGTCTTACTGTTCCCAATTATAATTGTTTCCTATTTAATGCATAAAGAAAATAACTATTTGTCACTATGGTAAGACAAATTAATAAAAACTATATGCTCAGAAAACAAGTCTTAATATCTTTCACAAATTTGCTTGATTTTTGTTGTTTTGTTTAAAAGTCAATGCTAATTAAGAAAATGATTTTTATTTGCGGTGTAAAGTATTACTTTCAAAGTTCTTCCTTTCAGTACAGGTAGCGCTTGGCTGATTTTTTTTTTATCTGAAGATCCAGTTGTTAGCCCACAAAATGGCAGCTTGTTTGTTTACCTCTGTGCCATCACACGTAACGAATGTATGGAGAATATTTACAGAATAGAGCATTCAAATAAATAAATCCAAGCAGAAGTTGCTCAAAGAATTCATTGTATTCCACGACATCTCTTCTTCAAGGTTGCTATTGTTTTGGGTAGCTTTCCATTGCAACAAGTATTTACTCAGTTTTGGCCTTTTCTTGAGCGAGACGGACCAAAGGTGCTTGAGACACGGCTGAGTTATTTAAAATCCTGGAAATCATTTGGTGTTTAAAGGCCCTTTGACTTTGGGTGATTCTAAACTTTTGGAAACTAAACTAATTTGAGCATCTTAACCCATATGTGATATGTATCTGGTACCTGTTCTCCTCAAACCTAAACCATAAACCGCACAAATCAAACCAAGCCTTCCTTTCCACGTGAAATTCTCGTAATTATTGATAAATGCTTTGTTTTATTATTTTGACTTATTTGTTATGCTCATGAAAATAAAATCTATATACATCCAACAATGTGATTGTATCTTCTTGATGCAGAGCATCAGTGTCCTGCAGAACCTAAAACGTCACCAATCTTTAAATTAATTTTATGTAGATCTTATGTAGTGATACTTGGCAGAAATTGGCTGCGCAGATGTTTTGCAACTTGTTTGAATAACAGACATTTCGAGTGTTCTCTCTCCTGGCGTGCATCGCCGATTATCTCATTGCGTTGTATTTGAATATTTAATACATACCTGTGGGAATCTCAAGAAAACATATTTTAAATGAAAGGTCAGGTGACATCATATACTTATTAGCATGTACATGATGTCATCACGCCATATTTGCGTTCTGTCTATATGTGGCACTTTACATCTATTATGCTTCTCTCCTACTCCCTGTACTGTATTTAATACAGCCAAATATCTAAAAGAAGCTGTTCTCATTTACATATGTTCTCTGGTCAGACAAAGGAACAAGTATGAAATGATTGACCGATCGTGACCCATTTAAACTACAGTCTACTGAAAGTTGCTAGAGTTCTCGGTTGACGCTTTTATAAAAAAAAAGCGTGCCGACAGTTGCTAAATTGGCAACACTTCATTTCACCTCAAAATGTAAAACAGAAACGACAATTTGCATTACTAAAAGAAGCCTTTTTGGCGGACCATTAAGATTTTTTACACTCCTGAACGATATAGACATTTTTGTGAGTTCTCAGATTTGTTTGCAGTGTTTGTCAAGGAATTCCAGTGCAGGAAAAACTGTGGAAACAGAAATATTCTCACAAGTGTGTTGTCGTCATCTAACAGTCGAAGAGTGTGAAATTACACCCAGACAACGAAAGGGAGGAACATGAGGGAGGTGCTGAGGTTTTTTGCATTAGCTCGATCTCTCTAGCGATACAGTAATCCTGCAGTTTACCATTGAAACACTCTGTTGTTTGTTCAGCGAGTTTCAGTGGAGTTTGACCTGACACACAGAAGCTTAACGTTTCAAATACATTCAGCGACAACTGACTCAACTCAGTCAATAAAGCAAGATGTTTTTAACATAATGAGTCAAACTTCAAACGCTGCGTGTGTGTTTAGACAGAGCGCTATATCTAAGAAACAAACTTCCTCTCCTTATAAATTGGGAAAGGCCTGGAAAAGTCGTGTTGCAAATGTCATTCGACGCAGTAGAAGACAACCGGTTTGTCACTGGAGTACGTGTTGTACTTACTCTTGTGTCTCGTCATTAGAGGAAGATACTGCGCTTAACCTGCTGAGTCAGACCAGAAACTCATAGACAACAACCATCCCATCATAGTTACTGAGGACACGATCCACCCGTTACAGCCTGTGCTCACATACATTTACTCACCCTCGTGTCATTCCAAACCTGAATGACTACCTCTCTTATTCAGAACACAAAAGAAGATATTTTGAAGAATGTCAGTGACCAAGCAACATGAAACCTCATTGACTTCCCCTGTATGAACATAAAACCACTGAGTCATTTCTCAAAATATCTTCTTTTGTGCTCCACAGAATGACATGAGAGTAAATTAAAGTGAAAATTAAATGCATCACGAATCTAATGCGTGTTTAAGTGTGTTTCATAGCACAACTTTACATACGTGCAAACTATCATGAAGTCATCATTTCTGTATCAACTGTATCTTTGTCTACTTGTTTGTGACTTCTGCAGATACAGGAAGTGATGTCAGTGCCTGATGTAAGACGATCGGTGCTGTTTTTCAACAGAAATATCCACAGGCTCTCTTTATTATCGTGTTGTGTTCTCTTTGGTTCAACAGTCTGAACTCATTATTGTAGTCAACACGATTGAAGGTGTCGTTAGATTCAGTGAAACACTGCATTTGCATTGGTTTACATTTTTGACAAACCCCTTTTAATGTGTCGATCTGTGTGTTTGTGATGTTTTTATGAGGTATGACTTGTTTTAGTAACAGAATACACTTGTTGCAAGCTGATGAAAAGGACCAGGTTTCAAGTTCCTTTGTGACACAATGAGGTTTGTTTGCCTGTACAAACTGATCCTATACCTCTATAACTAAGTAGCTTTAAATCAATATTCCTGTGAACGAGTATAAATTATGTGTGCGTGAACTTGATTTGTACATTTTCTGAACTATAATGTGTTCAGTGTTGGGTGTAACCAGTTACTAAGGAATTTGTTACTGTATTTAATTACTTTTTCCTTGAAAAGTAAAGTAAGGGATTACTCTTGTCTAGAGTAATTCTCACATTTGTACTTTGGTCAGTTAATAATACTACTTTATGTCGTTTTATATGAATTATTTGAATGAATTAAGAGCCGTTTCATGTCTATCCTTGAATCATTTAACTAATCAAGGTTGTTGGTAATAGTAAAAGTAAGTAATGAAATACTTTTAGAGAGAGTCATTTGTACAGTAATCTAATTACACTATTGAATATGTAATTAGTAACTAATGAATTACTTTTTCAGAGTAACTTGCCCAACACTGGTTGTGTTTGCATTACAGAACTCAGTACCACATTGCATGAGTTTGGTGCAAGGTTATTTTATTTTACTAATATTAAAACTTTGAAAATATTTGTTCATTGAAATCAGATAAAATACTGAGCTAATGTTTTGGGGAAAAACTTAACTAAAGGAAATATTGAATTAAGCTTAAAGCACTAAAATTATAAAAATGAACAAAAACTAAAAGGAAACTAAAATAAAAATCTATTAATTTCATGTAGCAACATACTTAATAAACAAATTAATTATAAAATGACAAAAGCACAAACCAAAATGGCTAAAACTTTAACTAAAATTAACATAAAAACGAAACCTCTCAAAATGAAAGATAATTCAAAATATTCATAAAACTAACTAATACTAAAATCAAAACTATAATAATAACTATAATGGTGTGATGTAGTTTAATATTTAGGGTGGGGCTTTACCCTCTTAGCGTTCACAGAAGCTGCAGTATATGAACTTTTTATTTCAATATTTTGTATCAGTTCTCACGCCGAATCTTCAATAAGAAGCATGACTGCATTGTCTCTGGTTTCTAAGGGGTCCCTCAGAAGCGGATGAGCAGACCAGAAAGCTTTACAGAGCTGGAAATGTCTCTGGTTTCCGTGGTGACCGACTGGAGTCTGTGCGGTGAGTATTCTGTTCTCACGAAGACAGACAACAATCCAGGGAAAGAGAACAAATGAGCGTCAGCTGTATTTCCTTCCTTCCTATAGAAAGAAAGAGAGCAACATGCAGCAAACACGCTTCAGTATGATGGCTGTAGTGTGTTCATTAAATCAGCTTTGAGCGTTTTTAAAAGACATTAAAATTCACTTTAATGTCTGGAGTAAACCTGCAAGCGAAAACTTTAAGCATACTCCTATCTTACTACAAGTAAAATACAAAACATTTTAATTAATCACGTTGTTTGATAAATAAGATTTATTTATTGACGTAGTTATGAGAAGAAAGGAATTTATTTGTTTAATGTGTAATACAAAATAATGTTGAATATAAAACAATATTTTTATATTTAAACTTTTTTTTTATAGGAATATCACGGCCCTTTAACACTTAAAGGGAAACTTCACCCAAAAATGAAAACTCTGTCATCATTTACCCACCATTAGATTGTTCCAAACCTGTATAAATTTGGAAAAATGTCAGATCTCACCCAACATATATTGCCATAGGGAAAATACATACTATGGGAGTCAATTGTGGGGGGCGAGATTTGACAATCTTCCAGATATCTATACCTGTGTGTTCAGCAGAACAAAGAAATGTATACAGGTTTGAAACAATCTAAGATTGATTAAATGAAGACAACATTTACATTTTTGGGCAAATTATCCCTTTAAGAAGGAAAGTACACTTACAAAAAACATTTTGTATATATATTGAGGTATATATGGTGGTGGTCCGTCATTAGTCACTAGAAAATTTTGGCTTTGAATTTCTGAATGTTACTCATGATGGGAATGACAGCAGCATCGGGTTTATGATTCAAGAGTGACTGATCCGTGTTTGAATATTTGTTTACACCGTGATCATGTGTTAACAAAGAAGTAAAACATGAATATTTACATGTGTTTATGCCTAGGGCTATGAGGAAAATTCGCTTTGTTTATTCTTTTACATTATGTAATAAATCTGAAGCCACACAGACGGCAAACATAATGTAGTCCAGATGCTCATAATGTGAGCAGAATCTTTGCTGTCCAACTGGATAAGGACATAAAGCCAACTGATCAAAACATTCATTTTGAGAAAACTTTCAAACACCCATTGGGTCACCCGAGGCGCATCTACAAGAGGAAAAAGTTGACGATTCAAGATTTTTATTTGTCACATACACTTTGTAAACATGTCCAACCTGCAGTGAAATGTTAATCTGGTGTTCTCCAATTGAAATCAACAAAGCAGACAGCATGCAGTCAATGTCATGCGTAGATCCCCAGGAAACACAAAAAGGGTATCAATTGAATGCATTGCAAGTCACTGAGCATAAAGCAAATGCATATAAAACAGATATGTATTAATATTAATAAAATATTAATAATTAATCTAATAAAAAATACTTGGAATGGAATATCCAGCCCATGACCACTTAAATATATCAATACATCAGCTCCACCCAGTTTTTAAACTATATTTAGTTTCCTCTTTATTACATTTTCAGATGATCAGATTATGTGAGACAGCAGACACTATTGTACAGTGACGTAATGCTTCAAGGCGATCCGGCACACGTCATCCAGCTCAGATCAGAGGGGGGCGACTTTATGAATGAAAACACGGGCGCGTCACCAAGACCCTTCACAGTCGTAAATTCTGGACACTGGACTACAAAAATCTGAAAGAGACACTTGAACCATAACTAACACGAAACGACGTTTACAGCAGTTACACATTTGAGTAATTTCGGAAGCCCCGCCCCCGCCGCGCGGATGGTTCGCTCCACTCCGCCGTGAGCTGCTTGTTCCTCCGCCGCCGCCGTTTGGACCCGATGAACGAATCCGTTTCGAATATTTACGCTTCTGACCCGCGGAAGAGTCATGCATTGCGGATTTCCACGCGTGTTCGGTCGCTTTTAATAGTTTGAGTTACTTCTAACGCTACTTGATCAGGTCGTGTAACGCCGATCGCGGACCAGAGTGACGGTGTGTCCAGTCCCATGTTGCAGCCGAACCAGGACGAACATGCCCGCTCAAAAGATCCGGTGAAATACGGTGAACTGGTGATCCTCGGGTGAGAAACACACGCACACGCACACATACTCCCTACAATAATCGCGTGCAGCTTTCATCTCCGCGCATCTGCTACAATGTTGCAACATTACGCGCGAGTTTGCGAAGGCGTGTGCGCGCTTGTACCATTGATCCGCATGTTTTACTCACACCAGCTGCGTTTTTTCATAGTTAAAGTGACATTATTAGCCTTATTGTTATCAGCACCACTGCACTGTCGCGCTGAAGGGTATCGTATTGTTTTTAGGCCGGGGTTTGGGTTGAAGTGACGGGAGGAAGTTGTGAACTAGTGCTTGACAGATGTGCTGGAGATTTGTTTTTAATGTACTATTTAATTGCGGCAAATAATCCCTTAGGAAAACGAACCATGGTTTTACTACAAATGAAAAACATGGTTATGATTTTTTAAACCACAGTAAGCACCAATGAACCATGATAAGTGTAGTAATCGTGTGGTTATACAAATGGAAATCAATCACGGCCAATCTAGGGGATGGATATTTTACGCAGTAGTTAAAAATATGCGAATGGACAAAATATTTATAATAGCTGCCTAGGCATGTTTTTGATTTGTAGTAGGTCACATATAGGCACAACAAATTCACTATAGTCTCACCCAATAACCATAGTTTAACCATGATGTCTGCAGTAAAGCTGTGGTATAACAAACATTATTTGTAGTAAAATAGTAACCACAAATTTATGGTCTCACCGCAGTTATCGTAGTTTAAACTTGGTATTTATTTGAGTAAAACTATGGTAGTATTTGTAGTAATAAATCAGCCCCCAAAACAGTGTTCCTACACAGCGTTGTGTTCAAAGTCAAGCGGTCAAGTTGTTAAACCGGGCACAGATGACACAACTATTTGAGGATGTTTTAGAAAGCTGTGAGCGTGAGACAAACCCGTTCAGGAAATGAAGTCATAAAATGTTTCCAGTCACATGCTTCGCATGAGGAAAATGTTTCTGGAGAGCGCTGAATCAATCTTTTAATGTTCGCACGTTCCATTAGATGTGGGAGAGACTGTTGGGATGCTTATGTCCCGGAGTGAATTTAAATGATGTTGATCTCCCACCTGCTCCCGGGTGCATCTCTCCTCATGTGCCCCCCAACCCTCGCTGGCACGGCCAAATGTTAGCGGTGACCGTGCATGCTGATCTGACCGGATTGGGCGTTAATCACACCCTAATCTGCATTTTTGGGCTTCAGATTCGCATCTGTAGGAGAAGGAAAACTCCAGCGACTCTGTAATGCCGCCTTGGCCTACTTCCTGTTGTCTGCGTGATGGATTTTTTTGGAACTTTATATTGTGTTATTCTTTGCTCTCGTATTCATAACGCCTCTGGAGAACGCGAATCTAGCCCACAGTCTACAAGACCATCTTTATTACATTTCTTTTCTGTCGTTCTGCCGGTCTCGCTGGAGTATCATTACTTGTGTTTGCTGAGTCAAGCGTCACCATTAATGTTGCTCGTGCATCGGGTAACATTTAAAGAAATCTCCGAGTGTTAATTAAACATGAAGGATTGTTGAGGAGAGGCGTGCTGTTGCTTTTCAAAGCCATTTTGAACTTGCGGATAATACAAATCTCTTCCATTTATGATTCCATTTATTTAACCAGGTTAAAAACTCATTGGGATCCAAGAAATCTCTTGCAAGAGTGACCTGGCCAAGAAGCCAGCAAACAAGTTAAGACGATTTACACCATCAATCGCAAATAACAATGCATTATCTGTCAGCCATAACACCCACGGTGTCAATGCGTCAAGTGTTGCACCATGCAGATAACCAAGTTCAGTAGATCATTATACAGCCCAATTGCTGTCCTAGCGACACATCTGCCCGCTGACAGGTCAGCATGAGACTATTTAAAGGTAAAGGTGTTTGAATATTTCATTCTGTGTGTGTGTGCGCGCTCATGCGAACCCTCGCTCTGCTGCAGCCTGTCTCAATGCTGAACTGGCACTTTGACCGCTGTCGACAGTCGATGCGCTTACAGCACCTGAGTTCCAGAATTTTACAGGCTGTGAGTGTTCAGGACAATGCACCATCTCTGCAATAAATGCACACGGAGACCTGATCATATCCCATAATAATAATGAGTTTTATGTTCTCGCATTTGAAACCGAAAGTTTTAGGGCATGAATGCAGCTGCAGGTCTAGTCGTGTTAGCGATAGCTTCCGCGAAAACAAAAGAGTCTTTCTGTCACATACTGAGGTATTGTGTCTCTTATGGCGTCACACGTATGCAAATGATGTTTATTTTTATGTCTGCACTCGCTTCTGCTTAATTTTGCACCTTGGTAAGAATAAGGTTCAGTCATGGATGGGAGATGCTTTGGGGGGACAAATGTTGGCTTGAGGTGTGGTTTTCCCAAGTAGGAAAATGAACAACTGGAACCTGTGTGACTGGATTTCCTTTCGGCAGAAAGGCAGAACTTGTAGCCTATTGTTTGTATGAGGAACAGACTCAACCGAAAGATGTTAGTAACTGTGAATCTCTTTTGTGTGTTAAGGGGATCTGACTCGTTCTTCAGTGGAACACAAGAGAAGATATTTTGAGAAATGTCTCAGTGCTTCAATGGTTTATAAACAATGGAGGTTCAATGTTGTTTGGTTACCAATGTTCTTCAAATTTTTTTCTTTTTTTTATGTTTTCTGCAAAAGAAAGAAAGTCAAACAGGGGTGGTGAATGATCAAATGATTTTCATTTTGGGGTGAACTGCCCACTTAAACTTTTCGTGTTTTAAAGATCAACACCAACGTTCTTTGACAGAATTCAATGACGAGTAAACGATGACAGAGAAATCTCAATTTTGGGTGAACTAATTCATCAATGAGCAACACATTTGTTCTGTGTGAGGAAATGGGATATTTTTACCATCTGTTTGGTGTAACGAGAGAATTCCACAGAAAACCGTTCATGTATGAATCACATTGCTGTTCATCTTTGAGAAGAAACAGATGCTTGAGAATAATGTTGACTTTTCAGCGGAAGCGGCAGATGTTTGTTTGTCGGAGTGTCAGAGAGCTTGTTAGAATCTGCGGAGAAGCTCTTGAGAACCACCGGTTAATATCAATTGAAATTTTAGGTCTTATTAAATTGTGACGTAAGGAACGCAATTTCTTCTTCAAGCCTTCACTCGTCTCAAGTGAGACTCCACAGTAGTTTATGAGCAATATTGATTTATATCACTTATTTAAGCAAAGCTGTACACTACAGTCTTTAGGCTCATGGCGTCCCCAACACCAATATTTTAACAAAATCCTAAAAAAAATGTATTGTTCAGTTTAAGAAGACGCGCCAACGTTCTTCTCTCTCCCGTTCAGGTATAATGGCTCTCTGCCAGGCGGAGATCACGGTCGGAAGAGGAGCCGCTTTGCTCTTTTCAGGAGGGCAAAAGCCAACGGCGTCAAGCCGAGCGCTGTGCACATCCTCAGCAACCCACACGACAGCAAGGTGCGTATTTTAAAAGGAAGATGTCTTAACCGTCACCGTTTAAGCTCTTGAGGTGCATCATGTGCCGTTTGCAAAACTTGCGTGACCTTTTGTTTCAGGCGGTTAACAGCAGGGGTCAGCACAGCATCTCCTTCACTCTCTCCAGGAATCAGACAGTGGTTGTGGAATACTGCCATGACAACAACACCGACATGTTCCAGGTGAGCCGGAAGATTGAATATCGATTGAAATGTGAACTGACCGTCTTTTCTTGAAAGCACCTTCCTTGTTCTATTGTACGTATATCAGCGTACGTTATGTAAGGGGTCATGTTCATGTTATTAAAAGACATATGAATTATATTCAATTTGTCAAAAAAACTTATTTAAAATTATTTTTGAGGGGTTGTTATCTGGGAATAACGAACCCGCCAATGTCACGACTGGCCAATCAGAATCAAAAACGAAGCATTTTTGTCTTGTTTTTAGTAAAAATATCTCAATCTTCTTAAATCATATACAATCACTTGACAAGAAAAGTGACCTAAGATATCCGGTCTTGTTTTACGAAAAATAATGTAAGAATTAAGGACGTTTATGGTAAAACCAAGCAAAAAACTCAAAGAAAAGTAACTTGAAATTAGTTTGACCTTTTTCTCAAGTATCTAATTCAAGTTCATTTTTCTCACCCCATGGACAGATTTTGATTGATTTTACCTTAAACTTAATTCATCCTTATATTATTTTTCATAAAACAAGACCAAATATCTCGGGTCACTTTTCTTGTCAAGTAATTGTGTTTTGGTTTAAGAATGTTTCGATATTTGTACTACAAAACAAGACAAAGACACTTTGTAAGAATGTCATTTTTAGCAGTGAAGAAATTGTTTTCATCTTTCATTAATAACTGAAGAATAATTAAAATGTCTTGTATCATAGCGACTTGCTGTTTTTTCTAGTATGTTCAGATAAGAATGAGTACTATCTTTTGGAACCTCTTAAGTTTAGATTGATTGAAAAAATGATCATCCTTGGTATGAACAGTCCGTGAGACGGTAAAATATTTTTCTTCTGCAGATCGGCCGCTCCACTGAGAGTCCTATAGACTTTGTGGTGACCGATACACCGGGCGGCTCGAAAGAGAGCGAAGAATCTTCGTCTGCGCCCAGCACCATCTCTCGCTTCGCCTGCAGGGTGGTGTGTGACCGGAACCCTCCTTACACCGCCCGAATCTACGCTGCTGGCTTTGATTCCTCCAAAAACATCTTCCTCGGGGTTGGTTTTTACTCTGGAATAATTCGCAGTTTATATTTTGTCATCTGAGAGCTAGACCTCTTGTTTTGTTAAACGAGTCACTTTTTATGGTCTGTTTCTCCCATATAGGAAAAAGCAACAAAATGGAAGAATCCGGATGGTCACATGGATGGATTGACGACCAATGGGGTGCTTGTGATGCATCCTCAGGGTTTTCCAGAAGATCCTACGCAGGGCCTGTGGAGAGAGATATCGGTCTGCGGGGACGTCTACGCCCTCCGAGAGACCAGATCCGGTCCTATGCGCGGACAGCTGGTAAATGTGATAAACATGATCTTTACATTGTAGTGTCTGTCAAAAAGAATGTTGAGATTTAAGGATTATGACACAAAATACAGAGGGAAGGGTTTTTTTTGGAAAGAAGCTTCTAAATATCTTCTTTTGTGTTTAACGGAACAAAAAATGTATAAAGCATTTTTTTCCTACTATGGTAGAGGTGATCAAGAACTGTTTAGTAAAGTCTCTCCGATCTCTATTCAGAAAGCTACTTTGATTTCATTCATCTGGTTGGTTACTGACATTGTTCCAAATATCTTTCTTTTTTGGGGGTAAACTATCCCTTTAAGGTCATTGTTTTGCTTTGACCTGATGGTTACAGATTTGGGGCAAGCAAACATTAGCCGGCAATTTATGAGCGGCTCCGTTACCAACCCAGATCTTTAACCACTAGACGTCACCTCTCCTGACGGATGAGTCTTAGTCATCAGTGTTTTCGTGTCTCCACAGGCTCAAGGTGAAAGCAGCGCTCTGCAGGACGGCTCTCTGGTGGATCTCTGTGGTGCCACGCTGCTGTGGCGCACGGCTGAAGGCCTGCTAAAAGCGCCCACCCTGCGACACCTGGACGCCCTGCGTCTGGAGCTGAACGCCGCTCGCCCGCAGTGCCCCGTAGGTCTGAGCACGCTGGCCTTCCCCAGCCTCCCCCGCAGCCACAGTCTGGAGGAACGTCAGCCGTGGGCTTACCTAGCCTGCGGCCACGTCCACGGCAGACACGACTGGGGGCAGCGACCCGAACGCCACCGGGAACGAGAGGAAGGGTCCTGCGGAGGCACCGGGGGCCGTCGGGAGTGCCCTCTCTGTCGGACGGTCGGGCCTTACGTTCCTCTGTGGTTGGGTTGCGAGCCCGCCTTCTACGTGGACGCAGGTGCCCCCACTCACGCCTTTGTGCCCTGCGGTCACGTGTGCTCGGAGAAGACGGTCAGGTATTGGGCGGAGACGCCGCTGCCACACGGGACCCACGCCTTTCGACCCACGTGCCCATTCTGCTCGGCCCCGCTGTCGGGCGGCACCGGTTACACGCGCCTCATCTTCCAGGGTCCCATTGATTGATAAGGTGGCCAAGGAGGGGAGGAGGGGGCGTTAGTTACACTAGAGGCTGTATTTCTGACCGTGATGCCTGTGCCAATGTTTTAAATTGTTATTATGAATTCTCATTTTTTTGTTTTAAGCGCACAAATCGCTCGGCATTGGTGAGTTATGCTGCCTTCAAGTCAGATTGATGGATGAGACGATTGTATGTACCAGAAAAAAAAGTCTTCAATGTTTCTTGAGAAACAGGAGCAGACGCAAATTCGTATACCGTATATTGATCAACGCATGTTTTCACATTTGGGAAACTGGGACCGGATTCACAAGAAGAAAATTATTCGTAACTGCCGTATATATCCTAAAAAATGTAGGAATGATATGTATTCCCAAAAAAACTTGACAGTTCTTTAATTTTTGTACTTAGGAATTAAGAAGAATCCAAAGTCTCGAAACGTAAATGTCCTCTTAAAGTTGAGATGGCCTCACGGTTGTCTTAAATCATGTATATTTTATACATGTATTAGTTTTTTTCACATGTGACGACGTGTATCGCATTAAGCCAGAATCCACATTTTTATGTTTACTTGAGGAGTTTTTATACTGATATTATAATGATGAGGTCTTACTTTAACTTTCATCATTAAAAACAGAGCGCTTTTTACATGAAGTGACTCGAAACGGAGAGGGTCACAAATATTATAGAGTCGTACACAAACACTAATATCAAAAAATATAATATTGCAATGCTTGCTAACAGCTAAAAGATCGTAAATGCCGTTGAACACGAAGAAAAGAATACGAGGTGCTTGTTACACAAAGTTTTTTTAGATGAATAGTTACCTCACGAGCAGGTGTATTCTCACGAAAAAATAGATGTTCTTAAGAAAATATGTGAGGGCTTCTTGAGAAATGTTTGAGAATCACACTTCGGAACATTCTTCCGAACTTCCTATTATTTTCTCAAGAACAATCATATATTTTGTCTTAAGGCTAAAACACACTACAAGACTTTTGCTCAGATTTTGCCCAGATTTGCAGTCTGGACTCGTCGCAGAAAGTCAGTTAGTGTGTTTCTATCTGAAATCACAGTGCGTGATGTCTAATTAAAAAAAATCTGTTCAGATTTTAAAAGTCTTGTAGTGTGTTCCAGCCATTAATGACAGTTTCATGAATTCGGCCCCAGCTCACTAAAAAAAGTGACTACCTTAACTACATATTCAGTTCAGCTGTTATTAAATTTGATCGTATTTTTTAATGTCACATTTTCTTGTGTTTGATCTTTAACTCTTTCTCTCTCTTTCTGTCTCTATTCTTCTCTGCCTTTGTCGATCTCTCTCACTGAAGAAGTGTAGGCGAGCTTGATTTGATTTTGGCAAAACTCACTTATTTTATATTTGTTTGTGCATACAGTTCATGCACATACGATCAAGTTTAAAAAGATGATTTCCTGATACAAATCATTTATAGCTTCTTTATTTTATTTCTACGATTTTGATTTTACATTCTCTCTTTTTGTTTGATTTAGTGTAACGTCTTTTGAAGTTTATCCTGTCACCTGCCATCACCACTAAATGACTGCATAACTTTATAGCCTACTATGAAAATATACCGTATATATCGTTAAATACCGTTACTATACCGTTGATAAGTTTGCCCACTATTATGTTGACTAACCACTTGTAGCTAGTAAAAATGACGAGCGGCGTGTAACGTTAGTGTTTTGCGAAGCGAAAAGAGAGACAAATAATCACTTGAATACGAATGCAAACTTCCCAGAAGGACTTGAAGGCAGCATTGATTTTTCATACAATCTTTAGTCGTCTCCTCGAGTCCAAAGAAAGGCAGTATTATGGAGTGACGGCCTTCACATCTTCAATGGCTTTTAATGGCCAGATCGCGGTTATGCTATGGTGAAACTAAACTAAGGTGGTTGCCTTCTTTCTCCCTCCTACGGCCACCTTCACAGTACATGACCGACGCGATCTCACACAACACGCTAGAAAGTACAACTCCTTTATAACACTTGATTTCTTTTTTTAGCAATAAACAGTATAGAAGCTACTAGATTACACGGAGAGATGCAAACGGTTCGAGCCATGTGCTTCCTATAGCTTATACGTTGAACATGGCTGAATCCGGCCTTCGCGTGATGGGCTTCGCACCTCACGAGAAGTCTAGCCCTTGTGGTTTTGTTTTATATCGTTCTTTCCTTTATAGATGGTTTTAGCGTTTCAATGAAGTCGCCGTATGTATCGTAGTCGTCGAGATGTCATATTTTTCTACATGACTGTGTTACTTAACTTTTGACCCAGGGTCAGATTGTTTTATATACGGTGTTTCACATATAGCAGTATATAGATTCTATAAATATATATCGATTATTTTATGTACATGATATGATTTGAGTCCAGGAGAGCTTAGTGGTAATGATTGATGACGCAATGACTCGCTGTGTTCAGTCAGAGAAGATACCCGGTACTCCATCTGTTGACCAAGATGATGAATGTACAATTCCAGTGGTTACTTTCTCCGATCTCCCTGGTGCTATCGTCCAGTTGGTTCTCCGGTGAACTTCACTGCTCTCGACAAAAGACTAACGCTCGATAAAAGCTTTCCTCAATAAGTGCATAACGTTTAACCTCTGATGTCGGTCAAGTTACTGACCGTGTTATTGATGAAAGTGATTGTGAAGTGTTACGTTAAACTCATATATTTGGCTTCACTGTCACACGCGCCTGCACTGTGCACCTCTGATCATTATAAACTAAGCACTTGACGAAGCTTTATATCGCAGGGTTTAGATATAGAAACGCTACTTTACCTCACAAGCTTTAGCAGAGACCTCAGTTAAAGACCCTATTTTTTTATGCACGGAAACGACGACCATGGGCAGTTTATTTTTTACCTTTTTTAAAGTATGTGCTGTGCCCTTAGAGTTGCGTTCGCACCATTCGGACTCCACTCTTAATTAAAAAGATTCGGTGCGCTCTGATTCTGTACGCACTTGATTCTTTGCTTGCTTGATTCAACGTTTCTATACGCTCCGATTCGGTGCTCGCTTCATTTCAGTGTGCGCTTGATTCGTAGATTTGGTGCGCTCTTGATTCAATGCATACTTGGTTTAGTGCGCGTTTGAGTCAGTTTGTGCTCTATTCTGTGCATACTTGATTTTTAGATTTGGTGCACTCTTGATTCGAGCAGACTTTGTTCAGTGCATGCTTGATTCTGTACGCGCTGATTCAGTGCACACTTTATCAGTGTCCGCTTGATTTGCACATTCGGTGCTTACTTGATTCAGTGCCCTCTTGATTCAATGCATACTTGATTCAATGCATACTTGATTCAATGAGCTTTTACAACAGTGCTCGCTTCATTTTAGTGTGCGCTTTGATTCATAGATTTGGTGCACTCTTGATTCATGCATACTTGATTCCTTTTACAACAGTGCTCGCTTCATTCGCTATTCATGCATACTTTAAGATTAAAAGATTCTGTACGTGCTGATTAAGTGCACACTTAATCAGTGTGCGCTTTATTTGTAGATTCAGTGGACTCTTGATTCAATACATACTTGACTCAGTGCGCGTTTGATTCAGTTTGTACTCCATTCAATGCATACTTAATTCAGTGCATACTTCATTAAGTGCCCTCTTGATTCAATGCATACTTAATCAGTGCACTCTTAATCGGTGCGCGCTTGACTCATAGATTCATAGCACTCTTGATTTAATGCGTGCTTGATTCAGTATGCTTTATTCAGAGTGCAAGTTCGATCCACTGCTCACTCGATTCATTGTGCGCTTGATTCAAAGATTCAGTGGGCACCTGTTTCAGTGCGCGCTTGATTCAATGCACACACTTGTTTTAGTGCGCGCTTGATTCAGAGCGTGCTTGGTTGTTCCATTCTGATTTTTTGTTCGAGGCATACAAACAGGACTTTGCTGCAGTGGCCCCGTTTCTTTTCTCAAATCCTACAGTAAATGAAAAGTTTAGATATAAATGAGAATTCTGTTCACTGATCCCGTTTCAAACCTGTATGCTTTAATTTCCCAGTGAAGGGCAGACATTCTGTTCATGTGCTTCTTTTCCGGTCCATAGAAACTACATCTGTTCGCTCCAAAATCTTCAAACTGAGACTTTTGTGTTCCAGGGAAAAATAACAGCAAACAGGTTTGGAAAGATACCAGGTGAGAGAATTTTCATTTCTGGGTGAACGTGTAATTGAATTGAAAGTGTGTGTTACGTAGAATCTATGCTTCAAGTGGTGTAGCAGCAAATTCAGCTCTTGTGTTAGTGAAGGACGGTTCGTAGTCTTCCAAACAACCTCCAGAAAATGCTGTTCTTGTCCCATTCTTGACCTGGGAACAGGTCAGCTCAGGTTTACACTAGTCAAAGTTTACACAAGTTCCAGGGTCTGTTAGCAGAGTGTCGTGCATGTGCCTGTATCGCCAGCAGGAGAGGCGTTTCCAGTGCAAATTCAAAGCTCGTAGCTGTATGTTCAGTATCGACTGGTTGGGAAAGATTTGTCCCGCTGGTCTTTACCGGACCTGAGAAATGACACACTGGATCTGTTGTCTTCATCCTGAGGGTCTGTGTTTCTTTGTAGGACTTTTGTATATTCTTCTGGATATAGTCCCACACTGGATGCTTTGAATCTCTTATAATTAAAGAAAAACTCTTGGTTGGAATTAATGATTGAAATGTGATTGATCTGCTGTCATTAAACGGTTTGAGTGTTGTCAGATTTTGTGTTCTATATGAGTGAGATGTCAAAATACTGCACCTTGTGTTTGACCCGTTGAATAAATCACATCTTTCTCAGATAAGGATGGAGACTTTATGCACTGCCACACTGCACATAAACCTGTACGGCTGCTCTTACACAACGCAGACCAGCCAAACTGATGCCCAAACCCAAGGTGCACTGACAATCGCATTACATGAATAAAAGTTTTCTTTTCACAATACATGCAGAGCCGTGTTTTTCACATGCGTGTAACAAGAATTCTGTGGAACTTTTAGGTCCTTAAAACGGTTACAAATATCTACCAGTAGAGGACGCAGTTGCTCCTCAAAAATGCGACTTTATATTAAAATCTTACATGGGAGTAAATCTTTATAAAAAAAATGAGGAAAAGTGGAAAATGATTCTCTCAGTGTCTCTAAAATATCAAAAACTTCAAAGTTTATTAGTCTCCTGACTAAAATGTTTCTCTTGACTTGACCTATCGTTTGATCTGAAAGTGTGTGCTTCAATGTCTGAAATTAGTCTAGTATAATTGTGCAAACATCGCATTGTCAATACTAAACCTTTCTTAATCCGAAAATAATCCTTCATGTAAAATCTCAATAAACTGCTTGATTGAATAACGCATAAAATGAGCATTTCAAATATATCATGTTTTAGTCACAACATAATTCTGAAAGTTCGATTCGTTTTATTTCACACTTTCTTGCTATTATTCTAAACTGTGGACAAAATATGAATAAGTCTGCATGTCCCTAAATATTTGGGAATGGTAGTGTAGGCCAATTTGCCACCGAGTAACTTTCTCAGAGATTGCTTGTTTGTGGTTCATTGTAATGAAACAATATCCCAACATTAACTTTTTCCCAGCAAGGTAACAAAAAAGCCACATAAACTGTAACGACGTGGCATTTTATTCCAGAAAAAGCTTAATATGGATATTTATGACTTTCTGTCCGGTTTCCCGGACAGGGTTTAAGACTAGTCCCAGACTAACTTTAATGTAAGTCATCATCAAATGTCTTCATCAAAAACAACTTGCACTGGCTTATCTTAAAATATATCAGTGTGATTGTTTTGTCTCAAGATGCACACCAGTAATGTTTTTTTGTAAAGTTGAAAACGATCCTAAATATCCTAATTTAACCAAGGCCTAGCCCTGTTTTAACTGCCCCTCTGGCCCAATGTCACAGACAGGGTTTATTTTAAAACACTTGGCCTCCTTTAAATTTAAATATTGAAAGTGATTTTTTTTAAATAGCGTAGTTAGAGACTTTACTGGTGTGCATCTTGAGACAACATTTTAAGATCTTTGCTTATTATTTTCTGTTAAAACAACTCAAATTAGCATTTTAATCATCTGGCAGTAGTTTTAAGGTTTGTCTGTGAAACCAGTCATGTGTGAATGACTCATGGAACTCTATCAAATGTTTTTTTTTAAAGACCTATTTGATGTTTTTTTTCTGCAGTTAATCTGCACCAGTGAGTCATGTTTTGTGCTTATAATATTGTTATTGAGGTCAGAATGCATGTAATCCTCACCCTGTCATTCAGACCATGTCTTCATTCAACCCTGTTCATCTTGCATTTCTCATCAGGAGTGTTTGTGTCTGAAAATAGGCCATTAAAGCCCCTCCCCATCCCCAACATACATTTTAAATCGGACCCAGGAGATTGTTTTTCTTTGAATTTCATGCCCAGATCATATCTGATCCCAAAATCAAAAGGCGAAATTCCATTGTATATATAAAGATGTGAAAGTCTGTTTTTAGGAGCATAAAGATTTACCCCCTCAAATTGTTTAAATTAATTCATATTCTCTAAATATGTTTACTGTACTTTATTTACAGTTTTTTCGTTGTTGATGCTATTTTCCTTGTGTTAGCATAAAGTCGGTAAATACACATGATTGCATAAATCATTTTTATTTGCACAATTTGGTGCCTTTATTTCTGAAGTGTAAGTGTCATGAAAAAGGTATATGATTAAGATATTTTCTAGGTTTTTATAATATCTTGACTGCTAACATTTCACGCCCACAGACAATATCTGTGCACACAAGTGATTTAAAAGGGTTTCTCGTGTTCTTTAATCCCTTGTTGTTGTAATAATTCTGATCAATAATCCCTGGTATTTGTTAGGGGGTTGTTACGGGTGCATGTGTGGTTGCTATGTAGCTTTTTTAAAGTTTATTTTAATCATCCCATAATTGTCAGGTTGTAATGTAGGCCAGCATTTAGACTCTTTTTGTAGTCTTTGCGGCATACTTTCAGTAGTGTGTTACCATTGTGACGCATGTAATCCGCGTGCACACTAATCCCGGAGCAGGTGGTCACGCGTGTGTCTGTGCTTGATTCCTTCTGCCTGCACGAGCACGCTTGTTGCACTCGTACAAACACACACACGTTTATTATCTCCACATAATGAGGTCTACGTGCATCAGCAGAAAGCATCTCAACACACGTGCCAGCATTTATAAATCCTTCATCCAAACACACACAGTCCATCACCACAGACACGTGGGCAAATCTGTTGATGCCCCAAAACGATCTCGGGCTCCTTTTGTTCTCCGTCTGCGTGTTCTCGCACTGCATCTGTTTGCTACATGAGGTTCGTCATTTCTGTGATAAATTTGCCCACATTTAGTCACGTTATAAGGAACAACGTGTTTCCTCATGCAGAGAATGTCTAAACATAGCCTGAACAGAAGGTGTGTTTGTGTGTCCAGGTGGACGGTGTACCGCAGGTTTTCTGTCCACATGCTGCTAATAACAGTTTCATGCTTTTAATGAACATGCTGTTGCAACTTGTAAACAGGTTGTTGTTTTATTATGGATGACTTATACCACATATAGCAGCCTAACCGCAGTTAAAGGCTTTCAGTTGAATGTTGTGGCTCACATCATCTTAACTAAAGTCCATTATCGAATCAAGCTGCTCTTGTGATTCTTTAAGTGAGTTAAATTCACATTACATCAAGTAGACAAAAGTGATACGGTGCATTAAATCTACGTTTTTGTGGGGATCAAACCTATGCCAAGATCCAATTGATCTAAAGAAACACAAATGCATAATCAATTGTTATCACCACTTTGTTGCTGCTTTAAATTTTTAAGTGACATCAAATTGCGGTGTATTAAAATACTCCATTTAAATGTTTATAAAGATTTATTAGCCCATGACTGATAACATCATCCTCACAGCAGGACACTTGTTGAGTCCTGACAATACACCAGCAAAAAAAGACATTTAACATCCACTTTTCCTATTAAGTCATTTGACTAGTCTGTGCGTATTTGTTAATGTATAGAACCTCGAGTCTTTGCTGAGCCTTGTTTTATTCTTTTACCATATGATTTCTTTGAAAAACTTTTCGTTTTGAATTCGTTCATGTTAACGTTTTGCTTTTATTCAAGTTTCCATAAATTTGACTTGAACATCCGTCAGAAAACAAAGAAAGAGGATTCCGATTAAATCTATTCGTTTCAGGATTTACCTGTACGCGTGACAAATATCTCAAAATACAATCACCGTATTTTTATATGACTATATATTTTTTAATTGGAGTTTCAGTTATGTCTGAAGACTGAATATGAGTTATACATATAATATAAAAGTTGTAATATCAATAAAATAATTGTAAATGTTTTTTTACGAACCGCTGTGAGCCTGTTACATCTTCACTTTATTGTGAAATTATATTTGAAATTATTACGTCGTTTCCAATTATGGTTTATGATCCAAATTATAAATGTCCTTGTGATTCAATGCATGTTGTAAGTTCTTGTTAAGCATTGTATAGTCAGCCCGTATGTGTGTGTTGTTTGCAAATGAATAAGCAAGACTAAATTGCAATAAGTAGGATGCCGTTTTCAATCTAATTAAAACTATTTGAACCTTAAAAAGTGGATTTAACAAGTCTGTTTATAACGAATTTATGGTCAACAGAACATAAAATAGGTTTACTCAAGAGAACATTTAATCAGCCCACAACAGACAACAATACAGAAAACAATAAAAACACAAATACGCAACAAAAACCACAAAATCTTTACAAAATATAAATAAATACAATAGTGCGTTAGATAAATCTGCATTGATCAAAGGGGTTTTAATTGAATCTGGCCAGTTCTGTGCACTCAAGTTATAGATGATGTTTTCCCCTTCTTGGTTCTCTTTGTGCAAACCCTTTCTGCACGATTATTCTCATAATTCATTTGAACTGTATTGCTTACTGACAGAAAGAACATTCAACGTCCACAACATCCTTTTTCTTATAAAGGTTATTTGCGATGGAAAGAGTTTAACAGACTGCAAAAAGGTGAGCAATTGTACTTTTATCAAACTTTGACTTAAATATAACATTGTAAGCACCTGAAGATAGTTCACTTTCTTTGACTTTCTTGTACATTTTACAACACCTGGAATTTCCAGGACGACGTCGGATCTTTGTAATCCAAACAGTCTGAGTTGAAACCGAATTTCCACGAAGCGCTTTGCTCCTTGTAATCCAAGCAGTCTGAGGATGCGTTGAACCCGAGACCCGTGGGCGCGTAACCCTGCGCCGAACAGGTGAGTGGATAATGATGCACAGACCCGAGATAAGAGCCGCAGTCCATTCCATTGAAGTAAGACATCGACCCCTGGCTGTATGCCGACGCCTGGGTGTATGTCATGGGGTAAGATCTTTGTAAGTTGGCAGATGAGGAGGTAGAAAGTGGGTCCGAGACTGGAGAAATGGATGCGGGGCTCCAAATGGACACTGCGGCGGTCGGACTGGATGTGACCGGTAAGGAGGTGCTGGAAGGGCTTGAAGTCATTTCTCTGACTGGAGGGTTCTTGTTCTTTACTGGTTTGTTGCAAGTCTGCACGCCGGTATCATTTTGCTGCTGTTGTTGGCGACACTTTGCTCTTCGGTTTTTGAACCAAACCTGCACAGCAATGTCAATGTGAGTCGTGAGTGTTAATGCACAATTATATATAATAATATTTTTTCGTAACGTAGTAAATATCAACTTGTAACAAAATTGCTCTCTCTGATACAGCTGTTCATGAAACGACTTTAGTTGTTTGAATATTTTTGTCGCATGAAGACCTCTCTAGTGCCCAAACGTTTAACCACGTTGAATGAACTGTGTATGTTTTAGTAGCCTATATAATAAACTCTAAATAACCAATTTTATGACTTGTGAACTCTTTTGCTTACCTGTACTCTAGATTCAGATAAATTGATTTTTAAGGCCACTTCTTCCCGCATAAAGATGTCTGGATAGCGCGTCTTTGTGAACAGGGTCTCCAGTATATCCAGCTGCGCTCGAGTGAATGTGGTGCGCTCTCGTCTCTGTTTACGCGGAGTTGCTGTGGGATAAATATTGTGTTTAGAGTGTTTTTTGAACATGTTGACTATTACATTGACATTTTAATTAATAATATTCAAGACCCGTGTTCTTGTAATACATGTTTTTCTAAGTCGATGCATGTATCCAAATGTTAAAGCGCATTTGTCTTACCTGGATAAGCCGTGGACTGGTGCAACAGGTCTATTCCTGTGGTAGTTAAACTCAGCCCGTTGACAGGGTAAGGCGTTTGATGAAGGTAAGACATCATATTCGCGTTCTGTTTAAGAAAAATCGTTGTCGACAGACTCTGGTCGCCAAGTGCGCAAACCCGTTTACTCCCCTGCGCTGCAGTCTCTTCTATATATCGAGCGATGAGCAGATGACTGGCTGAGCTAGTTGTTAAACTAGTTCGTTGGCTAGGGCGAGAGGGGGGGGGTCTTCTCAACATCATAATTGGAACGCCTCCTAAAACAAAACCCACCAGTCATTTGTAGAGACTCAACGAGGCGCAGCGCTCACATAGCAGCCAACACATTCGAGGACAAGCTAATTGTCTCCGAAGTAGACAGCCTCATTGGGGGTCATTTGCAAAGACAAAGACCACTGTGGACAAGATAAATACTGCTGATAACAAAGGGCCCTTTGGCGAAAAACAATGACGCAGACCTGTAAACCTCTCCATTCTTTGTATTAATGGGCCTCCACTTGTCCATTTTAATGAGCTCGCATTAAAATGCGCAGAGCAGCTTAGCGAGAAACAATCAAACTTAAGGCACATTTTAATATCAGCTTGACATTATTGACACTCCTGGGGCTATTGTGCGTAATTGATTGTAGCCGGTAATTAGATTGACGTGCTGAGCCTCAGACTAGCTCTTAAAAAGTGTCGATTAGCTATTTAGATAAAGCAAGTACTGTGCCAAGTATCAATTGGTTACAAAGTTGCTCTTTCCAATGCCGTGCAAAAAGCACATGACCTTAAGATACTTGCACATTAAAGTTTACATGCATAATGAAAGGTCGCACTTATTTAACTCGACAGGTTATATTTGTAATTCTCATTATGTGGATTTTCCAACCCTTCTGGAAAAAAGCTGTTTATTAATATATTTATCTTTATTAAAACCTATCAATACAACCATTAAATCTGTTGACATTTCTGCGATGGTTTTATTGATGTATTTATTTTGCAGCAAGAAACGCAAGCAGAGTTCATACAAACATTATAAAGGTTCTAGAAGCCTTAATGCACTTGGAAATGAATCGAACTTTTATTTAATTTATATTAAAGTACCAAATCGTTTGGAGAGAGCACATCTCTAATGAGATGAATTACTTTCAGACAGTTCAACGTCTTTTTTTTGTGGGACGCGTGCCTGACATAACGGCCACCGACTCAATCTGTCACCGAAACAGAGTTATTACTGATCGCTTCACATACATTCAATAATCCATGAATGATGCGGACGGCACGCGCTCTGGTGACGCTCCAGCGGCGACTCCTTCCGGCTGATTAATTTTCTGCGTCACGCGCGTCTTGTTTGACAGACTCATCAGACTTTTCTAGACTCACCCTCAGCAATCTGTGCAGACTGATTTCAATACATACATTACAATACCACACAATAAAATACAATATAACACGATTTAATAATGTTATGTAATGTAATATAACAGGCTATATAATATAACTTAATAGGCTATATAATAATATAATATAATAATAATAATTCAGTACTTAAACTGAACGAAACGAGAAAAAAACTGTTCATATTTTTCATTATGTCATTGATCATAATTTCGTTTCTAAGATGAATCGCATTTATAGTTAAGTAATGAAAATAGTTTGTTGTCATTGAACAAACACGATAATCCCCAGACTCACAATGTTGATCTTGTTCATACAGATAAAATTCACATTCAAATGGTTGGTTAGGTTATATTCTTCATTTTTATTCTTGATAAATGTGTTACATGTGTGTGATTAAGACAAAGAGATGCACTACAGCAACATGATGAGTCCTTAATGACACAACATCCGTTTTACAAATGAAACGGTTTCTTCAAATAGCTGTTAATACAATGAAAACGCCATTTTAATTCACTGTAAATCTATTAAAATAATTTTCAGTGTGACCATTTATTTTTCTGAATAATAAATAGGTCAGTTAAACGGGAGCATTTTGACTGACATATTTACATCATCTGTTAGCCTATTCATTTACGGTGTATTTGCTGCAATGCATTTTTACGTTTGATATCTAATTCTCTATATCATAACAGATAGCTTGATCGAAACATGGAAAGAATGGTTTACCAGCATTACTATTACTACAGAATTACCTCATTACATTTACATGTACACAAATAGTTGTGTGTCAGTGAGTTTGCCATGTGTGGTAAATGAAAATCAACATTTCTGCATGTATATCAATGCGAAGCCAGCAGGTGGCCCTAAAGCCCGATCAACCCCTCTCTGAGATACCTGGTGTGTGTTTGCGGGTGGGAGGAGAGACAGGAGTTTACCTGCTTCCACAAACAGTGTGTGTCTGTGTGTGTGTGTCTGTGTGTGTGTGGAGTTTAAACAGAGACATTTAGAAATGTGTCTTAATGCCACAGTTTTTTGTGTTTGTTGTTATTTTAGCAAACAAACTGCAAGCACATGATGCTACTGAATGGCAGAATGTTTGTGGTTATTTGAGTGTTCAGATTCTTGTGACTTCAGCTCTGTTTAGTTGTTTGCTGCACAATACACAAATACAAAAAGACTGAACAGCAAACATTTTCCTATCCGGGCCTGATCGAGCTTCTGTGATATCTCGTCCATGTGAAATTAAAGATGTTAGAGCTCGTCATAAATATCCAAGTGCTGAAGATTCAGTGCTTTAGTCCTGTTGGGATGTCTTTTTGTAAACTCTTTGTGAGGGTTTGTGCGAGTGATGGAAACAATATTTCCCCGAGGAAACTTTAAAGACATTAATGTAGTTAATCTGGTGTGGAGGAACTCTCTCAGATTCAGTATTTAACAATATGTTTTTTGGCTTTTATAATGTCTGTAACATTTCGTCCATGCATCTGTGATGTTTATGAAGCGGCTCGATGGGAGAAATGTGCTGCTACATAAACAGTTTCAGAACAAGAGGAGTTTAATCCTCATTGTTTGGCAGACAGGGAGGAGGGGCGAGGGTCCGTCGGCTGTAAAACGATCCAGACGGTCCGCCTCGATCCCCCCACTACACACCATGACCCCACCCCCATCACAGAAAGATTTGTATTATTTGTATAAGTGTAGGGGAGGTGAAGAGATGCTGTAAGAATGGATGAGACACTGCTTATGTATGCTTGTAATGACTCTCTCTCTCTCTCTCTCTCTCTCTCTCTCTCTCTCTCTCTCTGAGTGACAGCTCAGTGGTCAGACTGTAAAATGCTTATCGTACTAAAGAAGATGGTTGGTTGGCTTATGTGAATCACCCATAACAGAGCTGTTTTCTCATGTCATGTCATCTCATCAGGCTTGTAGGTTTTTCATCGTCTTCACGTTGTTTCTCATCATTTATGATTAAAATAGTTTTTTATCCTTCGCATCTTTCTTCCCCTGTACCACAGTGACAATATCACATCTCAATCCTGTTTGAATTACATGTGTTCATGTATGTTTCATTCTTTCTCTCATGTCGTCCAGTCTCCCTGAGCCTGCTGTTGCCTGCTTGTCTCTCTTCCTGCTGGTTTGGCGCCGTGAGGATGATCCGAGACGGGAGAGAAGTTGTGCTTGGGCCAGCATAACGTCTCCCCTCTTAATCTGTGTGTCTTTCAAAAACATCTTCATTTTCTGATGCTCTGAAAGCAGTTTTTCCTCACTTTGAAACACTTTACTGCCCCACTTGAAACTATCATAAGAAAACATGATTAGTGGTCAATTGAACAAAATTCAAACCCTGAAATGTGGTCTTTGTTTTAAAGATGGTTGAAGAAAGTGTTGTATTAACTAGCACAGGCTGTGAGTTTGAGAGATTGGATGAACTTGAACTCATGAGTGAAATGCTGCCACCTGTACGTGGTTAGTCAGTACTGCAACCAATCTGTTCACAAGCTTGAGGCAGATAAAAATAGCTAAAATTACAGGGAACCAGTAGCACTTATTTATAGAATATTAAAGGAAATGTTTGTCTTTAAACTCTTCGTGTATTGTCTTTATGGTACATGGCATTAAAAGGGTAATAAGACGCTTAATAACTATAAAGTTTAGCTCATCTTTCGTTTGAGAAAAAAAAAGTTTTCGTTAAGATTTAATTTATTAAACAACTTAAGTTATTTAACTACTTTACATTTCTACTTTTCTACAATGAGTTGAACTTTAATTTCCAGCTCTTTCAAACATACATTTTTATTTTGTCTGTCAGGTTTCCTAAAAACAAAACAAGTTTGACTCTGCCTTCCCTTACGCATCTGACATCATACCATCTGTGTCTTTACGCACGTGACCTAACATCAGCACCGACTCTTTATGCAATGTTTTCTCTTAATATATTTTTTTAAATGATGATGTTTGCACGATTTATATGGATATGGTTGTTTTACTGTGATAAAAAAAAATCGTTTTAACCGTTTTTAATTACTTTGGTATGTTTATGGTAATTATTTTATTTTGGAATTTTGTTACGATGGTGTCCATTCGAAAGGGCTTATCCCTATGCGCTAGTCACCACAAGGGTTTATTTTCTTAAGTGTGAGATTTCAAATATTAA
This sequence comes from Triplophysa siluroides, assembly GCA_006030095.1. Classification (NCBI taxonomy): domain Eukaryota; kingdom Metazoa; phylum Chordata; class Actinopteri; order Cypriniformes; family Nemacheilidae; genus Triplophysa; species Triplophysa siluroides. Next base: position 1,848,319 of record VCII01000713.1, read on the forward strand.
TGCGGACTAAAAATAACTTTTTCTTTGAACGCACTTCTGCGTCATCTTCTTGTGACCATACGGAGGCGCCCTCGTCACACAATGCGAGTTGGCCGTCAGTTGATGCTTTGACATCCTTCCCTTTAAAGGTCTGTTGAAAGTTGTCTGTGACGTAACAGCAGATATAACCAGGTCTGATGTCATGAGGTTATTGATCATGAATAACCAGCTATATACGTCTACAAAATAAATTGATAGTCAGATTATGATGGAGACATAACGAGGGTAAATCACATCCATTTAAAGACTCAAATGTTTCGTTATTCTTTCCTTATAATCTTTTCTTATCTATTATTATGGTGTTGATATTTTTATATTATGCGAAGACATTGTGAATATAAACTGTCTCCATACAAGTGAACTGAAGTTGAATGGAATGACATTCTCAGCAGTGAAAACGAAATGCAGGGACTCTGGGACCAGGGGGAAATCTACCTCACGCGCTCTCTCTCTCTCTCTCTCTCTCTCTCTAATGTTTCTTTAGCAGGTATTCTCTGGTTTGGCTCAGTCTGAGTTTCTCCAGACTGCAGTCATGGAATCAGACATTCATCTATGGCCTGCAGCGACTCTTTCAGTGTGATCACCTCAGGACTCATCGGACTGTTGATCGGATGACAGATGTAATGATGTTTTCCCCTGATGTTTCATATTCACTGCTGTTATTGGGAATATCGTGTCTGACTGTGTTCACCAGGAGTTCTCAGGAGTTCTCAGGTACTAGACCATCACCATCAGCTTTATTTATGCATGTAACGTTTTACTTATGAGATGATACGCACGCATGTTTTTTCCCTTTTAAATGTGGTCACGCTTAACTTCAAATGACCAGTTTTTCCTGTGACCATTTTACTTTGATGATGTTTGGCACGCGGGTTATAAAATCTAATAGATTTCACGCGATGTTTGTTCTCTTGTTTTTGCGCGTAATTGAGTTCATGTGAAACATTGTAACAGATCGGTTCGCGGGAACTTCCGTGACCGACGCGATCAAAGGAGTAACGTGTGCGCGCGCTCACTGGGTACTATCTTGATCAGACACATCTCACATAATGATTTATATGAGCAAATAAAATACACGAGAGCTTGATAGCACTGGTTTTATGGACACAAATTGTTTACATTTCGTGTGGATAAGAAACAGGGCTGTGAAGACAAGTCAGAAATGAAACTTTTTTCCAGAGTCATGTTGTGTTTTAATCTGAGTCAAATCTGATCTGTGTGGGGGATTGAGGTGCCTGACTGTGTTTCTTCTAATTGACTCAAATGCTCTTTAGAGGAAAATAAAGACTTTTGTTCTTTGGACCACCACCAGCAGGCTTTTATTGCCTTAGCCATGAGTTGTAGATTAATATATTTATAGCAGATGAATGTAATCCACCTATAGAGCTTTTCTCAATACATCGCATTTCAAAAGAGTTGAAGAAAAGTCATGAAGCCTGCAGAGAACAGGTGTGGAAAATAACTCACAACTTCATAATGGATCTAAACACCCTTTGTTTTCTTGTAGCCCAGTGTAGTTTCTTTTGATCCTTCATGGGGCAAGGTATGACCTCGGGATCAAAGACAGTCACTCTGTCCTAAAAAAAAAGAAATATGACCTAAAGGCAGAAACACACCAAAGTCTTTCATTAAAAAAAACGTCCGCTGGTTCAGACCCAACCGAACCGGAGGCGTCCCGAACCGAGAGAACCTCAGAGCCTTTAGAATGTCTGTTTGATTGACAGATGCTTGAAGAGACTGACAGCAGTTGTCGATGGATACGAAGCATCTGTTGCTAAGCAACAGGCCTGTACATCTGTTCTTCAGGAACCTCATGCTTTGTGTGTGTGCTGTGTTTTATCTCGGTTAATTGGCTTCACACACACCCACACACACATTTAGATTCATTGTATGTGTGGTCACTACAGTGTGAGTGGTCATAAAGCTGTGGGCGGGGCTTGTTGAGGCGCTGAATGGGATGTGCGCCTGTTAAAGGGTCAAGGGGTCAACTGGGGTCAAACCATTTGATGGATCCTTATCCACCATTAAAACCAGAGGAATGTCTCTGTCTTTCATTCATGTGCTTAACGTCACCATGAAATGACATTTTAAGGTTTGCTTGGATTAGTAATTTTTCTACTAAATGTTACTTTACAGAAGAAGATAATAATGTGCACAGTACTTTGATATACTTTTTGTGAGATTTGTATTATAGCACGCACTGACCAGGAACCGGAGTTATAGGTATTGTTTGACTTCATGCTGACTGTATTAGGATTCAGAGTCACATCAAAATCCTCAGAGGCGAAAGAGAATAAACGCTCGAAATCAGAGAGGTGAGAGCACTCACGATAACCTTTATATACCTTAAAAAAAACTTTAAAAGCCAAAGGATTGAAGGTGTGTGTGTGTGAGAGAGAGAGAGAGCTTTCTTAGGAGTTCCGGAGGTGGAACTTGAAACCCCTGCTATGTGTTTGTAGAAAAGACCCCCACCACACACACACACACTTCAAGAATCCTTATCCCCCTTCAGACCCCTCACACACACACGCACACCGTACACAGTTTTCCTACATTTGATTCTTTGTTCATTTGTGGTGCTAACTTAAACCTTGAATTTTGTTGCAGTGTGGTTTATGATTGACCCCACATTCATTTGAACACGGTTACATTAAAGGAGGGAAGTGGAAGCGAATCATAGAGACCTGGGGGCCCTTAGTAAGCACACGCTCACAACACTCTTCCGATCGGCTTAGCCAAACACCTCAGCAACCACATACCAACGCCCTGGTTGTCACATGTGAACTAGTTCAGACACACACTTCTGCTGAAAAGACCAGCATTTATTTTCCTGGTTCAGGCTAGTTTATGATGGTTAGTGTTGGTTGACCAGTAGGGCTTCGTGATGTTGAAGAAAAACATGATATCTTGCTAAATAATGCGATATGCGATGCGATACTATAATCAAAGATAGTAAAGAGTTTGGTTCCAAAACGAGATAACTCATGAGATAGCTTTTTATTATGTTATCATGTCCTTATTGTGTTAATTAGCTGTATTTTTGTGCTTAAATCAAAACAAACCAACTGCAGTTTGATTGATATTAATTGGAATGCACAATAAAAAAAAACATGATTTTTGAAAACTTTTAATATAATTTTGGAACCAAACTCTTCGTATATATTAATGCGCCATTGCAACGAATGGAGAGGAATGCAAAGCTCAATATGGCCGCTCTGGCGAAGGAAGTCTGGCATTCCAGGAAAAAAAATCCAGTCGTCAATCGGTGAAGACCGACGCTTCTCTAGGGGCGCGCTTTCGTGAGGAAGATGCGACTTTGAAAAAGGTAATTGCAAAAATGTCCGCCGAGTGAAACGTAAACGGACTTTGCTACAATGCGAAAAGTTTTTCAAATCTATTCAAATTATATGAATAAAATATTGCAAAGCTTAATATTATGTTTTGATATCTTAATCGATCTAAAACTCTTTACCATGTACAACTTGAAATAATAAAATGCTTTAGTTATTGCGTAGAGTCAAATTTGCAATATTCTGATAATGTGGATATATCTTGCAGCCACATTATCAAGAATGGTTTGATAGTGAAGCTTTAAGAAAACACGAGTGAAGCTTGTTAAGAAGTCTGGCGAGAAAACTCTTCTGAGGCATAATGGGGAGGCATCCAAAACACAATTTTCATTTTTGCTTTAATAACTCCTAGTAATTTGTCTCATTGACTGGTTTCCAAACACACACACGCAGCGTCAGGTGAGGTGTCTAAACAGATCCTGTGGTTGACATGTTATGTCTGCGGCAGAACGCTGCACATCAGATGTGCAGACACACCGGAGCATCTGATCATGTGATAGATCTAATCGTCTCCGATAGAAATAAACTCATCTGTCCGTACATGTTCATGATTTATCACACATGAGAACGTCTACGTGAATGTTATTGCTCGCAGGTTGCTCTTTCTTAGCTCGGATGTTTTGAAGTTTCAACACTTCTGACGATTCTCACAGAATTCCTTTTGAGAAATAAAAACCAGATTAGACAAAAGAAGGACATGAAGTAAGATTTCAGACAGTTTGAGAGATATTTAAGGGACAGTTCACCACGGAACAACTATTCAGTATTTATTCACCCTCATGTGGTAAAAAACCTGTATGTGACTCTTTCGTCTGTGGAACACAATAGAAGATATTTTGAGAAATGTCTCACTGGTTGTTTTGCTCTATAGCTTCTTTTGTTTTCTTTTGTGTTGTGCAGAAGAAAGTCAAGCAGGTTTGGGATGACATGACATGGTATTTCATTTTTGTGGTGTTGCTTTAAAAAACATTTTGTGAGTTTGTGTTGAGCTCCATTGGGTTTAGTGTACGGCTTTAGTGCAATTGGTGCACAGTTTAGGACATTGATAAGATCTTTTCTGAAACAGTGAGTAATCGTGGTAAATAATCGTGATTATGATTTTTGTCTTATTCGAGCAGCGTGGTACTCTGCATGGCTGTGTAAATAAAACAATTGAGATGAGATGTTGTTTGTTTACTCGCATAAAGAAGGGTGAAGAACCTGTGTGCTTATTAGACACGAGCCTGAACACACCACACACACACACACACACACACTCTGCTCAAGTGAATGTGCAGGATGAGAGGGTCAGAAAATAAAAAAAACTAAAGACAGATGATAGAGAGAGAGAGAGATGAGCTTTTGTTCACAGCAGAATAATCGAAAGTAAAATGTCAATCTGTTGCTTTTTCCTCACTTTACTGTATTTCATACCTTTAGGTTCGTCGCTCATATGTGAAAAAGTTATGAGCAGAAGTTAAAATGACATCTTATCATCCCTGACAGACCTGCAGACAGTTCCACCGTGTGTGTCTTTGTGCAGGAATGAGACAGGACTCAGACATGGGTGTGAGAAGTGTTTGCGTGACGGAAAGAACAACATGCGCTGAATAGTTTGATGAATCCGCTGACACCTTTAGAGATGTGTGGGGCTTAAACATGAGAATGAATGAGATTCCAGAGTTTCAGAGGAGTGGCTGAGGCTCAGAAAATAACAAGTTTTATGTGGATGTAAAAGCCTCACAAAACGCCGTCGTGTGACTTCAGGTGAACACACGAAGCTTCATGAGGAATAACATCAGTATAGAGGCTTTATTTAGGGGAACTGTTTCTTTAAACATGTGAATAAAGCCCTTCAGATGATCTGTGTTTAAGCTGCTAATCTCTCGCCCTCTCTCTCTCTCGCCCTCTCTCTCTCTCTCTCAATTTTTCAATTTCAAGGTATTTTATTGGCATGATTACGTGTTCTTACAATATTGCCAAAGCATTGAACGTATAACAAAAGACACACAATGAGTACAAACATAAGGGTTACATTTTAAATGTAACATGAGAATGTAAAAAAAATCTCTCTCAATTTCAATTTTCAATTTAAGTGTGCTTAATTGGCATCTCTCTCTCTCCCTCTGTCTCTCTCTCTCTGTAGAATTGCTGTCTATCTGTCTCTCTCTCTCGTCTATCTGTCTCTCCTCTGTCTCGTCCTCTCTCTCTCTCTGTAGAATTGCCTGTCTATCTGTCCTCTCTCTCTCTGTAGAATTGCTGTCTATCTGTCTCTCTCTCTCTGTAGAATTGCTGTCTATCTGTCTCTCCCTCCTGTCTCTCTCTCTGTAGAATTGCTGTCTATCTGTCTCTCTCTGTCTCTCTCTCTCTGTAGAATTGCTGTCTATCTGTCTCTCTCTCTGTCTCTCTCTCTCTGTAGAATTGCTGTCTATCTGTCTCCTCTCTCTCTCTGTAGAATTGCTGTCTATCTGTCTCTCTCTCTCTCTCTGTAGAATTGCTGTCTATCTGTCTCTCTCTCCCTCTCTCTGTCTCTCTCTCTCTGTAAATTGAAGAATTGCGTCTATCTGTCTCTCTCCCTCTCTCCTCTCTCTGTCTCTCTCTGAGAATTGCTGTCTATCTGTCTCTCTCTCTCTCTCTCTGTCTCTCTCTCTCTGTAGAATTGCTGTCTATCTGTCTCTCTGTCGTCTCAAGAATTGCTGTCTATCTGTCTCTCTCTCCCTCTCCCTGTCTCTCTCTCTCTGTACAATTGCTGTCTAATCTGTCTCTCTCTCTGTCTCTCTCTCTCTCTGTCTATCTGTCTCTCTCTCCCTCTCTCTGTCTCTCTCTCTCTGTAGAATTGCTGTCTATCTGTCTCTCTCCCTCTCTCTGTGTCTCCTCGTCTCTGTAGAATTGCTGTGTCTCTCTCTCTCTGTAGCTGCTGTCCTTCCTCTCTCTCCCTCTCTCTGTCTCTCTCTCTCTGTAGAATTGCTGTCTATCTGTCTCTCTCTCCCTCTCTCTGTCTCTCTCTCTCTGTCCTGATCTCTGAGGTTAAGTGTCAATGTTGAACCCAAGGTCACATCCTGAGGTTAATTCGGTTTTAGAATAAATGGAGTGCTTTGAGCTTTGATGCGTTTAGTTAACCAGTGTTTGTCCCTCAGGCCTCTGTCAGATGTGTGTGGTTTTCACTGGGTGATGAAGTTTTACTACCGGCTGCATTCGGGTTTTGAGGGAACTCCTCTCTTTGCTCAGTTCTGCCGTATCGTTTTGCAGAAACGTCGTGGGCCGCAGGTTCAGTGCTGCTTCAGTGAATCACGCCGAGGTCTATCTGGAGATTAACGGCCGTGGTTTGGCTGGAATTACTTCTTAAGCATGTGTTAATTCCTCCAGTGAAGGGGGAATAAAGTTTTAGCGTCTAGCGAATGTTTGCACAGTTTGATTGATGGAAGCGAATGAAGCAGGAGAAATGTTGTTTTGTGTAACGTGCTGCATATAGAACACAACGTTTCTCAAATGTTTGGTGTCGTTTTTGTTCATTGGTTGGTTTCTGAAAGTTTTTTCCTGAGACAAGCTTGAGAAAGTATGCAGCACACACGCGCAGCTCACCTTTCACATATAACATAGAACACGTGTGTGTGTGCTTCTGCAGACATGTGGAATTTATCCCTCTCCACCAATCACAGAGTAGCATTTTTCAAACAGAGGGAAACCCCAGCCCAAAGAATCTCTCTATGCATTTGTTTCTTGGCATCTTTGAAACAACTCCTGTTCTTGGGTCGTGTTGTAATGTATCCGCAGGTCACATGACAAAGCTTTCATGACCGTTGGCGGTCACATGATCAGCGGTAGAAGCTCTAGGCTTGTTCGACTTTACGCAGCGCCGCAAGTACCTCGAGTCATCCTTTGATGTCATCCGCTTGTCGGTTCTTGCGCCGTCGCATAAAGCCGAAAAAAAACTGCATTTAATATAAAGTAAATAAATCTGCATACTACGCGCCTGTCACGTGACCTCACCGTTTGATCAGGACTCACCTTGGATGCTTTAAATACTTCTGTAGAGATACCTTTAAAAAAAATGTTAAGGTAAAAGTTTAGTACCATCTTCATGTATTAATTTAGTTTTATTACAAATGGTTAAACTGGAGTAAATTTGTGGTTACAATGGTTTTTAGTACAAGCCAAATAAAACCAAACAACCTTAGTTAAGAGGCACTTCTACACATTATAAGGTTGTACTGTAATTTGTATCAATACTAACACAAATTGATCATATTTAGTGGATTAGACGAAAAAGTTTGTGTTGTTGTTTTATTATTCTCTCCTTGTGTACAGGACAGGTGAACCTCCACCTGATCTTTGAGCTTAAACTTTAAACCGTTTCACATCCTCACGAGTAGCGTCTATCGAGGCCCTTCTCTGATTGGAGATCTGACGCAGGTGTTGTCTGTCATGCCAGCCGTGATTGGTGAAAGAAGCTGTCAATCAGCGGATGGAATGTCGGCTTCTCTCTGAGAACAATAGCGCGAGGAGTTGTGTTCTGAACCCTAAAGCGCTGTATGAATCCCGTGTGGATTGAACAGTATTTCTTTTCATAAGCCGTGGAATGGACCTTTCTGTAGTCCACTATCTTATTACATTCCTCTCTAGAATACTCCATTGTGATTGGTCGGTGGGGGCATTCTGTTATCAGATATGTTTTTATGGTAATCCATAAATTGTCAAATTAAGGGATGTGTGCATGCATTCCATTTCCTACATAGTTTTGAATTCAACGTCATCTTCATTTATTTATTTAATAGTCTTGTGTTGAGGAGTGTTAGAAACGTCTTCAGGTGATACACGACATCACACGTTTATTGTGTGGTAATATTCAGCTCTGATTTGGAAGGATATTCTCAGGTTTTGCTAATTTAAGTTATGGAAACTCCTGTCCTTGAGATATCATTCATGACACAATCACTCACAGCATCTCGGATGAATGACGTCTTTAGGAAAGTTAAACAAGCGTTTCCTCTTCCTCTAAGCCCCGCCCCCTTTTTTCTGTGGGTCTTGTCTGAGGTCAACATGGTGATGCGTGTTGCTATCGTGACGGATGAATGGAACTGTTTGCTTTGCTCTCATTAGACTAATAGATGTTGGAGGCCTTCAGCATGTGCGTGTGTGCGTTTGTGTGTTTTTAAAGTATTCATGAGCTTTTAAAGTACTCTTGAAGACTGTCTGGAAGAATTCCTGACTGATTCAATGAATGTTGTGTCTGCTGTTTTTAATACATAAGCCATTTGTGCCAGAGCTGTGAGTTTTTGTGAGACTTTTTTAAATACGTGTGGTTGGTGTTTTCACATGATAAAGGGACCACCACAGTGTCGGGGTCTTCTGGGTGGATGCTAGTCCAAGTCACAAGAGCCGACCATTACTGTAATGTAATGCTAAGTCTCTATATGGCTTGAGGTTTGTGTGTGTGTGTGTGTTTGTGTGCGTGTGCGTGTGCGTGTGTGTGTGTGTGAAAGCTTAGGTGGTCCAGTGGCTACAGGTCTGAACTGGTTGTGTATATTGAGGTAATGTTTGGAGCTTTGTGTGTTTCTGTGTTTACATTGTTCTCTTGCTGATCAGAAATGACATCACTCAGCATGGCTGTGTGTGTGTGTGTTTGTTAAAACTAGGGCTGTCAAAAGATTAATCGCAAATAATCGCATCCAGAATAAAAGTTTGTGTTGACATAATATTTTTGCATTTATTAACACATACACATTTACATTTATGCATTTGGCAGACGCTTTTATCCAAGGCGACTTACATTGCATTATCCTTTACATTTGTTTCCAATCCCCTGGGATCGAACCCACAACCTTGCGTTGTTAACGCAATGCTCTTACCACTGAGCTACAGGAAAGCACATCCATGCATATATTTAAGAAAAATCAAAAAACTATTAAACATTTATATATAATTTCAATTGTTGGTAAATATAAATAAATACATGTAAATATGTCCTAAATATGTATACATGTGTATGTGTTTGTATTTATAAAAACATAATTAATATGCACGGTACATAGACATATATTATGTAAACACAAACTTTTATTCTGGATGCGATTAATCGCGATTAATCTTTTGACAGCCCAAGTTAAAACACCTATTTCTTTTTTTGCAACTTCATGTAAGTAAAATCACTTTTTACTACACAATAAGCTGTTGAGTTTGATTTGAATACCATATTCAATTATTTCATATATTATTCAAATGTTGAATATTTGTATAATCGTGTGTGTGTGTGTGTGTGTTTAAGAAGTGTGTTTTTCTTCTTTCTTACATTCTAAAAATTGTAGACTAAAAGACTTAAGACTATACTGGGTTTGCTAGACTTAAGACCACTCGTTCTACGTTAAATTTATGGAGACAGATATGTTATCGACATAGAGAGTTATTGTGTTAACTGTTTATTGGCCCAATAATGGTTGCCGTAGTAACAGTGTCCCCGTGTTATCTCTGTGGAAGGTTATCTGTCCCGTGTGCTGAGGAATTATACTGAACAGGCGTGTGACGGAGACTTCCTGACCGTTCACTGCCCGCCCAGAACGTCCGTCACGGTTCAATCGGCGTTCTACGGCAGAGGAGACTCCGCCCACTCACCGCAGTGCCCGTCCACTTATAGCAGCGCTGGGACACATATAGTGAATGACATCACTTCCTGTCATGTGTCAACATCTCTGCAGGTATGTATACCTAGATGTTAATTCTTCAGCTTAGTATGTCAATAAGGTGTTTATAGGACTGGAATCAATCTGCGGGTTTCTTGCGATGTTAGACAAGGAATATGTGCGGTGTATAGTTAGAGAACTTCCTCGGCCTTTATTAATCTCACAATTTTGTTTCATCAGAAAATATTTGAGTGTCATGGTGATGAGAGCGTGTGTACAGAGGCTGACAGCGCACACACGCGTGATTTACGACCGCACACTTTCTAACCACACACTATGAACACACACACGCACAGGCCGGAGTACAATTACACAGAGAGTGTTTTCATGCCCACAGGGAAACTCTGGTGGAAAGCTGAATACAAGAGCTCTCTCTCTCTCTCTCTCTCTCTCTCTCATCCTGTCTCTCTGCAGAAGATGCTGGATGAATGTGAGGACAGAAGAAGCTGTCAGGTTCTTGTCAACAGTCGTCTGTTCGGGGTGGATCCGTGTCCAGCCGTCAGCAAATACCTCAGCGTGCAGTACAAGTGCCGGCCGAGTGAGTTTTGGTGTTCAGTGGACACGTCTGTCGCGTCTGTGCCTTTCTGCGGCTTTATTGTGGTTTGTTAGCCGAGCAGAGAGAAACCGGTCCATTTCAGACCATGCAGATCTGTAAATAAAGCCCGGCTGCTCTCGCTTTCTGCTTTCCTACAGAAACTCAGTCAGTCACACACGGACTTATGTCAAAGGGATATTTCAGGCCAAAACAAACTTTTAATCCGTATTTTCTCACCCTCGTGCATCATTTTCTTTCTTAGGAATACTTTCTAGATAAACTTTGGATTGATGTAATACCTGCGTGTGTGTTTCCTTTCAAGCCTTCCAGAAATAGTTTTGTTTTGTGTGTGCCCCTGTCGTGTTAACACTGTGTGTGAAGAGTTTGTTTGTGTGAAAACAGTTGTTGGACCATGCAGACGCGCTGCCGGGATGCAAATCGCAGTTTACTCCGCCATGTTCGGCCGCACGCAGCGCGGCACACTAGAATGTCCTCCACACCACATGAGGGCGCCATCTGTAGGTAAGAACGCCTCACTCTTGAATGACAAATATATGTTACTTTAAACCATAAATGTTCATTTAATGAAAACTATTTAAAGATAGTAACACTAAGCTGTCTATTTTGATCTGTTGGTGTCTCACGCATTTAATACCTAAAAACCACACGCCTCGTTGCACCTGCGCAGGTGCAAACTGACATCACATCAGGTGCTCGGTTTCATCTGTACATTTCTCCTGTTTGTACATGTTTGTATGTGTGCGTGTGGAATATGATGCCCTCATTTTGTATTATTGTTACTGTCACAACATCAAAGGAGTGATGGGTTGTGTGCCAGTGTGTGTGTGTGTGTGTCTAAGGTGTTCTGTAGAAAACAACACAGGAACACGTTTGAATTCAAGGAAATTTCTGGGATGTGTGGGAGGAAATTCGTCCAGAGAGACAAAGTCTTTTTGTCTTTAGATGACGACCGTCTGATCTCATCTCCTCTTACGCTCCTGGAGGCTCTGTGTGTGTGTACGTGTGTGTGTGTGCGCGGGTGGATACACACACTAGATACTATTGTCAAGTCAGTACACACACACACACACACAGTGAGAAGGCAGGAGTAAACTCAGTGATGTGTGTGTTGTGTTTGTATTGTGTGAGGGATGTGGCTCTAGGTGAATTCTGTTATTTGTTGTGTGTTTTGTGGAGTTGTTGGGTGTGTCCACCGGGAGAGCAAATGCACCAGATTGAGGGGTCGAGACCTGCATTTGATCCATTCACGTGACCACTTGGTACAAAGGCATATTTACACTGTGAATCTCTACGGACCCATTTACAACATTTGCTTATCGATGAAGCGCACAGTGTGTTCGCAGAATTGCAGTAGATTCAAATAATCATTCTCATTTTAATCGTATTTAAATATTTGTACCTGTTCAAACAGAGAAGTTTCTTTTTTTAAAGAGTAAATATATTGTGATTTTTAAGGCCCTACTTTGGTTTATGGAGTGTCCAACAACAAGTTTACGCACATACACTGTGTAAAAACAGAGTTTTTTTAACGATAGGCAGTGTTGACTGACTCTCAAATGATTTGTTCGGGTCTAATCCCCTCCTTTCTGTCAGCCTCCTCTGATCTGATTGGTCAGATGGTCTAGACTACCGCGTGCAGTGTTGCAAATGGAACGTAGGCGGGCATCACACGGAGTGAGGCGAATCAAACCCGGAAATGAATAGGAACGACAGGCGGCGCGATTCAGAGTCGACATCATTTTTCCAGAGCCAATAACTTTATTATTCCTTCACTTTGGGCTTTACAACTTATCAAACTGCTTACAGTTTCACACACAGCAACATTACACACGACATGAAATGTCATATCTATCTATCTATCTATCTATCTATCTATCTAACTGTCTATTTATCTATCTGTCTGTCTGTCCGTCCGTCCGTCCATCCATCTATCTGTCTATGTCTGTCTATCACTGTTGGGTGTAACTAGTTACTAAGTAATTAGTTACTGTAATTTAATAACTTTTCCCTTGAAAAAGTAAATTAAGGGATTACTCTTATTTTTTCTGTAATTTAATTACAGTATTTTTGATGTAATTAAACTAAATACTTTGTGTAATATACGTGTGTGCAATAGTGGAATTGACATCAACATTTTAAGTCTAACTTTAAAATCTGTGCTTTAATTTATAATTCTCACATTTGTATACTTTGGTCAGTTAATAATACTACTTTATGTCGTTTAATATTATTTATTTGAATGAATTAAAAGAGCCGTTTCATGTCTATCCTTGAATCACTGAACTATCAAGGTTGATGTGGGATATAGAAAATAATTAGTAATAAGTAACTAAATACGTTCTGGAGAGTCATTTGTACAGTAATCTAATTGCACTATTGAATATGTAATAAGTAACTAGTAATTCATTACTTTTTCAGAGTAACTTACCCAACACTGCTGTCTATCCATCGTTCTCTCTATATATCTGTCTATTTATCGGTCTATGCCTGTCTGTCTTTTGTAATGTCATATTGTGTTATTTTGATTATTTTAAATGTATGGTCTTATGTAAGGTCTAAGCAGAATTATATCTGCAATCTTGCTAAAATGTGAGTAGTGAAGACTAGTTCGCAATTTTGATCCGCTCACAGTTTTCTCTTCTTTCATTTCAATATTACAAAAATGATTTGTAATCTAAACAAACAAGATTACAACAAAAATGTATGGTCTGTGTAGACGTCTGCAGAGTTCCCACACCCTGTATTTACCCCCTTCAGATCTGTGAACCCAGTGTAGAGCATCTCTTTTGGAAGGTCTGAAGGTCACCGCCTCTCTCACGTGGATCCAGTTTCTGGTTGTGCAGCGGCAGCGGAACCGTTAGATTCTCAGAGATGCAGATGTGTTATGATCAGTGCGTAACAGGTGATGGTCCCAGCAGACCTGTCAATAGTTTCCTCATCTTTAACTTTGACAGAACTGGATGTTAGGGCTCTTATAAGCTCTTCATGAATCAGATCTGTATCAGCGAGAATATCTTTGTTTACCAACACGGCCCTGTGACGTTTGACCTCTGGCATTTGTTAAAGCCATCAGTCCTGAGGTAAAGGGACACGTCTCCGGTCGTCAGATCTCACCCCTCCTCTTCTCTGTTTCTCTCATGAATGAGTGATAGTGTGTCGGGTCTTTGGCTTGTGTTAATGGATTGGTAAATGGACCATCACATTTAGACTGTGGGAGTGTTTTTCTTTTTTCATACGTTTGGTATGTTGTTGCCATATGGCGTTGTAGTTCATATGGCTTGCAAAGTAACAGCGTCACACGATCTGAGGCTTCATTGTGTGTTTGTGTGTGTATAAGATTGACTGTAATGTGAATATTTTGTCATGTCCTATTTTGGCATGTGACTGCAGTTCTTCCGCCCCCACAGAATCCATGAAATCGAGTGTTAAAGACATAATGACACGCAGACGACAGGCCCAGACATGAGGGGTCTCTCTCTCTCTCTCTCTCTCTCTCACACTATCTCTCTTACACACGCTAACATACACACATACACTAACACGCACACACACACACACACACACACACCTGTTTGATGTTCATCATTTGTTGTCATTTTATTTTTCTAACTTTGAAGGTATTTCTCAGTTTCAGTCATGTTGTACTAGTTGCTACATTTTGCATACGTAGGGAAGTAAAGTTTGGGACAGAATTGTGTCGTAAAGTGTACTAAATCTGACATAACCACTTTTAATGAGATTTTAAATAAGTCATAAATACGGTCACAAATAGCTGTTATGCTTTGTAAGTCCATGTGTGTTTGTTTCACTCATTTATACATTAGACTAATCTCTCGCCTGATCATCTTCCAGACTGATCATTCTCATCTCATTTCAGACTGCTCTTCAGACGTTGCTCTGCAGGTGATGACATCACGTTGCCAGGGGAAACGCACCTGTGTGGTCCGCGCCTCTACGCAAGAGTTTGGAGACCCCTGTTACCGTGGCACCCGCAAATACCTCAGTGTGATCCACACCTGTGGTGAGTTGGCTTTACACTGTATGTCTTTATGAACACTGCGATGTCTAATCACAAACATGTATATGTGCCGCTCTACATAAAGTGTTTTAAAAATGTGTGCTTTCATTACTTTTTTAATGCAACGTTTATTTGTCGAGTGCTGGAATATATTAATACAATTTTACATCATGAATGTAAAGAACTTTAATGCACAGGGAGTCACAAAGCTGTTTCTGACCAATAGAGGGCAGTAGTGACTTACTGTAAACTTAAGATTTGTTTTAATTGTCCACAATATTTTAAGGCCCCCATTTATATTTTATAACCGATGAAATATTATCTAGCTTGGCATAACTAGAAAGATGCAAAGGCTATTTGCAAAAACATTTTTTATTTGATTTTTTATGCTCGTTTAGTCTTATTCACGGTCATTTGAAGTCATCTTGAGGCCACCTTAGAAGTTTGTTGAGGTTCTCGGTTGAGAAAAACTACGCCGACGCGTGTACGTGTGTAACGCAAACATGCAGGATGACTTAAACATGATGATTTACCTTATCAAACACCAGGAATACAGTTTTAGTTTTGTGTCACAGCTGACGTCTGTCATTTATCAGGATCTCAGCGTTTATTTTTCAGTGTAGTTGAGTTTTTATCGGTCAAACACACCGAGCAGACATCTCTGTGATAACATCGGAGGGATTTTCATTATTGAATCTGTTTCCTGATGGTGACACATACAGTCACATGAATCCAGTTGAAACAGTTAGATAACAAAACAAGTAACTTGGCTCACTGTGTGTGTGTACCTTGTTTTTATATCCCGGCGGGGACCTACACCTGAAAGCACCCCAACACAAGGGACTCATGTCATCGTGGAGAGGTCGCCGTTGGCAAAAAGCTTATACATTGTATGGAACAATATTTTTGTAAAAAATGTTTTCTATGATCTATAGGTCTGTTTTCTATAGGGTTGAATGTCAGTCGGACCAGAAAAAAACCTTTTCTTTTGTTAGACTCGACATTCCTGTGTGAACAAATCTGATAAAATCTCGCTTTTCGGATGTCCAGAAAGGTAGATAAGATTCATAAATAGTGTTTATTAAAAAACTTTTTTATGCTGGTTCTTCATTTAGATCAACTCTGTTCAACTCTGGTCTATGTTCTTGTTTTCATGTCTAGTGTGCGTTTTTTTAGGTTCACAAGTAAAAATAAATGCGAACGTAACTGTGACTAATGTTCTCAAAACCACTGACTGCATTCATCTGTGGAGAAACAGACAGAAGCGGTGAGATCATGTGACCAGACGAGAACGAGGGAAAATAGAGGTGTTTTGGTTTATTGCAGCATGCCATTGCCCTTAAAAGGCAGCGAATGTGCATCTGTATGAGCCAGACAAACAAACAGACAGACAGACAGACAGACAGACAGACGGACGTGTTTCACACACTCAGATCTGTGCTGTCGTTTCTGTGTGATTGTTTGGAGACACACAAAGGGAACGAAGTGTTTTATCCGGTGATCCGGATCTTTAGTGTGACATGCATGTTCACACACGTGACGTAGCTGGGAGGGTGTGGCTGGGGTCAGAGGTCAACTGCATACCTGCAGGTCAGCCAATAGGAAGACGAAGGCTTTGGTCCAGCGCTGCCTGTGTCAGAAACCACACACGAGGATTGTTTGTGCTGTCATTAACACTCTCTCTTGTGGTGATGGATTGAGGCTTTTGCCTTCCTGAAGTTTCTCTTGGGTTTGAAATTTAGAGGATGTCATTTATACGCCTCACACATTTAAACACAAGCACACGTTGTTTTTCATACAAAGTTTAACTTGCTCCCACTTTTGTATTTGTGAACTTGACCTTTGTGTCCCGGTCAAAGCCTCTCAGCTAACAGGGCACGTTCTCAGAACCTCAGCTCTTAAAGTTCTCTTGAATTTATCTAAAAGGTTTACGCAGTGCCATTAAAAAAGCATTTGAACATGATGTCACTTTGCTAAACAGTATAAAACGTTATTCTAACATTGTGTGCGGACGTTTAAAACGAATAGGGAATGTTAGCAAAACGTTCAAGTAATCATAATGAAAGTTTCAAAATGAAATAACAGAAAAAAAGTCACGTAAAAATAAATACTTAAGGCGTGGTCAAAATGGTAAATGTAATGTTTGAAATAGCATTATTATTAATATTTCAATTTATCATGTTATTATTATTTATATTTATCTTAGCGTAAGAGAGATTTGTTAGTTTTTTTTCTAACTTTTGCAGACACACCATAGGACAAACTTGAATATTTGTCTGTCACATGCAGTTTTTAATGAGCAAAATGAGAGTTTTAACAACTGGGTGATAAAAGTTTAAATCAGTTTTTTATCATATGAGTTCCTTTAAATTGAAAAGCAGTATTTAACTTTTGGTAGATTATAAAGTTCAAATTATATTGGTGTGTTTATTTAACTTCTGGATCAAAGTTCTCTTAGATTTAAATAAAGTACGTTGAGTGTAAAAGTACAGAGCAAGAGAGAGAGAGATTTAAAGTCCCTTATGTCACTTCCTGTTTCTTTTTCCTCACATCGTCTTTCACACCACACACACACCACACTCGCTCAGACCCACACACCCCCTCCCACCCGTCTCGCCGTGTCTCTGGCGGGCTGAACATGAGATGTGTGTGTTTACGCTCAGCGTTCAGTGAGGTGGTCACTGCTGCTCTCTGCCAAACGTGAATCGAGAGACGCTTAAGAAAGCAGAGGTCACATGGCATCAACGTCTTTTCCTTTGCTGGAGGAGCGCTGTGAAGTTTTACCTTCTTAAAGAGGCATCGGGCTTTCATTCACAGGAGTTTGGGGACACACGTGTGCACAGGTACCTGAAGAGAGAAAGTGTGTGTGGAAAAGCTTTTCACCAGCATGTGTGTAAGTGTGTTTCTGCTTTCATTGTGTGTGTGTGAGAATTTCACCCGTAAATGATATGTATATTTATGTAGACAGAGAGAGAGAGAGAGGTGTTTAGTTAAAGATCAACAGACACAAAGTTTTGATTTCATATTTTTAAACCAGTTCAAGCTTTGTCATATTCGCTTTTGGTTTCTGGCAACTCTTTCCTCTTACAATCCGACGTTTTGTTTTCTTTCTCTTCACGTTGTTCCCTTGGTTTAAACCCCCCGGGTCATGTTGAACGTGCTTCTCTCGAAGGAATGACGGCTGGAACAGATGGAATTGGTTGTAGCAGATGTTTTATTTTGGTCTCTCTCTCTCTTTCACTCCGTCATACGCAGCTTTAAAAACAGCAAGCTCTGATCTGATGGGCTATGTTTATGTCATTTCCAGGAATCGGATGGCCTTTTGCCTGTTTATACGGGCAGAATAAAATACAAGATGTGCCAGACGGTCAGAAGTCTAATAGCATGAGACACAATCTCTATGTCTGTTATTGTCAACTGTTGGTCGAGATTTCACCGATGTATACATGACGAAATGAACAGAGATGAGCCGGTCTACAATGAGTCTATAATTGTTTATTATTTATTGTGAGAAAGTCACAATAAATTGTCTGTAAGTGTATATAACTATAATAGTTGGTTTTAGTATGTCACTGTCTCTCACACGCAGAGAGCTTTATATGGGCACCAAAATCCATTTGTGTCCACAGCGTGTGTGTATTTGTGGGTAGGGGCTTTTACAGAATACTGAGAGAGAGAGAGAGAGAGAGAGAGAGAGGAATATTTGAAGCACACAGTGGTTTTATTGGCCAGACGTGTGCCTATTAACTCTAATTTGTCTGAAGAGAGTGAGAGTTTTGACACACGCACACACACCGCACACACACACGCGCACACACACACACATGCACGCACACACACACGCGCACACACACGCGCACACACACACACACGCGCACACACACTGCTGTAAGTAATTTACTGCTTTATTTTAATGGTGTGAGATGAGAGCACACTGGGGCTTATGAACGATGTTTACTGTAAACAGATGCTTTGAATTGTTTAACTCCTGAACTCATTCAGGATTTGCATTTTTACAACCCTGTGTTATTAGCGAAAAGATGCTTTCCAGTGTTTCACTCGTATAAAATGTTATTTTACAAGACCTCTGACCTGAGTTTACAACACTGGCTGTCAGACACCAATACGAGTGTTGATCAAAACATTTAGCGCATTTGCTTCCAATGCAAAAGTCCGCAGATTAGATTTGGATCCAGACATAATAATGTCACGGCTCACTGACTTCAAGCCTGCCCTGTGACCCCTATCTGTCCTAAATAGTGTTTTGAAATCATCGTTTGTTTAAAGGAGCAATGTGGAGATTTTATCGGCAATGCAACCAACTCAATCCACCCTTACGAAGCAGTACGGTGGCTGAAACAGGACAAGCATGCCGTCATGTTTTCGCTTCTTTGCCGAGGGAAATAACTTATTTACGAAGCGTGCTCTGTAGTTTACGGCACAACATGTTAAATTCCATGAAAGGGGACCCGTGGTGTATGTAGATAGAAATAGGGTAGTAAAACAAAACGCTTCATTATGTAAGCTCTTAATACACCTGAGATGATAGCTATGTATTTTATATTGCATTTCTGTCAATAGATCCTTCAAAAAACGACACACTGGACCTTTAAATGCGTTTCCTTCAGGTGTCTAAGTGCCACTGTTATTTCCGTTATTTGTGCAAGATCCGTGTACAATCTAAGACATGATCATACCCATGATGCATTGCGAAAGGGAGGAGTTAAGTGATGCTACACCGATTTAATAAAATCAATTACAAACATTACGTAAGAAATATCGAGTGAAGGAAAAATGCATTTTGATGTGTGTGATTGTTGTTAATCACATCGTGCATCCAGATGACAACGTTCACTTCCGTCGTGTGCATTTTGTCTTTGCGCTGAAATGTTTATACTTTATTATAACATAAACACTTCATACTTTTAGCGCATAGAGTAAGAAGGCAAATAAGTACACGGTAGAGATGTTTTGTTTTTGTCAGAATTGTGTTTATGTACATTGTGTATGTGTGTAAATGATGAAGTTCATTAAGGTCAGGCCATCAGATCGTGAGCTTGGTCTGATATTAAAACTGCTTGTATCTGTAACAAAGACGTAATGAAAGAGTAGAAACTGAAGCAACACTTCTCATCCGATTCTTTTGTACAGAACTTTTTGTTTACAGGCGGGTGAAGCCTGTGTGTTTGTGTCTGTATTGTAATCACGGGTTTGTCCGCAGTGTCAGCACAAAACAGACTCAGTGTTGTGTGTGTGTGTCATTATCTGTACCAGGCTTTGAATTCAGCTTCAATACTGTAACGTGACTGTATGTTTGTTCAGGTGGATCTTCAGAGAGAAAGGACTCTCTCTCTCTCTCTCTCTCTCTCTCTCTCTCGCTCGCTTTCAATTTTCCCCTGTTTCTGCATGGCGTGTAGAAAAACATTCTGTGGACTTGTGAAATTATGTAATGTGTGTGTATTTAATTTAGCTTTACTATAGAAAGTGTAAAACCTTACAGAACAACCTGTTCTCACTTCCGACTCGTCACATATTGACGCTCGGTCACTTTTGAACGCTCAGGGTACCTCTTTGGCGTCGTTTTTCGACGAACAGGGAACTGCGTTGCAATTCTTCGTATTTATTCATTATTTATGGTTTTAATATTTTGTAGCACCTAACCCCAACCCCACCCTAAACCTACTTCTCTACCATATAAAACACAACACAAGTACAGTCGCAGGTATTTATTGCACAACCTGACCAAAAGCATCGCTTTCGCGTCTGTTCCTGTTTCGCGTCATATCTGTACTTTTGAACGACATTGTGACCGCTTGTAGCTTGTGTTTTATTTTACGATACATAAACTATTACATTACTTGCTCAAATTGCCTGAATAGCTTCATGTAAACGCAATTATCGGGCCATTAAACTTAAATTTAACCCCGAAACATCATCATTCCAAATTATATCTAATATACATTTTCATAATGACGGTAAAATGTGTGTGCCCTGCACGTCAAAAAACGACACCAAAGGGGAACCCAGCGCGTTCAAAAGTGATGCCGAAGGGCGCTAACCCTTCAGTCGGGAGTGAGAATGTGTCGTGTAGAAATGATCCACATATATAAAGTAAGTAATGTCTTCTCTTAAAAAAAAAAGATATGTATTCACCCTTGTGTCCTTCATAACCTGTATGTGACTCTTTCTTCTGTAAAACACAAAATGAGATATTTTGAGAAATGTCTCCGTGGTTTTGTGTCCATACCATTAAAGTCATTAGTTCGATTATCAACATTCTTCAAAATATCTCATTTTGTGTTCTGAAGGAAAAAGACAGCCATAAAGGTTTGGAATAAATGGCGGGTGAATAGATGATGAACACATTTTTATTTGTGGGTGAACATTCTGTAGTAATTCATTTCAAACCTGTATGACGTTTTTCTGTGACAAACGTTTAACTTCTTTGATTTCTCTCACTTTTCTGTCTTAAATGTGTTTCACCTGCTTGTATGATGTATGTCTCTTTCTTTCAATTGAACATGTATGTGCTCGTGTGCACACTTAAACACCTTTATGTGTGTGTGTGGTGGTGGGGGGTATCCTAGCACTCAAACAGGGTCTTCCACCACAGCATGAGAGGGATCAGGCAGGAATTTCGGGAATTCCCAGAATGTATTCCTGCCAGACGCCGTGCCTGGTGAAACTGACTGTAGGTCAGTACAGTGAAATCTGACTCTAAATGCGTCCGGCTCATAAACCTTCTCCTTGTTTCCAGAAAGGCATTTATTGGATGGTTCATGTGCAGAAACTAAAGCAAGACAATAAGATCTGAGCAGACACACATTTTTGGCCATCAACAAACATTGAAACATCCCTCAATGATGTCAATTTCATGTTAGGATCTATTATTAGCTCCCTAACTTTAATTTTTGGCTCGCTGTTTCTATGCACACTACATAATTTGTTCGATCAGTTGTTTGTGTGATTCTACTTTAAACATTTATGTGATTTACGTAAGGGATAATCCACGGCTTTACTTTCTGAAATGAGTGACAAAAATATCAACCTTTTTCACAATATTCAAATTTTTTGAGACGTACTTGTATACTATCTTTGCTGAAACTGCCTGTGCATTAAACGGTTTTAATGCACACCTTCCAGCCAATCAGAATCGAGTGTTTAAACAGACCAAGAAATGTATTCATCTGACAGACACCATCCGTTTTAAATGTAAAGATTCTCGATTTGTTGTAAAAAGGTTCAAAGACTTCATAAGTACCCAAAATGACGATGAAAGGATCGTAACATCACTACATATATTTGCATCATGTACATTTTCTGACGTCAGATGGGATGACTTGATATGATGAAAACACGTTTGCGGTTTTGTTTGTATTGGACACACCTCAGAATGACAGACTTTCACTGTAAGGAGACGGTCAGGAATGTGTCTGTCATGCAGGGAGTTTAAAATGATACAGAAGAACAAACATCACCGAATTAAAGACTCGCTGACCGAGACTAAACTCTATTAAACAATAACATAATAAAAGCCAATATCTCCTACACCTGCTCTAATAAATGAGTGGGAACAAAACACACACATATCCATGAGATTGCTGGAGTTATTAATAGTTGTCTTTATTTTAGTATCAAGGGCCCAGCTGTCTCACAACTCTACACATCATGAGTGAAGTGTGTCTGTTTCCTGCGTACATCAATGTTTGGCATATATAGTAACACAACTGCACTGTGCCGGAGAACACACACACACACACACACACACACTTTGATGACTGCATTTTTTCCATGTTGTTTCTTGTAGCGTTTTCTATTTCTGTCTTGTATTTGTCTTTGTTTTGCTTTGTGTTATTTATGTTTATTACACGGCTCGTAGGAATGATTGATTATGATTGGCCAGTCGCGACATTTGCAGGTTCGTTATTCCCAGATAACAACCTCTCGAAAATCATTTTGACAGGTTTTTTTGGGCAAATTAAATATATGTTTTAATAACACATATGATATTGTATTTACAAATGATTAAACCAAATTGCCTGTTCGTGACATTTGAACGTGGTTTCGAAAGTAAGCGGCTTGTCCTTGTGGAAGGTCCAAAATGTCGGTATTCAAATTCACATTTCATGTCCAGTTTTTTTCTCATGTGGCAAGTAGCCGTATTATAAGAGGGATAATGTACAAGCAGCCGGCTGTTATCACGAGATAAAGCCCCTTTGGTGTGATTCAAGAATGATCACACTGCCGGGGCTTATTTCTGCGATAACAACCGGCTGCTTGTACATTATCCCTTACTTAACTGTCGTTTTGATTTCTTCTTTCTGTATTGTTTATTTAAGCTCTGACTTGTGAACTTTGGTTTCTTGGCAATTCTGAGCAAGTGTTTAAGATCTCATTTTATACTCCAGAGGAGATAACTGGGGTGTTTTTTTTTTCAGGAATGAAAAGGTCAAATCTGTAGTCTCAGCTGAGCGACATTAAATCTTATTGCCGACTGTCGAAGACCAACTATTGGGAATGAAATCTCATTTGTGTCTTTATATTGTGTTGCTCCCTTGTTTTCTTTTTTTTCTTTTAAAAGTAATAACTGTTATTTACACACACACACGCTTTTGAATACACACACATAAATATACATATGCCCACATGTGCCTCCAATTACCCTCAATCAGTAAGCTGTGATTGCTCCAAGGGCATTACACACACACACACACACACACACTGATTATTGTGTTGGTCTGTGATTTTACTCTGCAGACCTGACTAAAAGAATAAAAATCTGTGGTGTGCGCAGTGTGTGCGTGTGTGCGTGTGTGCGTGTGTGCGTGTGTGTGTGTGTGTGTGTGTGTGTGTGTCTGCCCTCACACTGTTTCCAGAATCTCTAGAGTTTAATAGAAGTCTGTTTCACTTCATTTGTTGCCATGTTTATTCAGAGTGTGTTTGAGAGAAATGCTCTGTGTTACTGGGAATGTGTGGAGACCAGACGTCCCCACAAGGGTGATACAAGTCTGTCCACCCACATCGTGGAAAAGATAAAAAATATTTTTTTATTTAATAAACGATGCTTGTTTGAACAGTAACAAAGGGTTTTGGGAATAGAATATACAGTGTGTACATATAGGATATTATGTCTAAGAAAAGTCCCCACAATGAATTACAACAAACATGTTTCTGATTTCTTTTTTATGGTCAAGCAGCATTGTTTGTGCAACTATTTTATAATATATTCATAATATTTATATAAAATTGTATTAAATATTGGACAATTCCCTAGAAAAAATGTTTAAGATTTACTATAATATCACGGATGTCAACATTTGTTGCTTCGAATACCCATGTTTTTAAAGCATTTGTTTTATTTTCGGTTCATAATTTAGTCCGGTAAGTGCCATTTTCAGGAGTGTCACATCCATAACGGTACATATTCCTTGTGAATGGGCACAAGATAATTAAAATTAATGAACTATTTATGTTTAATGAAGAGTCATCACTTTTCCATTTGTCGGGTATTATTGTTTCTGGTTTGTGCGTTTTAATTTACAGAAATCGTACAAAGTTTGTCGTATCACAGAAACTTTGTCCTATTTGTCACATCCATGACAATGTTTATTATTTCCCTATTTAAAAATAGAAAACGTGAACATAGACTGATAGTATTCTGATGTTTGGAATCTATCAACAAAGGTTTAGTCAAATATAAACCGATGGTTCAGTATGTTGGTAACAAATTCTCTCAGCGTTTATACTGTATGTCACATCCATAACGCTGGAATTGCCCTACTAATATTCATTATATATTTTATTTACATAATTCATCAAAAGCTTTCCTGTAGCTCAGTGGTAAGAGCATTGCGCTAACAACGCAAGGTTGTGGGTTCGATCCCAGGGGATTGCAAATACCTATGTACAAATGTATAGGATAAAGCAATGTAAGTCGCTTTGGATAAAAGCGTCTGCCAAATGCATAAAATGTAAATGTAAATGTAAAAGGCACTTAAAATATTCCACCAAAATATCCACTGAATTTGTTCAAATTTGACAGCGGTTTCTTTTCTCCGCTTTCCAAGCGGCTTGTACTCTGCCGAGTGTCGTTTGTGAATAAATTTCGCTTTTGTTTCACTGTTTATACCGCACAAGGACAGACTTGTATGTGTGTTTTGGATGGACTCGATCACTTCTGTGGCCACATCACAGGCAGAAGGAATCTTGGCTCTCGTGCATTACTGCGTTTGTGTGTACGGAGGTGATTTATGAAGTGATTTTGGGGGAAATCGACAAATAAAGCGTTTCTTTCTACTCTCTCTCTCTCTCTCTCTAGTCCCAAAGAAACTCCTGCAGGAATCCATTTCCAGGCATCCGTCGTTCCCCTCCCCCCCATCTATGCCTCATGACCCCAATGTGGTGGGAGACAGTGCCCCTCCTGACGGGACCCCGCCTCTGACCTCTGACACAGCACCAGGTATGAACTCGACACAACCTCAAAACTCTAATCCTGAATCTGGTCCTATAAATCACTTTATCCGGACAGATCTGTGCACGGAGAAAGAGATCCGTTTTCCTCTTAACGTAGAGGGAAAGTGGGTCATGCTTACAAACGTTGACTCCTTGACTTCATCAGGGGAATAATGGAAAAAACTGATCCGGAGTCAGTCATAAAAAACAACACGTAAACACAATCCTGCAGTACGTTTTGATGGATGCTGATAGTTGCCATAGCAACAACTGTGTTGAACCGTACGATAGAACTCAGATTTAGACCCACGGTGTCTTAACTGTGAACATAAACACTTGTGTTGTTTTAAGGACGAGCCGTGTCTGTTAGATGACTGTAAAAAACACTCCAACATTAAACAAAAAGAGACTCCAAATCTTTTGACACACAAAGCTCTCGTGTGACTTCAGAAGGCCTGGAATCACTTGAACCTTACTCATAAGTGTTGTGTTAAGGTCCCATGAGTGTTGTTCAATTCAGATCAGATTAAATGAATGATTTCACTACAGGGAAGTCGACACGAGGCCGGACCTCCGGACCATATTCAGAAGAGACGGATCTGTCCGCAAAAGGAAATAAAGAAAGCGAACCGAACCCGACCATCACCACGATGACCCGACCGGTCATGAATCTCATCAGCAGCATGCTGTCAGCTTACACCTACATGACAGGTGACAGGAATATTGTCTGAATGCAAAGCGTATTTTGCGTAACTCCTGAACTGCATTGTGACGTGTGTCGCACTGTTTTGACACATGATGTCATTTTGTCTTCGGCAGGACACCCTGAGCGCTGTGCGCTGTATTTCATGTGCGGCGTGTGCGCTGGACTCTTCGTGACGCTCTTCGCGCTTGTGGTCCAGATCTCCTGCCGTACGGACTGTAAACCGCGCCACGCGGTCGCCAAGAAACACCCGAGACCCGCGAACTCCGACAGCGACACTCTGGACTCTGATTCCGACTGGGACACGTGCTCGGACCTCTCGGCCCGCCGGCACCGGCGTTTCGAGCGCACGCTCAATACGAACGTCTTCACGTCAGCCGAGGAGCTTGAGCGAGCGCAGCGATTGGAGGAGAGAGAGCGAATCATACGAGAAATATGGATGAACGGACAGCCCGATGTTCCCGGGACTCGCAGCCTGAATCGCTACTATTAAAGCGATGCCTGTGGTTGGGAGATGTCGTTTTCGGACAGCTCGAAGCAGCTAATGTGTGGTATTAAACTGAGGTGGAAATAAGCTCTTCTACGGCGTGCTTTATCGGTGTGCTGGGGTGAAAGGTCAAGTGCACCTGACCCTTGGACTGATGCTGAAGCTGAGGCTCGTGGGAGATCCATTTGAAGACTCTAGGAGTCTATAGGCAGCTCTGAAAGGCGTGATAAGCTCTAAGCACTGTGATTGGTTCTTCACTTCGCCTGTCAAACAGTGAAGACCGGCTTCTGTAGAGAGAGACGCTGTACATTTACACTTTTAAAAATATAATGAACTACGTGCCTTACACATTAAATGTATATGGATACTTGGAATATTTTCGTGTCTAAGTATATTTTAGGCCACCGTGTGTGTATAATATCTGTCAATATATCTGTTTATACACACAGATGTATAATATCTGTGTGTATAAATATATGTCAGGGTTGAGCAATTCAGAATGGGAGATTTATTTCCGTTTAACTTCCTGGGTTGATATTAAAACGAAATAGTTTTGCAGCAGAGGAGATTAAGTCATTATTAAACTCATAATTAAACCTAATTTTATTTTCATGTTTTAAAATATTATATTTTCTCAAAGCTATTTAAAATGAGAATATTTTAAGTGTTCTCTTCCTGCGGTTAATTTTTTTTTAATTTAATTAAAACCTCATTTATCATTTCGGTTCTGAATTATCCTACAACCCTGATATTGTCATGTTCACTCAGTTTATGTGTTCACCGCGGCCCGTATTCCCGAAAATGTTCTTAATAAAAAATATTAAGAAGAATTTTCTTCTTTAAGGATGTTTTGTGAATCAGGCCCCAGGACTCTTATTTTGGCAGTTAGTTGTATTCCCCGCTTGATGTATTTGATTTCTTTGTTCCTGTGTTCGATTTGTTTTCTGTTTATCATTTGTTGATCTGTAACCATAGAAACAAATGATAACAGAAAAACAATGGGAACACAGAAACATCAACCAAACATTACTGTCAAAATAAGAGTTTTGGTGAACGCATAAACGTGACGGATATATACACCTTTGTCATTTTGAGATAAAAATATATATATATATAGACACACCCAAAAGTGTTGTAAAATCATCTCATCCTTTGTAAAATATATTTTGATATTTAAACATTTTGTTGTTGATGTTTCTATTTTTGAATAAGATATTTTATACTGTGGCAAAGCTTGCCTGATTGCTCAGGGACGCAATCCAAGTGTTTTATTCTGTCAAAGCTTCTGTTTCTAAAATGGGATGAAAGCCCTTCAAGTGTTCCTGCATAGATGCAGCTGTAACCTCAAAGAGGTGATTTATAACCCATAATGCACAGCAGTGTCGTGCCTAAACTCAGAAGATGAAATCTGCCAACACAAGCAGTGGTGAATGATGTTTATAGATTGATCGGTCTGTGCATGTGACGGGCTTTCTGTTTGTTACGACTGTGGTTAATGTTTTACAGACATTTTTGTTACATGATGGATCAGAATCCAATGAATATTCATTTAAAGGACCCCAAGCATCTGTTTGTACACTTTCAAACCTACTGGTGGTCTTCAGAACCTTACACAAATAATCAATAAACAACCAAGAGCTCTTTACGGCAGATAAGACTTCTTTAATATTTTTCTATTGTGTCAAATATGCAATGGGTATTGGAACATTTATTTTTAAGAGCGTGTTATTTTTATATGTTTATATATATATATGGTATTTTTTAATCTTTCAAAATAAGCCCAGAAAAGCACATGAAGTGACCTAAATGTTTGTTTGTATGTTTATGAGGATTGTTTTGTACCGACTGTTTAATATCACAAAACAGAATGTTTATGTTTACTGCTGCTTCAGTAATATTTCAGCAAGATAAACTTTAGAGAAATATTGCTCATGTAAACAGCACGATATTTGGGAGTTTTTTTTATAGGGAAACGTCAATCACTGCCTTAATCTGTTGTTGCGCATTGAATAAAGTGCATTGAGAAAAGTGAACGTGTAGCGCCATCTGTTGGTGAAAGAACATTATTCGACTCGTCGGCGTGTGACAGTGGAAGTATCGCGAGAACGAATGCTGGGATTTCGCTCTCGCGATGCTCTGTCATACACCAATCGGTCTGCGCGTCGCCGCGGGCAGTCGAACTCGCGCCTGCACTGGCTGAATAGCGGAGTGTTTACGTCACCGTGGAGATCGTCGGTGTTTTGTGGTCTCCATGGAGACTGTTATAAAGTCTCCTCGGGGAGTCGCTTCAGTCTCATGAGAGAAACTTTATCAGACAACTTGTGTATTTGATATTTAATTGAGTTAATTAATCGTCATGTCTGTGAACACCGGACACGTGCTGCCTTTCCTGCCAGGCAACACATTTCGGGATTTAACGGTGAGAAACTGCGCGACACACATTGCATTTTACAACGACATTTTAGTTCATCTCATGTTAATTTTCCCCATGTGCGTTTTGTCAAATAAAAACATGCTAAAATATAAAAAGCATTTTAAATAATTGTTTTATGTTAATTTTCTTAAGGAGTATCGTTTGCGTCTATATTTCATGCATTTATAATAGCTTACACGGCTCGGTGGAATGCTTGATTCTGATTGGCCAGTCGCGACATTTGCAGGTTCGTTATTCCCAGATAACAACCTCTCAAAAACCAATCGTTTTTTTATTTACAAATTAAATATAAATATGTCTTTTAGTAACATGTATGACATTATAACCAAAATAACACATTCAAAACCATCATATATTACTTTCTGCCATACTGATTTTTATTTTAAAACCATTTATTTTAAAAAACAGAATAAAAAACTAGAAAAAACTAAAAACGTTTTTAAAAAATAGATATATTTATATATATTTTAGGGCTGTCAATGGATTAATCGCGATTAATCGCATACAGAATAAAAGTTTGTGTTTACATAATATATATATATGTGTGCTGTGCATAATAATTTTTTATTTATTAACACATACACATCCATGCATATATTTAAGAAAAAGAAAAAAAATATTAAACATTTATATATAATTTCAATTGTTGGTAAATATAAATAAATATTTCCTAAATATGTATACATGTGTATGTGTTAACATAATTAATATGCACAGTACATAGACATATATTATGTAAACACAAACTTTTATTCTGGATGCGATTAATCGCGATTAATCTTTTGACAGCCCTAATATGTATATATATATATGACATTATATTTACAAATGATTAAACCAAATTGCCTGTTAAAACCTAAAATAAACGAATTTTCCATGCGGAAGGTCTGCATTCGGTAAAAATGAGCTAATCAAATATTTCAAATTCTCCTTCAAGTTCAAAATATTTAAAATTCATGTCCAGTTTATTTCTCATTTCTCATGTATGCGTGTAATAACCGTGATAATGTACAAGCAGCTGGCTATTATCACGAAATAAGCCCCTTCAGTGTGTGATACAAGACGGATCACGCTGTCGGGGCTTATTTCTACGATAACAACCGGCTGCCTGAACATTATCCCTTACATGTACAATATGTATTCATTATATTTGGTTATATTGTCATCTTATTATATTGTTGTAATGTTACCCATCATTCCCGTGTGGTGTTCAGAAATCCTCTTTTCACAGAGCTCAGACTCTGGGTTATAAGAACGGTTATGGTGTACCCCGGAGACCCTCGGCCGGGATCGGTCAGGATCCGCTGCTGTCGGCGAACATCAGTCACAGTGAGCGGAATCAGCTGGTCACAGATATCCCGAACCTGACGTACGGCACCGACACACAGCGACACCCACCGCTCAACTTCACACCTGCACATGCTGCCTATGACAAGAAGGTGAAGATATCTCTCTTCTTTCTGTCTATCGCTTTGTCTGTATGTCTGCATATTTCCTCTATTCTAAACCTCATAGTTGCACATTCCTCACTTTAACCCTCCGACCTCCAGGTGCTGCGTTTCTATGGTTACTTCCATCAGGAAGTGCTGCACTCCCCGGTGGAGAGCTTCCGCATTCGGCCGGTGGTGATTTATTATTACCTGGAGGACGACAGCATGTGCGTGATTGAGCCTCCTGTGGAAAACTCTGGAATTCCACAAGGGAAACTGATCAAACGTCAGAGACTGACCAAGAACCAGCACGGAGAACTCTACCACTGGAAAGATCTCAACCTCTGCATGGACATGAATGTGTTTGGAACAGTGTACAGGGTCACACAATGCGATCCCTTTACACAGGTACGCACGCACACCATTTAGAGCAAGTCATGCTGGTTACTGGTTTTATTCAAATGTACAAAAAACAAAAGCTCAGATGAAAAAGCAAACACTGATATAGTGCTAATACAACAATATTTTGTTGATTTATAGGAGTTCATGGAGAGTCAGGGGATTGTCCTGAATGAGCCAGAGTCCGTTCCCAGAGATCCGTACACCACCCGGCGCTCTCACAACCAACTGGCTCAGATCACACCCTACGAACGTAATCACCAGCTTGAGCGTTTTCTCACTAAAGATCGACAGGTAAACACACATACATCATGTTTATCTGATCACACACACATTAATGCACACATGCTTCACGTGTTCTGTTCGTGTGTGCAGGTGCTGCGGTTCTTCGCTCTGTGGGATGATTCGGACTCTCTTTACGGAGAGAAACGACCGGTAACCATTCATTATTATCTGGTGGATGACTCGGTGGAGATCTGCGAACATCAGGTGCCCAACAGCGGCCGCGATCCGTTTCCTGTGCTGCTCCACAGACAGAAGATCCCTAAACACATCAAACCAATCTGCGGTGAGATCACAAACACAGAATAAGTTCTAAACAGAGACAAGATTTCACTACATGCTTATAAAATGTATAGCTTGAATGTACGGTAAGCCGCATTGGAAGAAAGCATCTGCCAAATGCATAAATATTTCAAAAGTTAACGTAATGTTTCGTTTCTCTCTCTTCCTACTTCAGAGCCGTTCCCCAGTTGTGTTCTTGAAGTTACCCAGCACGACGTGCAGGAATACTTCTCTCCCGGAGACCTGAGGTTGGGCGAGGAGGTCACGCTGATGGGAAGACGCTTTCTTCTCTGCGACTGGGATGATTTCACCCGGAAATATTACCAAGAAAATTACCCCAACATCCAACTTAAACCGGTCCCTACAGACACGACCCCACAGCTGGACACAAGGAGGGTCAGATATTTGCTTCTCAACACTAGTCAAGGATGATGTTTCTTACTTTAAAATAATATATATTTCGAATTCTCTTCTGCAAACTCAGTGGTTTTGTCCTTGCAATGGAAGTCAATGGGGATTATCGTCGTTTGATTATCAACGTTCTTCAAAATATCTTCTTTTGTGTTCTCCAGAAAAAAGAAGTCATACAGTGCTCTGTGTTTTGTAAATACACACGATCTTTGCGGCGTGATGGTGTGTGATGAAAACACTGTCGCTCAGTTGCAGGTCATTCCTCCGTATAACGGGTTCGGTTCGCTGGAGGACTCTTTGCAGAACTGTCTGTCCCTGATTCCTGAACCTCCTAAGAAAGATGTGATCAAACTGCTGGAGAACGACCACAAAGTTCTGCGTTACGCCGCACGACTGGTAAGATCAGAAGGGTGATCTCCTGATACGCTGACACAACAGTGTTTTCATATCTGGTATCCATGCATCAGGACTCCCAGAATCCTCTGGACGAGGGGCGGCGCTTTATTCTGCTGTATTACCTGTCCAATGACATGATCAGCATCTTTGAAAGACCCACACGAAACTCCGGCATCATCGGAGGAAAATTCCTTGAGAAGACTCGGGTTCCGAAACCAGGAAGCTGCACAGAGAAGCCAGAATACTACGGACCGGCAGATTTCTTCATTGGAGCTGCTGTAGAAGGTATCGTCAGAGATGTTTGAGGGGAGTGACATCACTTCCTCTGAATCCGCTCTTTGTTCTCATGTGTTCTCTCTGTGCAGTGTTTAGACACAGGTTTGTCCTGACGGACGCTGACCGGTACGTGTTGAGTTATCTGGAGTCGGTGTCCGACCGCATGCCTGAAAAGGTGCTCTCCTCGCTGAGACAGAAGTTTGCGGTCAGTCTGAACTCAGACCGGGAGCAATCTGAACATGCTTCAGGTACAAAACCTGTTTCACAAACACTCAACCTATTTCCTCATGTCATTTAAAACCCGTATATGACTCTTTCTTCAGTAGAATACAAGAGAAGATATTTTGAGAAATGGTTTTGTGTTCATATATGGGGTTCAGTGTTGTTTGGTTATCAGCATTCCTCAAAATATCTTCTTTTGTGTTGTTGCGTGACCTCTTTAAACACATGATGAAACCGTAAGATATGTGGGTTATATTGGGGCTTTGGGTTACTGAACTTGCACAAAAACGGGTTTATGGTTTAAACAATCTTTTGGTTACTGTATCTTTAACCACTGAGCAACATCTCATGTGTCTTTATGAAAAGAGGAACTTGATATACTTGATTATTCTAAATTTAAAGGCCCATTTTGACGTGAAATCTTTTCTCTTTACAGTCGAGTCTGATGGAGTTTTCGCCCACCCTTAAGAACTTCGTTTTGCCAGGAAAGATTTCAATTGTTCATTTTTGTCAAGAGTACCAAAACAGTACTTCAGCCGATCATCTTGCATCCAAAATGTACATGAAGTATTTGTTTTGCTTTACAGTAATGTAACTTTTGATCATATCTGTTGCTTTACATTCATTTTCAGTTAAACAGTTTTTCAACACAATGACGTTTAGGGAAACTAGGGTCAATTCTCTTGGAAAAATAAAACAAATAAATGCTTAATGGGCTTAAATAAATTCCCTTTTCTTGATCCCAAATATATTTCCTAAGTGAATATAAACCAGATATGCCAAATTCATCAGTTACCAAATATGTGAATAGGTAGAAATGACGGACAGACTGCAAGGCTGAAATTCAAAAAAAGTCTTCTATATTTATAAAGCATCGTCATATACAATCAAATATCAAACTTACAAAGCAGAAACTCTAAACAGAATGTTGTAGCTCATGAGGAATAAACACAGTCACAGGGGAAACAGTTTGTGAGTGTTTGGTCTGATTCGTAATACAGTATCTGTTTCTACCTCAAACTGAACGGAAACACGGGTTCTGCTCGTCTCGGGCCAGTTCTTCTGGACTGTGTGAAACACCTGCAAGTCTTTTGTTCATTTCAAACCCAGAATATGTCATCAATGAAGTCACACAGTAACACCTCTGATTTGAACGAGAGTCCTTCCTAGGCCAACAGTGACCGTTTTGCATACAAATACAAAACAAAAGACTAACCTGAAAAGATCCTTTTAATAAAGACAGACTGAGTGAAGTTTAGAAACATAACGCAAAGGAAAAAGCACGAATACTGAAAGCGAAGTACAGAGCATGGAGAAAAGTCCGTTGAGGGTGCCTTTGTGTTGTGATGTCACTTCCTCCGAGAAACACCACATGCGCTTCTCTTGGCGTCGTGACAGGAAGCAGCAGGCAGATGAACCGTATCCTGCTCCCTCGATATGGTGAAGCCAACCGTTGTATCGGGGGGCGCTGAAGGAAGTTTAAGGAGCCTTGATTTTCTTCAGACGGGGGGATGTCCCATTCTCTGCTTTAATGATTCCGTTCTCGTGCTGACCGACTGCAAAATAACAAAAAACATGTTTTGCTAGGAGACTTTTCCATCACAAACTTAGTTTATAGTCTCGCTAACGCAGATAAAGCGAAGTTTAAAGAGCGCGAACGTACAGGAGTCTCGCTTCAGCGTGCGCTGCATCTGTTGCTTAGCGACCGCTCTCTTCCGCGCCGCCTGCTCCAGCCTCAGCTCCCGTGTTCTGCTCAGCTGGAAGCGGAAGAACTTCCAGAGTAACCACGACTGGGTGAAACACACCACGAACAACACCAGCAGCCTGTGCGTGATAAAAACACAAACGTCATGCTTAACATCTGTGGGTTTCATGGAGCGTTCAATTATATGAACATACTCACCTGACAGAGAGAGTGTTAAAGTTTCCCGTCTCCAAATCCAGCGTCTGGTTTTCAGAACGAGCCAAACCGAAGCCGACAGCCAGAAACATCAGAGTTAGCGTGATCATGCGGGTCAGGACAAACCCGACGGACCACATCTGAAACCTACACACACACAAATGCAGCGTTGATAAAATCCATTCATTTCACTATGAATATAGACCATTTTGTAATGTAAACACTGGTCCAAAAACACTTCCTGTCTGAGCTTAACACGGCACAAACGTTGGAACAAAATAAAACCAACAGAACGTTTAGAACGGAATCGACAAAATGACAAATAAAAATCAATACGACTTAATAAAATATGTGTATATGTGAAAAAGCCAAAAAAGGAAGAAACAGGAAGTGCTTTCGGAGCGGTGTCGTTTACATACAGTATGCAAAAGTGTGTATAGCACAGCTGGGAGTCACACAAAAGCAGTAATAAATCCAGACCATAAACAGTTAATATTTAGCCTGTATTTTCTGTCATGTAAACATCTCGTCAGTCTTGTCGTTAGATACATTAATATTGTATAAAATAGTGACATTCCATCACTGTTTGTACATCACATCTGCTATCCTAAAATTACATTTAAATGCATATAAACAGGAATCAGTTAGCGGGGGTAAAAAAAATGTCTCGGTTACCAAAGTTCATGACATTTCTTGAGTTCATAGTGAAATGTGTCAACTCCAAAAAGGAGGAGTCTACACTTTCTATCTACATGCGAGCTTTGATCCTCAAACAAAGAGATCCAGCTAGTAGTATAGGACAAGATCTGACTCAATCATTTCTCACCGATTACGCATAATTTACAAAAACAAAATCGCAGTTTCGGCGAGAAAGCATGTGGGTTAGTGACTTACAATTTGTGGTGGTTTTCATCAACGAAGTAGTAGAGTCGAGACAGATGGAAAACCAGTTCAGAGACATACTGCAGAAACAACACAATCAGCCCGACTCGAGTCAAACTAGAGACGGAAAGAAAAGCAAAATACGTTCAAATCGAAACATTCATAAGTCAGATGATATTATACAGTAACAATTCAAAAGATTCATTACAAAAACAAAAAGAGATTTTCAGTGTTTAGCGCTCACACTGACACTACAATACAAATCTATCAAAAAATCTGTTAAATCCTACTAGCAAGGATGAAGTCATTACATTTACGATTCAGTGCGTCTTATTTATACTCATGCGTCACAGGACATGTTAGGTAGATTTGTTTTGTCTATACGAGGTTATAGTTCTCGTGTACACTTACTTTAACAAATACGCAGCCAGAATGTGTAAGAGATACAGACTGATATACTGCAGCTGATTTCAGTGTTTGGATCATCACAGGTGTCTGAAACAGAAATCTTCAAAGGGAAAACCCTTTTGTGTGCGCGTGTGCGCGCATTTGCATATCTGTACACTCAGGACAGATGAGATAAAATGCTCGTGCATAAAGAGAGTTTGATTTAGTGTTGCCAAAATTAAATGAGACAACTTCCGATATGAAGAATAACTCATAACTGACATTCCATTATGCACATTAACACGAAATGTTTCTTTTACGCGGACATTTTCCACCCGTGTGAATCAAACCGGGGGGCGCGTGAGAGACTTGACGTGGCACTTCACCAGAAACCTCAACATCACCATCATAACCTGGACGACCTGAACACATCGTCGGACAGAAACACCAGATTTGTGCTCAAACCCGTGACACCATAAACTTTAAAACACGCTCGTAAACATCACACCGTGGTCATCCGGGCCCAGCCGACAAGATATTTAATGCAAACTTTGTATTAAAGTTGTGAACTATGTCGCTCTTTAACGGAACTGCAATATAACGCAATGTCTTCCAAGTTAGTTGTATGCACACCTTAAATGCACGAACTTTAAGCTTCTGCGTTACTATCATACCAATGCAAGTACATGTTGATTTCAAAAGCTTTCCAGATTGAAATCCAAGTCAACTCGTTCATATTTTAGTACGACTTTTAAGTTGTACTGTACACCTCGAAATCGCATGTGTACATTTGATGTGAAAACCAGAGGTGAGACAGAAAGAGAGAGAGACAGGAAAAACAGCTGGCTACGAAACAGCGAAGACAAAAATGAAAATGCAAAAGTCGTAAACTCACCTCAAACATCAGTCCGATCAAAATAAGAATCACCAGACTGAAGACAATGTCCGCGTGATTCTGAATGAGAAACTCTTGGCTGAAGAAAGGATAGCTTTTATTTCTCCTCCGGAAAGCCATTTTACACTTTCCAGATTTTCAGCTGATCTTTTTTTCCTCCAAATCTGAAACTTCCACGAATCACTCCAAACTTCAGCGCGCTCACTGCGCAGGCGCGCTTTAGCCACGAACCACCGTCAGGGCGCATGCGCAGTGCAGGGTTCGCAGCGGTTAGGTTTGGTGCAGACCTTGCGAAAACACACAATGTTTTGAAGACCAATTTTTACTAATTTGTTCACCAAAAATATGTTCATTTTATGATGCATTTTATATACATATTATGCACCATTAAATAAAGACCTTGAGTGATCACTAGCTCAATACAATTAATATTGTTATTGCTTCAAAAGTCCATCCTGACTAGTGATGAAAGTTGCACTTGACATCAAAGGTAAAGACAATAAACACAAACGAAGTGAATTATTGATATTTTTACTTTTATCAATTAAGATCATTACAGTAATTTATACATTTGGTATATTTCCTGGCAAGAAATATATTTCATGAGTAAAGAGCGAACAATCCACACCCTGAAAAAGCAAACAAACATTAGACTTTCTGATTTGATCTTCTCCATAACTTATCGCATGGCTTACGGTTTGATTTTATTGCAATGTTGACAGAGAGTCCTGTTGGAGACATACAGCACTCATGTTAAGCACACACATATCCTTCATAGAAAAGCATGCAATAACTACTATTGGATAGAATACACTCTCTCAAAATGCCATATTGAAAACCAAACACACGTTGAGCACTTCAAATGGTGAAAACCACCAAGTTTTACAAATGTTAAGATATTCACTGAAACATATAAACATAGCAATGCATCAGCTAAATAAATAAATAAATCTCTTTGGATGTTTTACATAACCCCTGTAATTCTAAGACTAGATATTGAACTGGGTAGTAAAAACCTTAAGTTTAACCCGTTGTGTTTTTGAATGTACAAAGATTATTACACTATTTCAGCAAAAATAAATACATCACAGGAAATGTGGTACAGCAGATATAGTGATTCACCGCTCACAACATTCAAATGACTGACGTACCAGAAGCTAATAAAAATAGGATGATGGACAGAGCCAAATGAAATGGTTTGCTATTAAAAACTCACAGATCTGATCATTATCTGAGTTTAAGTTTGATCTATTGTCTGTATCAGGCACTATATGCCAAATATAATCATTCAGACTACAGCCCTTTAAAAGAGTTACATCACAGAATACAAGTTTAACAGAACAGAGACATAAGGCCTGCAACTCGTGAAAGGATTGTGCTTGTCACATCAACAGCATGTCGATTTTTACAGAGGTGGGCTTATGTTCAGAATGGCATACAATCATCTTGTACTAAGATTTTTGCAGATATATTTTGCTCTATTTCCAAAATGTAGTATATGGAGCACACTATGTGGACTGAATCCCACAATGCAATGCACTCTATCTGACCTTCTATTTTTGCGAAGGTGAAAATGCAACTCCTGAACTTTTTTACTCATAATTACATTATCCAATTGGCGAACATAAAGTATTTTTTTTTATTTAATCCCTGCATACTGTGTACTGTCACATATTATTTAGTCAAATGGCAGCCGGTATACAGTATATATATTAAAAAGCATGCCGGACGCAGTGCGCTAGTATTCCATTCTGAACATAGGCACCGAGACAAAAACAGAACAAACGTTTAAAAAATGTAAACATAAATAATATACAAGTTTATACTTCTCCATATCTGAATCTTTTCATAGTGCCGTAAATATTTAGGTTCAAGTTTCAACGTTTGCATTTTTATAAGCTGCTTGCATTTTATGGTTTTCTGGTATTAATTAATGCCCTGTTCACTTTGACAGCGATCTGTCATTTCTAAATGCTCTAGACGTTATCGGTCGCTATAATCAAATGGGATGTATTGCAGGTAAATTGTCTATTTAGTTTACTAACGGTTCACATTCTAGAGGGAAAGTATGTAAGAATACAGCAATGCACGATGCATCCGATTATGAAGTCGATAATCCGCATGAATGATTATCGATTTATGATTCAAACTGACAATTCTTCACGCAAACTTTTTTTACATCCCTGAATCTGGGCAGAGGAAAATCTATTACAATCTCTCACAGTAAAGTTTTCAATTTAAATACGTTTTAAATTCACCCGCATCTCACGAGAGACGGGTCCCGCACGCTCCAATGCCTTCCCTTATTTATCTTCAGTGCTGTTAAAACCCAGCGTCCTCTTCTAAACCCCTGCGGGAGAGAACGACCTGCCTGCGGGGTCCTCTGAGGTGGGTTACAGAACTCTCTGGAAGCCCCTGTCCGTTCAGTCCGGGCGAGGATGTGTAGCAGGGCCCGGCTCGCCCCAGAAGTCCCCTCATGAGATCCCTGTGCAGCCCACCGTCTGTGGAGATGGGGCTCAGCTCATCTAGAGTTTCTAGCCCGGAACCGAAACTGAAGTGCATCTCGCGGTCCAGGCGCGGGTTACTGGAGCTACTGGGGGATTGTGGGTCAGCGCTGAAGTACAAGGTGGAGCTGGATTCGGTGGGGCAGTAGTTCGGCTCGGGACTGTCCCCAAACACGGACTTGCCCTCCGGCGAGCTCCTCTTGCACTCCGAGGCTGGCGACTCCAACGGGCTTTCCATTTCCAGACTGTCATCTTCGTCCTCCTCTGCTCTGGCTTCACTCACGCTCTCAAACTCCTCCCTACAGTCGGACAGCGGCGCCATCGTATCGTCCCTGCTGTCGGAGGTGAGCGCGCACCCGTCATCGCTTATATCTGCCTTTTGATCCATCACCAGTATCCCAGACACGCCCCCCGCGCCGTACGCCCCGTTGACCTTAGCGGGGTCGCCGGTTTTCAGGGCGAGACGGATCAGCAGCCAGTGATGGTGTCGACACTCGCCGTCCGGTTTTACTCCGCAGCTCCCAGGATGCTCCAGGAGAGATCCGGGAATTCCGGAGAGGGAACAGGAAGGGTGAGAGGACGGAAAAAGGGCGGGGGGAAGACTTTTGTCTCCAAGAGAGAATGAGGAATCGGTCTGCTGGAGACATTCCCTGCCCATGTGCGCATGCTGATGCAAACCCTGCGAGATTTCAGTGGATTTGGGATGTAGGAATCGGTAGTACAACACAAGGGCGGTCAGACCTGCAAAAGAGAAATAGGTAATAATAATTATTAAAATTATTATAAAGTAGATATTAAATTATTATTGATAGAATTTATGTCAATAATTAAAGTGATTATTATTCATATGGATTATAATTATAGATTTATATAAAAATTATTATATTATATATAAATATGTAAGTACATTAGTTACAATGCATTTATTACATACATAAATACATTCATCTTTTTTCTTTTATTATTTACATTGCATTATTTTATATAAATAGTAAATTATTATTTATGATAATTATTATTTATAATATAAAATCATTCTATTATTTACATAATTTATTAGAACAATAGTTTTTTTATATAAATTACTATTAATATTGTTAATAATTTTGTTGAATTTTGTTCATTTTAAATGCCTCACCTATCTGGATTTGAAAGGACACACACATAGACACAGTTAAATACAAACATATTATTACACAAATTCTCACCAAGCAGAAAACTGCACAAAACAGCAGTGGGTATGATCAGGCTATCCCGTGATGCATCAGAAAGGATGTCAGAAGCAGCCAATAACAGTGTCGCATTCTCCAGCAGCATCACCTAGACAACGGAAAAAAACTTGATGATAACTGAAGTGTTTTTTGTTTAAAGGATTGTAGAAAAACTAAAACACACCATAAAATACGTATTATTTAGCAACGTTTGACAGAAAAAAAATATCAATAACTTATCACAAGTAAAGTATTTGTACCGTGTAGAATCCTGCCATGCGGAACCGTGAGGGTCCATCCTTTACGTTGAGAAACAGGAACACGTGGACGCCTCCCAGAATCACGTTAAACACACGCCACGACCATTGGCCCACATATATGTCAGTCTGCTGGGAGACCAACCAGAGCGCAGCGATCAGCCAATGAGACGCTGTTGGGAGAAGAACAACAGATAAAGTTATTTTCAAGGAATATAGCATCACCGCTTCTCAATTCTCATCCCTGTAATGTAAATACAATGTGATATATTCTTCAACACATCGTCAAGGTGGTATCTGATGTTTTTTTGTTGTCGATTTTTTACATTGATTTTATTCAGGTTTTAATAACAATTAATCACATTACTGTTATATCTACAAACATATTCCTTGGGAATGTCATGAGTATTATAACTTTCTTTCTTTCTAAAGTGTGTTTGATTCAGACCCACCCATGACACCGATCACCCAGCAGCCGAAGGTTCGGGTGAACAGGGCAAGGCTGGTGAAGCGTGCTGCTAACGTCCCCGCCCTCCACAGCAGCTGGCACAGGAGCGCTGCTGGTGGCATCTGCAAATGCCCGGGACGGATGAGACAACACGCCCGACTGTACAGCACCAACGCCCAGGACAACGAGAGCAAACACAAACCAGCACACAGAGCAACTGCAATACACACACACACGAAGAGCACAAACATATCATGTCCCGTATCTCTGTTCTTATCAGTTATACACTCTTGCCTGTTAAACACACACTTCATCATCCTGTTACTAAAAATATATTTGTCCCTTATGTAAATAAGTTTATTTATAGTCTAGTCAACGGCTGTTTTAACTTGATTCTGCAGAATGTTGTCTTGAAGTGTTTTAATTCTGTGTGTAACTACTGAGCTCAACAGGACAGACCTGGAGACGAGAGACCATAGCCGGAAGCAGTGAGAACGTACGTCTGCATGAACGTCTGCGGAAGGCTCATCAGAAGAACCTCCAGGAGACGCAGAGCAGACGCATCCGCGTGATGCATCACCTCCTGCGCGTGCGACTGCGTCCATTCACCCATGCTACAGTCCCATAACCTGACACGCCATACAAACACATGTATACGAATGAAGCTTTATTTATTCATTCTCATGCGTTTGAAAAATCTTTGATTCTTCTTCAAAAACTCTAACTGGAAGCCAACACACTAACACACACCTTTTGAAGATGCCCAGGTGCAGTGTGTGTATGACGAAATTGTGGCAAATTCGTGTGTCTCCGTCGGCTCTGTACCACCTGAAACTCAACACCTGCACCAGTGACCCCGGCAACAGGAAGGCAAAGGTCAGTCCGGCCAAACACAACTCATCGTGCCACAGGTAGAACCCGATACAGTAAACAACTGATAAACAGAGAGAAAACAAACCACAGACAAAGGGGTTAGCATTAAATATTTACATCTGTGCACCTGAAGTAAAGGTATTTACATGAGATCTTATATTATCAGTAATCTGTACTTTTAACACAGTCATCACAGTAAAACTGCAACTACGCTGTACATTTTTGTCCCCATCATCTATGTCAAAATCGTATATTATTTTTTGTAAAAACAAAATATGGCAATTCATTTATAGATTTTTTTTCTCAATGGTTTGCACTATACAAGCACCATATTTCTGCCATTGCCCTAAGTAGTACCATGTTTCTGGCATTGCACTATAGTATTAGTGTGTTTCTGGCATTGCACTATAGTATTAGTGTGTTTCTGGCATTGCACTATAGTATTAGTGTGTTTCTGGCATTGCACTATAGTATTAGTGTGTTTCTGGCATTGCACTATAGTATTAGTGTGTTTCTGGCATTGCACTATAGTACTAGCATGTTTTGGGCATTGCACTATAGTACTAGCATTGCACTATAGTATTAGCATGTTTTCCCCATTGCACTATAGTACTAGCATGTTTTGGGCATTGCACTATAGTACTAGTGTGTTTCTGGCATTGCACTATAGTATTGCACTATAGTACTAGCATGTTTTGGGCATTGCACTATAGTATTAGTGTGTTTCTGGCATTGCACTATAGTACTAGCATGTTTTGGGCATTGCACTATAGTACTAGCGTGTTTCTGGCATTGCACTATAGTATTAGCATGTTTTCCCCATTGCACTATAGTACTAGCGTGTTTCTGGCATTGCACTATAGTATTAGTGTGTTTCTGGCATTGCACTATAGTACTAGCATGTATTGCACTATAGTATAGCCATTGCACTATAGTACTAGCGTGTTTCTGGCATTGCACTATAGTACATTGCACTATAGTACTAGCGTGTTTCTGGCATTGCACTATAGTATTAGTGTGTTTCTGGCAT
This sequence comes from Triplophysa siluroides, assembly GCA_006030095.1. Classification (NCBI taxonomy): domain Eukaryota; kingdom Metazoa; phylum Chordata; class Actinopteri; order Cypriniformes; family Nemacheilidae; genus Triplophysa; species Triplophysa siluroides. Next base: position 1,891,099 of record VCII01000713.1, read on the forward strand.
TGCACTATAGTACTAGCATGTTTTGGGCATTGCACTATAGTACTAGCGTGTTTCTGGCATTGCACTATAGTACTAGCATGTTTTGCACTATAGTATAGCATTGCACTATAGTACTAGTACTATAGTATGTTTTTTATCTCATTGCACTATAGTATTAGTGTGTTTCTGGCATGTTATGTTTTCCCCATGCACTATAGTACTATTGGTATTCTGGCATTGCACTATAGTACTAGCATGTTTTGGGCATTGCACTATAGTACTAGCATGTTTTGGGCATTGCACTATAGTACTAGCGTGTTTCTGGCATTGCACTATAGTACTAGTGTTTTGGGCATTGCACTATAGTACTAGCGTGTTTCTGGCATTGCACTAGTACTAGCATATTGCATATAGTACTAGTGTTGGGCATTGCACTATAGTACTAGCTGTTTTGGGCATTGCACTATAGTATAGCTGGCATTGGTATTAGTGTGTTTCTGGCATTGCACTATAGTACTTGTTTTGGCATTCACTATAGTACTAGTGTTTCTGCATTGCACTATAGTATAGTGTGTTTCTGGCATTGCACTATAGTATTCATGTATTATTGCACTATAGTACTATTGCTATAGTATTAGCATGTTTTGGGCATTGCACTATAGTATTAGCATGTTTTCCCATTGCACTATTATACTAGTATCATGTTTCTGGTATTGCACTATACTAGTACCATGTTTTTGCCATGGCACTACAGTACTACCATGTTTTGGCATATTGCACTATACTAGTACCGTGTTTTTGACATAGCACGACTACGTAGTAGCCTACCAGGTTTTTTGGCATAGCACAACAGTACCACATTGGGTTTGGATATGGCAATATGCAGTATGCAGTATTAATACTACCATTGTTTTTGAACGTGAACATGGACAATTCAGTACCACGGTACGTATCACCTGATCTGTTTATTGTCGTTATAGCTGCATGCATGTGGTTGCTGTGAAATATTGGGTGCATGAGATCCATGTGTGTGTGATGTAAGGTCACTCACGCGCAGATCTCTCCGCCAGCATCACTAGCGCGGTGGCGGCGAGCAGAAGCACGCGCCAGCAGCGCGCGCCCCCGCCGCCGCATCTTCTCCACTCCGCCACCGTTACCGGCATCTCACCGACCGGGACTCGCGCGTCTCCAGGACATCTTTGTGTTTGCAGGTGTTGTTGTCAGTGGCGGATCCTGTTTCCTCGTCCTCCTCTCAAAATATCTGACGTCACGCGTTTGGATTTTAAAGAGACAGTAATACACACTCAATTACGTAATCATTGCATTGTAATTCGACCTTATACTTACAAACGTATGTTTTTAGATGAAATCCACATAATTATGTTACATGTTGTGTAACGTACAATCGGTGTGTCTGTTCTGTTCGTGGCGCGCGCGTGTTACAGTGACCCGGATGTTTACATTGTCAGATGATTCTGTGTAACTTGGACACCGCAAGAGAAACGTGATATTTTAGCAGGACACCTCTCAAACACGCACATGCTAACGCATTTAAAGCGTTTGCCAATTTAAAGCAGATAACATTAACTCTTAATTTAAATTTAAAATCATTTATTTTAATATTCTAATAATATAAACAATATTGCATAATATATTAGTTCGTTTTTTTACAAAGGGAACTTGTTTATTTAGCTACACTGATTTGAGTCACAAAAATGTATTATAGGTTTTTACATAAAGTTGTAGTGAAAGTAATTAATGTAAGAGCAAAAATGGAAAAGTAAACATACAAAGACCACAGTTTTGATCAAGGGAAATTGAAGGCTATAAATCAACAACACACATGGTAAAAACAACATGCATGTATAATATATGAAAAAATATGCTTGTCCTAAGAACCAATGATAAAAAGGCTTTATTGTCACTTGCCAATAATTTAACGGTATAATAACACAAATCCCTGAGATCACATCCTTCAATACAATGCAAAAAAGGTTATGGCTATTCAAACCTTAATAGTTAAACAATGAAATAATAAAAACGAGTATTATCAAAATGTATACATTTTAAAGAAAAAAGTGATATGTCAGACACTTTTTGATATCATATTGCGATATATTTAATATATGTTTCTCTGAGGAAAGATAAGTTTGAACAACAAGAAATTCTGCATTCAAGGGAAATGAACTGGCATACTATACGCAGACTATTTAGATAAGTGTTAACATATTTAAATACCGAAAACTGTATGTAGGCAAGATGTTTTTGCTTGCATTTACTGCTCACGTTTAACCAAACCGACATTTCATTCAGAAAGTGGACGGTGTCTTGTCATTGTTCGTCATCACAGGCCTTCTTCACATCGCTTTTGTGCCGCCCCCTGCTGGAGGACACACGGAACTGCAAGTACCCGCGCCCATATCATCTGACACGTTCTCTGTATGGATGCCATCTCCATGGCAACCTCAAGGTTTTGTGCGGCTTCACTCACGTCGAAGCTCTCGAGCTCCTCGTTGGCTAGGACCAGCTGAGAGGCGGAGCCTGTGAGGCTGGTGTCGGGACAGAACTGATGCAAGTGGATCTGCAGGCTGCACAGGTGTGTGTACTTGCGCAGGCACTCCTGACACTGGTGGGGGCGCGGGGAGGCGTGCAGGCGTCTGTGCAGGCGCAGGTGGATGTGCTGGGTGAAGCGAGCGGGGCATTGCTTACAGACATACGGCCGTTCACCTGAGTGAAGACGCAGATGCGTCTTCAGGTTACTGCTGCTGCTGAAACGCCTGTTACACACCTGCGCACAAGACACGGCACATCTCTTATACGTCTCATTTGTTTCTTTTAGATAGCAGTTAAGTTAGATGAAGAGCAAACTGAATTGAATTTTTATTTATTAAAAAAATGTTCATATACGTTAGAAGAAAAATCTTAGACAAATAAGAACACATAACTCCATTAGCAAGATGAAAGAGCTTACATGGCACTCATGAGGTTTTTCTCCGGTGTGAACCAGTGTGTGTTTCTGAAGATGAGCTAGTTGGGAAAAGTTTCTTTTGCAGGTAACACACCTGTACGGTTTCTCACCGCTGTGAACTCTCAAGTGCACCTGAGAATTTGAAAGATGTCAACAAAGAGAACAAGAATGAAAGACACTATTTTTGTCTCAGCTTACTTTTTTAAATTGATTCCATTATTCCAAAAATAGAGACAAAACCTCATTATATAAGCGATATGGATGTTTTGATAATTTGTGGAACATAAAATAAAAAATGTGTAGTTATTATTATCACTTTGTGTCGAAAGTGATTATTGGCGAAAAACGAGTAGCTTGTCATATAGTATCTTCTTATATAACTTGTCATTTTGTTTCAAATAATTTAAGATTCAATTTTTCGGATCGTAAAAAAACACATATTTAAAATAAGTATAAATGCAAAGGTTGTATTTGTAAGAATTGGGCACATGCATATACATGCAAATCATTGATAAGGATGATATTTCAAATACCTTCAGATTTGAGAGCTGACTGAAGTTCTTTTCACACACGTTACATTTATACTGGATCTTTCCATTCTGTCTTTGTAACGGGTACGGTAGGTTATGATGTCCTATTGTCTTGCCCAGTTTCACACAATGATCCTGGGAGCCTGGGGGGTGGGTGGAGCTAGAGATGCTCGGAGCAGCCACACCCACCTCAGGTGAGCCTTTCTCGGCTGTGATGTCATTGGTTACCTCAGCAGATGAACCAGGAGAGAGATTGGCTGTATTGCTAAGAGATGGAGGCGGGGTCGTGGGTCGGTTATATGACGTTTTTGTGTCCTCTTTTAAAGATGAGGTACTGTGATTCTTCACAGGGACTCTGGGGTCGTTTCTGTTCACTAACAGAAGGTCACTCTCATTTGATGCCAGTCTCAATAAACATGGATGCACGCGGATTGGTGGAAAGGGAATATTATGGGATAGGTGTGGTGACGGCTGGCGCAATGCCACGTTTTGAATGATAGGTGAGATGTGCCTCGGCAGAGGGGATTGTGGGATGGTGGGCATGTATGCGAGACCTCCTAGAGTCATGGAGATGTCAGGCATGACTTCGGTCAGCGAAGATTTCTGCTGTGTGCCGATTGAGATCAGATCTGCTTTTCTACTTTTAGGTTCATGTTTAGATGGGAGGCTGTAACTTTCTTTGAGAAGAGGTGGATTGGGAAAACTGTAGTCAGACTCCAGGATCTCAGTGATGGTATGACCTCTTTTTCTCTTATTTGCTGGATTCTGTCTCTCCACACAAACTGAAGTCTGAGCTAAAGCAGGACAACACAGACACACGTCAAACTCTTGTGATTGGTTAAAATGAAAGAGAAATGAAGAGTTTGGTGCCAAAATGAGATAACACCGTTTTGAAAATTGTTCAAAAAATCAAGTTTTTAATTATATTATCATGTTTTTATTGTGTTAGATAGCAGTTGTTTTTTGTTCTTATGGCTTAAATCAAAACAAACCAACTGCAGTCTGATTGATATAAATTGGATTGCACAATAAAAACATTTTTTAAACAAAGTTATCTCATTTTGGAACCAAACTCTTCTGCGTTTTTATGATATTAAAGACAGGACACACATAGATCACTCACAGGAAGTTCTGAGACTTGTGATTGGCTGGTCGTATTCCGGTCTCCACCCCACAAGTAGCTCCTCCCCCGGCCTAAGATGTCTTACTGCATAGAAGTAAATCTCCATCCCGACTTGGCGTTTTACAAGATTCTGTTGCCAAGGAGACGGAGCAGCGTTGACAAAGCTCATCCAGTTCCTGCTGCTCTCTTCCTTATGGAACAGGAAGTGATGTAAACGCCCCTTTGAGATCTTAGCAAAAGAAAGACAAAAGCATATAATCAACACTGAAAACTCTTAATAATTATCTAAAAAATACTGAAATTGGTGATTGTAATTTTAAAGTTTGAGCATTAGTAATAACCTCAACACCACTAATAAGCAACTTAAAGTGGTTCAAGGTTTTGCTCTCAGATTTAAAGTTCCCGTCTATTTGAACGTGTGAAAATGAAACATTGTGGTTTCAATGTTGATTCAGTATTTTTGCTGTGGTTAAACGGACCATCTGTGCAACTCTACTCATAACATCTGTTGCTCTCTTTCTCTCTTTCTGACTCTCTCCTTATTTTCAGTTGCTTCTGTTGGTTAATTTTCAGTCTGTCCGTCTCTTTACTATTTATAGGTATGCGTTTAGGTACAATGATCGTTTTAGTTTTTATACTGTGAACTACAAACAATGTTTCTCCCATATTTCTAATAAAAGTATTGTTTTTATTTGCGAAAATGAAAATTGGAGAAACATGTCAGAATAACAGAAAAGATGATTTGTATTTTTCCAGACCTCAAATACTGCACAGAAAATTCATATTTCTACATGTATTTTGGAAAAGTAAAATATATATATGGGATGACCTGGGTTTTTATCACAGTTTCATGTGTCTTGTAATGATGTCTTTCACATTGCTGTTTGATGACTTTATGTCTCTCCTGAAGTTAGGTTTTGTTGAAATTCAACAGACAGTGGACTGAAATGGTTACAATACATCTAGAAATTCTGCTTAAATGAAAATTTGGAATTGTCTCATATTGTTCCCGCAGCTGTATCATGTGTTTGTGTTACGACACTTATGCATTGCAAATATCATAAGTACTTATTCATAAAACATTAAAAAACCTTAATTAATATTTATGAAGTGTAAAATGTATTTATAATTCAAATGTATCCGAATGATTTCTGGAAACCCTGTTTTGTGTGTGTGTGTACCTGTTGGCCACTTCCTTGCTGAGTCAATGTGTGAAGTATGACTATCGTTTTACTGGCACATGTAAGCGAGGTGCAGTGCGTCACAGAAACCCAACACGACCATACACACACACACACACTCCTGAAACATGACAAGTGAATATGAACCCCAATGACTCAGAGTGGTTTTCAATCTCCCTTTCTCATACACTTTTTCTTTTTCTCACTCTCGGTTCAGCTGACATACCGTCCAGATGTGATGTCCGTGGATGTTCTTTTCAGAATTGAGACGATCTCCCGGCAGCGGGCCAAACCGTGTCCCTGCGGGAACCTCTGTTGTAGTACAAACACCCCAAACCTTCTACCAACACAGAAACACCAAAACCAGGGTGTGGGGGTTACCATGACAACAGAAGATGCTGAAGATGAATCCATGGCTACACAGAATTACGCTGACAAAGTACATTTCAAGATTATTGCAGTTCGATAAACAATTATTGAGCATGTTTGTGCATGAGTATTAAAGCATCGTTGTGTGTTTGCTTGTTTAGCACTGATAAACCAAAAAGGATTTTGACACTTGGGCAAGTGTGAATGTCATCACAACAAAATATCAAACCAAAAATGGCATCCACAAACGACTAGAAGCTTTTCTCAGAACTGACTTCACTCTTCTGAGACATTTCTGTACTATTTAAATGAAGCATAAAAGCAAACGGAGAGCTGCCGAATGTGTGTTTACCTGATTGTGATATGTAAACCTGAGGTTTCTGGGTAATGATGCCTGCGCGCTGGTTCTGATCCACTCATGCTCATCTGTGTGAACCGTCACGCTGTCGTTCGCTGTGATTTTAGATGGCATTTTTAAAACAAAGTATAACACCTGTGAAGGACAGATGGACGGACAGAAAAGATGCTCAAATGACAAACAATATATTCTTACAATGTACTGTAGATATACTAAAACATGTGAGTGGTGCCCTTTCGTACAAAACCCACCGCAAAGTATTCTCTATGGTTTCTAAGGATGTTTAAGTGGATGCTTTGATGTTGGGTGTTACGAAGTTGTAGTTTAAGGTTAGTGTTCCTGTTGCTTAACTTGTAGATCACACCGGCACTGTGTATAAATGCACTGCCCTGCTTTGGCAGAAAGCATTTGCTAAATGCCTAAAAATGCAACTGTTAAAGCATCAATATTTAAATAAAGAACAAAATCAATTCCCAAATTAAAACGGTTCCCAAAATTAAACCAACAGGATAGCTGAAAGAGACTTCTCAGATTTCTCTTCCAAAAAAGCACTCTAGTAATCTTATCTTTTGGTTTTTGTAAAAAGAAAATCAGGAGAAAACATCTTAGATAATGCTGACACTTACAAATAGTTAAATGAAAACCTAAAATATACATGTCTGAGCAATAATGTTCTTATAGTTTTTTTCATCTTCAAGTTTGGTTGACTATGTTTCGGTCTGATGTGGGGTTTCAGATGAACAAACCAGTAAGAGTGAAACTCAATACAGCAGAATTCTTGATCAAACGTTCCACAGACACACAAACACTCAACATGTGACCTAAAGAGAGATGAGCTGAGTCAAGAAAACCTTCAGCTGACTGTCTCTGTCTGCCTCTCTTTCATGCACGCACGCAGGCACGCACCAGATCTCCAGATTACAGATCAACTTATTTTCAAAATAAGTAAAGTGTGATTGCTTACTTTAAGTGCCTCTTCATGGGGAGTGTAAATCTTTGTGGTCTCTTGATGTTTAGAGTCAAGCTGTTTCTCTGTCTCTCACTGCTTCTCTCTCTCTCTCTCTCTCTCTAAAATCCTCTTTTATTAAGACATCAGATGAAGACTCCACCCAATATCTTCCTCCACGCCCTCTCTTTCACTCTCCCTCCTCTCTCTGTCTTTACCTCTCGTCCTCATTTGAGTGGATATTTCACAGCTTCTATCTGTGGTTGTCTCAGATATGTCATGGTGGTCTTAGGTTTAGAAATGACGTGATGCACGTACCAAAATGTATTTAGAGACTTTGCATCAGTGCAGTGGTCACACACAAGTCATTTCAGAGAATAAGTTAGGTCTGAATGGATGGAGCAATACGTGGATAAAGGTGAAATTTCCATTACATCGCTGGACATGTTGAAGATGAACATAAAACATCAACAAATTGATGCCCGGAAAAACTTTATTTAGTAACATGTAAAGATGGTACAGATGCATACTGCACTTTTTTGTAGTTACTCTATATAACAGTGGTCCATTTGTAAGGGAAAATGTTTCTGGAAATGGTTTTATTGTGAGTATGATGAATATTTGAAGAGTTTGATTCCAGAATGAGATCATTTCAAAAATCATGTTTTTTATTAAGTTATCATGTTTTTATTGTGTTTCATTGCGTTATTTACCTGTATTTTTTTAGCTATTATTGTACTCAAATTAAACTCAAATTAAAACAAACCAACTGCAGTTTGATTGATATTAATTGAAATGCACAATAAAAAAAACATGCTTTCTGAAATCTCGTATTGGAACCAAATTCTTCATTTTGTTTTATTTTGAAAACATTTTGTTTGTATATGAAACATATACAATCATAGTCATGTTTAGATAATCTTATTTCTTTTTTTGCAAACGTTGCCAATGTTTATACATGTATAAATACCTGTTTTCTTTCTTTAAAAAAACATTAATGTTGATTCAATGTAATTTCCTTGTAAACAAATCGCAAAATAAAAATGAGAAACGGTAGTTTCTTTATTATTTTGATATAGGCTTAGTGTATAAATCTAAACTGATTAGGTCCTAATTAATAAAATAGTAACACAAGAAATGTCGAAAAAGTAACAGGCGATTTTATTTCCTGCATGTGCCCATCCAGCAGTGGGCGCTGTGATCATTTTAGCGCTCTTCTCCTCCAGCGCGTTTGTCTTTGTTTGTCTTTCTTCTTTCAGCCGGTTCCGGACATTGTGCTGCGGCTGTCCAACACACTTAACTGTCTAAAACACAGTTTATGTCCTTATTTCACCACTTCATCTGTGTAACGGCGCTTAATAGGATCAGTTAATTATGGCTTTTGAGTATCCAAACGTCTACAGAGACGAATCTGTGGTGAGTGACTGAAAAAAGCGAATGCGTAATCGAAGAATGAATGAGAAGAGATGAATGAAGGGAGACATCGATTGACGTGCATGTATAATGAGTAATGTAGATTGAATTAGTATGAATGAACGAAAGTGAATGAATGGGTGAAAATGGGATTTGCTGAAGCTCCCTAGTATGGCACGAGAGAATGCGACAGGCACCTTCAGATTTAAAGAGATATTGTACAGACGACCATTCAAAGTTTAGATTTAAGAGCTATGCTGTTATCTAACGTTAGAGGAAAATGTTCACCGGGGGTAAGTTAGCCTTTAGTCGATCCATATTACATAAATCCCATTCACTTCTGTTGTTTTCATACCAGTCTAATGAATTTCGTTCAGAAAAACAACAACATTCTCACACAAACCTGTCAACATGAGATTTAAAGTAAACATGATTTGATCCTCAAGACTTGCATGTTTTATTTTTAATAAGACAAAATGTAAAGCAAAATCCTGTATATGTGTGTTTATGTAGATCGATGACTACCATGGCTGTAAAGTTCCTGATCCGTACAGCTGGCTGGAGGATCCTGACTGTGAAAAAACACAGGTAAACACACACAGGACCACTGACTAAAGATGCTGTGACGTAAGGCACTATATATCTGAGATTTGACACTATATATTCAACGTATGGCTCTTTATATTTGAGATGTTTGACTCTGTGTATCTGTCAGGCATTTGTGAATGCTCAGAATCAGTTGACTCAGCCGTTTCTGGAGCAGTGTGAGGTCAGAGACGTCTTTAAGCAACGCATGACTGAACTCTACGACTATCCCAAATACAGCTGCCCCTTTAAACGTGGCGACAGGTGAGATGGCCTTCAATTTGTGACCGGCGGTCAGCTACCACAGGAAATAATCTGTCTGAGCCTTTGGTTATTTTTCATTCACCTGCATTGTTAGATGTTACATTTCTGCTCTGATTTTCGACCTGTTCTGTATATGGGTTATAAAAATAAAGTTTTTCTCTCCTGTAGATACTTTCACTTTTATAACACTGGTCTTCAGAACCAAAGCGTTCTGTACATGCAGGAGAACCTTGATGCAGAACCCGCCGTCTTCCTGGACCCAAACACCTTCTCAGAAGACGGGACAGTAGCTTTACGAGGTGTTGTATCTTTCATCAACATGATCTTTGGTTTTCGTGAGCAATGTGAATAACGTGACTGGCTTTGTGTGTCCTGCAGGTTATGCGTTCTCTGAGGATGGCGAGTACCTGGCGTACGGCACCAGCGCGAGCGGTTCTGATTGGGTCGAGATGAGGTTCTTGCGAGTGGAAGGTGCTGAACCTCTAGAGGACAAACTGGAGAGAGTGAAATTCAGCTGCATGTCCTGGACTCACGACGGGAAGGGACTCTTTTACAACTCCTATCCCGAGCAGGATGGAAAGAGTGATGGTAAATACACACACTCTCAAACAAAGACTTCTACACGGATACACACACAGATATCAGACCATCTCTCTCTCTGTCTCAGGTACTGAAACCTCCACCAACCTGCACCAGAAGTTGTACTATCATGTTTTGGGAACCCCTCAGTCTCAGGACGTTCTTTGTGCTGAATTTCCCCATGAGCCGAAATGGATGAGTGGTGCTGAGGTAGCAAGCAGACACATGCACGCGCACGCATATGTTGGGATTCCATAGAAGCAATGTTTTTTATACTCTACAAACTGTATATCATATTCCCTAACCCACCCCCTAAACTTAACAACCACACGAAACTTTATGCTCTTTTAGATTTTCAAAAAAGTTAATTTTACAAGCTTGTTTCCTCATGGGGACCAAAAAATGTCGTGGGTTGAACAAGGATTGTGATTCCTCCACCCTGTGTGGGACGTCTGTTAAATGTTCGCCACAAGGATTTTGGATATTGCCATCTTGTGGGGACCGTTTGTCTCCATACCGTAGGGTTTACCCTACCCCACACACACACACACAGTGTGTTTTATTTCTTATTTAAAATACAAATCAGAATTTAACTTTAGTATTGTAACATTTTCAAGTGAAACAACAAGACAAACAAAAAATAAAATAATTGGACTATAATTTACATCTCTTATGAAAGCAAATAAAAACTAAACTAAATCTAAGACAATGCATAAGTATTATAACGCAATAGAAAAATAAACAAATAAATATAATGAGAGAAGCACATCATAAAATAAAATGTACATGAAAATTATTAATTCAAAATATAGTAAAAAAAATATTTTTTTTATCAAATTAATAATCTTGAAACTCTGAAAAGCTGTACATGAGTACACTTATAATAAAAATGAAAAGGACAAACAACAAGCCCCAAACTTTTACTAAGAAATGAAATGGGGTCAGTTTGTGTGTAATGTGTGTGCTTGTGTGTTGTGTTTCCAGGTGTCTGATGATGGGCGGTTTGTGTTGTTGTCTATCAGAGAGGGCTGTGACCCCGTCAACAGATTGTGGCACTGTGACCTGAACGGTGTGCCACAGGGAATCACAGGTACAAACTCTAGCATATTTAGCTTTATAATATACTATTTTAGAAATACCCTGCCAAAAATTTCCTTTTTGGTTTTCTTTATCTGATTGATGGCAGGCTTGTTGCCGTGGGTGAAGCTTATCGATAACTTTGATGCGGAATATGAGTACGTCACAAATGAAGGAACCGTCTTCACTTTTAAAACCAACCTGGATGCTCCACAGTATCGCCTCATCAACATTGACTTTGACCAGCCGGCCACCAGCCAATGGAAAGAGCTCATTCCTCAACATGAGAAAGATGTCATCGGTGAGCAGACCCACGCAACGAAATAAATGAATGTCGTTTTCAATTTTATTTGATGATTTATTGTGAGATTAAATGTGTAATTTTCTCTCTCTTTCTCAGTGTTTGCTACCTGTACATATTCCCGCTTCCTGTTTGTGTGTTTCCTCCACGATGTGAAGAATATGTTAAAGATGTTCCAGCTGTCTACGGGGGAGGAGATACGCACGTTTCCGCTGGACGTCGGCTCGGTCATGGGGTTCACCGGGCGAAAGATAGACTCTGAGATCTTTTACAGCTTTACTTCCTTTTTGTCTCCATGTAAGTTGAAGATTTCAAAACTCAAAATCTCTTAAGATGTCTTGGATGCAGTGAGGTGATGAGTGTTGTGTTTTTCTGCAGCCATCATCTATCACTGTGATCTGACTAAAGACCCCTTGCAGCCGAAGGTCTTCAGAGAGGTCACAGTGAAGAGCTTCAATCCTGCCGATTATCAGACCACTCAGGTACATCAGTCTCACGATTCATCTTCTGTGTCTGCTATGGACTCGGGTCAGGACCGTGGCCTTAAACTTATGTAGTTTTGCATATTCCTTGCATATTATGTACTTTGTTTGTGTGTTTATTCCAGGTGTTTTATCCTAGTAAAGATGGCACACAGATCCCCATGTTTATCGTCCACAAAAAAGGACTCAAGCTGGATGGCTCTCATCCAGCCTTCCTGTATGGATATGGAGGATTCAACATTTCCATCACTCCCAGCTACAGGTACAATGCAAACACACACAAAATACACACATCCAGGGGTGCCTTTCCCGAACAACGATGTATCTCGCTGGTAAACCACCAATAGTACGATGTATCGTTGGGGAAATTAACCACGTAGTAACGACTGTTTCCAGAGACCGTAGTAACTATGTCGGAGATCAATCGTTTGAACCAAGTTTATAACACCGAGTCCTAGTAAGTGAAGAAAAAAATGACGCCACACAGGTGGTGGAGTAATGACGTCTACTATTAATTACGTTCAGATCAAATTAATGTCAAATTCTTGCTGTAAATAACATGCATTGCATTTAAAGGCTACTTTTGTTATCTGTTTCTTTATTTCAAAATATTTTATTCATTCATAAGTTTCTCCTACGTCCGCCCAGGGATTCCCCAGCATGTAGGTCCATGCGCACTTTTCAAAGAACAGCGCTTCTACTTTCTTGACAAACTAAAAGATGTCAAATTGAATTTGAGGATATTTAGAATGATAGATATCGCAAAGTAAGATATTTGAAAGAATGTCAGCAACCAAACAGATCTCACCCCCCATATACTGCCGTAGTGAGGAAAATAAATACTGCGGGTGTCAATGGGGGATGAGATCTGTTTGGTTACTGACATTCCTTCAAACTTACACGGGTTTGGAACAATCCGAGGGTGAGTAAATGATGACAGAATTTACATTTTTGGATGAACTGTCCCTTGAAGTTTTTCTTGTGCTTTAAAATCTTTCAAGTAAACTCCCTGAGTTCACCTTAGTCCATGCTTGTCTGATAAATATCACCTTTTGTTTTGTAGTGTTTCTCGGTTGATATTCGTCAGGAATCTGGGAGGGGTCTTGGCTGTCGCCAACATCAGAGGAGGTGGAGAATACGGAGAGACGTGGCATAAAGGCATGTGAATATAACGACTGAGTTACTCAGGGATTCATCTGTGGGAAAATACTAATGCTCCCTGCTGTTATTGAAAAAATACCATGAAACAGTATGAGCGGGTATCAGCATATATTTTTGTTGTGGAAAATAAATGTGGTTATTTTTAAGAAAACGCATAACTGTGGAAGATACCTTATGCTTCTAGATATTTGAAACGAATCACTCACACCTCTCTGTATTTTCTCTTGGTGTCCAGCGGGGATGTTGTCCAATAAGCAGAACTGTTTCACAGATTTCCAGTGCGCAGCTGAGTATCTGATAAAGGAGGGCTACTCTTCACCCAAAAAACTCACCATCAATGGAGGATCCAACGGGGGTCTGCTCGTGGGTACGACACACACGATCTCATAGACCTCTATTGTTTTTGTACCAGGCCAATAATTATGTTTTCTGTCTCCTAAACCTCCCACACAAGCCAGTTGACACAAACTAATCCTGACACACTGTGTGCGCTCTTCTGTCCTCCAGCGGCGTGTGTGAATCAGAGGCCTGATCTTTTCGGATGCGCTGTGGCTCAGGTCGGCGTCATGGACATGTTAAAGTTTCATAAGTTCACCATCGGACACGCGTGGACCACTGACTTCGGCTGCGCTGAAAACAAAGAGCAGTTTGATTGCTTACTCAAGTGAGTTAAGATCAGTTTGCATTTCGTACATTAATCACACTCTCTTTCCTCAAAAAACCCCCAAATCTTTAACATTCTCATCCCACAGGTATTCTCCGCTTCATAATATCCAGATTCCACAAGGCGATGGGGTTCAGTACCCTGCTGTACTGTTGTTAACCGGGGATCACGATGACCGCGTGGTGCCGCTGCACTCATTAAAATATATCGCCACTCTGCAGCACACTGTCGGTCGCTGGTCCGGCCAAACTAATCCTGTCTTTATCTACGTGGACACCAAATCGGGCCACGGCGCTGGAAAACCCACCAGCAAAGTCATTCAGGAGGTGGCAGACATGTACGCCTTTATCGCTCGCTGCCTGAACCTCAAATGGCAGGAATGAAAGGAACATTATGAGGTTCTTTAAAGCAGGTTGTTTGTCTTTACAGTTTTGTTTATTCTAGTTTGTATGCTCCGCATTACTGAAATAATCCTATTTCTTGATCTTGGTCTCTAACTCGACTCTTTCATTATTTCACCTGTTACACTAATTTTATACTAAAACCTGGTCTGCTTCTGTGACCGATCATATTTTGTGTTACCATGTGTTATGGCTGTGTATGACCTATATTGAGCTTGTACCATTGTTAGGAAATATTATAATTGCTGAAGTCGGAGGGTTGACGTGTCATAACTTCTGGAGCACTCTACTAAAACTGTATTTATTTGACGATAGGAGGACATGAACGGTTAGATTACTGCATAATTTCAGTTATACACGACAAGAAATCACTTTACAGTATTTGCAACAGAGAGTGTGTGTGAGTGAGTGAGAGAGAGTGTTAGAGAGTGAGTGAGTGAGTGAGTGAGTGAGAGAGAGAGTGAGTGAGTGAGTGTGAGTGAGTGTGAGAGAGAGAGTGTGTGAGAGTGTTAGAGAGAGAGTGTGAGAGTGTTAGACGTAGAGAGTGTGTGAGGCGAGAGAGTGTTAGTGTTAGCGTGAGAGAGTGAGTGAGTGTGTTAGTGTTAGAGAGAGAGTGTGTGAGAGTGAGTGTTAGAGAGAGTGTGTGAGAGTGTGTGAGTGCGAGAGAGTGTTAGTGTTAGAGAGAGAGTGTGTGAGAGTGAGTGTTAGAGAGAGAGTGTGAGAGTGACAGTGTGTGAGTGCGAGAGAGTGTTAGTGTTAGAGAGAGAGTGTGTGAGAGTGAGTGTTAGAGAGAGTGTGAGAGTGACAGTGTGTGAGTGCGAGAGAGTGTTAGTGTTAGAGAGAGAGTTTGTGAGAGTGAGTGTTAGAGAGAGAGTGTGAGAGTGACAGTGTGTGAGTGCGAGAGAGTGTTAGTGTTAGAGTTTGTGAGAGTGAGTGTTAGAGAGAGAGTGTGAGAGTGACAGTGTGTGAGTGAGAGAGAGTGTTAGTGTTAGAGAGAGAGTGTGTGAGAGTGAGTGTTAGAGAGAGAGTGTGAGAGTGACAGTGTGTGACTGCGAGAGAGTGTTAGAGAGAGAGTGTGTGAGAGTGAGTGTTGAGAGTGAGTGTTAGAGTGTGTGAGAGTGAGTGTGTGAGAGTGAGTGTTAGAGAGTGAGTGTGAGAGAGAGAGAGTGTGAGAGAGTGAGTGTTAGAGAGTGAGAGAGAGTGAGTGTGTGAGAGTGAGTGTTAGAGAGAGAGTTCGGTCGAGTGTGAGAAGTAAGAGAACTAATAAAATCAATTTGCTTCTACCTCCACACTTATGCCGATTGTTTTTTAAAGGGAAATGCAAACAGAAATAATCTAATACAATAAAAAAAATCTGGTCAAGAACTTGTTGTTCAGTGTGTATTCTTAAAAATAGTTCTTAATATTTTAGTCGTTTTTTGTGTATCTAGAAAACTATCCAAAAATTAAAATTCTGTCATAATTTCGAAGAATGTCAGTAACCAATAAGATCTCACCCCCAGACTGACTCCCATACCATGGCAGTAAATGGGGAATGAGATCTATTTGGTTACTGACATTCTTCCAAATATATTCCTTTGTGTTCAGGCGAACAAATGAATGTATACAGTTTGGGAACAACCTGAGGGTGATTAAATGAAGAGCGAATTTCCATTTCTGGGTGAACTATCCCTTTAAAAACGAAGAAATCCTCTGGTTAAAATAGCTCAACCTTCTCCCTTAAAACTCTGTCAGATAAACTCTGTTTACACTCCACATTAACTTTGTCTTATCCTAAAAACTCTCAAAACAACCTCTCAAAGTTTTTCCCATTCCGCTGTTTGTCGAAGTGTGAGAATGTCCAGTCAGTCAGTGATGAGCGTGCACTGTGTCCGGTCGGTGTTCCGGGGCGCGCGGGGTGGGAGAAGAGGGTGTCGCGCGCTTCAGCGATCCGCTACATCTCATCACCTCAGAGTTTCGCTCGCGCGTCTCTCTTCACCATGTCGCGATGTCGCCCTGACGCCGGTTCCGCTCCGCTCCCGTGATGCTCGTGGTGATGATGATGGTGACGGATGAAAGATGGAGAAACTATCCGCGAGCATTAACGGACTCTCGTGGAGCACCGTGTCGCTGCCGCTGGACGTCATCGTGAGCAAATTCCGCTTACCGACTCCCGTGCGGCTCAGCCAAGGTAAGAAACACCGACGGGCGCGTAAACGTGACCACGTATTGAAGTATTATGAGTCGACAGACAACGAGTCACGTTACTGTATACGTTATAATCAACTCTTTCGTCGCGTTGCGTCGTGTAGAACGTTACGTTTCACTCATACGTAATAACGTCTAATTATGCTAATTAAGTTGGGAAATGTTCGGGATAGTTGAAAATGGTCGTAATGTCCAAAGAAGTGTGTCGTGGGAACTTAAATCAAACGCTGTGTTCGTGTTTGTGACACTGAGATCTCAGAAATGTGTGTATTTGGCTCGTTCGGCAGCGTGTGTGTGTTGTGTGTTAAAGAGCTGCGGCTCTTTTCATATGTTAATGTTGTAATGTGCTGTTGTGTGTGTTGAATACTAAACAACCTGCTGCAGAAGAAACACGAACATTACTCAACAGTTTACTCAACAAACACAACCGAAGAAGACAAAATGAGAAATAATTTCTCTGGTTGTGTGACAGGTGAGGGGCTGTGACTCTTCAGAGGACGTTTTTGCTTTTGTTTAAAGCCACATTGCATTCAAGTTGTACGTTTTCACCTCCCTGGGATCGAACCCATGACCATTGCTTGGTAAACACAATGCTTTAGTGAATGTACTTCAGGAGCGGTGTTATGACTTGTTGTGGGGGAAAAGAATGAAGGGAAATGAGTCGATGGAAGAATCAATGCTGATGCTGAGGCTATATGAGAGCAGTTTTTTATTGCACGTATGCTTCCTTATGTTGTTGCAATTGCTTCCATTGTTTACCTCATCTGTAAGTCGCTTTGGATGAAAGCGTCTGCTCAATGACTACATGTAAACGTGATGCCAGTAGCCACAGGTAGTGTTCGACGTGTGTTTGTGTTGTCGTTAGATTGACTTCGTAGATGTTGAATGATTGTGTCTTTAATGTAAAGTATATGGGTAAAGTCATCTGTCGAATGATTTGATTCGTGAAGGTTCTCAGTGGTGTTTAATTCGTTACACACAAGGTCAAGGTGGTTTCCAAAGTTGAATTGCCGTGTTTCTGGCGTTGAGTTTCAGCATCATGTCTCGCCCACGTTACTAAAAGACGAAAAATCATAACGTAAAGTTATGTTCATATTAACTTGAATCTGGTGATAGACCGGAACTGGACCTGGATTTTATTCGTAATGTGAAAATACAAGCTATTATACAGACAGGTGTGTTAGAAAACAGGGGAGACTTAATCTGATCTTAAATAATGTGTCTCTCACTCTTTCTCTTATCTTCATTCATTCATTCATTCATTCATCCATCATCATCCATCCATCGATCCATCCATCCATCCATCCATCCATCCATCATCCATCCATCCATCCATCCATCCATCCATCCATCCATCCATTCATTCATTCATTCAGTTTTAAATCTTTATATGGGCCCTGTTTGATCAGATGCTGCTGTAATGTGTGTGTATTATAAATATGTGGGTATTTACACACAACAATATCTTCATTCATTCATTCATTCATTCATTCATTCATTCCATCCATCCATTCATTCATTCATTCATTCATTTTATATGGGCCCTGTTTGATCAGATGCTGCTGTAATGTGTGTGTATTATAAATATGTGGTATTTACACACATCTTCATTCATTCATTCATTCCATTCCATGTCATCATTCATCATTCATTCAGTTTAAATCTTTATATGGGCCCTGTTTGATCAGATGCTGCTGTAATGTGTGTGTATTATAAATATGTGGGTATGGGTCATTCATTCATTCATTCATTCATTCATTCAGTTTTAAATCTTTATATGGGCCCTGTTTGATCAGATGCTGCTGTAATGTGTGTGTATTATAAATATGTGGGTATTTACACACAACAAACAATCTGCACAGTGTGTGTGTGTGCACATGTGTAAAAGCATCTGTTTTGAGACTCGTCTCAGAGAGGAATTCCTTTAATACCAGATCAATACAGTTCACCAGCCTCTCTCTCTCTCTCTCTCTCTCTCTCTCTCTCATTCATCTTTTCTTCAGTGTGGAGGAGATCAGTGTGATGATCATGAGGTCATGTGGTTTGCGTCTGATGGCTGACCTCGGTTCTCTCACCATCATTTCATGTGTTCAAGTTTAAAGACCTGATTTGTGTGCGTGTCTGTTTGAGAGAGATCACACACTCGTCTCCACAGCAACCGTCAATATGAATTTGATGTCTATTAGAGAGAAATTGTTTGCGTGATTCGCTCAAAGTTCAAACATATCTCGATTTGTAGTTTACAGCTTGCTCATAGCGTCTTTTATTCGTGGAAACGAAACATATTGATATTCTGCCTTAACACACTTTTCAGTCTGCACACATCAGTGTGGGTTTTATGTCTTTCCTGCATCCGTGTTTATGTGATGGATGATGTGTGTGTCTGTGTTTAGGTGAAAATGTGGAGGGTCTGTCAGAGGACGACACCATCCTCCTTCACTCCTGCAGACAGTGGACCACCGTCACGGCACACACCCTGGAAGAGGGTCATTACGTGATCGGACCCAAAATAGACATCCCACTACAGTATCAAGGTATGTATCACATGATATGCTGGACGATGTGTCGATACCATAAGGTAGAACCCCAGTGCTGTTTCACTTAAAACACAAGATCTGAGCACACAGTATTACAAAACATTAACCATTCACTAAAACCCTGATCTTCCTTCATCCACTGAGAGAATACAAGCTATTAAAACACACTCAGACCAGAGAGAGAGAGAGAGATTGGTTGTTAACAGTATATTGATTGTTGTATTCAAGCACTTAACTTCACACATGTTCAATTGTGCTGTTCTCCATTTTACACACACACACACACACACACCACACACACCACACACACATTAAATTCTGTTTTATTGGCGTCACTGTTTTCATAAAAATTCTGGCAAAACAATCAGTCAATTCAAAACATCTTCTTGGTCATCAGATGCATGTCATGACTTATAAAGAAACTTAATTTTTGTTAGCTCATAAAAATATTACACTGCAAAAAAATCATAATATTCTTGTGTTGTTCATCTAAACATCCTAAATCAAGATACATTTATTTGAGAAGCAAGTCTTTTTGAAAAATTATGTTTATGCTTTAACAGAAAATATTTTCCAGTAGGGTAAGAAAAATAAACTTGAATTTGAACATAAAAAAAATATTTAAGTTTATTTTTCTTACGTCATTAACAGATGTGTTTTTTATTTGATGCACAAACTTGTTTTCAGGAAAAAAATGATCAATATTAGAACTTAATATCTTGAACAATGTTTATGTATTTGTACTAGAAAACAAGACAAAACATTATTTAAAAAAAAACGAAAAAGCTTAATTGTTGTAAATCTAACCTTAGTGTTTAGCACCTGATAACATTCCAGTTTAGTTGGATTATGATGTCATTTCCGTGCAGAATTCTTTGGGCTTATATTTAAGATTCTCTTAGAATGTAGCTGCCCAGTTCTTTCTCGCTCTCGCCATTTCAATACAATTTAATCTATTATTTAATTGTGTCCTGAGAAATATCTTTAATTTAGTCAAACTCTCGCTCTTTCTAATAAACACATGCACACACCCACTTTGTTATATATAATATCTGTTGCTGTTGTATCAAGTTCAGAATAGAACAACACACAAAATAATACCAAAATAATAATAACACCCTTAGGCCTGTAATGATGTAGTTATGTCATTCACCAGCAGGGTTACCTGACCCCATCACTCAGAACTCTCATTCATAAAGTCAAACCCATCATTACCTCACCTGACGTCATTCCCGAGGGAGCCGCGAGGAGCCCGTTATTCCGAGCTTCCGGAATAGCAGACATTACCGCGCTGGACTTCCTCTCCCGGGACGTCCGTTACCTAATATACCCGCCACTCGCACCATTAGGTCAGGTGACCAATGAGATCATCTGCTGGGGTTTCCGGCCGCAGTGAGATGCTGAGAGTGAGATGAGGTCATTTGTGTCTCCGCCGTGTCTCCGGGTCTCTCAGATAGAGACAGATAATACAGAAGATGGGATTACAGTATAGACGAATGACTTTATACACAGCTGAGAGATGATGATTGAATTATTCTTACATCACGGAATTTGAACATAAGAAACTTTCTCTTACTTACACACAATCTGACACTTAACATCTGTGTTATTGCATGTACAGTATGTTTCTAGCTCAGCAAGACTTTAAAATGTCCTCTAAGCTCTGCTTAAATGAGGATGTTTGGACTAAAAATTGTTTTTTGGGATAAAACGTTGAAACCACATTTGTTAGGATGAAAATGTGTGTATTGTAATTATATTTGATTCTTTTTAATGCAATAAGAGCGGCTGTGTGAAGTGTTTATAATGTTATCACACAGTTCTTTTCCAGTTCCCTTTTAAAGAATCTCGGGCACTATGAAGTGGACGTAAACTGAACCTTTAAACCGCCAGATCTCGGTTGTATTTTTTAAATAAACAAAAATGTTGTTTTGCAAGCAGAGATGTGTGTGTTTAAATGTTGATCGAGAGCTATGATTGGTTGGAATAAACTCACAACCGCTGGGATTGGTTGGTGTGCACGTTCCATTGATGTTTTAGGATCTTGATAGCCGTCATATGAAGAGACAGAAATGTGTCCGTGTGCGCAACATTTTTCTTGTGCTCGAGTTGATCTGAAATACTGTAAATAAATTCTAGAAAATATCTAAATAAATATATTTATGTAATTCTTACAAATGCTCTCTTTTTAAACTCAATATATGTAATGTACTGTATATAGATGCACTCGGAACAGAAAAGCAAAACTACGATAGAAAAAAAGAGAGAAAACTACAGAAAAAGAAAAGGTGTTTCCAGAAGACAAATGCAAAAGAAAGATTTGGTCTCTCACACATTTAATCTATAAACACACATTTTCTTAGCTTTCTAAATGGGTATATCATATACTGTACTTGTTGTTAAATTATGTGTTATTTTAAAGTTTTAGGCTTATTATACGGCCACAGAAAAAATTAAGAGGCCATTCCAGATTTTCATTGAATCATTTTCTAGATCTATTGTGGTCATTCCAGTCCAGTGTCTGTTGAATTTCAACAGAATCAAACCTCAAGATTGACATTAAGTCATCCAACAGCAATGTGAAAGACTGACAGTATTACACGACACATGAAAACTGTGAAAAATCAAGGTTATCACATAAAATATAAATAATAATGTATAATTATTACTGTTGTATTGCTTAAGAATGATTATTACATGGCTCTTTGGAATGCTTGATCCTGATTGGCCAGCCGCCACATTTGCAGGTTTGTTATGTAAAAGATAATGTACAGGCAGCCGGTTGTTATCACAGAAATAAGCCCACGATAATAAGCCCTGACAGTGTGATCATATTTAATTTGTAAAAAAAACCTGTCAAAATGATTTTTGAGAGGTTGTTATCTGGGAATAACGAACCTGCAAATGTTGCGACTGGCCAATCATAATCAAGCATTCCATCGAGCCGCGTAATAATCCTAGATAACAACCCCTCAAAACTAATAACACACAGTAACCTGGATGCAGCAAATAATTTTGACAGGTTTTTTGACAAATTAAATATAAATACATCTTTTAATAACATATGCCTTTATATTTACAAATTATTCAACCAAATTGCCTGTTCGTGACATTTGAACACCATTTCTTATGTAAATGCTGAAGGTCTGCATTCGGTAAAAATTTGCTAATAAAATATATCAAAATCACATTTCATGTCTATTTTTTTTCTCATGTGGCAAGTAGCCGTGTAATAAGCGGGATAATGTACAAGCGGCCGGGTGTTATTACGAAATAAACCCTTCAGTCTGATACAAGACTGATCAAACTGTCAGGGTAATTTCGAAAAAGGCTCTCTTTACTTTTGCCGTGGCTGTACTATAACTTTTTTGAACTTTTTTCAACCTCTCTCTCTGTCTCCTCAGGGAAGTTTAAGTTATTGGATCAGGATCGTGGTGTACGTGAGCCGGTCCAGTATTTTGGAAGCGTGGAGGAAATCGCTGGAATCTTTCCCGATCGCGTGTTTGTCATGGAGCCGATCACATTCAGTGTAAAGGTGCACAACATTAATGACTGACAACAGTGTTTCAAGCAGAAATGTTATGTTATTAATTATCATCAAATAATTCTGTTCAGCATGCTAATATGTCCGTTTCTCTCTCTGTAGGTGGTTTCTGGGGAGTTTACAGAAGACAGCGAGCTGTATAATTTCTCTCTGCAGGCGGGTGACGAACTAACTCTTATGGGTCAGGCAGAGCTGCTCTGCGTCCAATCAACTCGCGAGAAATCCCGCCTAACCGCGCTGCTACGCCGTCTCGGCAAGGCAGGTGGAGCTTTGGGACGTCCAGCCCGCACAAAGATGCCTTGTTTGATATGCATGAATCATCGGACCAACGAGAGCGTTAGTTTGCCGTTCCAGTGCCGCGGGCGGTTCTGCACGCGCTCGCCGCAGGAACTGCAGATGCAGGGAGGTGAACACACCGTGCGCAGTATCATCGAGCGTGTGCGTCTGCCTGTAAACGTGTCCGTGCCCTCACGACCTCCACGCAACCCGTACGATCAGCACGCCATCCGCGAGGGCCATCGATATAAACTCCTCAGCATCATCAGCAAAACGGTCGTCCTCTGCTGCGTACTGCGCAAAGAGGAAGTGACGCCCTCTCACTTCCTGTTATTGACGGACATGCCACGTTTCACTCTGCCCGATGGACTCTTGCGCGCCGATGCGTCCTACCAGCAGGTGGTGCTGCAGTGTGCCCTACGCTGCCAGGAAAACTTCAACCCCGACGATTACTCGCGCGCCGTGCGAGAGGTGAAGACGGATTTCTCCGAGGAGTGTCTCAGCCCGCGGCGGATTCGGGTGTGCGTTCAGGGCTACGGACGAGACGAGCTGGGGACGTCACTGCAGAGACTGTCTTTATGCGTGTACGGGGGCGGGGCTGTCACGCACACGATCTCGCACGGCTGCAGAGACTCGCTGGGCGACTCGCAAACGCTGCCCTCTAGCGACGGAGAGGAACGGGAATACGTCACACCTGATTGGTCGACAGAGACGCAGGAGATTCCGTACGAGGAGCTCTGGACCAATCAGACGTCCGAAAGCTTTGGGGTGACTACTGAGAGCGGCATGAAGGCGGAGCGTAACCTCATATCGTTTCACTCTACTACAACATCGTTGGATGGAACGGTGGGCTCCACCCATGTCGCTATGGTGCAGATGGAAGCAGGAAGAGTATCGACCCCACCCCCCGTCCCACCCAAATCAGAAGCTGTAAGCAAATCACTGTCATCATATTTTTCTTAAATTAGGGGAAATCTTACGAAAACATTTTAAGGTCACATTTTAACGCAAACCTGTACTTTGTGCCTCCCTATTGCCATTTGTGTTTAAAACATGAAATTGCACTTTACGTAACTTTGTTAAAGGTGGGGTGGTTGATTTGGAAAGGTGCTAACTTTAGCCTGCTAGCACTGAAATTATAATCCCACCCTCTATGCAATTTGCCGTCCAAAACCACGCCTCCTCCAAACACATGAATGTATTTCTGACTGTCATTTTGTAGACTTGGTGTCGTTTCCTCAGGAAAGTTTGGATGTTGCTGATTTTCCGCCATTCTCCCTACATTGACACAGCGGACGTGAGAGCCCTGATGACGTATGATGTCGGTGCGAACAGGGTGCAAAATGAGTTGGCTGAAAATGTACACATGACCAGTCACAGCATTCGGCCAGAAGGTTTTGATTGGGCGAACGTTTTTTGGTCCTACGCCTTTCACAGATGATATATAATTATCAAAATATTATTTGACCACTATACTTCTTGATTGCTATCAGGGTGTAAAGAGATTTCCAACCAACATGAGAACATTTTTTCACAAAGGATCACCTACCCTGCCTTTAAAGTTAAGAGACGTGAATTGATTTCCCCTTCAAATCCAACCCAACCTTTGAACTCATAAATTATTACTTGAAGCTTTGTTGTGAATTTATAAGGAGGCCGTTTTTATCCTTTTTTTGTTGATTTATGCATTTCTTGCTCAATAACAATTTTTATTAACTTTTTACCAAAAAAGATGTCTGACCTGGACACGTCTGACCCTGAGCTCTGCTCTGTTCCCATGAGATTTTGTCTCTTCTGCGGGTCTCGCACATGAACCCCATCACACTCATGTGTGCATTAAAGTCTATAGAGCTTCACAGAGCCCCGCTGCCTCACACTCAACATTAAATTATTGATACAGCTGCCTTTAAAAGCTGAATATTGAGCACACGTTTACCGGAACACAACACACACACATTCAGAGAGTCATAATCACATATATTACTACAAATATTCTCGTTAAAGATGCTTTTTGTATGTATATGTTGTCTATTTGTATGACATAGTAACAGCGTATAATCGCAGAGAAACATAGTGCTCATGTCATCCGGTCGTAGATCTAGAAGTGCCTTTACTCTGTTGACTAGAATTATAGCCTTTCTGTTTCTCTACTTTCTCCCACATAAAGGCTTCAGGCCTGGCCTGTAATTTAGCTTCCCAAACACACACACACACACACACACAGTTCCTGGTGTATTTGTGGAGGAAGTTAACTGTATCCCAGAATCCCAGAGTTTGAGTCCCAGAGGAGGACAGATAGACAGATAATGGCTTCTGACAGTTTATCACTGCTGTAGCTGTTAGGACATAAAGTTTCCTGCAAAAAAAGGAATAAAACATTTTTTATGAGTTGTCCTGAGTAGAAACATAAGACTTAAAGTATCAGTTCACCCAAAAATGAAAATTCTGTCATCATTAACTAATGTCATTTTAAACCTGTATAAATTAAGATATTTGGAAGAATGTTAGCAATATTCAATTCAGTGACATCATTGACTGCCATAGTAGGAACAATTAAATGGTGGTCAAAGGTGCTTCAGAACTCCAGATATTCTTCAAAATAGATACAATATTATTTTCCTACTATGATAGTGGATGATGTCACAGAACTGAAAACGCAGACATTCTTACAAATATCTTCCTTTGTGTTTAACAGAACAGGGGGCGAGTAAATGATGGCAGAATGTTTTGAGTGAACTATCCCTTTAAGTCTTAAAATCAATTCCCTTTTTTTGTTGGATTACATTTGAGTTGTTGTTATATATAGAAGAACCACCCAGCAGTGGTCAGTGTTTAGTTATTTAGTTGTTTGGTTATCAATGTTCTTCACTATTCTGTGTTCAGCATCTAGTGTTCAGTGTTCATGTTTCCAAACGGTTTTCACTCCGTAAATAAAACTGACATTTACTCGCACACATTCAGTCTGAGCGTGGAGGAAGACAACAAAGGGAATGTTTAACGTATAGGATGTCTTCTCACTGTATCTTAGTAACAGTCGCCTTTCTTTCTGTAGGTGAAAGAGGAGTGTCGTTTCTTGAATGCTCCTCCTGTTCCACCCCGCTGTGTTAAAGGTCCCGCCCCAAGCCCACCGGTCCCGCCTCGATTCCCTCAAACCTCGCCCACACACAGACACTCAGCCCAAACCTCTCGTTTTATTCATCTGGACTGCAGGAGAGGTAATTACACACACACACAGATATAACTTATGGATATGGTTTTCTTGTGCTTCAGTTTACTGTAGGATGGGTTTAACAAGCGCCATAGTTGTGTGTTCGGTAATAATATGCACAAAACAAACTGAACCTGCTTTGAATATGTGGTCTGGGTCATATTGTCTTTACCTTCTATAGTGTTGTTCGTGGTCTTCGAGGATGAGGGCATGTCATGCAATTATATTATCAGCACAAAATAAATAGCACAAATAACTTTGGGGAATTATGTTGTGACTAAAACAATTCAAAATAAATCAAAACTTATAATTCATCATTTTTAGTGTAGTTAGTCCTTGTTTAGGTTTTGCAGAAATGTTTTCTTGTCATATTATCGAGCGGCTTCTTGAGATGCTTTTTAAACAATATTGAAAAAGTTCACATTTATACTCTGAGCTCCTATCAACTGCTTTTTCCTTATTTTTCAGTCCATTCCAAAGCGTTCTTAAATAAAATAGTAGTTTTCTAATGAAGGAACGTACATGTTTGCACAATTATATTCTGTCTATAAAATCAATTTTAGACATTAAATCGCATACCTTCAGATGAAAAGGTTTGTTAGGTCAAGAGACTTCAGGTGATCTTAAACTTTTGAATTGTAGTTTATTATTTTGCTGTCTGAACTATACAAAACTGTGGTTATTTGCATTTTATTGTTTGCATTTATCGTTAGATATTAGATATGTGCAAAATGAGTCCTTAATATTTGTGCTTCCATTTCTGATTTAATAGAGAGACAATGAAATTGAAATATGTGTGTCCTTATGTTGTTCTAATTCCTTCTGTTGTTTACCTCATTTGTAAGTCGCTTTGGATAAAAGCATCTGCTAAATGGCTAAATGTAAATATGCTTATATGCATGTAGTAAAAAATCTATGTCCTCCATAAAGCTAAAAACCCCAGAATAAAAGCCACAAAAATGTTTGTTTCTTTTTACAGTTCGGCTCCTCGCAGTGGTAGTAGCTCTCCGTCGCCGGACTCTTATTCTCTGTACTGTTACCCGTGCACCTGGGCCGACTGTGTGACCTCTGACTCCAGCGTGAGTCCTGATCTCACCCGTCCCGCACAGGCCTGTTGGTCTCACCCTCGAGGAGGCGGAGCCCACACCTCCAACGTTCTAAACACGCCTCTTCTCAGCACTGACTCCGCCCAAAAGAACTACTCCACCTGCCCCAGACCACGGCCAGTGGCGCAGAACCGCTTCGCACCGTTTGGCGCTCTAAACCCTTTCGCCAATCCCGGCCATGCCCTCGGCTCCTCTGATTGGATCACCACTGGCAGGGACTCGCCCACCCTGATACCTGACCTCATTAGCTCCACCCCCCAGGAACCTCAAGCCACTCAGGGAGGTTCAGAGGCGGGGCCAGAGCCTCCGCCCCGACCGGTCAAGGGTTCGGAAGAGGACACGGTCACGATAAACCCCGCCTCCGGATCCGTTACCATGGTGAGAGGTGCTGAAGGGGGAGCTGGGTCGTCGTGGCGACCCCCCGCAGAGCTGTGCTGGCTCTCGGTGGAGGAGGTTTCGGCCAGCCTGCGCTTCATTGGCCTTTCGGGCGACGTGATTGGTCTGTTCAGTCGAGAGAGAATCGACGGCTCTATTTTCACTCAGCTGACGGAGGAAATCCTGTCAGAGGACTTTAGCCTCACCAAACTCCAGGTCAAAAAAATCATGCAGTTTATCAAGGGATGGAGACCCAAAATATAGTGTGTGTGTGTGTGTGTCGGATGTTTTGTAAGTGTGTGTGTGTGGAGGAAAGAAACTTCTATTATAAAAATATACACCTCTCTAATTGAAGGACAGACAGATTGTGACTAATATATTATCGAGCACTATTTGATGTTTTGTTGTTATTTTTAGATGGAGAATATAATCGAGTGCCTTGAGCGGACAGTCAGAGATCATCCGATGGTGTTCTGTTGTCTTTTAAGGGTTATTGAAAGACTTTGATCTGCTTTCTAGCGTCTCTCTTTCTTTCTCTGACCATTGTCAATTAAACAGCACAAATGACTCAGTCATCATGACGGCACCTGACTTTAAATGCAAGTACGCAAACACAAATGCATTAGTAACGCTCTTGTCCTGTTGAACGTGCTGATACCCTCAGACGAGTTTGCCATGAAAGCTGAAGTGTGTCATCTCTGTGCCAGGAGTGACACAAGTGAAATTGGGGAATTCATTGTTTTTAAACTGATTTCCTGAAAAGAAATCATAGAAGTTACAAGTTTACACCAATGTGACCTATAGCACAATTCGAAGCGACACTAAGAAAAAGCACATGTTGCTTGAGGCATTTGCGTTCACATACTTGCACAGGGGTCTGGATTTTAAAAGAATACATCATTAAAATTGTAGTTCTATATTTCCGGCACAATTTCTTTCATTTGCTTTGCTATCGCACAGGACGTGAGAGAGATGCTGGGAGAGCTTTAGAGATTTAAAAATAAAACGTTTGTGATGTACATGTTAATAAGAGCAGTGTGGGTTTACAGTGTATAGACAGAAACACACTGTAATTAGGTGACAGTAATGAAAGAGTTTACTAACCTGC
This sequence comes from Triplophysa siluroides, assembly GCA_006030095.1. Lineage (NCBI taxonomy): Eukaryota > Metazoa > Chordata > Actinopteri > Cypriniformes > Nemacheilidae > Triplophysa > Triplophysa siluroides. Next base: position 1,919,821 of record VCII01000713.1, read on the forward strand.
AGCCCACACTGATGGAGTGTGTGTGTGTGTGTGTGTGTGTGTGAGGATGTTTTAGCAAACTTGTATCACTTCTAAAGTGTTATATCAGCATTTCACAGAGACCTCTGGGATGTTTATTTAACAGACTCCCCTCTGTAGACACATTTGTACTTTGAATAATATTTAACAACGTTAGTGCGTGTTTCATTTGTACTGTAATTTCTTCATTTGTATAATTTAATCCTGACGGATTAGCTACAGAAAAGAATAAATCAAGAGTGCTCTCTAGTCTTCTTGTCCGATGAATCATTTAAAAACTGTTCAATGACTGTTTTTGTTCGTCTAAAAGTGGGTTCTTATGTGTGAATAGAAAATATACAGTTTTCTAGTTTATTTTGTAGTCGAAATAGAGAAATATCTCATTGGCATTGAATGTATATCTTTTGGGTTTATTGTATCAGAATCGTTTGCGAACATTCAAACTATTCAACTTTACAAAACATTACAACAAACAGTGTAAAAGTCCATCTTCAGGCCGACCGAAAGAAAAGCATTGGTTAAAACGTGACAACAGCGGCATTATGTACAGGCCAACGCTGAAAATGCAAATTTTACTTGTTAAAATAACATTTAATAACTAAACGTCTTGTAAATAGTGCACCGCTTTCTCGTGACAAATTTCACCCCATATCTCAGTTTCAGAAGATTGTAAGTTTCACTTGTGAAATCTCTTGCTGGAGTCTTTGGCGTGGTCGACGAGCAGCTGGCAGGGAGTGAACTGGTTACCATAAACCTCCTCAAAGCGCTTCATTTTCTGCACCAGCTTGTCGGCTCCAAATGAGTCAACGAAACGAAACGGGCCTGAGATGTAGAACAAATACATTCTTAGTTCACCACAGTGGTGTGTCTTCGTGTGCTATTACTGCATCAATAACATCAATATCAACTACTAGAATGTGTAATGTATGTCTTACCTCCCAAACAAGGTGGGAAGCCGAGTCCAAACACTGCACCGATATCTCCCTGCACAGGGTCGGGCAGAATGCCTTCCTGCAGACACAGAATGGCCTCGTTCACGAATCGAGACACGAGTCTGTACTGAACGTCTTCGTCAGAAGAGCTAAAGAAGCAAAGCGAGGATGATGAGGTGAGGTATTTATTTTTATGAAAATAAAACGTCTTCATAGTGTTCGTGTCACTGGAGTGACTTACACAGCAGGGGGCGCTGTTAGTTTAAAACTCTTCAGAATCTCCTCGGCTCCCGAGTTCACCTTCTTGTCTTTGGGTTTCGCTCCGTACACATAACAACCTTTTCCCGACTTTCGTCCTGATGTTCGCAAACACATGATATAACACTTTTAACAGATAAAATTCAAAGGTGCTTCTCTCTCCTCTTTTGCAGTTTGGTGGTCCAGCAACAGTGTGCTCCATGTACCTTTGTAGCCTTTCTGGACCATCATCTTCAAAACCTCGACGTTGCCTCCCCCGAATCGTGTTCCAAACGCCTTACCGAGATCCTCTGCAACGTGAGCCGCCACGTCAATACCGACCTCATCAGCAAGAGCCGCCGCTCCGACAGGAAACCCGAATCCCGTCGTTAAGACGTCCAGTTTCTTAGGCCCGACTCCTTCCTGCATCCACACGGTAGAAGATAAAGATGAAATATGATATCAAATAATTCACACAATTTCAGTAGGCTCGTCTTTGTCAAAGCATCCAAGCAAATACCTGCAAGACTCTGACGGCCTCCGCTAACATGGGCGCCAGACAACGTGTGGTGTAAAACCCCGGACCGTCCTGCGAAACACACGCGTGCGGTCACACATCAACTTTGATGTAATGATAAATATCACTACTGTACAGGACTAACACACGTGTTCTCACCCCCACTACAATGATGACCTTCCCCTGTTTGAGTCCCACAGATACAGCTGATGCGGTCGTGTCTCTGGATGTTTTGTCTGTGGTTATGATTTCCAGTAACTGCATTTTGTCCACCGGAGAGAAGTAGTGCATCCCGATCAACTATAACACAAACACACATTTGCATTAAAATACAGCAAAGAAATCTCTTCATTTATATCCTTTAAGGAAAAGTAATGGATAATAATAATCAGATTGGTTTTTACACACCATTTCGCTAAAGAATTTTAAAAGTAAATGATCAAAGTATCTTTAATAGTGTTGAAATATCTACACACCTTCTCAGGTCTTTTGCTGGCTGCTGCGATGTCTTTGATCGGGAGAGCTGACGTGTTGGTGGCAAAGATACAGTGGGGGGGAATAACCTGCAACAAATATGGTTTCATGTTATCTGCATAGTGAGACACACACACACACACACACACACTTAGATATATTTGAACTTACAGCCTCAATCTCCTTCACCACTTTGTGTTTGATTGACAGGTCTTCGAACACGGCTTCGATCACCATGTCCGCTGTGTCAAAGCCACGATAGTCCAGCTGTCCTGATAACGTGGACAGAATCGAGTCTCTCTCAAACGTTGTAAGACTCTTCTTCTTTGATTTGTCATGAAGCCTGACACAGAAAATAAACAACATTTTATTGTTTGACATTTAAAAGGAATAGCGCAACTAAAAATACACATTTTGTCATTGTTTATACACCTTAATATCTTTGAAAATGTTTATGACTTTTTGTGGAACGCAAAAGAAGATATTTTGAGAAATGTCTCGGGGGTTTCGTGTTCATACAATGCAAGTCAACGGGGGTCAATGTTGTTTGGTTTTCAACGTTCATCAAAATATCTTTATTTGTGTTCTGCAGAAGAAAGAAAGTCGTACAGGTTTGGAATGACGTGAGGGAGAAGGATTGTTTTTTTGGATGATCTGTGCCTTTAAATATGTATACATTTACACACTTATTGTTTTTGGAATTGCCAAGTAATTTTTGATATTTTTCCTGCCCTTAAATCTGACCTTAAACAAAGAACTGCTTTATACTGGGTATCAAATCAATAAGGGTTTCAAAACACATTTAACCGAGACTGTCCTTATATAAAGGATTTTCTAAACTCAATAAATATTTTAAAGCTAAACATATATGCGCAAATGTATGTTTACTATTCTTTTAAACAGCTAATAGTTCCAGATTTCCCATGACCATATCAAGTTACAAGCCTGACATCTAGTGGCTGTGAGCTGTATTTTCCTCTCTGTGATCTTTTCTTTTCTGTAGCGATTTTCTGTTTTCACCAACCCTTTGTACACCTGTTGGTGACCTCTGGCGAGTCCTTCCCCTGTCGTGTCCTTTAGGATGGTGGCCACGCCCTTCTCAATGGATACCTGAGCGATTCCTGCACCCATAAGTCCCGCCCCCAGGACAGCTAGCTTCCTGAAAAAGAAACACATTATTACACCCATTCATATCAATATCCTGATGGCTTCATTCTCTTAGCCCCTCCCACTTTACATACTTTACTTCTCTCTCTGGCTTCCCAAAGTGGTTCTTTTTGCAGGCCACTTGACCGTGATACAGACCAATCAGAGCTCTGGACTCTGATGTCATCGCCAACTTGCCAAAGTTCTAGAAAGAAAATCACAGATGAAATCTCTTATGTCAGTTGTTGCTTCAAAATATCAATGTTACATATTCAATATAAACTAACCTGCGATTCAGTCTGATATCCTGCAGTCTGACCGCTTTCAATGCCTGTCTGTATACACTGATACACACACACACACTTGTGAGTTCATGGCTGTATATGGATGTATGTGTGTGGGTGTGTGTGTGTGGGTGGTGGTGAGAGTGTGTGGTGTTGTTGGGTGTGGGGGGGGTGTGTAGTGTGGTATTGGTGGGTGTGTGGTGTGTGGCTGTTTGTGTGGTGTGTGTGGTAGTGAGAGTGTGTGTGTGTTGTAGTGTGTGTGTGTGGTAGTGAGTGTGTGTGGTAGGTGAGAGTGTGTGTGTGTGTGGGCATGTGTGTGTGGGTGGTGGTGAGAGTGTGTTTGTGTGTGGTGTGTGTGGGGGGGGGGTGTGGTAGTGAGAGTGTGGTACTGAATGTGTGTGTGTGTGGTAGTGAGAGTTTGTGTGTATGGTAGTGAGACTGCGTGTGTGTGTGGTAGTGAGTCTGTATGTGTGTGTTGTAGTGTGTGTGTTGTAGTGTGTGTGTGGTAGTGAGTGTGTGTTGTAGGGAGAGTGTGTTTGTGAGTGTGTGTGTGATAGTGTGAGTGTGTGGTTGTGTGTGTGTGTGGTAGTGAGAGTTTGTGTGTATGGTAGTGTGAGCGTGTGTGTTGTAGTGTGTTAGGTAGGGCGAGTGTGTTTGTGCGTGTGTGTGTATGTGTGGTACTGAGTGTGTGTGTGTGTGGTAGTGAGAGTATTTGTGTGTGTGCATGTGTGTGTGGTAGTGAATGTGTGTGTGGGTGGTAGTGAGAGCGTGTTTGTCTTTCTCTGGGTGTGGTAGTGTGAGTGTGTGTGGTAGTGAGAGTATTTGTGTGTGTGCATGTGTGTGTGGTAGTGAATGTGTGTGTGGGTGGTAGTGAGAGCGTGTTTGTCTTTCTCTGGGTGTGGTAGTGTGAGTGTGTGTGGTTGTGTGTGTGTGATGAGTGAGTGTGTGTGTGTTTGGTACTGAGTGTGTATGTGTGTGTGTGTAATAGTGAATGCGTGTACCTCTATGATCTTCAGTGGAGCAGGGTAAAGCCCTTTGCTTTGTTTCATTACTTTACTGTGGACAGTTTTGTAGATCTGTTTCCTGACCAGTGGCAACCCATCACAAAATCCTGCATCTCTGAAACAACATATAAAAACATATCTTTACAATATCATTAATGGATTGACCACAGTCTGTGTGTGTGTTTTGACCACAGTCTGTGTGTGTGTGTTCTCACTTTGCATTAAACCTTTCTTCTTTTCTATAGTGACTTTTTTCCCGGCGAGACCTTTAGCCAAATCAACAGCCACTTCTTCCAGATACTCAATAGTTCTCTCTTCTGGACTCTTCAGTCCTGGGCCTGAAACAGCCGAGTTTTCATATTCATACTGAATGATTAGCATTTCTTTCCATTACATGAACACTATAAACAATAAAACCTATAGACAGCGTTACCATTAGCTTCAATAATAAAAAAAACATTAGGAAACTTAGACTGAGTGAAAATTACCCAAAGGCTCCACTAGCTGATGAACAAGACCCATTTTTTTGGCTTTATCGGCACGAATGTTCCTGCCGGTCAACATCATATCAAATGCTGCTGGGAGGCCCACCTAACACACACACACATCATTATAAGACATACTGACTGCAATGTTAGGAAACGATGTGTTGAAAAAATGTATTTGATCTGAAAGTAAGGGAGTGTCAGTAAACTCCTCACCATTTTGGGCAGTCTCTGAGTCCCTCCGGCCCCGGGCAACAGTCCCAACATCACCTCTGGGGTGCCCAGAATCGTTTTCTTACTCTTAGTGGCCACACGGTACTGACAGGCAATAGCAAACTGAGAAAGAAAATGAGCGTCAGCAGTCCAGCACACATGAAATATTTGCTGGTTTTCTTTTTATTAAACGGGACGATCCCCTGGGTCTTTGTTGCTGCTAACAGAGTCTTGGTATATAACAAGACGGGGTGATTTCACATGATGTGCATTTCAATAATATCTGCTAGGAACATTTTATGGACGGTTAAAAATCCATTTGCAGCCACTTAAGCTGTTTCAAAAGTCCATTTAAAATGTTGCTAATGTTTTAATGACATAACGGACAGATGAATGCCTAAAGTAAATGAAATCTCAAGAACAGGGGCTGACCTCCAGACCGCCGCCCAGACAGGAGCCATTAATAGCCGCCACGATAGGGATGGGAGATTTCTCGATCTGTTCAAACATCTTCTGACCTTCCTGTGAGAGTGATGTCACTTCCTCTGGTGTCTTGCAGGCCTGGATCATACTGAGAGAGATGCTGATGAATATGAGTCTATAAAATGATCCGGGGAACCGTGTGTGTCTGTGTATGGTACCTGATGTCTGCTCCTGCGATGAAGCATCCTGGTTTGCTGGAGATGAGAACGGCGCTCTTCACCCCCGAATTCCCCCAAATCTCTCTCATCACCTCTGTCATCTCTGCCTGCATCTGCCTTGACAGAGTATTCACCTGCGCACACACACTTGACATAAACTACAACATACTATAGATGCTATTATTATTATTAAGTCACACAAAACAAGGCCGGGAGAATTTGTAATAGATACAAATAATGAAAGTATTTTCTAAAGGAACAATGTTAGACAAGAACAAACCTTTGAGTTGGGATCATTGATTCGCACCACAGCGACATTGTCCTTGACCTCATAACTGACATGAGTGCGTGCTGCATACAGAAGGAGAGAGAGGGACAGTGATTTCCATAGGAAACGATCATTAAAAAGGTCTTAATTATTAGTCTGTGTGTTTTTTATTACCCAGCACAGCTGATGATACAGAAAGACGTCTCTGTCCATGACCTGTGACTCAAAACATAAATACACACAAATCATTGAAAAGGTCACAGGGACCTTCATACGGAGCAAAGTTGATTTGATTTTCCATTAACAAAGTAACATTTATTTATCAATCACTTTCTGTTATTAAAACATACATGGTACATCTATTTTAAGGTGGTAGTGCATTCGTACACAGCGTACCATAGTATATAAATATGGCAAAATTTCAATGGTTTTTTATGGAATTAAAATCTTACTTCACTGTGCCACAGCATCATATTATATTTAATAAATGTAACAGATAAAACTGTGACCTTTGGTCTAGTATCCCAGTCTCCTGAAACCGTGACCTCTGTACCAGTTAACTCCCCCCTCCCACCTGTCACAGTCACATGACCAAACACACAAGTAAACTTGACTGTGTGCATCCAATCAGAGGACAACAGGACATAGGAAATGTTTATTTTGAAAGAAACACTATAAAGTAGATGAATGTTCAGTGTGAGATTAAACAATGGTCAAGTTATAAACAAATGCACATGATTATTATACACGGTGTGTGAGACTGTGTACGTTATCACTGTGACAAAATATCAGAATATAAATAATGACATAAAGTATATTCAATACATTAATAATAATAACAAGAACAGTAAATTCATATTGTAACCAGATTTTCCCTAAAAATATTACTAATCGATGTAAGTACTGTAAACCTGTGGTAACTTAGTACTGGCCACAACAGTCATAAAAATAAAAATTGTCAAAAAGTTTCTGAAACTTGCTGTTTAAACAAGAACACACAACTTATTATGAATGTACAGTACAATAATTGATACTGTTGGTATAATACATGGTATAATAATAACCTATATGTTATTTTTATCCTGCAACACAGCAATTTCATTATTAATATCTTATAATTGTTGTTACATCAAAAATTATAATATACATTAGGATTTAGTGTATCTGTATTGATTCACCTGGCGTGACCTGAAGCAACTGTGTCAAAGTTCATTCGTTGAAGGTCGACTCTTTTAAGGTGACCTCAACTAACCTCATTTACAAATATCGTATATAAATGTATATGTAGATTAAATGTAAGTTTGTCACCTGTAATAGTATTAGCGGTTCGGCAGCAGCCGCGAGCCAACAGCAGTCCTGTGCACGCCATCCTTCTAATGACGTCACCACCGACACAGCGCGAGTGCGCGTGCGCGTGCACGCACATATCAGGTGTCCGCGAAGCCGCAATCAGGCTGTTTAGTGCCTTTTTATTACATGTTCATCCAACTTTTAGTGTTGTTTCAACGCAGAGTAATAACAAAAAACTTTAAAGTTTAAAAAAAAGTTTTAAAAAAAGTATCACATATATAACATATCATTTTGGGTTTCCTTTCGTTTTATGCTTTTTCTTGCATCGTAAATATCCTAATACAGGACACTTTTAATTGATAAATATCATATACACACATGGAAATGGAAATGCAGATCTTTTTAATAAACAATGCATTTTTATAACTTACTGTATTATTATTATTGTTTTTGTCTTGTATGACAAATACAAAATTAGACTAAATAACACACATTCAAACGTGACACTTTAAAACACGCATAGTGCTGGTGTGGTGTCGAAAGTTACATATTATTTGAAATAAGTCATTTCCATCAATATAATTACAAGATTTTATCGAGTTTATTCATCTATTGAACTTTTAATCCAATTATACATATCCAATCACTGTACAAACAAAAAAATAGAGAAGACAAAATGTGTTATGCGAAAAAAAGATTAAATAAAAATGTATTTCTCTGTGTTTTGGTCCGGCATTGATTCGGGCTGCTTGGGTTGCGCGGGGTCCTTTGAGTCGTGCACTGCTGTAGTCATTGGACAGACGCGACACATCAAACATCAAACTCTCTCTTCGTTCTCAAACCAACAGGTAAACATAAATGTTTATAAACGTTTATAATGACAGTCACGAGGTTTATATGATAAATGCTGAATGTGATTTTAAAGAGTGTGAGCCTTGCAGAGGAATGTAACACTTCGCTAGTTATTTGTGTCGTAATTTCGTTTTGTGCATCATTAATGGGCTTTCACTGTTCTTTTACTCTCCTCTGTGGTAATGTGGTGGTCGGTGTAGGTTTATAATGATGTTAAGAGCTTTACAAGCTGTGAAAGTGTTTAATGTCGTTGTATGTCCTTGTACAACCGGCTGACAGAATTAGGTGAAGGGTCACACACACACACAGATGAGATCAGATCAGTGTCATACACCTAAACTATCATTAATATCACATATACACGATTAAATATATCTACATTGGTACCAAAACGTTTTTGGATGCTTAAGTGACACTTATTATTTTATGAATGACATTGCATTAGATAATATAAAAGGCATTATATAAAATACAATTTTTATTTGACAAAATAATAAATATGCTGTTAATTGTTGTAATTAATACCAAAGTTTCACAGTTTATGGCTGTGAAACACGTCCATAGTTATGTGATGAAATACACTTGAAAGGAGCTGACTTCATATTTGTCCTCTAAAAATGACATGGGCATCTATTAGTTAGCCTTTGCAGATATCATTTGGTTTATCATCAAATACATTCACATTTATTTAGTTTGCCCCTCAATGTATTAATTTGCTGGCCACTATACATTCTATGTAATATGTCAAAAAATATCTAATAACGAAAATGCAAAAAAAAAGTGAATAGTGACTGAGGCTGTCCGTCCGTCTCTAATATTCTGTCATTTCCATCTTTGTGGAACCGAAATATTTCCTTGGTGGATCTTCCAAATTGTATTTTTATTGATCTTCTAGCTTTCTATTCGTTGTGTGTTAATGTGTTTGTACTGGTCGTGTGGTAAGGTCCAGCAAAGTTCCAGATAACATATTTAGAGTTTTTTAACATATCATGAGAAATATTGCAATAAACTTTTCAGCTGTTACAAGCTTCATTTTATTTTCATTATATAACACATAATAGTAGTTGTAGTTAATACGATTAAATGACTAAATCTGCCATGCTCCACTGAAACGATGGTGTCGAATATAATATTCTCTCATACATTTTCTTTCCAGAAAGTTAAAGATGGCATCGATGTTGATGAATTCTCTGAGGAGCGGTCCAGTGACATCTGTGCAGGCCGCTCGGTTCGGTAAGACGGCCAGGGTCTCAGCAGAGCTAATGAACACTTCATTTTATGCAGCGAGTGAAAAAATACTGAAGGTGTGCATGTCATTACTGCTCATTAAATCTGTATAACAATGACTTTCTGTGTCCGCTCTCTCTCTCTACCTGTCTTTAGCTGTTCGTTCCCTCAGCTCGACTGCTCATCTGAAAGCTCAAGGTAGTGTGTCAGGTGTGATGCTGACCAGCTCTCATGTATTTTAACAGGAATGGAAGTATAAATACTTAATAACGCATGATTTCGTTTGCATTTTTGTTTGTTATAATTAAACAGCAAAGAGCAAGAAAACTCTTGCCAAACCGGGAGTGAGGAACATTGTTCTGGTGGATGGCGTCCGAACCCCCTTCCTCCTATCGGGCACTACGTAAGTGTGTGCAGGGTTGAAACTGGTTGAAAAAGTGGTCTGTTGGGTAGTGTGAGTTGCACAGAGGTGCTTAAATGCATCTGACCAAGTGGAGATCTGGTCTGGTAACTGTTTCATCTGGTATTTAGAAAGAACGTCAAATTATTTCTGTTTTCTACATCATTAGATACTCGGATCTGATGCCCCATGATCTGGCCAGAGCTGCATTACAGTATGTCACCACACACACACACACACACACACACACGCTCACAAATATACCCAATTATATTCAAAATCAGTATATTAAACATAGTTTTTAATAATAATATATATTAACATCATTTAAACAAGACACAATTAGACAAAGTAACATTAACAAAAATGTTTAACGATTTTTAATACATTGGAAATATTTACAAGATATATATAGTGCTATTGTCTTGCACATAAAATGAGTTTTTACATGGTATTCGTTCAATAGTTTTGTGTAGCGCTGTTATCTTGTGGGTTAAATGTGTCGGTGTGTTTTTCCAGGGGTCTGCTGAACAAAACCAGTATCCCTAAAGATGCTGTTGATTATATCGTCTATGGAACTGTGATTCAGGAAGTGAAGACCAGTAATGTGGCCAGAGAGGTCAGTCCGTCTTCTGCTCACACTGTCTGAGGTCATTTCAGTTATTCAGTTGTTTTTTCAGGTTTGGTGGTCCATTACCTTTCAATTTCTTAAAGCGTACGTAACACACGCAGTTTCTGTCAATCTCATATTAATCTTGAGTAGCTATAGAGTAGCATTGCATACATCGTATCTTTGAAGAGTCTTTAGTTTGATCATATTTATAAAAGACAGATACAGCTGTACGATTATTTCCGAAAACAGGCTTGGGGGGGACCACAGCACAAGCACGCAATACTTCATCGCATTATCCCTGCATAACTCTTGATTCACTATAGGTTTGTGTTGTTTACATAATGCACCGTACCCACCGATTCCCAACAAAACGCAGACATATGACTTAGTTTGATTTACCATGTCTGGCATCTTTTAGTGCTGGGACCGCGCCATCTATCAGTTTCAAACGATCCAGCGTTATATACACCGTTTAAATAGCGTTCATCATCGAAATGCGAACGAAGCACATTGATGGGCGTGCTCTTTCTCTTGCTCTCGCTGGTTGACATGTGGGTGTGTATCGCCCCAATAAGGGACTAAAAAAAGTCGTTAGGTAACGGAATTTCATGTTGGAAAAAACTCTCCGAAACCTATACAAACTTTGTTGGAGTGTATCCAGCACAGAAATACTACGTCATACGTCCAACTCGTGACCAGGTCACGCATGAGAAGCCAGCACTTGTAAAGAAGTCAGAATGCATGAAACAGTGTTGAACCCCCCCTTTAACAAATTTCTAGACGGATAGAGAGTTTTAACTCCCATTAAGCGCTTTAGTGCGAATTTCAACTCTTGATTTCCCAGTATAAAATTAACTAGGTAAGATGTTCATATAAAATGAAATGGTATTGTTTTTGTTGTAGGCTGCTCTTGGTGCTGGATTTTCAGATAGGATTCCTGCTCACACAGTGACTATGGCGTGCATTTCTTCCAACCAAGCAATGACCACAGGTACTGGACACACACACACACACACACACACACACACATGAACATTCTGTTATTGAATGCATGTCATATTCATATATACTAACACAATGCTCTTTAAATACACATTCGCTACTCCTGCAGCAGAGTGGACTGCACACATTCACACATGACAACAAATAACATTGTTTGGATTGTTTATTTCGTAGCTGTTGGTTTGATCGCGTCTGGCCAGTGTGAGGCTGTGGTCGCCGGAGGGGTCGAGTTCATGTCCGACGTTCCCATTCGCCACAGCCGTAAGATGAGGAAGACGATGCTGTCACTCAACAAAGCGAAGACCCTCGGCGCTCGACTCTCTCTGATGGGCTCCATCCGCCTCGCTCACCTCTTACCAGAGGTACTGCATTACCCACAATGCCCGTAATACCCACAATGCACAATGTGCGTGGGGATCTTGATTGTATTTAGTCAACTCACGGTACTCAAACTTCAGTATTAAACATCAGCACATAACTCTTCCTACCTTGCTAAAAAAAGTGTGTCTGTTTAGCTGCCGGCTGTAGCTGAATTCTCCACTGCAGAAACGATGGGTCACTCCGCCGACCGTCTGGCGGCTGCCTTCGGTGTCACGCGTGTGGAGCAGGACGAGTTTGCTCTGAGATCACACACGTTTGCTAAGAAAGCTCAGGACGCTGGACTGCTCAATGATGTCATCAGCTTCAAAGTGCCAGGTGAGCAGTAAATTCAATGATGCCACAAATGACATCGGTCAGCTGTTTGCACAGGCAGATTGATGAAAGTTCATTAACAGGTTTCTGCAAACATTGCATTGCTATAGTTTGATTTTTGTCGAGCCTGATGGTTTGACTTGATTTGTTTAAACGTTGTGATGTTGCTTGTGTCACAGGAAAGGATATTGTGTCGAAAGACAACGGGATCCGTCTCTCCTCCATGGAACAGATGGGCAAACTGAAGGCCGCCTTCATTAAACCTCACGGCACCGTCACGGCCGCCAACTCCTCCTTCCTGGTCAGATTAACTCGATTCATTTGATTTGATCATCCATTTGTTTTAAGGAACTTCAGTCACTCAAAGAGTAAATGTGTGCGTGTGTTCTCTTAGACTGACGGTGCGTCTGCAGTTTTGATCATGTCAGAAGAGAAAGCTTTGGCTATGGGTTACAAGCCTAAAGCGTATCTCAGGTACAAACACGAGTAGTGCCTCACATCAAAAACTACCACCAGCAGCATCTCTGAACTCACGACAGCATTTGTATTTTCTTACAAAACCGATCTGAATTTAAGCTTGAAGCCTAATGTTCGCAACAAAGCAAACATGACTGATAAATAACTTTACATAATGGTTTTATAAATTGGCTATGATACATTGATTGTATCAATGTGTTGTCAAACAGATATAATGATGTTGCACTTTTATTAACAATATCATAAAGCGTCAACAAAAACAATTTCAGGCATTACCTATTCGAATTTTCAACAAGTGAGGATCTGTAATGAAAGGTTATGATATATAGTCATATTTCTGAAATTACAACAAATCCTCAGTGTGTAAACTGCAGCCAAGCATCAAAAGCTCATTTCATCATCTCACACGGTTTGTTGTTGATATTTTATTGTTTTTGCATGTTCTCTACAGAGATTTCGTGTACGTTTCTCAAGACCCAAAAGACCAGCTGCTTCTCGGGTGAGCTTCTTCCTCCTGTTCTTCTCTCTGTCGGGACTACGAAGGTTGTGCTTTGGGTCTTTTCGTCTGTGTGGTCGTGTTGTCATTTAACACAGCGTGTCGTGCGTTTTTGTGATTGATATTTGTTCCAACTGCTGTAAAATGTGATAATTGACGATTCTTGATTATTGATCATTGTCCTGCTGATTGTTTAAGGTGTTGAATCAGGGTCAGGAATTTTGAAAATATTTTCTCTTTGTGTCCCTCACAACTCTGTTTTTTTTTTCAGGCCGACCTACGCCACTCCTAAGGTCCTGGAGAGGAGCGGTCTGACCATGAACGACATTGATGTTTTTGAATTCCATGAAGCTTTTGCTGTGAGCATCACCTTTCAGTTTTCAGTTTCCCTAAATCTAATCGATACAATTGTTGAAATTATTTTGTCTCGTGCACTTCAGCTGTCATCAGATGTCATTTTTGTTGTTTTAGGGTCAGATCATGGCAAACCTGAAGGCGATGGACTCTGATTTTTTTGCACAAACGTATATGGGCAGGCAATCTAAGGTCAGTGTGTTTGAGCATAAACTCGCAAATAAAAAGGACATGACATGACAACATCATATTTATTATATTATATCATTTCTCAGGTTGGCGCACCTCCAATGGACAAGTTTAACTCATGGGGGGGCTCTCTCTCTCTCGGGCATCCATTTGGTGCCACGGGCTGTAGGCTGGTGACCACCGTAGCCCACCGTCTGCAGAAAGAAGGGGGGCAGTACGGCCTGGTGGCAGCATGTGCCGCTGGAGGACAGGTAGGCGTACATACTCATTTGCACTCGTGTAGATGCAGAACCTCAAACATCCCCTCACTGTTACTCTTGTATTTCTGTTTCAGGGTCATGCTATGGTGATTGAAGCTTATCCCCAATAATCTCTGTAGATACATTGTACCATAATGCACTGCGCACACAGTTTGATTCTGTAAATATGCCTCGAAATGCCTTGAAAAGGATTGTTCCTGAAATGTTTCTGGAGGTTGTTGGTTGGAAATGATGCTTGTGACCAGGCTGTACATGTTAACATAGCTTTGTTTGAGGATTTTGTCAGATTCTCTGCAAGTTGATTATAAGATATTTTTGCATGCTGAATATAGCACTTCAAACAGGCCAGTTGAATTCAGACATTAAACAGGGAGTCTGGAATTATCACATGAATTGAATAGATGTGCTATGGAATCTTCTTCTAAACTCCAGACTGCTCTTTAATTTATCTGTCAGGTATAGCAGATTGTTTTTTATCACCGATATTTGTCTGGATGTGTTGACTTCTAATATGAATAGGTCCATGGTCACTTTAGCTCTTGATGATTGGCCTGAACGACTGATTCTAGATCAGCTGTAAAAACAAAGTCGCACTTAAACATGTGCCTCATAGGGTAACAATGTGGTAAGATCTTGTTTCTTTCCTCAAATTTTCTAGCAAGAAATAAACATTATTTGAAATCACCAGTTATTTTTATTTATTTTTAGATTTATAAAATGTCACATTTGATTACTTCCACCCTCATAGTAAACCTCATTAAAATCATTAACAAGCATTGCTAAGCAGATGAGTAATTCATGAACGGTAAAATAATGTTATAGACGGGTTCATCGTACGCACACGCTGGCCCAAAGTAAACTGACGGTCTGTGTTTGGCTATAATATGACAATTTATTTAGAAGTAATTTATATTAATACATATGCATATTTTATTACATAATAATTGTATATACTTAAATTAAAACTACTCAACAGTTATTGGTTTGGGCCACATAACATGTGTATGTGTTGTTGCCGCTGATACTGTCTATGAAGTTCTGTTTTTCATTGAAAAAAATTATAATTGTAAATAAAATAATAACATTTATGATAATATATTCTTATTTAAATTAGTGTTATTATTCTAATGAAGGTTGTTACACTGTAAGGGAAAGTAATGAACGATTGCGTGATTTTGGCGCGGTATTACGTCACAAGGTTTGCGCGCATTCAGGAGCGGATCCAAGACGCTATTTACCAAGAGAATAATTGTATTCGTAAGCACCCAGAGGATCCGCTTAATCCGTTGCGAATCCCTTGACGTGTAAATATGGAGCTTTCAGCTCCTCAGATGATGAACTACAAATATCGCCGTCGGACTAAAACGCAGCGCGTCGGGGTCCCACATGAACACCCCCACGCGCGTGCAGTTCCTTTTCATCCCTCACTTTTCAAGTTGTTTTCCGTCAAATTGCTCGTTTGCCATCATTTCGAATTCCCTAAAAACGTCGGCTTCATTAAATTATTTTTAAACGAATTAATTCCGACATTTTTCCACGCAACCGTCACGCCTCCAGCCTACTTCTATATTTGCGTATTAATGTTGTTATTTGTGCAGAAAAGTTTTCGGGGAGGTTCAGAGATCTCGAGCAGGAGTGAGACGGAGAGGCAAAAAAAAAATGTTTTTTTCCAGATGCAAAACGCAGTAAAATGTAAATAGCGGTTGCGTGTCGGTTTTTGTTTTAACCTTCAAACGCCGCGAACCCGCGAGACCGGCGCCGCAGCGCGCGCTTTGATCAGCCGCGCGCCTTTCATGCCGTTTGACTGGAGAACGCGCGCGGTGCTGTCGGTACAAATCTGCCTCACACTCCTCACCCCGTCAAACGGAGAGAGACTGAGGTGAACGAGAGAGAGAGAGTGGCTGGGAGACGCTTTAATCTCGTCGTTCTGCACGCGCTCGCACCTGCGTGAGCTTTCTCGCGCGCTTTCAAGCGGCCCCCGCGCGCCTCCACGAGTTTACCGCGCGCGGTTTCCGGCTGCCGCTGCGAGGCCGCAACGACAAACACGAGCTGTGAGAAGAATATTATAACGTTAAAAGCCTCGTGGGAACTCGAGGTAATTGTTGATATAGGATAAATCTGTATTCTAAACTTCGCTCTGAGCGAATTTCCCGTTAGTAAACCGTCGCAGAATATGAATGTTGAGCTCAGATGTTGTTTTTGTAGTTTCATGACAGAATTGCGATATTTTGCTAGCTTTAGTCTTGGGACTTCACTAACAAAAAGTTATTCGGTACCATATGGTAATATATGAAGAGTTTGGTTCCAAAATGAGATAACACGGTTATTCATTTGTTTCCAAAAAAATATTTTTATTATGTTATCATGTTTTCCTTGTGTTTTCTTAGCTGTATTTTTGTTGTCATTATGGCTTAAATCAAAACAAACCAACTGCAGTTTCATTGATATTAATTGGAATTCACAATAAAAAAACATGATCGTTGAATTTTTAGTTATCTCATTTTGGAACCAAACTCTTCATATTTGAGTAAATGCAAACAAATGCTCGTTTTTCAGCACCGCTAAGATTCTGTAAATCAAAACAATACGTTACCATGTCGGTCTCGGATGTGATCTTGGATTCTTACTCATTTAAGCGTAAACAGAACGATGGGGATATGTTTGTTGTGAGGCGCACAAAGCTAGCAGTTTAATACCGATTCTGCTGTTAAAACCAGTAACGTTAGTCGTGTACTTTTATTCAGCAATAAGAGTTGTAGAGTGCAAAACTCACATCAGTTCATTTACACTTAAATGAGTGTAAGAATCCAAGATCACATCCGAGCCCGACATGTCCCCTAAAAGCTACGCTATAGGCTCAACCAGAACTTTCTAGTCAGTAGAAATCTCCAGTATTCTCTAAGGAGCAGCTTGAATTTTTAATTGAATGCCCGTACGGGTTGTTTGAATATTTGAGTGTTATTTGATTTAATTTGGCTTTATTGAGTTGTTTGAACTTGTTTTGGTGACTCGTAACAACACTATTATCACTGTTTACTATATCAGTTCCTCTGAAGTGAAGTGATGGGGGGGTCTCTTGAGGGTGTTCCATAGGTTGTCCCCAGTCACAATCTCATTTATTTTCACAGCTAACACTACAAGAAAACAATCTGTTTATACAGAAGAGCTTTCTTATTTCTTATATAATTGACGTCCTGCCATGTTTTTGTAATAATGGTGCATTGTTTTATTTTCTTTGGCACGTTTGGCATTAACGCCCAGAAGAAGAATAAATCATTTTTTTACTCCAATTTGTAAACTGTATCGATCTCCGCTGGCAGGAGATATGCTGGCGGATTCATCTGGAGCGAAGGATTTATTTCGCATTGAACAGGCCGCTGACACAATTCTCATTAAGCAACAAAAATCATTAGCACCGTGCATAGCTACATTCGTACAAATCGAGTAAGTGCTCATTTTTTTTCCACCATGGAACCATGGGAGCGGCGTGTGAGAGAGAAAGCGATTGGGGGGGCTTAGCTCTGGTGTGAAAAAATATCATAAATTAAAATGGACGACATGAATTGAGCGCGGAATGTCAAACACTGTCAACAAGACGGCTCTCTGTCACGGGGAGAATTTGAGACATTAACAGCTTCTGTCATTCTGCTGACAAAATGGTAGCAGAGATTTCCCAGGGTGCCGAGATGACTGCTGGCGTTTGTCAACAAGCCGCTGTCAGAGCAGAGAGAGAGAAGAGGAGAGAGAGAGCGAAAGCATACACAGTGTCACTGACAGCTACCACACCAGCATCCCATGAGTCCTCCTCACCACCCAGAAAGAGAGAGAGAGAACAACGATGAGGGGGGAAAAGAAAAGAATGGATGGAAAGATGGATGGATGGATAGATAGCAAGGAGGGGTGCAGGTCTCTGGTGCACCTTTCATATAAAATTGCAGGAGGAAAATGAGCTGTCACTCCAATTCCCAGGATGCTTTGCTGTTTAGCATAAGTGCGCTGTGTGGGCCGCTGTCGGACAGACTGACTCAGAGAGATAATTAACTAAAGCTGCAGTTTTTCCTCCTCTCCCTCCCTCCGCTAGACGCCTTCTCCAGCGCTCATCTGCATTTTTGCCAGAGGCGAGCGGTTAGCACAGGAGCCGGGTGGAGAGAGGGTAAGAAGCCAATTAGTCAGGTGGATGGATGAATGATTGACAGCAGGCTGCTACCTCGGTTCCACTCTACATTAATGCCGTGCTCTGCTCGGCCCCAAACACGCGTGCATTCGCGTGTACGCGCCGGCATGGCGTCGCACGCTGCTCGCTCGATTCCGCCGGCCTGGAATCGTCCTGCGCTGCTCCTTCTCATCCCGTCTTTTTTTGTTGTCTGTCTTCACCGTTGCTCTAATCTAAACCCTTTGTGGCCCCCGAGTCTTTGCTGTTCTTTTATGTTTTCTTTCAGGCCGTCCCTCTCTGCTCTCCTCTGCCCCTCGCTGGAGATGAAAACGGCGGCACGGCTACCCTAAGAGTTTCGCTAACACGCCTCGATCTATTTGCGGGCGTCGTTTAGCATGCTGAGGGCCATAAAACCATCACGATTGTGTTCCTGTGATAGCTGTTGTACACATAAACAAGTGCAGGGCCTTCACCGCCAAAGTCGCTTGAAAAAGGTAACGTTTGAACTTTTGCTCTTGATTGAATCATTTTCCTGATTCCACAATGACTTGTCTGTTAGGTGGGATTTATCGGTCTGGTTTTAGGAAGTTAAGTCAGGGATGAACGGGGATCCTGGTGCGAGAGAAAAAGCACGTAAACTTTGACTGAACCGCAGACTTCCCGCAGCGACATCTTGACAGCAATGAGTTCGGTATAATTCAGAAAATCATATTGTCTCTGTATTATCTTTCCAGACATAATCTCAGCCGCATTTGTGTGAGATCAGGAAATATTGAAGCAAAATATCGGTTTGTGGGAATTGCCTTTTAGGCAAAGTGACATAAAATAAGTTTGAATCGAAGACTTCGCAATTAATTGAATGACAATGTAAGTACGGCTGTGAGCGAAAGCCTGTTTAAAAAGTATTGTTCTAAAGTGCCCGGATGGAACTAAAAAAAATCTAATAAATGGAACTGGCAGCAGACTGACAGTTGAAGGGGAGGAGTAAACTGAAGCTCCGCCCAAACCATCTAATTTATGTCATTTAAAATGGATAGTACTATAGGACGGAAGTGCAGATTATGATGGCACACAATTTAAAAAAGAGATTTTTTTTACAACACTTTTTACAATTATTATTTTTAAATTATGACTATTTACAATAAAAGCTACAATATTTCATTAAAAATAGACATTGTTATTTTTGATTTCACTGGAACTTTAAGGTCTTACGTCACATCAACCTAGACAACCCATTTTATCCAGAGTTGTATTTTTAAAGACGGCATGAAATCAAAATTGAAATATCTTTTTTTTTATATTGTAGTGTGTTTTATAAGTGAGATATCAGGGCACTTTATTTTTTTTTAAATTCAACTCATTATCTTTAATTAGAAATTCCGCCCCACTTGAAACGACTTCTCATCACTTCCTGTCATGAGGACAGGAAGTTGCGGATGGTGATTACGGTGGGGAATAATCCTCCACGTTGGACTGCAAAATCGCATTCAAACCTACCTCCATAAGGACTGTCAAACGATTAATCGCATCCAGAATAAATGTTTGTTTAAATAATATATGTCTACTGTGAATATTAATTTTGTATTTATAAACACAAAAACACACACACATGCATCTATATTAAGGATGAATAATTACCAGTAATAGAAATGATATATAATACAAAATCAATATGCACACATATATTATGTCAGCACAAACTTTAATTCTGGATTGTTTGATCCATTTTGTTTGCATCCCTTATCTTCCAACGATCCAAACAGTTCTCGATGTGAGAAATGAAGTCTCTCCTTGTCCCAACATCGATGGATGCACGATTAGGATAAAACAATTATGATAAAAGTGTATCGTGTTTTGATTGATAAATATAGCTCCATCCAAATGTGAACTTCCACACACAAAAAAAGAGGCAGTCACTTCAAAGGACATTTTTTTTGCTGAGCACATGAAGCGTGTCAGCAGAACTGACAGAGCGCTCGGCCGTGTGAGGTCTGGTTCAAAATGGCTGTCAGAAAAGGAGACCCGGCGTTTAGTGTCTGTTTATAGACGTTAAGCTAGTGAACGGAGGGAGGAGTGCAGATACTACACCTTTAGGGCATTTTTCCCTCTGGCATTTTACCGGCTGTGGCGTCATACTGCTAGCAGCATCAAAACACCAGCAGCCTCTATGAGCTGACACGATGAAGGGAAGATTGAGAGGGCTGGTCCGCTTGGGTGGGAGCATCGCCAGCGCTGGATACATATACTTCATACTGGAAGGCAGCTGGGCCGTCCACAGTATTTGTGTTTAATTTCTCAGCTTTAGAGAAACGTGATATTTTCATAATTTTAAGAATTTTATGCATTTCTAGGTGTCAGAGGGAAGAGATTTATATCCGTCCATCAAGATTCAAAGCACCCAGGTACATTTAATGTTTAAGAGAATAAAATACTCACTAGATTTGACAACATTTGTGATGTTTGTGGCATAAAGGTAAGAATTTAGCTTGAGTAATCAGATGTGTAAATTGTGTTATTTCTTATTTTACATTTATTCCTAATGAAATATTATTGACTCTTGTTACAAAGTGCTCGAGTCGCTATGGATTAAATCATCTGCTTGGTGAACAAAATGTAAAAGCCATTTATCGTCTGTGAAAAAAATATTTTTGGTTGGTCATGTCCATCAGTCAACCTCTTACTTTGAGAGTAAGTCGCCCTCCACGTTACAGGCCACAGGCATTATAGATGGCAGCCACTGTTCTGTGAGATTTATAGCATTTATATACGGTTTATATAGATTCCCATCACAAAATGTGACCCTGGACCCTAAAACCAGTCATAAGTAGCAGGGGTATATTTGACCAAAAACACACTGTATAGGTCAAAATGATCGATTTTGGGAATTACCCACTCATGTTTGGTATCTATGTAAAACTTATAATTTCAGCTTTTGGGTTCATCTACTCGCCACAACGACATTACAACGGTCACATATGAGAAATATGGCTTGGCTTAAAGTGTGTTGGGCTTGTTTTTGGTCTAACCCTTACCATTGTAACACTGTAAAACTTTGCCAGTACATTACTGTAGATTTAATTTACAATTTTGTTTAAACTTACCCAGTTCTTATATTTTCTTTCATTAAACAAGGCTGAATATCTTAGGTTACTTTTCTTGTTATGTAAATGTATCGTAATTGATTACGTTTTAAATATATTGATTATAAAATACAACAAAAATACGATACAATGTCATTTTTTGCAGTGTAATGCCAATAATGAGACCAGTTTCTTCTTGTTCATTTTGAATATCAAAAGTCAAAGTGCTTTAATTTTGATTAAAGTAAAGTTGAACTTAAATTAAAATCAATACCTGTTATAGGACAATATTAAGTAGCAATCAAATCTACTGTCAAAACTGCTGCAAAACTGTACAGATAAGTTTTACAGTGTAGGGTTAATGCAAATCTAAAGTTTTTGGGCCAAGAAAAGTTTATTGCTCACAGGTTGCTCATAGCTTTGGAAGAGTTCTCAGTTATTTTATTTGAGTACATTGTCTGAGATGCTGAAATAAATGTACAGTGAATTGAATAGCTAAGATACTAGTCAAATAAATTGATTCAACAAATTATTAGATAATATCGACTTCTTAGTGCAGACATGGAAAATCAGAGCTCGTGTTGTGATTTTGTGACTGTTGTGAGCTCATTTTCATCTCATTTTCTGGAGACATGTTTGCTTTTTGTTTGTAATTCTAATTGTCTTTATATATATGATGCAACCGAGTCCATTTGCTCTCCAAATAATGGAGAAACAAATGAGGAATTAAACAGATAATTTTTTCTCGAAGGGAGACTCCGAAGGCAGTCAGAGCAGAACAGTGGATGTATGAGAGCTGGTTTGCGGTTAATACGATTTTATTAATAGTGGACCGAAGAGCAGAAACTCTCATGAGAGTGATTATAGCAGGAGGAAAGACAGACAGCAGTATATATTTGGCGTGAAGGTGCAGAACACAATGAAAAGATGTCAATACTAAAGATATTTGATGTGTTTCAACTCTCATCTGACCGGAATGAGGCCGTATGTGGCTGTCTGTAGTGAATGCGAAATGATTTTAGAGAGTGCTACAGTACCTGTCAAAAAGATGCAGACATTGTTATACAAATCTAAATGTTTCTTGCAAGGCCAATAGAGAAAATGTGACTTGCTGTAGAATATGTTGAGATGATTGTTGTTGAGAAACTGACTATAAGTCACAAGCACTACTAACTTCAATAAATATTTCAACTCAGACGTTTAATAAAACGTGTAGCTTGTAACTAGCGACTACCAGCATGACATGGCCGGTCTCGTGTGCCACATTCTTGAATCATCTGATTCATTTCAACAAACAGATTCATTTAGACCATTTATGTTCGCAAATCATTGAATTTAAGGACAACTTCATACGGTTTGTAAGTCAATAAGCTGGAGGATAGCGTGTAGATAGCAAACTGCAGTTTCAAGGTAGCTTACCCAACACCGGTTGGACGTCTGGTTGCGGTTTATGTTGTACATAGAGTATCTCTCAGTAAAGGGGAGTTTGAGCCCCGGCGTAAAGCAGATACAGTCATGAGAGCCGAGAGCTGTGAAAACCTCCGCAGGGACACACACACACACTGCTGGGACACCGACACCTGCTCAATAACGAGAGAAAAAGAGCAGAGGATGGAGAGATGGTGGATAGACTAAATCCTTTTTTCCATCATTACCTCAGTCCCGGCCCAGCGATGGCTTCTCCTCAGAACACTCTCTGCCTTCTGCTCATTTAATTAGTCTCAGAGCTGCTCTCTCTCTCTTACTCACACACACACTTTAGCTCTCGGATACACTTCCCCTTCACTCCTGTAACCTCACCGTACTCCGTTAACTCACAAACCTTTCTGTGTCCCCCTAAAATATTCTCGGTTTCTCTTTCTTGCTCAGCCTTTCTGTTTTAAGGTTAGTAACATGATAGTGGGGTTCAAACGTCTCAGACATTGGAAATGTCCATGAGCGCTTCTCCACCATCGCGCCGAATCGTTTGCTTAATTGTTCCACTCCGTGCCGATCCGGGCCAGCCGGTAAAAATGGTTTCATTTTCCACCGCAGGGCTGATAACGGAAATCTTTAGAATGTAAACACAAACGCGTCGCGCGCTGCCTTGGTAACACAAGAGATTGAGCTATAATGAGCTATAATGTCTCTGCACGCATTCGTTAGACAACCGTGCCGAACATTCTGAGCCGGGAACAGTTTGTAATCGTGCCGCGTCGAACCAGGATCACGGGGAAACATAACTGTGATCGAACGGTTCGGCGTGATGGTGAAAAAGCGCTCCTTGTTTTTATTTGAACCTGGAAATAGGCTTCACCCAAAAATGACAATTCTTTTATCGTTTACTGGTCCCCATTGACTTTCATTGCATGAACACAAAACCACTGAGACATTTCTCAAAATATCTTCTCTTGTGTCATATACAGGTTTTGAACCACATACGTGTGAATAAATGGAAAGATTTGTTCTTATGACAGGTGTGGGGAATGAAAAAGAGATTGTCTCCAAAAATGTTAATAGTTTGATAAAAATATATTATAGTTTGAATTCCAAAGCTGAAAACACGTTAGGAGCATTTCAGTCTTATACTTTTGGAAACCCTGTATAAACTAAACTTAAAAATTAAATGAAAATGTAAAAAAATTGTTTATTTAGGGCTGTCAAAAGATTAATTGCAATAAATCGCATCCAGAATAAAAGTTTGTGTTTACCTAATATATATCTGTGTGCTGTGTATAATAATTTTGTATTTATTAACACATACACATCCATGCATATATTTAAGAAAAATCAAAAAATTATTGAACATTTATATATAATTTCAATTGTTGGTAAATATAAATAAATACATGTAAATATTTCCTAAAAATATAATTAATATGCAAAATACATAGACATATATTATGAAAACACAAACTTTTATTCTGGATACGATTAATTGCGATGAATCTTTTGACAGCCCTAGTTTTATTTCATTCTGTTGACATATTCCAATTGATGGTCTTACCCAACCATTCACCCTCTTGTTTATTTTTAAAGTACATTATTGGCATGATTGCTTAACACATGTTGTACATCACCAAAGCAGCAGTAAAAACAGTACATGAGTAGTGATAATGATAAAGATTCTCTTTTCTCTCTGTGTCCCTGTAGTTCTGACCCTTGTATAGCCTTTCTTCTGATGGTTCAGTTCATCCAGAGCGTCCTCTGCTCTGGGGCCCCAGACCGTCCACCTCTTGACTCCCGGGCCTTCGCCATCTCCCTGTTCATCCCTCCATGCGTTGTCATTTTCTTTTTCTCGCAAAGTCTTTGTTTTCTCACTGTCAGAAATGAATAACATTAAAAGTGTTGCGAGCTGTTTTGAATATCTAATGTTTTTAGCTTATTATTAGCGTCTGGCGCACAGAAGCGAAAGCAGAATGTGAATTTAAATGAGTTTAAAATCCGATCTGAGATCCTGTTTACCGTTGAGCTAAAACATTTAGCGCCTGTGTTTGCGAGGAAAGTTTGGGTAAATTGTTTAATGTGCAGGGCTGGAGGGAAAAGATCGTGCGCAGAACCTAAAGCAAACAGAGAGACCGAGCTGCACTCTTTCAATCTGTCTGTCTCTACCTTCAGTTCTCTGCGTCTGAAAGAGATGCGCTGGTGTGATAGAGTTCACGCTGACAGTCTGACACCAGTTATCTGTCTCCTGAGAGTCAATCATTCCAGACAGATACCATTACTCAAACCCACACACACACAGGAACACTGAACGGGAAAGTCACAGTTTAGCATCTTCACCTCTCACTATCAAAACAACATCTACACAGCTGTGTTACTCGGTTTAACACACACACATATGTAGCAATGCACACATTATTGTGTTGTTTAAAACACCACATCCTTTGTCTTTAGTTTTGTTTGTGTAAGAATGTGATTCATAACTTCATCACACAACAACTTTATTTATACTTTCTGTCAGTAAGAAGAATATAATGAAATGAACTTTACTACAATAATCTTTCTTTCTTCTTCAAAATCACCAGTTTTTGCCAACATACCATATTCAGTACAATCATAATTGCGGAATAAAGTTGGCGAGACTGCTGTGTTTTTTTTCATGGTTAAATTGTATCTGTTAAGCAAACACAGACCAATATAACACAGCATTATTACTTGGCTGCTAAGTAATAAAATATCAAGGACACAGTTTTACAAATTTCATTAACTCCGTCTTTTCACTACATGATACAGCCCCTAACGTACTAAATATTTCACTTCTAGTGTGATGTGTGGTGTTACTCGGTCCCTATACAACAGGTTAACAAATGTTGCCTTTTAATATTTTCATATGACTTGACTTCTGTGATCATAACTGATATAGCGAGATTTATATACGTAACAGACACTTCAGGTGTAGCTTCACTTTTCATGGTTAAGGAAAATGAAACATGTTTTTTTTAAAGAAAAGTGTAAGCATGTTTTATTTCAAATCGATAGTTGTGCTACAAATATCATGGTTAGTCTACAGTTTTTGTAGTGAGAGTTGAATTTATGGTTATGCTATGGTTTGACAAATAAATAAAGAAAAAATTAAAGCATGTTTGAGTTATCCAAAGCGACTTAAAAAAGAATCTTTTGCCTTAAAAGGCATCAAAAAAGCATGTAATTTGTCATGGTTTTATCAGATGCATGTGCATGGCCCAAAGTTAACTTCCGGTCTGTGTTTGATCATAATACAGCAATTTATATTGACGTTAATATTTTATTGTACATTAATTGTGTTAAGTCACATTAAAATAAAAAAAAATAAAAAAAATCTAACGTAAATTAAGTTTGGGGCGCATAATGTTTGTTTATATTGTTGCTGCTGAAACTGTCTATATCATATCTATAGTGAAAAATAAACATGGTTTTATGATAGTAACATTGTAGTAACAATGTTTTTTTTTTGGTGGATCTAAATAATTTAGATTGTCACCATTTTAATGACCATTTAGTTTTACTACAAATATTATGGTTAAATGATGTCTATTTTGTACCCTGTCTATATCGTTCTGTATTATATACATGACATATTCAAATTGTGTATTTATTTTTTAGTATGTCACTCCTCAAAGATGAGACAAATAAGTGAATTGAATTGTTACTGAAATGAAACAACGATAATTGTACTAAAAATAAAAAGCATCCACAGTACGAGGCTACTGTAGTAAAGCCATGGTAAAAAAAATTGATAATGGATTTGGCAAGGCCACTTTACTATATTGACGGTTTTATAATAAAATAAAATGCGATCTACTTCCAAAATAAGCATCCATAGTTGCTGTTGCATAATTATTTTATTTAATCACTTTTTATTATAATAGTGGTGGATTATACTATTTTACCACCATCTGACTGTGTTAAGTGAGTTTGGTGACTATGATGTTATAGTGGCAGCTATGGTTACCGATGCGATTGTGACGTCCTCAGCAGATGTCGCTGTTGCCACAGTAATACAGACTCGGCCGCGCTCTCGCTCCGTCTCTACCACGCGCGCACTCGTTATTTTCGTTTACTGTATGTGACATTAACCGATAGATATTTAAGGGTAAACAATGTAAACAAGAC
This sequence comes from Triplophysa siluroides, assembly GCA_006030095.1. Classification (NCBI taxonomy): domain Eukaryota; kingdom Metazoa; phylum Chordata; class Actinopteri; order Cypriniformes; family Nemacheilidae; genus Triplophysa; species Triplophysa siluroides. The sequence continues at coordinate 1,946,700 of VCII01000713.1, forward strand.
CGGCACGAAAAATGGCTAAATGAATAATGATACGCACGAGGTTTCCTCTAGTCACCTGTCTCGCGCCCTCGCACCTGTCTGTGCGCGGGTTTGTTGATATCAAAGCTGCTCCTCGCGCCACCAGGGGGCGTTACACGTCTGTCGTGATCAAGGTTTATCATGTGTTTTGGACATATACCAGGGTCATTAATATGGTATTTACTCACTATCACGGTATATATCAAGCATACTATAGTACTTAAGTATAGCACAGTCATTTCAAAGTAATTTGATAGAACATTACATTCCCAGTATAAACATCATTGTTTGTTTTTCTATGTTTTTATTGATTGTAGCTCACCTTACCAAAGTACAATTATAATTATTTTGTTAAATATTTAAAACATGCTGTTCTTATTTTCCAGTACACCATGAATAACATCATTTTTATGAATTGCCAGGCATGGAACCCGTTACACCAGAATATCTTAATGTCTGGGATTTTGAAGGATTGTCTGCATTTCTTTGTGTCTTCTGTGTTAATCTGGTTTGCTTTATTTTATAATATGTGTCAATATATTTCAGTTGATAATTCAAAATCATTTATGCCAAACACATCTGACCTTTCTGTGTGTGCTGAAAAGAAAAACAATAAAATTGTGATGGCTACCGTTACAAGTGTCCTTAACGTCCTGTATGTACTGTGTTTGGGTCTTTGTCCAGTAGGATTTAATGGTGTTCTATTAGTTCCAATTCACAAGATAACATCCCACCAATATAACACATTACCAATAGAGACCCACTGAGACCATTATAGTTTTCATTTTAAACCAATGCAATTCCCATTATAACCATTTACTCCATTGGAGTTTTTGTGATGGTTTCTTTTTTAGGCATCTCAACAACATCTAACATAAAGAACATATACATTTTCCTATTTAAGAACCTCCCTGCGATTTAGAAACTCAATGGAGTGTAGTAGTTTGTCAGTAGAAAGAGATTTCTTCATTAGTCAACAGAAGCTTTTAATATGTAATTTTTCAGATTAAAGGGTTAGTTTGGCATTCAGAGATTAAAACCCGGGTCAGGACTCATTGGCTGTGTGGATTACAGGGGTTAACAGGCGACTTAACTTTAGCAGATAATGTTAGACAGTTTATTTCTGCTTGATTACACTAATATTCTTTAGATGGTGATAGTGTGAAGACGTTTTACACACACACACACACACACACACAGGCACCAGCAGACCTATAAACTTCCCCATTAGCTGCTTCAGTTAAAATGGCATTTGTGCAGTATTTTATCAGGCAGCTGACAAGTGAATTAGAGTTGGCTGTTAGTGCCGTTGAGCTTTATGACAATAGCCTTAGGGTCTCGCTAAAGATCGCTGCACCGCGCCGCGTGCCCGCGCCGCTACGCTTGGCGCGCTAACCGCTAACGCTCAAACCGAAGTGACATGCTGTCATAACAATAGTTTACAAAAACGTGAAGTTCTGCGTTTGGGCAGAGAAAGTCAGAGAGTTTTAACTTCTGCGTCTGTCTTTTCTCTCTCTTTCCAAGCCGACGTGCCATTCGCGCGCTGACGGATTTTGATGTTTTACGCGCGCTAATTTCCCGCGCTTTTATCTGCCTCTGCGTGACATGCTAATATAAAAAACGTCAAAGCGGTCTCGTTTGTGTAGGTTTTGTGTGTGTTTGGCAAGTTTTATCCGTGGTTTCTTCTCTATGTCTTTCTGCTCAGGCCGGTTGTAAAATGAATGTGAAATATTGAACAATCCATACAGCTCCCCAAAAATGTACGCACGGTGGAAAAAGTTTTTCCTTTCCCCCACAAACACACAAAATACATCAAAGCGTTGTACTTTACACACTCTTTCTTATTGGTATTCTCAGAACGCTTTTGAAGGTACTGAGGTCGCAGTGAGGTCTGTAACCCTACACACACAGACGCACACACACACATGCACACACAGGCTTATACAGTCCAAATGAATTCACACTAACTCATACACAAAGACAGACAGATGTATTGTATAGTGTGTGTGTGTGTGTGTACCTGGTTGCTCTGTGAAGTCTTTAATGGGATTTTGCCTCGGGCTGTTTTATTAAGATGTTGCTTTCTGCTGCCTGTGCAGCTGACACTATTCCCCCCCACCCTAAAGACACACACACACCCCATAGTCTCCACCTCCAAACACACACACACACACAGACTCATCCCTCTGAAATTTCTGCCACACAGCAGTCCTCTGTCTCTCGCACTATAAGGACCTGTGTGTGTGTGTGTGTGTGTGTGGGAGAGAGTCTGGGGTTGTTTTTTCTGTGTGTGATTCTGAACGTCTCTTCAGACTGGACCGCTTTAACTATAACTGCTTATATTGTTTTAGATGAGAGTGTATCTGTGTTAACAGTGTATGGGGTTTAATGAGCTTTGCTCTGGGTTCAAACATGTTCCTGGATGTGAGCCAGACATCTGAACAAACTCACAGTGTAAGCATTTGTGGCCTGATGTACTGTATAAATGTTGCGTACGCACAAAAATGAAATTGAATTGTGCAAAAGCCGTACACAAATATGTGCACACTGTATAGGCATTATTGACTACATACAGTATGCACACTTTAAGGTATAGATGAGTTTTATACTGTACATGGGGCTACGTTGAGCTCAATAAAATAATAATGATAGCTAATATTATTATCTTTTTTTATAGTATATTTTTATTGTCGTATGAAAAATTATTTTCTCTATAGGTGTATATGTAAATATGTGAGTTTTTCTTCTCAGATTGCTAAAGCTGACATTCTGAATGAGTTAAAAATGATTGATAAAGCAGATACAATTTGATTTTCTTTGCTTATTTTAATTCTATTTAATTCTATAAAATGCAATACATTTTATTTGAGGCTTTTGCTAGGGTTAGTCTGCAGGCATTGAAAATTGAATTGGTGTTACAATATACAGGTATTTTCAATAATTGTGATATTAATAACTGTAATTATTGATATGATAATATTGTATATAATCTGGCACTGATTTCTGGTTGACACTCCATCAAAGCAAATTGTGCACCTGTTAAACATTTTGCCTTAGGGAGCACAATTGTTACAAAAAACCCAAAATAATTCAAATATAATATGAATTTATTTTATCTTTAAAAAAAATTATATGCAAAATAATGTGTTCCCAATCGTGTAGTGAAAATTCGATAGCCTTAAAATAATGATATAGTCTATATATAACACCAACAGGAGTCTATGAACTTACCGTGTTCATTCTGCATCCGTGCATGGATAGAATTTGGAAAAAAAGTTGTGGTCATGTTGTGCATGTGTCAGTGTGCATGTGTGTGTATGTATGCATGGCTGCAGTGTCAGGCTGATGTGCTGTCAGGGTTCGGGGTGCTCAATGAGTTTCCCGTTTGTCTCGCTCTGGGCACCATGTTCATCTCTAGACACCAGCTGAGTGCCCTGTCTCTCTCTCTCTATCTCTCTCTGTGTCTCTCTCTCTTCTCTGCTGTATCCCTGAGGCCTATAGATTGCATTGAGCATCCTGCATTCGGTAGCTTTAGGAAAGAGAGAGACATTGAGGCAGGAACGAACGGGACACGAAAGAGTGACAGGATGATGGAGGAAGAAAAGGAAGGTGTTCTGTTAACACACACAGCGAGAGAGCGAGTTGACTAGACATTGATGCTTTGTGACATCACGGCACTTTGTATGATATTTTAAATATGAGATTGAGACCCCGGTCAGGGGCGGGGCTTCGGCGCAAACATACACACATACAGGGAAAGAGAGATACTATCTCAGGGAAAGAGAGATACGGTCAAACGTGTCTTTCAATATTTAAATCATCTTCAAGATGTTCAGACGAACACAGCACTTAGAGTCTCAGCGTTTTTATTTCACAGAGAAATTAACCTGCAAATTGCTTTGGATTTATAAGGATTATCCAATTTCTTAAAATCTTTAAAAAGATTTTCAAAAATACACACTAAATAAATATGGCGTCTGGATTGAAACCTAAATCAAAATACGAGATGTATGGTAGAAATTGAGAGAAGAAAACTTGTTTAATGTGTACATTTAACAATTTTTTTTGGCCAAAAGGCAAACTACTATATAGGTTTTATTGTAATATAAAAAAATAAAAAAAAAGCTCTCAGTAAATAAAGTATACACTGACTACAGTTTAATCAGTTATTTATATTTTGTATATCTTTGTCAAAGCTGAGCTTCAGGTGACACTCCAAACAGAACATGCCAAAACATTGGAGTACATCTTTAATAATATGATTGAGAAAAAGTGTGAAGATGTCAACTTTTGGCCACTACTGCATGTTCCAGTGACAAACGGTGTTTTTGTGCGTTTGTGTGTACTGCGACACAAAGATGTGAGTTTGATAAACACGCTGAGGGGCGGAGTTTAAGCTGACTGACAGTCATTAAAAAATGTCATTAAGAGCAATTAGCAATTAACATGACAGAAGTTACTAATCCCTGAAACAGCTGCACTAATGAGCACATGACACACACACACTTGTATATATGGTTTACGAGGACCACACACACACCACACACACACACACACACACAGAGGAAGAGGTATCAGTTGATATCGATTGTGCTTTAATTTCTGCAGGCTGCCTTAGGCCCGTATCGCACGCCACGTTTACGGCTAAACACACAAACACATTTAGAGCCGAGTTTAGCAGAAACCCATCACACGCACATTTGTTTCTTTGTCTGAATGAGGACATTCCATAGACTTCTATTGTGTTTATACACAGATACTATGTACACGCAACATTTTGCGTTGTTACTTTTTTGTAGCGTTTTTGCAATTGAGGACAGATTGTCCTGCTCAGATTTGTCAGGCTTTGCTTACCTCTGGGTACAATTTGTCCCCAAAATATAGTTAAAGGCGTACACGCATGTGTGTCTGAACAGAATAATTGTATTATTCTAATCACCATTATTATTATTATTATTATCCTTAAAAACATGCAAAGCTCCAGATTAAACTCTGGGTCTGCTTACAGGGTTTCATTTATGATTTATGATGCTGTCTTAAAATACAGCTGCCTACTGTACTGTATGTAGACAGCAGACAGCACGGCAGCTTACTCGGTTTTGTAAGTCTCACTTTTGCTCTGTTTTCCTCTGTCAGGATGTTGTGAGCGAAACGGAGGGACGGGAGAGATCATTAGAGCCACGAAACTCAGGAGCAAAAGGACAGCGAAAGACATTTCTGAAGCGAGAGTGGGAAGGAGGTACGAACAGAACGGGCGAGAGAGAGGAAAGCGCCGGTCGATTTATCTCTTATTGACAGGAGCGGCTTCAAACGATGACCTTGTAAAAGAGAAAGATGAAAAAAAAATTTAAATTTTTTAAATAAAGATGAAAAGATTATGAAAGAAGAGAGTTGAGAAAGAGAGAGAGAGAGAGAGAGAGAGAGAGAGAGAGAGAGAGAGAGAGATACTCATTTACCGAAGCCAGCGTCAGACCCAAACTACTGCCATCTCATTAGCTGACCTGACGACTGCCTGATTAGAATACGTTTGATGAAAATTTCAAGGATCCACAGCACCCCCCCCCCAGCATTCAACGTTTTTGGTGTGATTTAATAAATATTGCACAACTTTTTTAGACAGAAAACGTGGGAGGTGATTAATTAAGATTAAAGCTGGCCCGAGTTGATTTACCGTCATAATTCGGCCTCGAATCAACAAATATATTTAAAACGCAGAGACAGAAATGAAGAGACACACGTAGACTTGTTGCGAACTCGGTGCACACGCTCGCACGTCAGGTGCAGTTTCCCTCAACATCAACTCCATGTGTAGCATTAAAAAATGAATAGAGCGTCTTATTTGAAGTCGTCCGATTTGTTTCCGATGTTTCATCGTTTATTGTTTCATACAGTCTGGCAAATGAGTTTTTGTATTTTGTGGGTGCTGATATGTGTGTGGAAAAGTGACCCTCATCTCTCAACCCCAAAAAACGTTGCTCTCCTCTTGACCGAATATTCTCCTTCAGTTTGAAGGCCTCTGATGTTTTGTACCCATAGAATTAAAGGAGTAGGACGCTTTCAAAATAAATTTTCATGATCATTTACTCACCCCCATGTCATCCAGGATGTTTGTGTATTTGTTTCTTTAGTGGAAAAGAAATGAAGGTTTTTGATGAAAACATTCCAGGATTTTTCTCCATATAGTGGACTTCAATGGACTCCAAACGGTTGAAGGTCAAAATTGCTCTGTTCTGCGATGCGCGTTCATGACTTCTCAAAAGACGTAATGACGTTGAAAAGGTCACGCTTGACGTACCGTCAGTGTTTACAAGTTGAACGTGCAAGGTTTCAACGTAATTACGTGAAGTCATGAACGCGCATCGCAGAATAGAGCAATTTGTGTTTATAGAGCATATACATTTAAAAAAAAAAATAATGGCCGATCGTTTCACTAGATAAGAGCTTTATTCATCGTCTGGTATTGTTAAAAGGCCTTGAAGCTGCACTGAAACTGACATTTTGACCTTCAATCGTTTGGAGTCCATTGAAGTCCACTATATGGAGAAAAATCCTGGAATGTCTTCATAAAAACCTTCATTTATTTTCGAGTAAAGAAAAAAAAAACATAAACATCTTGGATGACATGGGGGTGAGTAAATGATCATGAAAATGTTTTTTTGTGATCAAAAGTGAACTACTCCTTTAACTAAAGCTTCGGATACGTCCAAATCAATTAAGCTGAAAACTTTTTCATTGCCTACTGTATTGTGGCTTTAGTACAGACAACTTTTCAAATTTCAGCATGCAGTTTATGGTTTTCAACTGAAACTATAGCACGCAGACTTGACATTGTGCTTCAGGCAAGTGTAACAGCTTTCTGTGAATATTTATCATGTCTCCTGTATTCTTGTCATACAGAGTTTAAAATTCTTCCCTTCCGTTTTCTATACCATTTATCCCATGTAGAGTCACAGGAGTGTTAGTGTCGACCCCTGCATATCCCAAGTTGAAAGCAGGAAAACAGACCGGACAGGTCTATCATATACAGACTTACACAAATAGAGACAGACATACACATTCACGCTTTCACATACAGGCAATTTACAGTTTCTAATTCAGAGTTACAGCACAGGTGAAACATGTACACTTTTCTCTACATAGAAAGGCCAGAGAATAGGGGGGAAATGGAAAGACATCAATGAGATTAAATGAAGTTAAGTCTCTAGAGTCAAATATCTCACAAATGTCTCCATCAAAGGGTTCAGAAGAGATGTCAACAATGTCTCAAACTGAGCTCAGATTTGCCAAGTCTACAATCAAAAGTCAATATTATTGAAGATCTTAATATGAACTCAAACTTTTTTCATCACATTTAGCCAAATCCAAATAGTTTTTCCTCTATCTGCATTCATTTTTCACTCTTTATTTCACAAAAATATAAACTATGTTAAAGTGAAAGTTCACCCAAAAATGATCTCATAATTTACTCACCCTCGTGTCATGTCATACCTGTATAAATTACTTTGATCTGATGAACACAGAAAGATATTTGGAAGAATGTTATTTATCGTTCCGGGACATCGTTGACTACCATAGTAGGAAAAATGTAATGGTAGTCATAGGTGCCCGAGAACTGTTTTCTAAATTCTTCAAAATATAAAATTGTGTGTATAAAAATACATTATTTTTATTCTTACTGAATGTCTCAGTGATGGATGATGTCTCAGAACTGAAAACTGCTGACATTCTTCCAAATATCTTTCTCTGTGTTCATCGGAACAAAGGCATTTATATGGGTTTGGAACAACCTGAGAGCGAGTAATTTTTTTAAATCTTTTAAAATAATTGAAGGGATTTTTTTTGTGAGTGCGATGTAGAAATGGATTAAAAATACAACAGTTAATTTCGCAAAAATGTACATATATTATTAAAGTTTATTTCATGAAAAGAAATAGGTATTTAACTAAAAAATTATATTGAAATATTTGATATATTTTTTACTCACATTTACTCAATTTCAACAGTATATTTCATTGATTTCACAGTGTTAAAATGTACTCCTTTTTTTGTGTGTAAATTGTTTCAACTAAAAACTCCATCTCCTGACATATGAAAGAGCAACCTCTGAACTACATGTTCCTCTGGTGATTTACTTTGAGTCACATTACAAGTTGACCTCAGGGGAAATAATTCTGATTTAACCCCTTTAATACATAGTTAATCGGTTTCTTGCTGTTTGTATTTTCCCCTCAGGTAATCTACACTTCGGTTGGCCTGTTTTTCTCTTTTTCCCAACCAGCCTGACATCTGGACATGGTAACATTGGCTCATCCCCAGTAGGGTGAGTGGGCCGGGCCATGTGTCACTGTGTCAATTCTATGAAATAATAATCAAAATATTATTTTCGTTAGCCGTTCAGCATTGACACGCTTCACCCTAAACTATAGTCTTTATCAAAAATGCTGACATTTTTCACATCTGCATCCATCCTTCTGTTTAGTTCACACGGGTGGTTTTCAGTTTTCCAGAGCGCTCATTCTCCGGACCGATTCATTTGTGCAGAGTCAATTCCCTGTGGATGATCTAGGAGGAGCTGTTTGTTGGGCTGGAGGAACTGCCCTGTGGCAGCTCTTTGAGAGGTTAAGCTGAAGATTGTCATTGCCCAAGGTAAACTGGCTTACAGTGGTAACAGGGTGGAAACTATAAAGAAGAGTTCAGGTCAGTTATAAATTATAACAGCTCCGTGCGGCCGCATAAAAAAACAATTAATAATAGAAAATATTCCTCTAATTGTGAGCTTTAATTAATGAGCTTTAACCTTTGGAGAGAGAGGGAAATTATTCATATATCCGGATGAATATATGAATATGTAAATACCCTCTGCACCCCGGAGGAGCGCACACAATGACATTCCAATGTCTATATTTTCATATTTTCATTTGTTTTATGCATCCCCCCCATAGACACGCATATAAAACAGCCACAGGTGGTGACAGCTATGCGCAACTTCCCTGCCAACCAAAAGATTTTTTGGCCTTTGTTTTCTCCACATCTATAAGTCATAATTAAATTTGTATAAATAAAGCTTTGCATATGAAATAGTTTCCGGAGATGAGGTCGAAATTAAAACACGACCTCTTTCTGGCCCGAGAGGTCATAAACAGTATGCCGTGAATAAAAGTACTATATCTGTTTGACCGAAATACATCCAGCGGCTCACGTTTACATACACTGACACACACGTTCACGGCTCCTTCCTGATTTATTTGCACTAAGAAAATCCCTCTCTCTCTCTCTCTCTCTCTCTCTCTCTGCGCTCCGGCTTCAGTGTTAAATACTCGGCCTTGAGAAATCTGACCATCAGCCCTCCGAGCAACGGCAGCCGAAACTAAATGAGTACGCCATTAGCATTTTTTATTTCTTTAGGTGAGGAATTACATTTGAATATTAATTTGACCGCATGTTTAACGGCAGGGTTTACCGGATCTCCATAAATTAGCTTTAATATGTGGATTAGCCCCATAGCATCATACGGCAGTGCAGAAGAGACAAGATGAGCCTCTGAAGAACGTGTGCGTTTCTGTATCTCAAAGCACCACAAACTGGGAGTCAGGATCATCACCCATCATGCCCATCATGCCCTGCTCCCTGAAGCCGTGTATGATCACAATATAACACGAGCCTGCGCTGAGGTTCTGTCAAACAAACCACTGGCACAACTCAACTCGCAATCCCAACTGCTCGAGTTCATATACATGGCCATGTTTGTGGTAAGAGCATGAGGTACAAAGTAAAATGATAAAGATATTTAGTTGGAACATCTGAGAAAAACCTCTCCTGAGCTTTTAAAGAGCAAATTCTGATCAATAAAGAAAAACTGTACATTGAATTTAGTTTGGTTTGGTTTTGTGTCCATTCAATGGAAGTGAATGGGGTCCAGTGCTGTTCGGTTACCAACTTTCTTCAAAATATATCAACTAAATTCAATGTACAGTTTTTCTTTATTGGTCAGAGTTTGCTCTTTAATAGCTCAGGAGAGGTTTTTCTCTGATGTTCCAACTTAATATCTAGAAATAGAAAAAAATATATAGATGTGAGGCAATTGTTGAAATGCATTGAATGTGGAGCATTAAAAATGTGTTGTATATATTTGATGAGAAATGGGTAAATGTTTATATTTACAAATATTATATATTTAATAATGTTGCTTTTTATTGTTAACTTGACCAATCTGAGTTTAGTTTGTGACATTGCTGAGACTTTTTTCTCTGAGAAATATTACAGATGCAGGAGAATAATTTGGTTATAGGGTCACTTATGTTATAAGAATACAAACACACGAAAGTTTTAACTTGCAATCCAAATGTATTTTTTACCAAAGGTTTTTACTTAACTAATATCACAGATGTCAACATTTGGTGGTTCAAATACCAATTTCAGGTCTCTCTTCAAGTTTTCAAAACATTTGTTTTGTTTTTAGTGCACGATTTTTCATAGTCTGAGTGCCATTATCAGGATTGTCACATCTACATTCCTCATAAATGGGCACATGAAAATGTAAATAAAATAACTACTAACTAACTAATAACTTAGTTAAAATAACTAAATCCGACTGTTTGATATTATTGCTTCATGGTTTGTGCATTTTAATTCAAAGAAAGTTTTTCGTCTCCCCAAAACCGTGTACTTTTTTGTCACGTCCATAACGCATGTTTATTTCCCTTTTTAAATAGAAAACTTGTGCATAGACTGATATTATTCTTATGTTTAGACTCAATCAACAAGGGTTTACTAAAATATAGACACATGGTTCAGTATATTGGTAACAAATACATTCTCAACAAGTTGATATGTCACATCCATAACGTTGGAATGGCTCCTTGCCATTAAACCACCTGCCTCATTAATGATGTAAATTACAGCTATTTCCACTTAAACTTGCTGTTTCAATGAAAAATCTCGCAACAAGGAAACTACTTAAAGCCATGCCTTTAACTATCAGTTCTTTACATAATCATGTAACCGATCTGCATGCTTGAAGCTGCAACCTGAGGGAAACGCTGTGGTCAAGGGAGGAGACAACAAGAGGTTATAGCTTAAAAGGAAAGTATAATTGGTTATAAAGAAAACACAGCCAATAAAAGAGAGAGAGATGAAGCGGGGCAGACGGCAGTAGAGGGAGAGCTGAACTGAGAGATAGGAGATATGTCTGGATGGGTGTGTTAGAACCAAAGCCTGGGGCCATTCTGAGAGCGAGAACCATAACCCGCCTAAGGGAAGAGGGACCAGCCTCTGCCAACCCAGGTGAGAGCATGCAGTTTTAATACGCCTGTTGTAAACATCATTATACACCCTTGGCACAGGCTTCAAAAGTATTTACAAGGCATTAAATATTGCACTGTTTCATGCGGTCTTATAAACAACGTATATACATAGCACATGTATACACTGTGAAATACCCACAATGCAAAGAAGTTGACTTGACTTCCCGTGTGACGAATACACTCGAGCTAACATATCTTGTCTGGTCACCTATACAGAAATCCCACGTATAACTTTGTTTTAATTATTTTATTTGAATATATCACATTTGTATTTATTATTTTACTGTTTATTGTCGCATGAAGCATTTATCATCGTTTCATTTTACTGCAACTCAAATCACATGACATTTCCCACTCAAATACAATAAAATATATGCGTGACACGCAATACCATTTAGGTCTTACGATTCTTTAGGAGAAATAAAGAGACACACGAGGCCATTGTTGACAAACAGTAAGAGCACAAAGCTGCACGATACATTCGGACAGCTCGGATAATTTGAGAATAATCTATAAAGGAAAAGTACATGTTAGCTCTCTATATAACTGAGACGTTCAAAATATGATTTGTGTCATGTTTCAATTTAGAAACTGGATAAATGCACAAATGTTTGCCACAGACTGAACTCTGGGGTTTGGGTTTCTTTAGCGGTTGGACTGGTAAACCCTTGAGGTGAGCAGATTATAACCTTGACACGCATGAGGAACATCTATTGGACTGTGAGCTTTAGCAGTGTGTCGTCGAGTTTCAACGGGAACTTACTGCTTGCATTTTTCTCAGAAAATATAAAAATGTGTGTTTGGTGCCATAAAAAGTTGAATTAGTAGACATTCGGATGCAGAAATTTGTGAGTCAAGGTCTTAACCTTCCCTCGGCAGACGTCATTATCATAATGAGCACACGCATAATTGACAGTTTCTTTAACCTTTATTAACGCAACAACAAATAATATTATGAATAATAAATGTTCCTAGGTGGTTTGAACTTCATTTCTCGACATACGGTTCCGCGGCTTGGCTTTTCCTTTTTCGTCTAACTTTTTAGTTATGTTTTTCAGGAAATGTTTGCCACGTTTTTGGGACAGTCCAAAACACCCCCACTCCAAACACACCTTTATATGCACCGTTCCCAGCAGCATGTAAGATTTATTCTCGCATGTATCTTTAATTCTTCCATCAGAGGCGAGTGCTGTTTGAGTTGAGAGCTCAAAGCAGATGTGTCAAACCAAAGTAACAACCTTAAAAAACGATTTCTCATCAAATTAGGCTGCCGTCCTCTGTCCCACGGTACCTCAATAAAAAGCGACCATCAATTATGGATATGACTGCTCTCTTGACTGGTGTGTGTGTTCTCTAGAAGCATTTAGACTCTCTCTCTCGCTCATATTAGCTGCAGCTCCTCCCAGGTGTGCTGTTGAACATTTAATGACGTCCTGAGGGCAAAACACTTAAGGGTTAACCAGCCCGCAACAGCCCAGAAACGCACAGACACACTCCCGTAGACACAAATTGACCCCTCTAGCTTGCTTGGGTCAGTTTTCTGCTGGATTGGATGTGGGTAGGAAACGCTGTTAGTTTCACGCTTCAGATTAACACATTTGGCTCAGCCACAACATACAATGTTTGGTTCTAGTGCTTAAAGACCTGGTTGTTCTTGCAAGACTTCATTACTTGCAGTAAATGGTCAGCTGATGTTAAACAACACAGTAACTGTCCTAAAAAAAGAAAACAGGGTCATCTATGCAGCACAGATTCATGGCATCCCTACAGTAAGAGCCTGGCCCCACCAGATGGCGCTGCGCACGCATTACATTATAAATGTATTTTTTAAGTAATCATTTTTACAAAGTACCTTTAGCATCTCTTAGACGTCGAAAAAAACTTCTCAAGTAGCGAAATTATTTTTCAAAGCGAAGATATATTGCTGCAACTCTCCGTGGAAATCAAGCGAGAAATAAACATCTGCGCATGCGCAGCGCACTCGCAACGACGGCGCGCGACACCTGCATGCAGCCAAACCAAACTGTAGGTTTTCAGAATGAATAAAACGATGTTTCAAAAACACAGAAAGCTATTTAAATATTTATGTATGTTATTAGTATGAGTAAACTTTAAAAGTAACCAGGATATACAAATTCCTCTCATCTCCTTGGTCCAAATCAAACTAATTATTGACAGAAAAGTAGCTGCCAAGCGTGTCAGCGTTTGCGATCGACTGCGTCATTTCCGGTCCAGTGAACGACACGTGTGAGTCTGATAAATCTGATACTGCTGAAAGTGTCCTCTGTGGAGTACAGTGAGGTTCATTATTTTCCTGATGTCACATTTCACGTCTCTTGGTTGTGTTGTTTGGGTTTGTTTTACTTTAGTTATTTGATTTGACATTTTTCCTTTTGTAGTATTGTTTCGGTCTCTTACTCCAAGTCCTGAAGGAGGTAACCAATGAGGTAACCAATGAGGTAACCGAGAAAACAAAGTTTCCAAAAACGTATACCGGTAACCGGCAGCAACGATATAAAGGTACAGCTTGTCTGGCTGGTGTTTATTCGGCATTAGTCGGTAAGATTAGACAAGTCTGTTTGTTTTGGAGCCTCATTTTAAAGGTTTTCATAAACATATGCATCTGAGGTCCCACGAGGGCAGGGACGTCCAGGAAAGACCAGCACACCCTGCTTGGCATCGCTGCCCCCCATCCATCCTTCCGCCTGAGTTTCCATAGCAGCGTGCATCGGCCAATCAGATGGCGGGGCCGTAGCGCGGACTGGCAGATTTGAGCGCCTGACGCTGACACGGACCGTCACCGTGGAAACCCCCCCCAGGCACTGTAGCAGTTGGGGGGGAAAGTGTGTGTGTTGTCTGGGTGAGCTGGATGCTAAATGGCCTGCCGTCTGTCAGAGGTTACCCATCAGCCTTTGCACGAGTCCAGTGTTTTAAGTGTAGCGCGGTGAGTGCTTGAGAGGCGGCGAACATATTGAACTGTTTGCACGCGTGTGTGCACATATTTTGATTGGTTGTTTTTGTGTGTGAATGTAAACGTTTATATACGATTTGCTTTCTTGACACTCAAGGGCTGATCTCTATACAACAACCGTTCATCTCCATACATTCATTCTTGTGCATCTCCATAGATGTCAGATCTCCTGCAGTAATTCAACTCGACTGCTTTGAAATACACTATGGTGACCACTGTAATATCTGTGCATCCTTTTTCAGAACGTGAGAAACAACCAATTAATATTTGCTTTTATGTGTGTGTGTGTATTAAGAAAATAATTCATGTGGATGCGCTGGAATGTGTGTGTGTGTTTGGCTGTTGGCAGCTCATTACAGCTCAGCAGGTAATTGGCCAGACAGGTTGCCCCAAGGAACCCTGGGAAAAGAGCTGGGGGGCAGGAAATGAACAGTGACCGCTGCAGAGCACCCAAACGCTGTGTGTGTGTCATGGTGTTTATCTTACAGTTAGCCTCTTTACAACCCCTACCCATGTGTGGCCTATTTACCTTTTGTACATTCGAGCAGGCCGCAATTATGACGCCATGTGAAAGTTTCATGTTTTTTTGCGTAAAGATACTACAAGGGCATTTGAGGTGTAGCTGTGATATCAGCAGGCTTTGTTCGCATGTTGAATGGATGTCGATCTGAGAGTTCACTTTCATCAGAGTTTAATGACACTGTGAGTTTAATTTGTCCTTTTTCGCTCTGAAAGCCATTTAAAGTGCCTTGAAGTGCCCTTAGGCGTGCGGTGTGAAGGTCAGGGGGATGAACGGTTACATATTTACAATAATATGTGGATGCGTTGAAAAATATCTCAAAGCGTGTTTTAGTTTGTTAGGGGTCGTTATTAAAGAGCGCCGAGTTAGCGAAATATTTGAAAGTTTATTTATGTGTGGTGGTGCAGGAGCGATGGAGGTGTGAAGGAATGAGATGATCACACCGCTTGAGAGACCGCCAGGGTGACGGCTTCACATTTAATGAAGTTGAACGGCTCTCGCCCCGGGTCATTTGACTGGGTCATTGTGCTCGTATGTTAATGTGGTTAATTAATGGGAGTGTGAGACGGGCTGCTCTCGTTTCTGTGTGTGTGTTATATGTCCTGGGGCGATGAGGTCGAGCTGTAGTTTTGGGAATGACTGGCGGTGAGTAGTTAAACTCAGTCTTGGGTTAAATTAATGTTGTGCGTGCATGTCCTCATCAGCTGCTAATGAGAGCTCCAGTTCGTATACTTTGTGTTGTTGAAGGTGAAGTTTTATTAACATTCACTTATATTGTTTTGATCAAAAGTTGAATTGCACAACTTATTTAACATGACATACTGTACAATGAACAATTATATTGCTATTAATTACTAACATGAACAAATATCAATAAATGCTAAAAATATGCTGTTTATTGTTAGTTCTTGTCAGCTGACACATTAACTTATTTGAACAAAAACAGCCTCATATATTTATATATTTGATATTTACTAGGAGGCTTGGTTGAATACAATTTGTAACTAAGCTTGGTCAAGAAATGTAATTGTTTTTTTTTTATTATTGCATTAAATAGACATCATTTGGTGACACAGTATGTCGAATGTTCATGTAAAACAAGCATCACGTTTAATCGTCTCACACCATGTGTGTTGTGTTCAAAACTGTGCTGCTTCATTTTGTTTCTTTCCAGCAAGCTATTTTCTAAAAAAATGTATTATTGTATAATATTTTTGCGTGTTTTTTTTTTAATCATCCTATATTTTTACCTGTATTATATGAATGAATGTTATAATTCTATTATCTAAAGTCAGCCTGACGTTTCAAAGCAATGTTCAAAAGCAGTTAAATCTGATCCGTGCTTTTATTGACTTTAAATAATATTTTACAGTAAAAAACACACACGTATACATAACTTATCTTGCTTATCCATCACAGTCCTTCACAACTCAAACACGCGGCCCACCTCGGGTCTGCTAATATAGCTAAGTGTGGTACAAAAATCCACTTTCCATGTGTCCGCCTCGATGCTTCGGGCAGAATTCATGTGTTTGTGTGCGCGTGTGTGTGTGGCAGACAGATGTAGAGTGACAGGTTGGGTAGATTGGCCCATGAGCAGTAGTCGCCTATGGCACTGACATGACACACACACACACGCTTTCACACACATACGACAAGCTCACCCTCACTGCGGGCGATTCAGTGTGTCGAGTGGGAGGATTTGCCACCACACCACAAAAAACATGTAACGAAGCCTGACAGCGATGGGAAGAGGGAGGGGCCTTACGTGCTCCGCCTACTGGCCCCTGTCGGATAGGGAGGGGCCTATGATAGACCCGCCCACTCAGGAGATTAATTTGTCTTGTTCCCAGGCCTCGAGACTTATTTATACGATGTGTAATAACAGTTTTTAATATTGTTTACCGAGACGCGCATGACTTTTATACCTAGTGAAAATCTAACCCTTAATAGTGAACCTTCGTGCGTTAGTAACGATACGTTTGAATTGAAGGAGAATGATGTAAAGAACGATGATGTAAAAAAGGAGGGAGAGATGCAGAGGTTGGATGTAACGCCTGAAACTGGTCCCCGTGTTTGAGGCGTCGTGTAAAACCCCTGTCACATCCAGCATCAGTGGGAAACACACTGTAAACACACATCCACAATCCGCTGATCAGAGCACAGACGAGGCCAATTTGCACTTCTAAGCATCTGCCTTAAACCAGCGAGTGTGTGTGTGTGCATTTTAAAACAGTGATTCATGAAGCTGAAAATGTACCTGTTAACCTGTTTGACACTTCAAAGCGCTTCTGTAATAGCTAAACATTTACCTGCTGAATCCGAGTGAACAGATGTCGTAGGGTCTGAATTCAGATATCAGCCGCTTGTTTAGAGGCGGTGCGGTGGAACATTTATTGTAGCACGGAGTCAAGGATTTCACAGGCTTCTTTTCAAACTCTATATAGGCAGCTGACTACAAAGACAGCAAATCTAGGGTTTTATTTGTTATAAAGGAAATGTGAATAAGATTTAAGTCTCTTTTTTTACTTTGACTCGATGTTTCTGCAAAAATTGCTTGGGAGCTGCGGACAAAATGAAGAGACCATTTCAAAAATGTTTTGAGCTTTTTTTAAATGTACTTGGGTACATACGTGTGTTTGGGTAAAATTAGTGTTTTTGTTTCATTCTGCGAACTACTAACAAGATTTCTCCCAATTTTTTAAATCTTTTTTTACTTCAAATACTGCAAAGAAAATAAATTCCTTATTCACTTTTAAGCAATACAACAGTAATATTTCTACTTGGAAAAGTTCAAAAATTATTTTATATCCGAAATCCTTGATTTTTATCACGTTTGTTGACGTGTCTTGTCATGCTGTCAGTCTTTCACATTGCTGTTGGATGACTTTGTCACTCCTGAGGTTTGATTTTGTTGAAATTCAACCGACACTGGACTGGAATGACCACAATGCGTCTAGAAATGCTGAAAATTTGCCATGGTCTTTATTCATTTATTTCTGCGGCTGTAGATACAAAATGAATGTGGATTGCTAAAATAGTTTTTTATCATTTTCTTTCAAAAGCAGATTGTGTTCAGATTTGAAGTAATCTAGATTTCGATTTCAATATCTTGGCAAATCCAGCCTGATCTCACAGGATTTTGTAATTATTTTATAAAAGAAAAATTTATTAACGATTATTAAAAAAGAAAAACATACAAAATCCCCACCCCTAAACCTCCAAAACACACTAATCAGATTACACAAATTCACCTGGTAAAATAGTTACAAACTAAGATTGTTGGGTTCAGTGTGTGAAATTGATATCTCTTCTGAAAGTAGAGACACACAGTAGGTCAGATCCACAGAAATCACCTGAGACACAATAGACTTTTATATTCTATACGTATATTCCATTTAATCTCTTTGGTGTCTAAGAGAAACGATTGAGATATTAAAGAGATCTCATCTGTGATTTTTCTTTCCTAGGGGTCTGTTCGACTGTGGTTCTCTGCCGTGGGCCGACACACCTGTGCGTTTCTTTGTTTCTCTCGCGAATCACCCGAAGCAAAGCGGACAGATTGATGGCAAACGCAGCGCGGAAGACTTCCGAGGTATTTACACCTGCACTTAACACACAGATGCTGGGCTAATTGACACAGACAGTGAGAAAATAAGAACATCTCTCTCGCGCGCTTTCTCTCCCTCTTTTCTTCGGACAGATAAAAAGGCATCTTTCAATCATGTGTGGTTAGCGTTTTCTTCGTAGCCTGAAGTGAAACAGGAAGTTCTTAACTGTTCAGTGGCTTTCGCTTCAGGCAAGGTTCTACCCTGCTCTCGCTGGCTCTCACTTTCTTCCCCCAACCCTCTATAACACACACACATTTGTGTTCGTAGGGCATTCGTCTTCATAACCATCTATGCTTAATACAGCGTGTGGAGGAACGTCAGTGTCCTCGCAGAACTGAGCTTCCAAATCTGCCGGCATTGTCAGCGCTGTTGACTCTTTAGTTAAAAACACAGCAATGATTTTATAGGACATACTAGTTGACATTTTATTGCATTTCTTTGAAATACAATGGTCTGAAGATCATTTCTAGCGGATATGTGATGTCACTCTTGAAGGGATCGTGCACGTTAACATAGAAATTCTGTCATCCTAAACACTTTCTGTGCGAAGGCAATGGGGTTCAACGTTGTTTGGTTACCTAATTCTACATTTTTGCAGAATACAGAAAGTGTATAAATAATGGAAATAATAAGGAAATAATGATAGAATTATTATTTTTTTAAAGTGAACTATACCTTTAAATTCACAGTTGGAGACATTTCTGGATCATCATCCTTGTTGGTCATTAAACAACCTTTACTAGCAATGAACATGATTACATTTTTTTTTTTAGGAGTTTTAGGGATGGTTCAGGTGGGAATGTGTCAACAACAATCTTTTTAATGGTTTATATTTTTTTATATAAAGGGTATTTAATGGATAATGTAGTACGATGTGGTAGTGTGGTTGAGACTTGCTTTTCTTTGACAGAATTATAGTTATTTTAGTGACTAGAGAGACTGTTTGACAACCAGTAAAGAAATTTGAGATTATGGCAACTTTGTTAAACAATGTATAAAATCAGACGGATTTTGTGTTTTAGTAGATTTAGTAATCTTAATAGATTTGGTCATAGTAACTCTTGTTTTGTTGGATTATAACCCCCCTGGATTAAATTTGTTGGGATAACTGTGTTATTCATGTTGGCTGAACCTGTAATGAAATGTAGGAAATCTGTTTAGCTAAACTTAAAACTATAAATCAAGGGAACTGAGATCTCATTCACAAATTGAGTTCCCAGCATGCACCACTGCATGAATCATTTATGTGAATTACATGGATAATCCATTTATAATCTATTAGGGATAATGTTGTTGTGTTTGTTGGCACATTCTCTTTTGTATCAGTATTTTCTTGCTTTGTATTTTATTTATTGTTTGTTGATGACCATTAACTTTTTGGAACAGAAGTCAGAAGAAATGCTTCTTATCAAAACCTGTTAAATATGAGTTTATTCAACAAGTGATCAGCAGGTATAAATATAGATATACGTAAGCTGCATAAATAAGCTTTCTATTGATATATGGTTTGTTTAGTCTTCATACTGGAGGTCTGGAAGCTTTCGCCGCTTTCTTTGGCCAAGGAAGAGGCCATTTGACTGACAGGTAAAGCAACCAATCATGTTTCATTTTGTACCGCGTCATGTTTAGAGTCGTGGAAATGTCCCGGCAGTAACGGACCGGTATACAGTCACGAACGTGTCAAAGGAAGCAGCAACAACAATGATTATAAGTTTATGCTGTGAACCTCGCATACTTTATGAATTAAGCGTTAAGTCGATCGTGATGAATTCTCATAGCAACCGTTGTAAACATGACAGCTTACTTGGATCAGACGGCTTCGTGTTGTTTCCAGGGGCACCGTTAAAGAACGCGACATGCACGTCCCCTGAAATTCAACCAATCAGATGACGACTTCGAACGTGCTGAAGTGTTTCCAGAACAGTGTGCCTTATGCATCAGACGTTACGCCAACGGTCCGTGGGTGTTACGTCTGAGGCTGAGACTATGGTTTGTTAGGATAAAACAATATTTGGCCGAGATACAATTATTTAAGCTCTGGAATCTGATGGTGCAAAAAATCGAAGTATTGAGAAAACGGCCTTTAAAGTTATTCAGAGAATTTCTTTGCTAAGAAGAATCAGGTTTGTTTTATCGCTCTCTGTTGGCTTACCAGTGTAATGACGTTGTGGAGAGTAGATGAACCCGAAAGCTACTGGCTTTCCCAGGGGATTGCACATAGCTATGTAAAATGTATAGGATAATGCAATGTGAGTCGCTTTGGATAAAAGCGTCTGCCAAATGTAAATGTAATGTACAATTCTACGTTTACATAGATACCAAACGTCAGCAGGTAATTCCCAAAGAGAGGGAAGCAGCGAGCGAAGTTTGTAGGCGTGTTTCTGGGGATTTTTGCTGCATCCACAAATAAAGTTTTGATATATTTACAGTAGGAAATTTACAAAATATCTTAATGGAACACGATCTTTCCTTAATATCCTAATGTTTTTTGGCATGAAAGAAAAATCGATAATTTTGACCCATACTACTGCCACAAATATACCCGTGCTACTTATGGTCACATGCACAGACAGACGGATACATATATTGATAGATGAAGAAGATAGAAGTCCTGATAATTATGAGAGAAACAATAGAAGACAGATTGAAGAAGGGAGTGGAGACCACGGGATGGAGAAGACCCTGTGTGTGTGTGTGTGTGTGTGCATTCATGCAGTGGGCTGCATTGAGATTCCTGCCCTGTATCTGTTGGCAGTGGGGTGTGAGCTGAGCTCTGCTGCATAATTGTGAAACCGCAGGGACTGCAGCTCTGACCAGCCTGTCAAAACATCATGACAATCGTTCCTCACCACAGCGCAGACAGACAGAAGAGAGAGAGAGAGACGGGCAGAGAGTGTCAGCGTTTTGACTGATATAGCAGCTGAGAAGTTATAATTACGATCACTATGTGACATTTGTAATTTAAGCGAGAGCACACACACACAGACAACGGTGTGTGTGGACTGTGGTTCGAGAGCTCGGCTGCTCCGGTCTGAACGGAAGTGCTTTAGCCGCTAGGCTGGGTAGCGATTCCACACCGCTGCGTTTTGAGGCTAATTAGTTTAGATATTAACGGGACAAAACCCCAAGCAGCTTCTAAATGTCACCCAGTCTCCCCACAGACAAGCGCACACACGACGGTTCACGCTCTTTGCCCCTCCACCCCACCCCAGAAAAGCGCCGCGGGGTAGAACCAAGAAAAAGCCAAGAAGCGTCGACGCCGGGTCACAGCGACGTGCGGAATAGCAAACCCGTAGACTCGGCATACTGGGAGGATTGGTGTGAGCTGAAAGAACTTTCAAGAGTCTGACGCTGGGGCTTTAAAGGTGAATTTTTGCCAGAAATCAAATTGGCTTTTTTAATTGATGTCTACCAAGATTTGCATCAGTGTCTACCACAGAATCTGAGTAGCGTCTAGTCTCGCTGGTCGTCCCACCCTGTTGCATTCTTCCCAAAACATCTTTAGCTGAACATCACAAAGTGACGGCTGAAGAAAATAATTATCGTAGTTTAACATTAAACAAAAGCCCTGAGACCACAGTGAATAGCTGGAAATAACATTTTAGGATTTTATGAATAATGAATGAATAAGAGATATGGAAGGTCAGTTATCGAGAGTAAAAGTCTGATCATGTCCTCCGAGTCTGTTTATAATTCTGATCTTTAAATCAGACTAACTGAGTTTGAATCCATACCAGCTTGGGTGTATTTTTGTATGCTTTTATTACAGTTTTTTGTTTTGTAAATTAGTGCATGTGCATTTTCACTGGTGGTCTCAGACTTTTAAACACAGCGTCTTTTATTGCTCGGTGCTCTGACTGTTTTTCTTGGACCAAAAAATAATTCCCCCTTAAAAATGCCATTTTTTTATTAATTTAAAAAATATATATATATATATATATGTGGCCTGAAAATAAAGTGGAAAACAATCCTTAAACTTTTCAGAATGACTTGGACCGGTTAAGAGTTACATTTCATGATAGTTTCATTTTTATATTTTTTCTTTTCATATTCATTTTAGTACTTTTTTTGTGCAATTTTTATTATGGGCTTTTGTCATTTTGTTATATACTTCTTTATTTTTTATTTATGTTCAGTTAAAGGGACGGTTCACCCAAAATTATTCTGTCATCATTTACCTCAGGTTGTTCCAAACCGGTGCAAATTTCTTTGTTCTGCTAAACGTCAAAGGAAGATATTTGGAAGAATGTCAGGAACAAAACAAATCTCACCCCCACTATGTACTATGGCAGTCAATGGGGGATGAGATCTGTTTGGTTACTGACATTCTTCCAAATATCTTCCTTTGAGTAAATGATGACAGAATTTTCATTTTTGTGAGATCCCTTAAATGGTTTTGTGCCTTATCTTAAATATATTTCAGTTGACTGCTGATACAACACTTCCAATGTTCATTTAATCTATGTTTTAATATATATATATATATATTTTTTTTGCATTTGGCAGACGCTTTTATCCAAAGAGACTTGCATTGCATTGCATTATACATTTGTTTCTGACTATGTGCAATCCCCTGGGATCGAACCCATGACCTTGGCATTGCTAGTGCCATGCTTTAACCACTAAGCCACAGGAAAGCTAATATTTGTTTTGATTTCAGTTAACAGAAATGTTTAAGTAAACTAAAACAACCTTGGTTAGGTCAGCCTGACGCTAAACGAAACTAGATCACCGTTTTGCTCCAATTATAATACTAGAAGTACGAAATGCGGCCCACATAGTGTTTTTGGACACTGCTTGTGTAACGAATCATAAGCAAGATTTGCTCATAAACCAAGAAGTTAAATTATATCAGTCATTTTATATTATTATAGTCATTTCTAAATGACGGACATGACACCTGTTTCGCAGAATGACCCACCAGCCGGATGTTGATGGTCTTGGCCAAGGTGAGAAAGAAGGTGACTGGTGAAGTCTGTGAGACGCAGTTGGCATGTGAATGCAGTGGTATATTGTACGTTGAAAAAGAGACTTTCTCTGTGTGTGCGTGCATATGTTATTATGATATAAAGCATGTGTGTGTGTTTGACACAGAGGTCACCTTCATCTTATCTGGGAAAATCATCTTCACAGGGAACCTCAGCAGCAAGGGATTGTGGGTGTTGTGACCATCCGGAATACAGAATATATAGAGAAAGACTTAATGGGCTGATTTCTCTTAAAGGGAATACAATGTGGTAGGATTTTGGTGCTATTAAATTATGTTTGGGTAGCCTGTCATCAAATGCTTGTTCGGTTATGGAAGGGTTTCAGAAAATGTTTGTTTTATATAGATATTTCAGTAAATTCAGAAATGTTCTTGTTTGCAGATCTGAGCACAGTTTGATACATGTCTTAAAAATTGCTGAGAAGTGACATTACAGGTTGTGCGACTTTTTCTCAGTAGATAAATCTGAGCATTTATTTACCATTGGCACTCCATTAAACTTTATTGCTTTGTAGGAGAAACAACAGTTGAGACATTTCCGTTTTTTTCTGGCACACTCACGGGGTGATTTGCTTTAGAGTTCTGCTTCTCTTTCAGTGTGTGTTTGTGCTGTTTTGTTTATCAGCGCGTCTTATAAGCTCTGAATATAACCGCAGATCTCGCGGTTTGTATTTATTTGCCAGAACGACCGGGATGATGAAATAAAAGTGTCTGTGTGCGCGTGTGTGATCAGAGCCTGAGTGGCTGTTTGTATTAATATTCCCTCAGGTGTGAAAGAGAGAAGATAAAATCAGATGTGGCTGTGATGTTACGCCTCCTGATAAACTGATATAATTAAAAATAAATATAAACCTTCGTGCCGCGGGCCATGGAAGTGTGAGGTAGATTTCCTTTGAATGCAGGGATGGTAATTTCTCTAAAATCATCAAATCTGACAACAAAGAAATGAAGATCTCCAACGCTGCATGCGCTGGGTTCTCTCTCTCTCTCTCTCGCTCTGTTTCTCACAGTTACACTTTTTTTCGGCACACATCATAGATGTTCACAGAGGCCTTGAAACTTCCAAACAGGGTTAGAAATAACGGTTTGAACCTGGGTCAGAGTAAAGCACGGTTCGGGCATCAAGTTCAACAGTTTCAGTCATTTAATTTCAGCGGCATTTTAAGAGGAAGAAATGGGATTTTCCAGGTTGTTCCTCATATTAAACATTTAAGTATTTCTATAATGAAGAAAAATCACGGATGAGATATCTTCATTATTACTAAGTCTCATCTGCGTCTCAGATATTTCTCCCGAGAAAAGGAGTCAAAAATCACAGAAATGTCTCCATTAGAGTTTCAGAAGATACAGTACTCGCTCCTATTTATAGTGAGTATCATTGTGCTTTAAACAAGGATTTTTTAATGAAAGTGTCTTTGTGTGTCTTGTTTCAGGTTTGCTCGTAAAGAAAAGGAAAACCTGGAGTGGACTCATTACAAAACGCTTTGACCGGTGAGGAATAAATCTCTCACTTGATTTTAATCCATTTCCTTCCGCTCTGAAATCTTCGAATGTTTGCTTTTACATTTTTGACCTCTATTTAATTTGGTGGATAAAAAATAGCAACAGCAAACTCATACCTGTAAATACCTGCAACGCATCCTAAATCAATCCCCCGAGTTTACAACCCAAATCACGGTCACATTTCAAACATGCGTCCCATCACTATCACGCATTATTCAAATATTCTCAGACTCCTGCTCGCAACTTCAGCGGGTCGGTCAAAGGCATCTCGGAGTTAATCACCCTCACCGCACCCGTGACTCTCTTTCTGCTTCTGTGCCTTTTTGTTTTTTTCCAGCTTCCCTTTAGAGAAAGTTTCAAGAAGTTTCTATAAATTAATAAAGATCTGCTGGTGTATGAAGCCGATCTGGCTTTGAATGAGAGGGTATTGATCTCGCAGGTGAAGCTGGGATCAGCACTTCAAACGGAATGCGTTGTTCCAGAGGAGAGTTTGGAATGGCAGGCGCGCAACCGAGCCACAGGAACCAACCGAAACCGCACAACAGGTCAGATAGCAGAGGCTACGGCCACATTTGTGTTTCGTCTGTCCTTGCGAATATTCCACAAAGCTGTGACTGTGTCACGGTACATCGTCACACCGTTATTCTCAAGTGATTTCTAAAGGTCCTTTGGGGAACCAAAATGGTTAGCTTTTTAGCACCTTTATTTTGAGCGTGTTTAACATTTATCCATTTCAGTGTTTCATTTTAAACCGTTTTTTAATACACTCCTAGATATCCAATATTCTGAGTTCTGAAATAAACCTGTTGACCACTGCGAAAATGAAAAGCTTTTATTATGAAAATGCTTTTCTAAATATATATTCAACACACATGATGGCAAACAATGTTGGCGTTCGTGATTTTTTCATGGTAATTTTTCAATTTACATAATCCATATGATTGAAATCGGCAGTGAGTCCCTGAATGTGACCTAGATGTGTTGCATAATTATTCATGAGGTTAATTATTCATGCATGGCGTTAACCTATCATAACTACCATCTCATAATTATTCGTGACACTACATAAAATGTTTCTTATGACACGCGCTTTAGTGAGATGATACTGTAACACTTTAGAATAAGGTTGTGTTTGTTTAACCTTATTTAATGCATTAGCTTACACGAAACAACAATGAGCAGTATCTTTTTTTTACATTTATGACCCTGGATCACAAAACAAGTCTTAAGTAGCACGGGAATATTTTTAGTAAAACCCCAAAATGCATTGTATGGGTCAAAATGATCGATTTTTCTTTTTGTGCCAAAAATCATTAAGATATTAAGTAAAGATTATGTTCCATGAAGATATTTAATACATTTAGACCTGTAAATATATAAAAACGTTATTTTTGTGAGTGGATGGCCTCTACAGTGCCTCTGATTAACAACTTTAAAGGTGATTTTGTCAGTATTTAGATATTTTTGCAGCCTCAGATTCCAGAGAGTTTTAAACGGTTGTATCTCCGCCAGGTATTATAATATTCTGACAACCCAAACACCAATAGAAAGCTTTATTATTATAAAAATTTGCCCAAAAGACTGGTTTCTTTGTCCAAGCTTCACATTTATTAATCTTTGTTAATGCTAATACAAGTGTTCATCTTAGTTCACTGTGCATTAACTAACGTTCACAAATACAACTTTTGATTTTAGTATCAAACTACTGCAGTATTAAATGTTGTAGCAACCAACCATAAATACAACCAACCGTATTGTTTAGTGTTCCCAGTGATGCAAGTTTATCTTGTTTTGTGCAATAAAACATTTTCAAGTTTCAAGACGTATAGAGAGGTTAGCAGGTCTTAGTTCAACTTTGAGAGTGACAGCATGTATGTTCCTCGACCTGCCCATGAATATAACCTTAACATGATATATAATTCATCTCGGTCTAATAGTTTTCTTGTCTTTAAAGCGTCACGAAACACTAAACAACATTTGTTTAGATGTAAACAGAGTTGGTTGTGTTGCCCATCATAGGAAACAATGTTAGCAACTGTAAGTTATGACGGTAGAGAAAACTAGTTAATTTTGAGTTTTTTTGGTGCTTTCCGGGTTTCAAATCCTCATCTGGCCAACGTCACAGCCACAGGTTGTTACGTGTACAACGATGACGCGTCGGTGTCTCATACTTATTCATGAGACTGTTTTCTTTTCCAATGAGAAGACATTTCTCCTGATTATTCATGACAGCGCCTGGTGTGTTTCTATCTCATCCTTCAGAGACGTTCATGGCACATGATAGTAAGCTGATGGATAAATGAAGAAAAAGCAAAACACTCACCAGGAGTTGCAAAAATACACATTTCGATAATTATATATTTAAAAGTATTTTTTTATGTGAAATAAACTATATGCTGTATATATTTGGTGGAAGGGCTTCTCCAGTGATAAATACATCACAGTTGTTGAAATTGTGGTGCAAAGAAACGGGCGCAGATGGCCATTTGGAGCTCTCCGTGGACCAGTACAGCTCAATGTGTCACGTTGGTTTCCCAAGTATGGATTAGGGCTACAAGATACAGTATATTGAAATGATCAAAATATCTCAGATGGTTTGAAAAACGACGGTCAAGTTTTAGGCCGACGCACTTAGGAGAGACACTGGTGAGAGTGACGCTTTTGCTAGAAAAATGCAAAACGTCCGTTGTTCATACAATTTTTAGTTTGTAAATATTTTAATTATGCTATTAACAACTTTATGCATTATTGTATTGCATATTGCATTATTTACACTCTTTTGGAAAGTTGATTCTTGATGGCATAGAAGAACCGAATGGTTCCATAAAACCTTTTTGTTTCACAAAAGATACTTTGTAGTGGAAAAAGGTTCTAATGTAAGAAAGTAAAAGATTCTTTACGGAGCTTAACATGTTTTTTTATGGCTTTTAATAACACTTTATACAATTTTTGCATATTGCATCTCTCCTCATATTTTGCAGCTCTAGTACGTGCGTTGCCCGGGATTCGAACCCACAACCTCAGTCCTTCGCTGAAGATTAGATTAGATTCAACTTTATTGTCATTACACATATACAAGTACAGTGTAACGAAATGTAGTTTAGGTCTAACCAGAAGTGCAATTAGCAAGTGCAGGATATACAGTGTTAATAAATACAGAATACAATATTAGGAAAATACTTTACAATGGGCATGTACTATGAAAATATGACATGAATATATGATCCTCGGTCTGTCGAGACTCATGTAATATCTGTCATTAAAAACACACACACCACAGCACGGCTCACACGTGAACGTAAGCAACTGCATGTTCGTCTCCGCGCTCAGATCTCACGTCTGGGCTAACTGTTGTTTTGCTGCGTACGCGTTTACACGTTTTTCTCTCCCTCCTCCTGTGGCAGCTCTGTCATTTTTCGCTCTGTGTTAAAAGCGCTCGGTGAGGCGGCGAATGCTGCGCGTGCTTTTGAAGAGACAAACACACACGCACACACGGCCCGGGTTACATCCCCGACTAACTCACGGGCACGGTCTATATCTGCCTGTCTATCACACAGCGCTGGGCTCCAATTACTGCTTTCTCCATTGTTTCTTGTTGATCGGAAGGGCCTTGATGGTGTGTCATGGGGCGATCGTGTGTGTGTGTGTGAGATCCGTCTGAGCTTGTGCTGACAGGGAGCCAATTTACACTGCAGTTACCCAGCATACATCAGTGGATTAATCATTATTCTCATTTGCATAAATCAGCGGGGAGGCGGGCCTCCGTCGGACGCCCCGCTCACGGGTTGGCTGCGTGGATTTGGGGGGGTCTGATTTGATTGGTTGATGTAGCTGTCAGTATTTGTGTTGCCCTCCAGGTCCCCCCTCCGTTCACAGTCGTGTGCAAACCCGACACACACACACACATGCACGCTCGGAGATGGAATAGGCCTCCTGTCAGAGGCTCGTTTGGAATTCCCTTTAAAGCCGGACGGAGCGTCTGTACCTGTCAGAATTCCTGGGAAGTGATCTCTGTGACTGACTCGTACACACACGCGCACACGCCGGGCTGTACCTCACCCGCCCTCTAGACAAATGCCTTCATCTAACACTTCAGAGAGGAGCGGGAGAGATGAGATGAGACGAAATGAGATGGGGTGAGATGAGATTTGAGCGGGGTGGAAATTATCAGTAGTGTCCCAGAAGAACGTTGTATTTCTTTAAACTTTTGCTCAGGAGACTTAATGGAGTCTTTGGTCGTTAGCAGTGTTGGGCAAGTTACTTTGAAAAAGTAATGAATTACTAGTTACTTATTACGTATTCAATAGTGTAATTAGATTACTGTACAAATGACTCTCTCCAGAAAGTATGTTATTACCAATTACTTTTTATATCCCACATCAACCTTGATTAGTTCAGTGATTCAAGAAAAGACATGAAACGGCTCTTTTAATTCATTCAAAATAAATAATATTAAACTACATAAAGTAGTATTTTTAATTGACCTAAGTATACAAATGTGAGAATTATACATTAAAGCACAGATTTTAAAGTTGTTTGAATTTTGATGTCAATTCCACTATTGCAGCCAGGTATATTACACAAAATATTTAGTTTAATTACATCAGAAGAAACTGTAATTAAATTACAGAAAAAATAAGAGTAATCCCTTACTTTACTTTTTCAAGGGGAAAGTAATTCAAGTACAGTAACTAATTACTTAGTAACCAGTTACACCCAACACTGCTCGTTAGTGATGTTTTGTTTGAGTATCAACTTTGGAAAAATTTAAAACGATAGTTTACATATCATTTGGTCTTTTAGTGAGAAATAGTCAAATTACAATTTGACTCTTGAGATTTAAAGAGGTTTTTTATGTTTTGTTGAAGTATCAGTTTGGTTTTGGGAGACGTTTAAATATATGTAGGCCAATAAGTAATATTTTATTGAGTTCCAAAATGAATAAAACCTAGCTCAGTTATATATGTTATGCTGTTTATGAGACGTTATTGGGATCAGTTCTGAAACTCCGGACAAGAAATGTGAGTTCTTTCTATTAGCAGATCTCCATTGAATCTGCTGTGCACTAAAAAATAACTTGTAGAATTTACTTAATAAAATCCTCTTCATTTTTTAGTAAAATTTGCTGCTATAATTCAAGTACAACTTACTAACCAGAATAAAGTAAATTCTACTATACTATAAAATATACTATTTTTTTACAACATAGATGGTCAAGTCAGAAGAGACTGGTGGTCTCTTCACTGGCATTAGCACAGTTACTGCTCAATAAGTGAAATAACACACTTCATGACTAATACTCGCGCCTCCCTCAGCCTAGGCACAAGCACCGCTCTAATGAACAAGGAAAAGCACTTTAAACACAAACTTAAAAATAATACCAAAACTCTCCTAAATCTCAAAGATAAACCAACAAAAAAAACATGATGAAGTCTTTCTTTTTACTGAAAAACACTTAAAATCACAGTTAGTCAATGCAGTCAGACACAAAGCATGCTGGGAACTACACATCAACTGCCAAGGTAGTTATATAGACGAAAATGATGTAGTCTCAACACAAAGTAAATAAGCAAACTTAATTTGACCAATTTAAATGGGTTTAACATGATAAAATTTAGTTGGATTTACTTAATAATTTGTTCAATTAAAATTACTCAAACAAAATAATTAAAATCTTAACAACCAAAATTAGTAAATTTTATTCCCAAGGTTTTTGTTATTTTATCTAATTATATTTTAATAATTTCTTTTCATAAAATCTACTAAGGCACATAATAATGTTTCAGTGTGTAGTAGAAACAAGTGAGGTCTCATTTGTGATTCATGCAGTGTTTAAGAGAGCCTGTAGGTGAAGAGGATTCTCTCTTCTCTAAATGATGTGTTTGGATTGTTTTGCCGACTGTAAATGAGATGAAGTGCTGTGATGGGCAGCACTGCAGTAGGGCAACGGAACAAAGACAGATGCACTGTGGGATACGAAATACTGTCTGACCAGATACACACCCCAACACACACACATACGTACACATCTACAGCCCCGAAATAAACAAGGACGTGTGTATCTCTGCACTACAGAGAACATGACTTGTCTTTCTTCTTCATAGATCCACTGAACTATGAATGTGTGTGTGCGGGCGTGTGTTGTGAGAGATGAGTTTTCTCACTTATATAGATTTGATGTTTTTTTGTGTGGTTAAGTTTATCAATAAATCTGTTTTGAAGAGTTTGGTTCCAAAATGAGATAACTCTTTTTAAAAAAAAATCATGTTTTTTATTATGTTTTTATTGTGTTAAAATGGAAGTGAAATTACACATTTATTATGGCCTTAAATCAAAGCAAACCAACTGCAGTTTGATTGATATTAATTGGAATACACAAAAAAATCATGATTTTTTGAAAAATCTCATTTTAGCACCAAACTCTTAATTTTCTTGTCATTTCAGATTTGGTGTTCTCCTTAAACTACAATCCGTAACTTTTGCCTCTATTGCCATCTCTGTTTGAAATATAAAATATCTTAATGTGCTTCAAATGAAGACAAACTGACATCAGGTGTCCTTTAATGTAATTGGGTTGAATTATTTTCATCCAGCAGTCCAAATTCTTCTGCTTACAAACGTTATAGACCTCCTAGGAAAATGTGAACAACGCTGTTTCAACGCTAGTCTCACGTACCTTCATAATGGAAGGTCTGTGAACTTTTTTCCGCTTTCTTTGGTCAAGGCCCACCCAAGAGGCCACATGACTGACAGGTAAAGCAACGTTTTGTTTTGTGCAGCATCATGTTTAGAGCAAAGCCGTTGAAAAACAGAGTTGCGACACTCGCGTAGACGTCCGTTGGAAGAAGGGAATGCGGAAGTAACTCGTGTCATGGAGGGCTCCGTAGTTCATTTCACTGTTTCCCAAACATCACTGTTTACAAGTTTGTAAAATATGACTCTGTAAAACTCGTGTTTTATTATAAGGATGTTTTTTAAACAAAATATTGTTTTCCTATATAAAAATAGCATTCTGTGTGTCTGTATGCGTGGTTGAATGACTTTCTATAAAGACTGCTCATTAAATAAAATGTGATGTACCCTCTAAATACCCAATAAAATCTCTTACTGACTGAAATGGCTTGTCTTGTTAATTTTTCAGCGTTCTTTGTGGTGCATTTACATGCAATCATTGGTTATTTATTGATACATGACTTGTGCATTTTTTATGAATGTCTTAACATAATTTAACATTGATATGTAATGATGATCATAGAATTGTAAGAAACAGATGAATGCATGCATACTTTTAATGTATTGCACGTTATGCATCCTTCCTAGTCAAAGTAAAACACACCAAACTGATTAATACTGTCTCTCTAACACTCGTCAGACAAAATGTTATTTAAATTTATTCAACATAGTAATCGGTGCATATATTGTGTTGATATTTAGTGAAATTTAATTACTATTTCCCTTGAAAAAGTAAAGTAAGGGAATACTCAAATTTTTCCTGTAATTTAATTAGTTACTTCTGATGTAATTAAACTAAATACTTTGTGTAATATATGTGTGTGAAGTAGTGGAACTGACATAAAAAGTTAACATTAAAATCCGTGCTTTAATTTATAATTCTCACATTTGTATACTTTGGTCAGTTAATAATACTACTTTATGTAGTTTAATATTATTTATTTGAATGAATTAAAAGAGCCGTTTCATGTCCATCCTTGAATCACTGAACTAATCAAGGTTTATGTAGGACATAGAAAGTAATTAGTAATTAGATATTTTCTGGAGAGAGTACAGTAATCTAATTACACTATTGAATATGTAATAAGTAACTAGTAATTCATTACATTTTCGTAGTAACTTACCCAACACTGGTCACAGCAGAAATCCTTCACCATGTTGATTGTGTAAGGCCGGCCCAGCTCGGGAACTCGGGTATCCAAATTATTTCCTAACTTCCCGGTGGCAAATGCGACATCAGAGGGCGTTCATGTGCAATTTTTACCTCGGGCACTCATATTTCCGATAATAAGACTAATTCAACGCTGGTCCAGAAATACTTCGTGTTTCAGTTTTTTTAACAATACACAAACGTTTGAACAAACATCCAACCGAACATTTATAACCAAATAAAAATGTTATACTAATATTTATATGTAAGATTTAAAAATACAAAGATTAAAATGAAACCGGAAGTACTTCTGGACCAGTGTTTACACCTTGCGAAGTGGTCTATGGCACATCTTCCCTAAACAAGCCACACAGTTTAATCCTTTAGCTTTTCTGAGTTTCGTGTTGCTTGTCAGGTCACCGTCTCTCAAATCTCACAGGTTTTTGCTGTAACAACCTCACACGCTGATCGAGTTTGCCGCAGTTTGCATCACATTTCAAGGTGTTATTGTAAACAGACATTTGAATTTCCATCCAGAGGAGAAAATAGGAAATGAGGCCAATAACCTTGACTGGCATTTGCTCCTGTTTGTGTGCGTGTGTGTGTTTTATATGCATGAGGATTCTTCCATTTGTGTTTTATTCGGCTGTTCGGTCAGGGAGATAAAGCTATTAATATATATGGCGATGAGGAGCTGTGGCATATGCCTGCCAGCAAGAATATTAAAGCTAAGAGAACTATGGCGATATCCACGAGTACAAACACACACGCACACAATTCATTTAGGAGACAATGACAATCTGATGCTGGTTATTGTTGTGTGTAATTGATTCGCTCGACCTCTGTTTGATTCTTATAGGTCTCTCTCTCTCTCTTCAAGATTCAAGTAGCTTTATTGGCATGCTAAAAATGGGTTTGCATAGTCAAAGCATGAATACAATGTTTGTTTAAGTACAGTCAATGTTTTTTCACACGTATACAAGTCTTATATAAGTGAAAACAATCATTCATTCTTTACTAATTCATTACATTATACATTTCATTAAAATGTTTATTTTGTCTAGCATTATGATTTAAATTTTTACATTTAGCTATGCTTAAAAAAACCAATTGATTAAAATATATTAATCTGAAATATTTGTTGTTATATTCGTCATTTATTTTTTGAACAAAATTATGTTTAAAATCGTTTCTGTTTTAAACTTTCAGATGTACACATTTAAATATCTATATCTCATATAATAAGACTATTTTAATTTACTTGTTTTATTATTTTGTTTCACAGACAGTCATTAAAGTGTGTGTGTGTTGTATTCAGTGATGCTATTATTCTGTTAGATGTGATCCGATTGGTCGAGGTGTGTGTTGTTTATAACATTCATAACTCATATCCACTGAACTATGAATGTGTGTGTGTTGTGAGGAGAGCATGTGGTGTTATAGAGGGATTAGTGTTTTAATGAGGGGGTGTGGCCAGGGTGGGCGGGGTCAGGCACTGCCTCAGGCAAAGAGCAGAGGGCACACACTCGCACACACACATATTGGGATGGACACACTCAGGGGGCCTCAATTATGGAGTGGAGGATAATTCCCCCCCCACCTGATACCTGCTGTCGTCCTGCGCTGTCTTTTTTCAGTCCGTCTGTTTTTCACTTTTACCATCTTTATCCCTCTTTACCCTTTTTCTGCCCCCCCTACATTATATTAATATTCAAGTAGCTTTACATTGTGTTATAGTAACAACTTAGATTCATAAATACAGTAAATATATGCCGTGACATTTGGCCTCTCCAGCAACATTTCAATATGTATAAATGTTATTTAGAATTTTACTGTTTACTATTTAACTGTTTAATAGGTTTTTAAACAGGTTTTTAGTTATGTTTAACTAACTGAACGTATGACGTTTTTGTCTCAAGTTCACACAGGTGTCCTAGTAGAGAAACCACAGGTGTAGTTTTTCATTATTTTGAACTGTATTTCCATATACGGTGATTCATTTCAAACTTAATACATTTCTTTCTGTCAAATATTTAGCTTAAAGTGTGCTTGTGCTTTCTTGAAATGGCGCTTGGTTTGATCTTTTTTTTTTCAATCCATTAATTAAATGTAGGTGTCTGAATACTAGAATAAAAGAATAATTGAATTATTAAAAGGTAATAATTGAAAATAATTATTGAAACACCATTTTTTTTATATAATGAGATAACTGGAAACACTGACATACATCGATTTATAAATCGCATTTTTACATTATCAACTGAACGTCTAGAATGCCTATGAATCCATTTGTGTGTGCTGAGTGTCTGCACGCCATGTTGACTGTGGTCTGTGTGAGTGTTTTGTCATTTGCATTTCTGTTATCTCAGGTTTCTTTGAATCGTCTCCCTCCCGCTGGAGCTCGTGTTTGAAATCCTCCCAGAACCTCTTCCTCTCTTTCCTTTATTCTCTCTCAAACCCTCTTTCCATCTTTTCTGGACTCTCTCTCTTCTCGCTTTGCACCTGTTTCCCGCTCTGAACAGCTGCTAATTGGGTGAATCAAATTAGAGATTACCCAGAATCCTCAGCAGCGTTTGATAGGTTTGTTCTCCGACCCGTGAGATAATCCTATGTCCTATATGCATTTATTTACTTATGTTTTAGCGTTTGTCTGTTTTTAAAATATAAGGCGAATTGAAAGAGCCATGCAAAGTTACCAACATATGCAGATGGTCGAGGTGTTCTGAATGGTTGTTGGCATGTTGCTATGCCATTTATAAGTGGTTGCTATGGCGTTCCTAGGTTGCTTTGTGTTCGGTCCTTTTTAAAAGAGCTTACCTCAAGTCTCTATGAAATTCTGGTCACTGCTGTAGAGGTGGTCCAGGTATCTTTTTCAGTGTAAGGCTTCAGGGTTTTTTGTTTGTTTTTGTTTGGCACTTTTTTCTGCCAAATCAAAATCATATCCAGTGAAATCACATCTACCCAGAGGAAATGTTATTGCTCAGATGTTGCTCTTTCATAGCTCAGGAGATTTGATGGAGTTCTCGGTTGTGCTTCATTTACGTTTCAGTTTTGTTTCAGATGTTTCTCCTAAAATTGCTGAAAAGAAATAAAAACAAAAAATGAGAGTGGAATTGTTGAAATCCATGAAGACTATGGAGGTGTAACATGAATGTAGATTGTAGAGGTAAAATAATCTGGATTTGGGTCAATTTAAAAATAAATGTTTAGTTCATTTTGAGATCTTTAATAATATTGACATTTGATTGCAGACTTGACAAATCTGAGCTCAGTATCGACATCTCTTCTGAAACTCTTCTGAGACGTTTGTGACTCTTTTTCTCAGGAGAAATATCTGATATAGAGATGAGAAAAGTTTCCATTTGCTCTTTGTTTAATCTCATTGATGTTTAAAAGAAAAATAAAAATCTCATTGTGCTTTCTTTGCATACAATTTGAGAGCTTATTTGTATGCAACAGCTCACAGAAGCAGTGTCATGACTTCCTTTCATTAAAAGACGCTTGTGATTTCTACGGAGAGAGCTGCGTTACATGACGCAAAGCATGATGGGATGGATAAAATAAGTGATATTAATCCAAAAGGCCCCAACTGAGAGAGAAAGAGCGATAGTTTTTCGAGTCGTTTTGCTACAGGAAGCTGTCACAGAGGTTTACTTTCGATCCGTTTGCCGTAACAACTTTCTTCCATAAGCCGCCGCGACCCCAGAGACAAACTCACTACGCCTCCATACCCTAAATAACTACGGATTAAAATTTTACACACACTCTCTCGCTCTCTCATGTTCTGACAAAGAGCAATGTTGACCTGTCATCTTCGATTTCATCTGCTGAGGAGAACGTCGCTGTGCCTGAGTAAACACAAACACACACTCGCAAATATATTCACACACACTTAGGTAGGTACACAAACACTCGTTACGGTTGACACGTGAGAAACACTCGCAATCTAACACAAGCACAATCTAAAAAACGCATTTGTATTAAAAGAGACCAAATAGATATTTTCTGGTGTAAAATAGCAATACGTGCACACCAACCGCACGTTCTGCATAACACTGTGAATTGTTGAGGTTGCTTGGCATGATGAAATGTTTGTTCTGATCATTTGTAATAATAATTGTAACTGTTTATTGAACATTGGGCACCATGGAATCATTTTGTAAAAGCAAGAAGCCAAAAACAGTCGAGTTTTAGTCTGTTTTATGTTGTGCATGAGAAAAACTTTGCTGTGATAAAATCATTGTAACGCACAAACTCTCATGGCTTGTTGTTTTAGTTTATCATAGTTCATAAACAGGTTTTTGTGAGACAGACCTTTTTTGGATTGATTGATCAGATCACTAAACTATCCAAAGGAAAACTTTATTGCCAAGATGATGTTTCTCCTAAAATTGTTCAGGAGAAATAAAATGAATGTAGATTGTAGAAATAAAAGAATCTGGATTTGAGTAAATATTGAGATCTTCAATATAATATTTTTGATTGCGGATAAGACAAATCTGAGCTCAGTTTGTGACATTGTTGATATCTCTTCCGAAACTCTGGAGACATTTGTGAGATTTCTGACTCTTTTTCTCAGTAGATGCAGATGAGATTTAAGCAAAAGTTTCCATTTGCTTTTGCATTCATGATTTTCTAGGAGAAATAATTGAGACATTTAAGAGACGTAGGCAGATCCAAAGAAGGTCACAGTAACTGAAGTTAGAAGGTTGGGAAGGTCAGTGAATGTGTGAGATGTCTGTGTTGCGTTGATTCAAGTGACATCATGTCTAATGTAGACGTCCAGATTTGTGTGTAATCTTAAACTGATTATTTTGCCCTTAAGTATAAACTTAACGATGATATCAATATCCACAAACCCTGAAAAACAGTGACCAATTACATTACAAATTCAATAAAAATCAACATGAAATGAATCAAGAGTCACATAACATAAGATAAGAGTGAATTTGAATCCAGAAACACACACAGATTAAATGTGACGTTGAAATGAAGTTGCCTCTGCTGGGACACCGCTGTGCTCTGTCATAAAAATACAAATGCGACAATAACAAACTCAATAAAACAAGAGTACACGAGAAACAAATAAACGCTGACGACACAGAAAGCGTTTTAGGGACGTAACCTTAAAACAATACGACTGTGTGTGTGTGTGTGTGTGTTATGAGATTGATCGCTCTCTGGTAGTTTTGAAACATTCTCAATTTTTCTTGTTTCAGCTCAATAACAATAAAACTGAAAGTCTTCAGATGAATGTCTTGTGTTTTATCTCGAGCTGGACGATAAGGCCATTCTCTTTATGTTTACTGTCTTAAGTGTCTTTATCTTTTCTTCATGGTTCATTACTTCTGTCAATTGCTTTCATTTTCCACTTGTATGCCCTGACACGGTGAAGGACCAACACTGGGTGTCTCTAAACTGCCTGTCTGAAAATACAAAACACTGCACATAAAAAAGAATATAGGCTTTTTACTTTGGCAACAAAATAGTCCCCAGAATTAACTTTTTTGGGTGGTTTTGGTAGAATGTTGAAAAGGATTCATGAAGTAAGTAATGTATTGTTTTGTTTGTCAGAATATAGAAAAACTCATTAATGTGACCCTATCAGTAGTCATAGCTATAAAAAATGACAAAAATTGGTAATGATAGATTAAATCAAAAGATTTTAAGATTTCACAGTTATGTATATGAACTAGTAAATAAAAATAGGGAAAATCTAGACAGGGTCACAAATGTCAGGACAGGGCAGATTCTCATCTTTTAAATGTTGTAATATTATATCTTCTGGCCAAAACATTTAGATATTTTTGTGCATTATCTTTTTCACATAATTTCTTTTTTAAATGCGGGATAACATGCTATATCATGCATTACACTGTTAAACGTGCTGGCTTCTCATGCTTAACATGGTCAACTTGTTAAAAAACGAGTTGGACGTTTGACGTAGTATTTCTGTGCTTGATACACTCCCCCAGCACTCCAACTTGTTTCGAAACGTTTTTTAAAAGTCTGTTACGTAACAGGGATCCTATTCCTTTCATCGGGCAATTCTCCAAAAAGCACGACAAAGCGAAAGAAAGAGCCCGCCCACGTGCAAACCGACCAGCGAGACCCGCTTACCATTAAGATTGGCTGCGCTGCGTCAAGATTGGCTGCGCTGTGGGCCTGCAGCTGCA
This sequence comes from Triplophysa siluroides, assembly GCA_006030095.1. Classification (NCBI taxonomy): domain Eukaryota; kingdom Metazoa; phylum Chordata; class Actinopteri; order Cypriniformes; family Nemacheilidae; genus Triplophysa; species Triplophysa siluroides. The sequence continues at coordinate 1,985,671 of VCII01000713.1, forward strand.
GCGCGTCACTCTTGCAATAACGAAGTTAAATTGTGTCTGTTTGTTCTCAGCATTTCAGTGATGGATGTTATATAAACGGTGGACATAACGCTGGATTTGGAGATCGTTTGAAACTGATAGATGGTCCCAGTGCTAAAAGATGCCGGACTTGAACTGCACGCGGTAAGTCAAACTAAGTCATACGTTTGTTCTTTGTCGACAATCGGCGTGTACGTGCATAATGTAAAAACACGAATGGATTAATGCGATGATGTGTTGGGTGCTCGTGCTGTAGTTCCGTCCCACTGCCTGCCTCCATCTCCTGTTTTTCTGGAAATAATCATACAGCTGTATCTGTCTTTTATAACTTTTGATACGGCAATGCTGTATAGGTACTCAAGATTAATACGAGATTGGCAGAAACTGATCTTTAAGGAATCTTTCTTCATAGTGTTATTACCATAATAGTAAATGTCAAAGTTGATGATTTAGTAAATGTTAAGTATAGTTTTCTCCCTGTGCCATACATGTGGAAATATTTTTTTTGAAATTATTTTAAATCGGTATTTATTAACTTAAAAGAAAACAAATGCTTATTTTTATTGTGACAACTAGCCCCCTCCTCCCTAGTCTATTAAAACAACAAAAAAAGAAGACTACGGTGTACAGTATGTTGTTCAGTCCGGTGAACCCGAGTTCAGTATGTGGGAAGGCAGACATTATGCAGCTCTGTCACTGTCTGTGTTTAAACAGTTATTGCGTTTAGACACGAGCTCGCGGGTGCGTTATGCAGTGAGACAGGTGTTAGCAGAGAGCACGAGGTGAGACAGACGGGTCAAGGAAAGACGGATATTCTCACCAACGTGCACGATTAAGTTTAATTCAGAGCGGATCTGATAAACACACATAGACACGCACTCAGCATCGACCTCTCAGGCTGGAGAGAGAGAGAGAGAATAAAGAAAGAGAGAGAGAGAGAGAGAGAGAGAGAGAGAGAGAGAGAGAGAGAGAGAGAGAGAGAGAGAGACGAGCCTCTCTCCTAACCTGTCACATCGTATCCGAGCTGATGGGGGGGAGGGGTCAGGGTTGGGGCGTCGCCTCAGGGCTCGTCGCCGAGCAACAAAAGACCACTCAGCTCGCGTTAGCCCTCCCGTCGTCCAATCAGGACTGACGGAACTCGGGCGCGGTCCGCTGCTAGCCTTCAAATGCTAAGTGCTTCATTAGCCACCTTTCATATCGCCGTCGCCCCCGGCAACCCGCTTTACACTCGCCGTCCCCGGGAGCGCGGCAAAACTTCAGACCGCCGTCAGGCCACACGCGCGCGCGCGCGGTGAATCGGGTGGTTTGCGGAAACGCTCACAGTCACACAATCACAACACCGAATTCATCACGCGCGTGACAGCGGAGTACGGCGTGAATCTGTTGTTATGCGCGTGTAATGTGGTTAGACGTTGCCGTGCGTGCGTGCGTGTATGTGTGGCCTGAAGCTCAGCAGATGCCTGAAGCTTCTCCTGTCAGAATGAAAAGATGCGATGGAGAGAAGCACCAGAGATCACATTTACTGCGTGCGTTCGTTTCTGTCCTGATATCTTCCTCTCTGTCCTTCTCTTTCCAAAGGTCATGGGTTCAAATCCCAACACACATGCAAATAAAACGAAATGTATATAAGCTACGATGGAGGAAATCATCTGCCAAATGCATGAACGTGAATCCATTTTTGGGCCCTGACCATAAGGATGACTCAATATGGCATTGCATTTACTGTTGTATTAACATCAGAATATTTAAAAATATATACATGTCAGTGTGTGTTTTAATCATCTTTATAGCATGTAAGAGGGTTATTTACAAGAATGAAATTGCATTTACATTCATGCATTTGGCAGACTTTTGTGGTCCTCTACCATTGCTCTGCTTATATGCAATCTTGAGATCATTTGTATTTGTTTAATGTAATGTTTGAGGTTTGATACAGCATCACAGTAAATGTGTTTTATTGAGTTAATATTATTATGTGGTTATCAACGCATTTTGCTTAAACTGCTTCAATTGAACAAGGAAAATGAGGTGTGATGGTTTCTGAATTATTTGTCAGGAGCTCGTGCACTTTGTGTATTTTAAGAATGTGTCTAGAAATCTATTAACGCGTGTGTGTGTGTTTTGTGTGTGTGTGTGTGTGAGAGAGAGAGAGAAAGAGAGAATTTCAGTCATACTGCATTCCCAGGGCTCCCTCTAGTGGACTGATAGTTTTATTGCTCAAGCCACAGTTCAATTGTCACTCAAACACACACACACACACACACACAATGTATATATCTCTTAATAAGGTCACACCAATTATTTCAGTTGTTTCTTTATATAAATCTCTTTATTCATTTTTAAACTTTACATTATTTACTTTATAAATAATTCCTTGTAAGGCCACACCTGTGCACGTTTTACAATTGTCTTCCATTTGTATGTGTCTGGAGGTATAAGTTGACTTGTGTGTATTTGTCACAGCGTGTTTTTATTTATGTTCACGTGTGTATTCATCAGTTTGTGTGTGCGTGCGTATGTATGTGTGACATTCTGTTCCCTTGTGTCGGCCTGAGGGCACCTTCACTTCACAATTAATGGAGAGAGTCTCACGGGAGCGGCAGTCTCCCTATTTTTTACATGAAATCCTCCTTTTCCCCATCATCCCCCTCGCCTCCTGTCTTCTCCCCTCACTTCTCCTCTTCACTCACTTCTCCTCTCGCCTTTTTATTTCTTCCCTCACCTCCTCTCGTCTTCTCCTCTCCCCACATCCTTTTTTCTCTCACTTTTCTCACGTCGTCCACTTCTCTCACCTCCTCTCTTCTCATCCCCTCTTTCTCTTCTTTCCTCTCCATTCGTTCCCTTACGTTTGACATTTCTCATCCTCCTCTCATCTGTTTTCACATTTGATCAAGTTTCTTATCCTTTCTGATCTCTTTTGGTCCTTTCTGCGCCGTTGCCTCTTATCCTTCATACTATGTTTGTTTGAGACTTTCAATGAAATGCTTGTATTCTGGGGTAATGTTACGAATCTCTACACGCTACCGCAAAACATGCAACACCACACAACTTAAGAGCACAACAACCCACTTCACACACACAGTGCGCATGTATAAATACGTTATCGGCGCGTGTTCTTTTTTAATTTCTTTTTCTGCTCTGTAGGCCGTGTGTGTTTTCTGCCGTATGAGATTGCATATGTGTCTGTTCAAGCACAGGAGAAAGCTTTTGGTTTATTCAGATAAAGACGCGCTCAAACCGCACAGACGCATCTCCTCCGAACAGAGAGATACGCTGGGAACGTTTGATAACGAAAGAAATTCATCTTTAAATGATTGCATCACCGTTTCTTCCAGCCTGTTCTCTCTCTCTCCCTCTTGATATCTTCTTAAATCCAGCGAGAACTGAAGATTTCATTTCTTTCTCCATATGTAATCAACATCAAACACGCACACACGTTGTCTCACTCCCAACGACACTTTCGATCACCTCGCGCGGTCTCACCTGCGTCGTCAATTAGAGTGTTTCTCGGCACAATGCATTATGGGAAAGAGTTCAGAGCTGTCAGACATCATCAAGCGCTATCACACGCGAGCGCGCACACGCAGCAGGAGTAATGTGAGGCATCTACGGTGTCAAGCGTTCTGTTTAATGTGATGCTCTCTCTAGTACGCAGCGTGAGGAGCTTCCACCGCTGCTGTTTACCCTACAATAATACAACAAGTGTGTTTTTGAAGTGTGACTGCGCTGTGCGGTTGTGCAGGCGGTAGGGGACGGCGCGTCACCGTTCATAAACTCATTTATCCGATTCTAAAGAAGCCTCAGCTTGTTAAGGGAGATGTGTTTTGTGTGTTTGACCTGCAGCAGGTTTGTTTGACAGAATTTCTTGTGTGACCCGACTTTTGACCGCGGAGGAACCGCATAGGAACCTGCGGGAGAGGAGGAGCTTGACTGACTGACATAGAAATCGACCAATCAGAGTCTGAACATTGAATGTGTAACATCAAAACTGGGTTGTTTACGAACATGTTAGCCGACAAGGGATGGTTCACCCAAAAAATGAATTAATCCTGTAGGACTTTTATTTATTTTCACAGCACAAAATATTTTTTTGTAGAATGTTGGTTGCCAAACAACACTGGACCCCACTGACTTCCATTATTTCAAGGCATTTTTCAAAATATCTTCTTTTGTGTTCCACAGAAAAAAGTCTCACATACAGGTTTGGAATGACATGAGGGTGAATAAATGATGGCAGCATTTTTATTTGGGAGCAAACGTATGCCCTTTAAGGATATCTAAAAACTAGATTTCGCCAAAATTCGCATTTAAAAGATGGAAGCATTGAAAATGTAAGCTCTTATCCTTCAGCCAATATAATGTAATGATGTTTATAAGGCATCGTTCTGCAGTTCATCTTCTCAGTAGATTTCAGGCATTGAGAAAAACGAAATGCTGTTGGCCATTTTAAAAGAAGGGCTCAGCATGTCTCTGACTCCCAGTGTCACACAAATTTGTCAATGCGTTAAACAACGCTGTGCATTTCAAGTCAATGACTCGGGAAACTCTTTTTTTTTTTAATGTAGTTTGCCAGATTACAAATTTGTATACATTTCTTTGTTCTGATGAACACGGAGAAAGATATTTGAAAGAATGCTTTGTAACCAAACAGTTCTCGGCCACCATTGACTACCATAGTAGGAAAACATTGCTTTATAAATTTCTTTATTCTGTTGAACAGAAAAGAAGATATTTTGAAGTATGTAGGAAAGCAAAGAGTTTTCGGCCACCGTTGACTACCAATGTCCATTTTTCTACTATTGTAGTCAGTCCAAGAACGATTTGTGTTAAGGTAGTTTTTTGTCACATTACACTGCTTGTTGCTTTTAGCAGTAGCCCCTGACTGCAGAACCCGACATCCAGGGGGCAAGGTTGGATCCAGATCCAGTCTCCTCCCATTGCACTGTGATTGGTCGACACTGGATCCAGTCTCTTTTCACTGCATTTTGATTGGTCGACAGCAATACTAGTTTTGTTGCTCTACCATTCACGCATTGAGTCGTAAATAAAGTTATTCTTTTGACGGAAAACGTTTAACTTTATTCATTAACATATTGTAATAACATATTTGATTAGGTTTAGGGTTTGGGTTAACGAATGATCTGTGATCACTACTTACAGGCAAACACTAAATAATGACGTGATAGGAGCAAACGTTGGCGACTACGCGTTGCAACTTACTCTCCAAATTGCAAGGAATTATATAAAGTGGGAGGAGTTGGATCTGGATCATACCTCGCCCCCCTAGATCTTGAGTTCTGCAGTGAAGAGGGTCTCGCTTTTAGGAAAAATATATTTTTTGAAAGTTTGTTTACTTAAAAAAACTACTGTCGCAATACTGAAAACATTAGGAGGATCAATAGATTTAGATCCTCAACATCAATTACTCGCATTGGAAAGTTTTGTAAATGTTAACGTTGTGCACGTGCTTTTATCCAAAAAAACGTAATACAGTATTTGTGTTCCCTGGGAATCAAACCCACACATTTAAAAAATGGGTCTAAAGCTCGTAGGTTTTGCAAAATCAGTTTGGTTGTCTCTCCACACATCATTAAGTTTATTATATTAGAGTTGTTTTAAGTATCTGTTTCCGCACAAAAAGTGTGTGTTTAAACTCCGACAAACTGATCTAGAATTGGCTTCGCTTATGACTTTTGTGAAGTTTAAATGAGGGCCTGTAACCTTTATATTAAATGATATTTTGGTTCAAATGTACCACATTTCGAGAATGAGTGTTTTCCTTTCTGATGATGTGCCTTGCTCGAACAACACTTTTTATTAACTGAGTTTATAAACCTTCCCCAAACCGTCAGTCGGAGACATAGCGTGTCGTGAGTTATCACGCTGTGTGTGTAAAAATGTGATGTTATCTCTGTAGTGAGTGTTAAGGTCTGCGGCGCGTAATTAGAATATCGGCCCCTGTGTTGTGACTGGCTTCTTTGAGCGCGCTCACCTGTGTGCTTCCTGCTCATTAGCATTCTCATGCATATTAATAAGGAGCAGAGGCACAGCACGCCCTAGCTTGGCCGCAGGGCATCATGGGAGATTACTTGCATGAGTAATCCCGCTGGCTGGAGTTGGTCCAGAACTCCACAGCTGTCCGTCAAAGCGCAAGCGGGCAGAAGGGCATCTGGGTGTGGCGGGGCAGGGCAGTAAAGGGCTAGCGTTTAGCATGGGCTTAGCATTAGCTCAACAGGGACGGAATGAACTTCCTCTTGCATCACAATGAGATCACATTTCTTTCAATTTTGCTGATTAGCTTCAATTTAGTTTGACATTCCGCACTCTGAATCTCTGAATATATGAACTCTTCAATAAGAAACGCATCATTTTCTCTTTTACATAAACCTCAGGGACGTGTTGAGATCTCTGATTCATTCGTGCGAGAAGGAAAATCTAGTACAGGACATAGTTTATAGCTCGTAATTTTGCATTTTCTTTGACCCCGGAGACCTTTCGGAGATCTCGGTTTCATTAGTGCAGAAAGCGGAGTGCAGAAAACATGCTCACGAATGTGTTTATTAACTGTTATTTCCACCACTTCTCCTGATCAACCATAAATCATGCAAAGAGATTGGATTGAATGCTTTTTAGTGCAAAACTTAAGTGTCAGAAATCCCATCAGCAGCCAAGTTTTAACCCCTGAGACCCACGGTGCTGTTTGCATGAAGGTCAGGTGTCGTTTAGGTGTTTTCAACTTTGACCCCTTGTGTTGCTGGTTGTTGTAAAGAGTTATACAACCAAGCATTTGCAGACTCGCCTGGAATAGAGGGAGGTTTTTTGCATTTACTGCATTCATTTTAAGGCGAAATCTCTGGAATGATATTGAACTGTTGGTTAAATGTGGTCAATGTTGCTGACAGCACTAAACTCTTATTTTATAATTAAATAATACACGTGAATCTACTTTAACATGTAAGGATTGAAGGATCTGTATTTTTTATGAAAAATAGGTTAGAAGTTATCAACCTGATCATTCAATTCCTACGTATTTTACAAGGTGGCTACTTCGGATTTGAATCCTACAAAAACATATGCAAAATCGTGGTAAAGTGTACTAATAGGATACGAATAAGCACCTCTTAAAATACTGTGAGATTGTGTTGGAGGTATAGAACATTTCGCACATCTTTAAATAGCTTTATAGGCTGATATTAAAAAATATAAGCAAAGTATTAGACCATTTAAGACTCACTTTAACCATTTAATTAAAGGCCGAATTCTAAATTAAAAGTCCCTAAATTATACTGTGTGAAGCAGTTCCTGACACTTAGGGTTGAGACAAACATAAAGTGATTCTACATTCCTATTCTATTGTTTATTTTTATAGAAGTGTACTATCGCTATGCTTATGTGAGCAGACAGTATCATGAAGAGAATGTTACATGTATTAAAGTCTGTTCTTAAATCATCTTGGCCGCCAGGATCCTTATTGCCATTCAACTGTTACTTGTTTCCATTTTTAAGCTTGCTTAAAAAGGAAAGGTTTTAAGTTGCTTAAAAAGGAAAAATGTGACCCTGCCTATGAAAAGCCATAAAAAAATTATAAAATAGAAATAATATAACCTTAATATCTTGAATATTATCTGAGCCAGTCAAAGATTGAAATCATAGTGAAATTACTGGTGGAAATGAAACTTTAGCCTGGGTTTTACAGACAGGGTCTCAAATATATCACGTCATCATCTAATAAATTCAAAGAAGACATTGAGAAGAATAGAAAGAGAGTCAGTTTGAAATGTCTTTATTGTTCAGTTGGTCCCTGTGGTACAGAAATGTTTAGAATGAGAAAAGCGGCATTATACTGTCCTGTTCCAGCACTTTGAACTCTTTACATCATCACACATGTGAAAGTGTAGTCCGTGTGTGTGTGAGAGAGAGAGAGAGAGAGAGAGAGAGAGAGAGAGAGCGTGAGCATAGTGGGCTTCAGATACTATGTGAATACTAATTGAGCTCTCTTGGCAGGTCAGAGTCCCTCTCCTCTCGACATTTACCCATCTGCACCACAACACACGTGCACTTACACACTCACACAGCTCCTGTGGATTACCTAGGCCGCAGGACAGAGCCGTTTCTATGGAAACATCACAGCATGCCACATGAGTTAACTATACATCTCTTGTAAAGTCTCCCCTCCAGAAGTGTGTGTGACTCAGGTGATTACTGTATGTGTTGATGAAGAACAAACGCCTCGCTTTCCTAAAGTTTTACAACCGCAACACGTGTGACATAAGTGCTGATACAACATGAACATGACAAACACAGTCATGTGGAGTACAATACATGCAAGTGCTGTCTAAGGCCGTGTTCAGAATTGGCTTCTTTTTTGGCAAGAAGAGTTAACAAAGGCGCTTTTTTAGTAAAAAAAAAGCATTTGGGTACAAATAGCAGACGAAGGCCATGACTTCGGAGGCAGCGTCTTGTGCACGAAGGCAGCCCAGAGAATCAGATAGGCAGCGTAACGGAAGTCTTTTTGAACAGAGAGCGTCTTTGCAATAACTAATCACATATTTAAAATTTACAATACTAATTTCTCGCTAGAAATGCAATCAGAAGTTGTTGAAAGTGAAAATTAAACGTACATTTATACAAAACTATGCTTCACCAGGCGTTTTGGCCGCCATTTTATTTTTTAGAGCTTAAGCATTCTCGACCAATCACGTTCCTTGCATGTTGTTATGGAAACGACAGGTCTCTGTCATTGGTTAGCTGTGAAAAAGGAACTTGGCGTAGGACATTTTTTTTTCAGAAAAGTTTAACTTTTTCAAGCTCAAAAGACGCTCTAAGCTTCAGTAAAAGACGCCGGCGCAGGCTCGGGACGTTTTTTGAAAACACGGTTTACTCCATAGGATTATAATGCAAAACAGACGCTAGCAGCTTCAAAAATGAAGTCAAGTCTGAACACGGCCTAATAGAAGTTAACAATAGGTACTATACAGGTATATATGTTATGGAATAACTTACTTATACGTGACCCTGTCTTTGAAATCCCAGCTGAAGTCATTTTTCGTGGGTGGTCGTTTTTCTTAAAATTCTACATAATGTAAATAACATGTGAAAATATAACTTTGAAACCTTTAATATTTACCGATACAGTATGTGAAAGATTAAAATGAATGTTTAGGAATCCAACTTATGCATTTTTGTGCAAAATAATAAGTAATGTCCATAAAATCATTATTTTCATATAAAATGACCATTTGAAAACTGTATTTCAAAATCTATCATTAAGTCATTTACAGCAATAAACACATTACATCTTTTTACATTGATTATGGGACATTTGCCTAGATTTCAAAGACAAGGTCACATATGTAATATTAGGCTCCCATATAACAGAATACACTAAGTTCGATATTATATAAATACAGATACATTTTAAATGACAGAGATGACTTGCATGTCCGTTATACTGTATGTGAATTATGCAAAAGTTTGTAACTGCACGATAAATGCAGTTATTTATATTATCAAATAGTCACTGAAATAAAAGGCAACAGGTAAAATCAAGGTTTTACTACAATAATACACTGAGATCATGTGATGATGACAGTAACGAGAACAGAAATGATGAGATTTAACACGTGTAAACCAAACACTCAAAAGCTTTACTCTTAGAACATTTCGTTTATTTTTCAGACACATGGTATTTACATTTTCAGGTGTTGACTACTAGTGTTTATCTGAAAATGTGTTAACATGATCATGTTTATATGAGATTGGGTGTATTACAGGGTATCTGCTAGTGTGTGTGTGTGTGCGTGTGTATGTGTGTGTAGGTTACCATTTGATTGACAGGTGAGCAGAGTCTCACTGCTCTGGGCTTCATAATCAGCAGCTTTATTCCGAGCACAAAGGATTGTGGGAAGAGAGGGATGAGAGAAGCCGAGAAGTGCAGAATAGTAAAATTCCCGAAGGAGAGGAGGGGTTGCCTTCTCTTCTTTGTTTATTTCTTTGCTTTCCTTTGAACAGGTTCTCAGTGTGTGTGTTTTCGGGAGTGCAGGTAGTGTGTTTTTGAGTATGTGCGCTTCTGTGTGTGTTTTTGAAAAGACTGTTGCTCTCATTATGACTGATAGATCAAAAGCGCTATTAATTTCTGATCACGTCTTCCCCGATGCTGTCGCTCCAGCTGTTCAGTGCTGCTCATAGTGATAAAACGGCCTCTCTGATTGGACAACCTGTTAGTCAGTCAATCAAACTTGGGGGGTGTGTCTTGGTGGAAGAGGCTCTGTGATATTTTTGTATATGAGGTGTTTTCACGAAGTTTTGTTTCTAGGAGTTTTAAAGCACAGTCATGCTGTTGTCAATTATTATGATTTGTGAAATTGAAACCTTTCTAAAGTTTAAAAAACCTGATTGTCTGCGAATGCACTCGAGTTTAAAGACGTATTCTTGAGACAGTTCACCCAGAAATGAAGATTATTTCATGATGTAACCTGTATGAGTTTCTTCTGCGGAAAACAAAAGAAGACATTTTGAAGAATGAACAACACTAAACCCCAATGACTTTCATTGTGTGAACACAAAACCATTGAGGCTGAATAAATTATTAAAATTATGCACTTTTATTATCATTTTGTTTGCAAGAAAGCATGTGCTAAATGTAAAATAAAGTCATTTTGTGTGTTAGCACAACTTATTGAGTTGATGTTACTCAAACTTTTTGTCCACTTCAGGCTGAAATGTGCAGCGAGGTTTTCCCGTGAAGGTTTTATTTAAAACGACATTTCTCAGAACCGCTGCTAAAACTCGTTTTCCTGAGCTGCAGGAAGTCAATAGCTTCACTTCTCATTCTTTTCTGGCCATTTTTTTCTCTCTTTCATGGATTTCATCTTTGTATGTTCGGAGCGTTCCTCATCTGTCTGCGGGTGTCTCCTTCCATTGCTGGCCACGTGTTTCTATAAAGATTTCACAATCGGAACAGTTTTCAGTGACTGCTGTTTCTAAACAACCATAACAAACATAAAGCCGACCTCACCGTGAGCATTATCAACAGAAACATCATATCCGGGGTAACGGTAAATTTTGTTTCTAGAGTCATGGAACTTCTAACTTGCTCATTCTAACGTTGTCCTGCTCGGGAGATTCGTATTTACAAATATGACAATATCCCATCATCCCTTTCAGTCTGTATCTCTCGGTTCTGGTGTTGTCTCTGAGTTTTCTTGCGCTGTAGTGTTTAAGTGATTTCCTCGTGTTTGACTCCTGGTTAAGCTCATATCCATAAACAAAACGAGCTCGTTTAACAGATTACAAAGGAATTACACGATCAAAGAGTAAAAGTCAGCGTGTATAAGAGAGTGGGTGAGAGAGAGTGTGAGTGAGACAGAGATTGTGAGACAGTAAGAGAGAGAGATACACCTCTTGCCCTGCTCTATCTGATATCGGAATCCATTTTGTGCTGAATGAACGTAACGGCTAATCCCACCCTCTGGTACAGGCCTGAGGGTCTCTGACAGTCACACACCGCAGACAAACTCTGGATGTACATACACACACACATATGCGTTCAAAGATGAGTTTTTGCATTCTTTGAGTTGTACACATGAATACAGACTGACTCCAAATCAGGGGCGTTGCTGGACCTAAAGCTCTACTGGGGCTCACTTCTTTCTTAAAAACTTGCTGTGTGCAAAAAGTATGCAACACGGTGCACTGTACTGGGGAAGATAAACATTTATTATTTAAAAATATGTAACATCTTCAACATACTTAACATATGGAAATAATGAAAGCAGAGAGATGTTTTTTCTCGCACATCCGCATTCATTTCACAATGATAACAACGAAGAATTACATCTTTTTTGAGAATTGATCATTACAATCGTTTTATGGCTCCGACTAATATACTTAATCTTAAAAAAAAAAACTATACGTTCTGGTTTCAAAGCCAAGGCCAAACAAAGTTGATTCATTTTTTGACTACCTATAATAGCACTATCTCAGCCAAAGGTACTGACAACTTTTTATGAAATGTCCTAAACTACATTCACAACACATTTTACATGTTATGCCTTTGGTAGAGGCTTTTATCCAAAGCGACTTGCATTGCATTATACTATACAATTGTTTTCCAAGTATGAGCTAGCAAATTGAATATTAATTTCATTTCTGAAAGTAAAGAACACAAATGTTTTTCTAAGCAACGATGCAATTTTACAGACTTCACCAAGGTTTCCCTGAGACATGTTCCTCTGTGTCCGAGACCTATCTTTTGTCTTACTTGAGATCCCTGTCCTCTGTCCCGCTATTTAAATCTTAGGTAAAGGTCTATCTGTTGTCCCGAGCTTTTAACATCAAGTTATTTGTCTTTTTTTTCTTAGAGTTTTGTTTAAGACTACTGGGTAAAGCACTGTGGTCAACTTTTGTTGTGTTTATGTGTGCTGTATAAATAATAAACTAAACTAAACTAAAAAATAATAAACGTATCTAGTCTTACCTCCCTCAAACTCATTATCTCCCTTCTGCTTCCATTTCCCTGCTTCGCGTAAACGCATTCTGATGTCCATACACAGGGGCCATTAATGATCGAGTCAGAATAAGATGATCGATATTATTTAGAAACTTACTGTAGTTTCATGTTTTCATAGCCTATAAGTCGCGTGTCGTCACCCTTGCGCGCCTGCGTGCCCGAGTAAAAGGGGTCTAGCGACGCCTCTGCTCCACATGTCAACATAGTGTTTCTGAGTACATGGGAAAGGATGTAAACTACACAACACATAAATCAAGTTCTAAAATGTCAATGATTGTCAAATATTCACATATTTAAAAAGTGCTACGAATGGTTCTGAACAGTGATGCCATGGAAAAAACATTTTTGGTTCACCAAAGAAGCACTTAAAGGTTCTTTTCAATCCAAAAATGGTTCATCTGTGGCATTGTGATGCATCTTTTATTTTTAAGTCTGTTGTTGGTGAACTGGTTTACGATGATTCAGATGGTTTGCGCTCATTTTAAATGTGTTTTAAACTAGTAAAAACTTTAAGAAATCCCTCAGTGGTTCGTCTCTTTAATGATTGGGGTCTTCTGAGAATCTTCAGATATTGGTAGTTTCGCCGTTCTGTTATGACTATACTCAAAATAAAGGTAGTGATGCTATGGAAAAACAATTTTTGGTTTACTAAAGAACCTTTTAGTCAAACTTTTTTAAAAGAATCATGTTTTTAGTGTTTTTTTTCCCACCAAACACTAATGTTTTAATTTATAAAGAACCTTTTTGAAATCTTTGTTTTATGTAAAAGTCTTCCTAAACCTCATCTTTAACTTGTTTTAATGCTGTTGTAAACCATAAACTAGCTGCTTAACTAATGTGTTAAGATGGTTAAAAGATGAAAGCTAATGCTGATCTAATAACAGCTAAGATAGATAATTGGGTAAAACTGGATTCATTCAGATCTAGATTTTTAAAGGAAACTGCGGGTCCTGTCTTTCTCTGGCGTGCTTATTAGATGTGAAAAGTTAATTACATTTAAGCCAGGTTTTCCTCACTGTACTTCTGGTAACTATAATGAAGTATTGATCCATAACCATGTGTAAAATTGGCTTTAATCTGACTTTTGATGGTCCACCCCTCAAGCTGTCCCATTCAGACTGGGTATATTCTGACATGTTGTAGTGATGCCGGTTTGATACATCAGTTGGATTTGAGATCAGTTTTGTTTAATGTAGACAGAAGCACTGCTGGAATGATGCGAATGCGTTGCGTTTCTTTCAAACTGGACTGAGAAGCGCGTCTAGAAGTTGTGAGTTCACCGGACCGTCACACTCCGTGTGTAACGGGCCTTTGACTCGGAAATGATGAACAAATGAGACGGAAACAAATGATGACAGAAGTTAAACACTCTGCCATATAGCATATGCTCGTTTTTTTAGAAATATTTAATTTGTTAAAAAAAATTTTTTCGTAATAAAACAGGATTTTGCACATTTTGACCTATGATAAACATTTAACATATTTGTACAACTCATATAATTTTTGCTGGGACGAGAGAACAACTTGGAGAATTTTTGTAATGGTGTGTTTGTGTTTGCGTAAGTGTGCGTGTGCCCCGTTTATACCCTGCCGTTATTTTGGCAGATTGCTCATTTCGTTAACGTTCATTTTTTTGTGCATCTGCCACGTGTCTGGGTTGAAATTAATTTTTAGATTCAGTTCTGTTCACTCAAGGAAAAATAACACACGGCCGGTCAGTGGTGTTCATTTATTGAGTAATTAGTCTTTTATTTTGACATTTGACATTTTAAGACATTGGCATTTGATATATGCACATATTTATTTGGTATTTATTGCATTGTATAAAACTGTTCTGTAAAATGTACATTATTGGTATACATTTGTCAAAACTGTGTCAAATTAATCACATAAAGTGATCAGTTCTGCCGAACCTTTTAACTCCAAATAAAATTAATTTATATATTTTTAATAATTAATTTAGCGCACATCATTAAATACACCACGCGCTGAAACTGACGCTGCGCCCCTCCCCCTCCACATCTATTAGCATATAAAACTCTGCGTGCGCGCCAAATGTAGGTCACATCGATGAGGACTGAGCATACTTTGTAATTATAATGATCTGGTAAACACCTTATTCCGTGTTTTGCAGACTGGAGAGCCGTTACTAAACGGACGCCGAGGCCATATTGAGCTCTCCACTACTTCATTAACTATTTTCATTGGGTGGCTCGTCAATAGACAAACGCAATCTAGCATAATGACTTCTGTAAAGTGCACAAAGCGTTAACTGTTCATGAAACTGTTGATTTACATCACCATAGTTTCTGTAATAACTTCAGTGATTTATGATGATGTTACATCATCACTTGTGGCATTAACTTGCTCTGATATACAATTTTGGATGACCGACATTCTCATTTTATACCACCAATGACTGTTATAAAAGCAGAAGGGACTGTTTTAAAAAACACAATTAAATCTTCACACATTAGTTTCCATCCTAATTCACAAATCGACAAAACGCGCTTTAAAATCGCAATGGACGTTTAATCTTTCAACTTTGATGTATTGGCTAAAGATGATCTTGGAACTTTTCGTGAGATCTTGTCCGTTTTTTCAGAGTCGCCATAAATTGGCCTTAATCTTAATCCCTGCGGGTATTATGGTCGCTACAGTTCTGAGTTGGTGACAGCTGCCATTCAGTTTGCGACGCTTTTAATCCAACGTTAAATCAATTACAGCCAGCTCTGGGCCAAACTGTACCAGGACAGACACCTCCTCTAAAGTTTCATATTGCATCTGTTATTTTTATTTTTCATTTTCTATAGATTGCTGTCGGATTTATGCTGCGGAACCATCTCGAGGAATATCCAGACCGAACAGATGGACTCGGTCCGTGACCAGTACAGCGTGCATATGTGCGTCCGCTGCTGTGCGCGTTAAACCCCATTAAGATCCGTCTACAGTGCAACTGGTGCCTCGTTCAATCCCGCGAGCTCTCGCAGACTACACAAGCGCAAGATTCTAATCCCTCACGTGAGAGGACGGGTACTCTCGCGCTCACATCGTGTAATTTACAGCCTGCCTTGAGGCCTTATACTATAAAACCTTGTTATTTCACAAGAGCCATGGAGAGCATTAAATGTCTACTTTCAGCTCACTGTAATCCAATCTCATTACTCAGCATTCAATTTATGAGTTGTGTGGGAATTATACATATATTTGTCAAATTTAAATTAATATTGTGTTACAGTATAGGTATCTTTTTTTTGCCTTAGGAAATGTGTAGGCCGGCCTCCTCAATATGTCTATAAATCAAATTAGCCGTTTCAGGTCGCCCATCAAACGAAACTAAAACGAGGCTTCCCTTATCTCACGTTGTTTTCCGAGTGAAACATTTATGAAGCGGAATACGTCAGTATATGTGTATGTTTGCGAGTGGATCCTCCCTTCTCGAGACTCACCGGGTGCTCGAGGCGTCTCCGTCCGCCCTTCTCATGCACGAGGGCGCGAGCCCGCGGTGATGGCAGTAATTTGGGTTAAATAAGGGTAGCATACGCTTTAAAACGCTTAAAAACTGCCAAACCTCTGGCATACTCAAAACCAGACTCGAGCATTTTGCTGCTGGGGAGGGAGGAGACATTCAGAAACACTGAACAAGGTGAATGACTGGGAGTGTTTTAACACATGCACAACTGCACAAAATCGTCCTCTTTAACTGCTTGTTCGAGTTCATTATCTGATTTATTTGCCTCGAAAAATAAATAGCCCGTTCAGATGGAAATCCTTTCGTATTTGGTAACTATATACCAGGCAGTGAGTGAGATAGGTGTCCGTGTTCCATGCACCTGTGAGGCTTATAAAGCGTAAATTTGACCGACAGGCTGTTTTGAGCAATGACCCCCCCACGCGTGCTTCACTCATTCTGAACACGCAAAAAAAAAAAACGACAATACTGTCAATGTGCAGATACATAACTGGTGCGATTACTGTTAAAAACAAAAACTATTAAAATATAGTCAACGTGGTGGATTGCCTGGTAGATTTAACTGATTCAGAAACGACCACACAGCCAGGATATGGTCAAAAGACTAATATTAAAAACTATATTAAAAAAAATTAGGACTAAAAATAAAAAACGTATTTTAAAATTATACAATAGACGAATAGTTGTTTTTATATATAAAAGCACTAAAACGTATTTAAATACTTTATTTTTTTGCATAGTTTTGTTTAAGCAGCATTCTGTATCAAAACATTCGATTCAATTAAAATATTTGCCTCTTGTTGTTTCAACTCATGAAAAGTTGCATGAAATCTTCATTAGACGTGGTATTTAAACAGTATTTATAATCGTTATTATTATTATTTTGTTTCATTCAGTTTCTAATTCAATAAAACGAAACGGATCATATTAAAAGCGAATCGAATAATGCAACAGAATGTTTAATCGTGCAGTTAAAATTACGACGACACAATAAATCGAGTTAAACTTACGTGTTGTTGCAAAAATATCCAAAAAGCAGGTAAATGGTAAAGCCGCGAGGAAAACGGAGACAAATAAAACTGACCGTGCTAAGAAACACAAACGACCTAAAAGAAATGTCCACAAAAATCATCAAAAATGTTGAAAGCGCACTTGGTTCCTTATTAGGCGAAGATACAATATTTATTCCGTGTCTCCAGGGATGAGGCTGCTCTCTCTATTGTCCTCCCTTTCCTCAATGCTGATGCTTAATTTTCAAAACTTCTATATTACCAAGGGACCTACGACATCAGCCGGAGAAATACCCAGCAAGTACAAAATCCGAGCCAGGGAGCGCTTTGTGCAGAGGGGAGGCATTTCAGCCGCTTTTACCGACTGCGCAAGGCGACACATTTCATTTCCACGCGCTATTTTGGGATTTTTCTTTCATTCGTCAGGCAGCGCGAGGAAACCGGGTTATTGGATCGCGAGAATGTCAGCCACATTTCCGGGACTGGTGCACGATGCGGAGGTATTTTAAATTAATTTATTACCCGACATAAAAGACGTTTTTAATTGAATTTAGCGTAGCATCACATTGAGGAGAATTACGACCGTTTGGAATAGCAGAATTATTGTCACTTGTTACTGCAGCGGCTGAGCTAAATATAACGCGTTGGTTGTTCGGTCTGTTCAGTTTGGTTGAAAATATCTTTTACTGTTTGGGTTTGTGGCACATCGAGTCTCCATCGTGATTTCTTTGATTATTTTTCCATATAATATAATTACAGTTAGCCTTAACCTCGCGTCTCGTGCTTACCTGCAGCCAAACGGGCGTTCGGTGTCGCATGGGACAAAAAGCTTTTATTAGGCTTTGCACAGATGCATTAAGAATATAGTTAAATAACACACTCAATGGCAATTGATAGACAAGTGAGGGAGGAAAAAACGCGGTGAGCTCGTGTAGCAGTTTGCAGTGTGTTTCACGCACTCCCTCCCAGGCACGGAGAGATGACATCGCCGTCAGGTACTTTTCTAAAAGACACTTTGAGCTGCTGTGTGTGTTTGTGTGTTTGGGGAAGGCTCGAGTTTCCGCCGCGTGAGAAATGCGCGCGGATCGCTGCGAGCGCGTGTAAATGACATCCCTCATTTTTTCCTCTTTTTTCCTCGCACAGATACGTCACGACGGATCAAACAGCTACCGTTTGATGCAACTCGGATGCTTGGAATCTGTGGCCAACTCATCTGTCGCTTACTCGTCGTCGTCTCCGCTCACGTACCCAGCTACCGGAACCGATTTTGCCTCAACCTATTTTCCCACGAACCACCAGTACACGCCCTTGCACCACCAGTCTTTCCACTACGAGTTCCAGCACAGTCACCCGGCCGTGAACCCGGACGCGTACTCGTTAAACTCTCTCCATCACTCGCAGCAGTATTACCAGCAGCTCCATCACGGCGAACCGGCGGACTTCATCAACCTTCACAACGCGCGGGCGCTCAAGTCCTCCTGTCTGGACGAGCAGCGACGGGAACTGGGCTGCCTGGACGCGTACCGCAGGCATGACCTGTCAATCATGAGCCACGGCTCTCAGTACGGCATGCACCCTGAGCAAAGACTGCTGCCCGGGGCGGGTCTGGGGCTGCCGCCACCGGGGGCCGATGACCTACAGGTACACATCACCACCGTACAAGCACAAACACGCACACTTGACGTGCAGCTCGACACCTTCGGTGATGTAGGATAGCCACTTTCACTGTGTGAACGGGAAAATCATGGCCTGAGGGCTTAAACAAATTAAGAGATTGAAACGAAAAACTAGAGGCTAAAACACACTGGCCTGCACAGAATTTTCCACAACGCAAAAACAATAATTTATTCCAATTTCTGTTTTTTTTAAATAACATGCTATATTAGGAAAAGTTTGCAGGCAGCACATCGAAGTTCATTTCACTGGCAGATTTTACATTTTTAATATAGTGAATATTGAGAAGTTTGTATTCGTGTGCGCGTATGTCGGGCCTCACGGCTGTAAAGCCGCTGTTTCTTTTTCCTCCGTTAAAAGGCGGATTAACGGCTTGAAAAGTGCGAACAAAAGGCAAATCCTCCGCAGTAGAGCACCGTAGTTTATCCAATTTAGGACTTAATGTCAATCAACTGGTTATTTATGCGCAGACATCTGATACAGCTCAAGTTTAACTGGTGAGTCAAAATATGTTAAGATGAAAATAATGATATTTATACATTCCTTTCATAAAATGCGGCGCGGGGCCACTCCGGTCCACAACAAAAGATTAACGTATAAAATAAAATACATTTAAAACAAATGTAGTTTTTTTGTTGAAATTTCTGAGTTTCACAAAAATAAATGTAAAAATAACTATTTAAAATTAAATAAATATTTTAATAAACAAAACAATCTTAAATCCATTTACACAACTAAAATATATTTTAAAAGCCTATAAAAATGTATAGGCCTATATATAAATCAAAATATAATTTAGCTAACAAAACTAATATTAACCAAAAAATAACATTTGTTGCATAATTAATTTTGGCTTGTTCATGTTAACATTGGCTGGGTCTATTTCATTTATTAGATCGAAACATCAACGTGCATGCAATATTAATAACAGCTTTTCGTTTAAATTCATTTTTGTATGCTAAATGCAATAGTTATTTTTTCAGAAAACACCTATACAATTTTTAACACTAATGTTTTATCCCTTATGCAATATTGCAAAATATGTGTATACATATATTTTAAAATTGTAGACAGTCACTAGAAGTGTATTTGTAAAGATTTGGTTTATACTTTAAATCGTAGACGTGTTGGTATTGCTGTCGCGTGCAGGAACAGTCTGCACACGCACACAAAAAAAGGCTCACAGAAGAACAGACACAAAAACACATACGTGCCGTGAAAAGGTTTTGGACCTTTCTTGGGTGCTGAATGAAACCGTGGGCTCGGTGAGGGCCGCGGAACAGATGCGGGCAGTCTCGTGCGCACAGGCGCATCTTTGAGCCGCTAAACAGATTTGGCACGCGTAACAATGGAAGCTGCCGCACCTTTAACACACACACGCGTAATTTATGCCTGATCCGACGGGTTTGTATATTGATTTTATAATCACTTTAACTGCGGGGAAAAAGAAAAATAGAGCTGGAGTTTGTTAAAAGGTTACAAGAGCGCGCCAGTATGGTGTCCATGTGGATGTGAGCTTGTGTGAGTGCATCACGGTCTTTGTGTGTGTGTATGTGAATGTGTGTGTGTGTGTGCTTTTTGTGAGTGATTCTGGCCTCCAGACTGGTCGTGTTTTGTGAGACGGATTAACTCTTTTCTTTTGATACAATTCGGTGTTCCTTCGGCTGATGACATCACTGATAAACGAGAGTAAAATAATAATCTGTTGGTTTGACATCATAATGTAACAGGTTAACTCCGGAATTTATTCGTTTACATCAAGGCACATGGTCTATGTTTAAGGAGACACATGTGCCTAGTTAAAGAAAAATCTGATCAATATGCATTACATTGGTTGATTATTGATGATAAAGTTTATGTGTATGTATCTGTAGGGATCTGTAGACGCGCAGTGCGGGCTGGTGTTAAATGGCCAAGGCGGTGTGATACGGCGAGGTAAGACACACACACCCACACACACATTTACACAATCACATACAAAAATATACACACGTTAATGCATTTAGTAAGAGATTTTATTTCTATTTAATTTCTCTCTTTTTAGTGACTCCATGTCTGTCGAAATCAAATATCTAGATTGTTTTACAAGTGATTGCCAAAATACATTTTTTTTTTTTATAGTAATTTATAAAAGTATTAAAACTGTATGTTTTAGAAGGACATATTGCATACATTGTAACTGCATTTCGAAAGACAATATAACTGGTATTTTAGTTGCGGATTTTGTTTTTTTAATTTATCCTTATTATTATTTTCTTGTAAAAATAGTAAAAACTCAGTCAAATTTGTGAAATTGTATTGTTATTCTCATTAAGATCAGTTAGGCTATAAAAACAACTGCGTGTGTAAATCAACAGGCATAAACCTTTATTTAGTTTTATTTTATTAGAGAAAAGAATAAACTGAAAACAACACAGAACAAATAAACAATGTAGCATCATCATTGTAATAAATACACGGTAGCTGGGAAATATGGAAATTTTCATTTTTAAATATTTTATATTATTTAACCACAAATAAAAGGTACACCAGCGCTTGATCTGTACTATAATTCAACTTTAAAAGGGCTGGCAAATTTACATTTAGAAAGATTTATTTCTTGGTGTTGCTTTTGAGAGAACATTAAAATGGATTAAAATCCAAAGTCTTATGGTCTTGTTTATTATTTGGCCCAAGGTGAATTGCCACACAGGTACATTTGAATTAGCCATTCGGAGAAATGAAAAATGAATAAACTAAAAGCATAATTAAACAACTCCATATTTTTCTTTAGGTTATACCATAATGAAACACGCACACATTTCTGAAGGTCATTCTCCATTGAGAGAGCTCTCAGAGCAACTTATGTATTCAGTCTCTCGCTTTATTTAGTAAAACCACTCGATTTATGCGGATGAATCGAACCGGCGAACGTTTCTTAATATTTTCTTAATATCAGTCGCATCTTTGTCTCTTCAAAGCAGACGCGGATCGACGCGCATGTGAAGTTCGCCATAAAGCGCACGGCATCTCGGGCGCTTAATTTTTAATAAACTCTGTCTAGGTGTTGGGCTCGCCATCACTTCCAGTTAATGGTGTGCAGGATTTAGCCGCGAGCTCCGCCGCTCGAACCATCACAACCAATAATCATTGCGTTACCTCGCGCTCCGGTATCGATAGCTTCTCGCGCCTCGGGCGCACGCTTTGATATGTTAATGCCGCACGGCTCCGAATTCAGTGGAGATCATATTAATGTTGTTCACACTGACTGCAGCTTTGGCTTCGTTGAATATTCAGATAACCTTTTTCAAAAGAAATCACTCAAGAAACGGGAATCCTACTTAGAAAAGTCGTCTGCGTTTTAATCATGATTATCCCTCTCTTAGCTATGAGGAATTTGATCAAGCACACACCGACACACACACACAGTTTACAGACTCACTGTATTATCTCAAAATGCATCTCTCTCTCTTTCTGTCTGTGTGCGCGCACGCTCACGCATGGTGTTTTCGTCGGGGTGATGCGCGCGAGACGCGCTCCGTAAACACACACCACCACTGCAGTTGAAATAGACACAGAAAATGACATTTGGCCTATGTCTTTTTTCCTTTAATTTTCGTGGCAAACTCGCAAAAAGCGCTTGATTCGCTTTGTGATCGCTCGCGCGCCGCCTCGGGCTACTCTCCCTCGCGCTTAAATACCCGCTATCGCCTCTGGGCCCGGCGCGCGCGACCAGACTACCGGCAATAGCTCTTTTTCAATTGCCCTTGGCAACATAAAATACAAACTACTTTGAATCAAAACATTTTGGGTGGAATTAATGTGAAGTGAACTTGCGTGCTTGCAGAGATCTTGGGTTTGTCAGAGCGCTTTAGGGTGACTGATGAGGAGCAGGTTAGAGGCCCACTAGCCAGACAACTCGACAGGAACACACACACACACACACACACACACACACACAGTCACACACAGAGCCAACCCATTCATTCCAGCACATAACATACTTTATAGATCTTTAAAACCTTGACTGATCCAACCTTTGATCCATAATAATAAATGAACTCATTCAGGGTAATATTACTGGACATCTGCAAATGGAACAAAATATAATTTCTGTGTTTTATATAAACGTTATTCAATTTGTGGAGCTTGCAAACCAGGCTTTCTCACTTGCACCCACACTGAAAAGGCAAACAGCCTTCGGTCACATCCAAACGTTTGACGTGTTGTTTGTTGTCGTCTACAGGTGGCACGTGTGTAGTCAATCCTACAGACTTGTTCTGCTCTGTACCAGGAAGACTTTCTCTACTCAGTTCTACCTCAAAGTACAAAGTGACCATCGCTGAAGTCAAACGCCGCCTCTCTCCTCCCGAGTGTCTCAATGCCTCACTGTTGGGCGGGATTTTAAGAAGGTGAGAGATGCTTTTAACCCACCTGAATGTACTGGAACGCACATAGACAACGGCCGAACATTTGCACAAATGCTAATACATGCATCCATACGAATAACTCTGTAGAAATGCTCAACACACGTGTTTAAGACTATGAAACATGATGTCTAGTGGCCCACATTTAGCTGCAGTCAGGCGGGTAGTTATTTTTCTGCATCTGCATTTTCAGGCGGTCATAAAAGCTTCAGGTTTTCAAATGATAAAAACATAAATGTCTTTTTGAAATAAAAAGTCATAGAAAACTACAGTTATGAGTAATGTAAATGGAACCAATTCTTGTTAAAGAATCAGTAGCCTTTCGGTGTAGTTCATTGGTGAAACCAGATGCAAGGCCACAGAAAGAGGAATAAGAGATGGAACATGGAGTCCTGGACACTTAATCCAGAGATGAAGAAGAGAATGTGGCTGGATGTGTGTGAGGGAGAGAGAAAGGAATGAGAACAGTGGAGCTCAAGTTTCATTATTGATGAGGGACACAGACTGGAGAGCAGAAATGAGGCCAGCGACGAGAAGACACACACATACACACACACACACACACACACACAGGTTTTTATTGCTGTACTAGTGGGGATATTCCATAGACTTCCATTGATTTTATATCAGGTTTATGATATATTCTATCCTCTAAGTCTCACCCAACACCTAAACCAAATTATCACACAAACATGTGCAAGACACTAAATTTAAAGAAAACACGATTTGACCAAATTATGAGCCTTTTTATTTACTGAAGACCAGCTTCATACTCACAAGTTGGTTGTAATGATTGCAGAGAATCAGAAAGTAACAGAGCACATGGAGGTTTGGTTCTGGAAGGTTCAGTCCATATAGTTCAAGAGAAAATGGGATGCTGATTGATAAATATTTGATTACCCTTTACACACACACTTGGTTTTGGAAAACCATGTGGTGTATGTGAGACCAAAACTCAGTGTATGAGTTCACACTCAGTGATGAAAATATTTCAGTAATGAGAAAAATAACCAAAACAAAAGGACATTTTAAGTATTTTTTTTGGATAAATATCATCTTTAAAAATAAATAATGTAGCTCATCTGGAGTTCTCCGGTGCTCATTATGACATGTTGGTAGAATATTCCAATATTGTGGTTTAATAATACATGTAAAATGTTCACTTTCCCAATAGGCTTTGTTTTGTAGGCGTGAAGGATGTGCGAGGCATTGAAGTTCTCCTCGTGAGATGTGACTTATGAAGCGTGTTGTTAATAGTCTTTCTGCATCTGTGTGGTTCAGGGCCAAGTCGAAGAACGGTGGCCGATGCCTCAGGGAGAAACTGGACAGACTCGGCCTCAATCTCCCAGCAGGCCGCAGGAAAGCGGCGAACGTCACACTGTTGACCTCTTTAGTGGAAGGTACACAACCGTTTGAGCTTCATTGTTGAATTGTTTTTTTCGTTTGGAAAGACTCTTGTATATCAACGGTATCAATGTCTTTAAAGGGAATGTTGAGACGGAAGGGTTTATACAACATTTTATCTGATACAAGACTGAATCATTCTTGATCTTACATTAGTCAAACCGCACACGGAGGACGACTTTGTGTAGCAGGTTTACTTCACAACATGTAATTAAACGTAGAAAATGCTGTTATATTATTAAATCAAATTAATTAAATTTAATTAAATCATTAATAAGTGCAATATTTCATTTAGTCTCTTTAATGCAGTATCACAATGTTTTGTAGGACCTGTTGAATGCATTTCCATAATTCAACAGGTCTTTGGCTGATATACTATAAGAAAGTATATCAGAAAAGCTAATTGTTCATGCATCCGATGAGGCGTAGTTAAATAAATATTTTAAAGAGACAGTTAGTCCTGATGGAAGAGCTTGAGAAGTATGCATGTAGTCGTGAATATGAACTGAACTGAGTAAGTGTCAGACTGATGCAACCTCTGTATATTTTTACCCGGCTGTATTAAGAGAATTAACCGATTCCTCATCGACTCTTTTCTTTTCTGCTGTGTGTAGGGGAAGCGCTGCACTTGGCTCGGGACTTTGGTTACACCTGCGAGACTGAGTTCCCGACGAAAGCCGTGGGAGAACATCTCGCCCGGCAGCACACGGAGCCAAAGGAGCAGAACGCACGCAAGAAGATGGTGCTGGCCACCAAGTAAGAACTAAAAACTACACTGGAACACATCAATATCAAACCTAGAATTACACATGACAAGGATCCAAAATAGGAATTTCGTCCCAGACGTTGAAACCTTGTAAACGACTAAGAGTTACATGTATGACAAATGAACACTGAGATTTCATTCATGTTTCCTTTATGCATTAATAATGAGGAATGCTGCTGCTGCCGAGACACAACCCGGCCGCAGCGCTTCAGATTTGTCCTTGTAACTGAGTTGTGTATGGTTGTGTGTCTCCACAGACAGATCTGTAAGGAATTTCAGGATTTATTAAGTCAAGATCGATCTCCGCTCGGTTCCTCTAGACCAACACCAATTCTGGACCTGGACATTCAGAGACATCTAACACACTTCAGGTAGACACACACCAGCCTGACCTAAATAGAGTCTGTATCTATTTTACGAAACGGCTAAGACGTGTGGTTATTAAAAAAAACCCATAATGAACACTGTTCCTTTTTGTCTGTTATCTATTTCAGTTTGATCACGCATGGGTTCGGTACGCCAGCGATTTGCGCCGCTCTCAGCACCTTTCAAACCATTCTCAGTGAAATGCTCAATTACCTGGAGAAACACTCGGCCAATAAGAGCACAGGAACACCTGACGCCAACCAGATAAACTCCAATTCAGACAAAACGCTTCGCAAAACCTCAGAAGCGCCGACTAAAGACGGTAAAATAGAGAAAACCGAATGACTCTGGAGGTCTCACTTCCTGGTCGGAGCTCTGATGGGCGGGACTTGTTCAGGGTGTGGCTTTGACGGGCGGAGTCAAAGGGTTTTTATTTCATATTTCTTTATTTATATAACTGACCTCAACTTTCCTGTAAGACAGTCTGCCTTTGTGTAGAAATCCATCTCATTATTCTCACTGCCCGATATTTAGCCGAACATAACCCTTCTTTTCCATTCTTTTTTTATAAGTTATTGAAAAGGTTATTTTGCTTATGGTTTGTCTGTATGTAATGAGTTGAAAGAATCATTTTAAAGACGTAATGTCTTTTATTAAAAGGTTCACATTCCATTTCAGCTTAGACCTCATTTGAGGTCTGATTGGAACTGTAAATTATTACAGGCAACTTTCCACGTTGCCGTTACTTACTGTATATTGTGCATGTTAAACTTTGTACACCATCTGAAACGGACATTTCAGCGGCCACTGTTGTCCCGGAACACGAATTCTTGACTGCATTTGTAAAGAAGTTATATATAAATATATAAATTCAATCTTTTCTTGTAGGCTTTGAACTACATATATGAAATAACCCTACATGCAAACTACTGGTGTTCAATAAAGCATATTGCTCAAAGTCTTATATTAATTCATCTGATCAGCTTGAGTTTGTTTTTGTTTGTTTGTTGAGTAGGAGTCACATTGTGTGTTCATTTGATTGATGGAACCAAAGTTTAAACAATTACATCATAATCTAAACTTCATAACAAGCTAAAGAAATGATCCTTTTTTACCCTCCTAAATAAGTATTTTTTACAAAATGGTCCTAAAACTTTCAATGAGTCTGTCTTATATTCTTATCTATTATCTCATAGTCCTATTATCTCATTCACTCCCTCATTATTTAAAATGATTTCTAAGTCCTCTTAGAAAAGTTTAACCTGTAACTTTCCATCAAATTTTGAGGAACATAATTCAAAATGAGGGTGCATATTGGTTTCCTTTGCACCAAATATGAAATAGTCACATAAAAACTAAATGTGATTCTTTGGCCTAAATCTAATTCAGGCGGCTATGGGACGAATGTTAAATATGATTGAAATAATTAAGGGTTCTTGTTTATTCTTCACGTTGAATAAATAAGAATCCAAAGCCCACCGATCATTAACAGCAGAGAAAGAGCAACATGATGTTGCAGCAGCAAAGCTTTGCCAAGTCAATAACCGACTGACAGATCGATGCGAAGCTTTCCACGAGATAAAAGCGATTCAGATTCATAAGCCATTTACATTTGATCAGATGCGGCTGTCTGATCTCAGTACGGCGGACATCTCAATATGCAAACTTAACGAACACAGCCGACATATCTAAACAAGAAAACCCAAACAACTTTTACGCACAGGCCCAATTAGTGCCTTTATTGATCACGGGTGTGCGCTTTATCAGTCTGAACAGTTTTCAAATGTGTGTGAAGTTCGATACGTGAGGTTCCGTGTTAATAAAGCCTTTAATGGATGAACATTGACTCGACCTATTTACGCGCTGAGCAACAACATAGTCAAGACAGAAAAATGAAAAGTCTTCATCAATAGTTCTGCACACAAGCTCACAAACACACTATTCACACCTGATGTTTTTTTTTGTATGTATTTGGTGTCCTAAGTCTAAAATGTAGTATTGCGTTTGTGCTTTTGCGTAATAAAAGTGTTTAAACATAAGCATACTATTTAAACCAGGAAATGTTCAATTAACCGACCCTCATACCTTTAAAATTATTACAGTTAACAAGAGACATTATTTAAAAGTACCTTTAATGTTTCATTGTTTGCAAAGATGTTTACAAACAAGGTAGTAACATCAGTGTGGCCTATTTTTCCTAAATCAATTTAAGGAAGCCGTGAATTGTGCTTTTCACCTTTGAGATACCCCCATAAACATAAGGGCTACGCTAGGCCCTACATTTTCCTTTTTTTTCAATTTTGTTTACTTTCTATATTTATATGTTTTGTAGCACAATTGGCAGAACCATGAAGCCTTACACCGAAAACTAGATAAAAGCGTAATGCATTAATAAAAATATGAATACATTTAAATAGTTATAACAATTGAGATATCTTTACTTTACTTTATGGCCTCCGTGGGTGGATTTTTAATTTTGTCTGCACTGGACCCGACCGGGTTGAAAGCCATTTTTACAGTGTAAAGATTTTTAGTGTAAACTCACAGACAACTTCTAAGGTCTGATAAAAAGTGTTTGTGAAAGTTGTTATTTCTGCTCATGGTACAATGTCTGAAAGAATCTAGTTTCAAACATTTGTCTTAATACAAAGACGTTTTGCCCTCATCGATGAGTCTTCAACTTGAACTCAAGTCTTCTTTATCGTGTTACTCGCGCGGCCATCTTGTGGCCAGTTTGTTTAACTACAACATCCATGAGTTGACCTTTAGACTTTCAAGGTAAATAACACGAAGCGTTTACTTTTGTTCATTATTTTTAATCAATTGGACGGATTACACTCCAGACTTACAATATGGTCAAAATGTGTCCTATGTCATGTTTTGATACGTGAATTGTGGAGAGAATATGAGTACAATACAGGAATATTCATAATATAAAAGTAGTATGAGTAAAATTGTATGTAACATGAGTTAAAAGTCGTGATGTGCATACCTATAATATAATTATTAAACAATGTTTTCATTTTGTAAAATGTCATCATTTGTAGACCAATCATTTGCAAGTATTAAAGAATATATATTAGCAATGAGAGACATCTTTGTGCACACGTGTGAGAATGTGTGTGTGTGAGATTCTGTGTTCATTTTGTGTGCAGTGAGAATTTTAATGTGTGATAATGTTAAATTCAAATCAAAGCGTGTGCAAAATGAACCTACTTTCTGTCAAACTGTCGCGACATCTGTCATGGCCCGTAGACATGCCCAGAGTGAGTGTGTCTGTGAAGGTCTGGCACTCTTTCTGAGGCAGCAGGGCTGCTGAAACATTAATAGCAGATTATTTTCACTCATCCATACGTTGAGCAACATCTTAAAGGCCAATGCAACAGATCTTAATCCAGAACACTGAAACTGGGTCGACCTCAGTTTGTCTCATAATGTCACGGGCAAAGATGTTCCACAATATGTTGTATGTTTCTTTAAGATCTGTCCGGAAAAGACTGAAGGTTGTAAAATGTGGACATCGCAAATTTATTGTCAGAAGCATTCATGGCACAATATTGTGTTTGACAAATAATGATGCTCTCTATATTATTAAAGGGATGCTTCAACCAAAAAATGAAAATTCTGTCTTCATTTATTCACCTTCGAGTTCTTCCAAATATGTAAATGTCTTTGATCTGATGAACACAGAGAAAGATACTTGGAAGAATGCTTATAACCAGACAGATTTTGCAATAGTAGGAAAAAATAGTCAAAAGTGCCTCAGAACTGTTTGCTGTCCTACATTCTTCAAAATGTATTTTTACTGTTCAACAGAACCAACTAAAATAATAAAGTACTTTTTCCTACTATGGTAGTCAATGGGGGGCAGAATCTGTTTGGTTAGTAAGCATTCTTCCAAATATCTTTCTCTATGGTCATCAGAATAAATATGTTTATACAGATTTGGAAGAACTGGAAGGTGAATAAATGATGACAGACTTTTCATTTTTGGGTGGAGTATCGCTGTAAAGCAAACATTTCCTAAAATTCGTTAATACTGCCATGCCTCTCAAAAAGATATTAGTGGTTCAGACAAATTATTTTCTAACATGAGAGAAAAGCAGATTTAAAAGATCTTCTTGTTCAAAGTAATTTATTTATCATATAGTAAAACACAGAATGTACAAGCTAAGTGTCAGTCTTAACTGTTCATTTGTAAGATAAATAGTATTAAAATAAAATAAAAATAATCAACGTATAAAGTGACCATATGTTAGTGATTATTGGCATTCAATTGAACAATTTATTATTATGACAAAGTTTGTATTCATTATCAACCCTATCTCGTTGAAAGCAGGTAAAGGCATGTTTTATTATCGCGATAGCCCAGTGATCAAAGATGGCGACGTCCAATCCTAAAAGTGTGATCATTGAAATCTGGTTATTTCTCTATAAAAGTTCAATCGAGTCACGAGATCATCTGTCACGTGAGAATTAACAGTCAGTGACTTTTTGTACAGCACATCATCTAAAATCCGGTGGATAGTGGAGCCGGTGGATTTAAAGTTTGGGATGACACACAGCTCGTTTGTAAATCACACTTTTCTGTGACAGACTTAACTTTGTGGGGGTTCAGTTCACACAACAAACGTATAAAATAGCGGTTGTCATCTCTCATGAACGTTGTTTAGTGTAATTTTGGTTAGTGTTATATACTCAATAATAACATTAAACCAGAATCTATCGATCAAACGAGATGGTCAAGGTCACAGACTCTGTGCAGGGCGGGGCCTAAACACTGCAAAAAAGAAATGCAAAGGACAGAACTGAAATATTGAGTGATTATCGAACAGAGAACGATATCGTAGTGCTAAGAAGACAGAAATGGTTGGAGTTAAAATAAGTTTTCTTTATCCATTACGGGTGTTCGCCTATAAACCGAGTTCATGTTCACTGACTAAACCAGTAGCGGATTGTTCTGTCATAACCCATAATAAACCGTATAAAAGTGTCATATATATGATGTACCATAGTATATAATGTTTTTAGTTAGTATTATTGTACCTTTAAAAATCTCAAGTGTATATTTAAAGCGGCCTGCAGGGGGCGCAATAGACCACTTTTCTTCGCCGCTGAAATATCTATACAAAGCTCCTAAACCCACTCCCTCGGGTTTGTCTTGAGATCATATTTGGGGTCAAACTATGACAGTGGTCTGATATAAAACAGCTTCAGTTGTAAAACCGAACAACCACTATTTCACTCAATAAAAGTTGCAATACGTTGGAAGGCTAAATAGGCCAATGCTTAAAACAAATCAAATTTCTGACAATAGGGACATCATTTATAAATGGAAATTTAACCCGATTTGCATACCTTTTTACGATTCGTCAGTACACGTGGTTTTGGTTTATAGTGTTGCGTTGACTGTGTATTTGTTAAACGTTGACTGCACCAGTTGATGGAGCTCAAGATCTCCCCCCGCAGCGTCTTCACATACAACCCAAAGTCGACACACTTAACGCCAGACATTCACTGTATCAACGCCTTTACAGCACATGCACACAGAGACAAACGGAGTTAAAGGAATCGCAGGTTATTCTCTGAGCTTTACGTTTTGAGCGAGTGGGCGAGATAGAGAGCGAGTGAAAGAGGGAGAGAGAGAGTTGGGATCTTCATTCTTCACATGAATGCACTCGTTTTACAGGGATCAGCGCGCGAACATGCTTTGGAAACTGGTGGAAAATGTCAAGTATGAAGATATATACGAGGTAACGAGGACACAAACTGCACCGGCATCTGTATTTCTGCACTGTTTGATTTTAAAAACGACAGAAAAAAAACAAATATTGCGTTGCGTTTTGCGGTCAGTTTTATTATTATTATTATTATTTTAAATATATTTGTTCTATTTATAGGCACGAGATGCTGTTGTTTGCAATATTTTTTAGTGATGTTTCAGTGACATTATTGTCATTTCTGAGACATATTTTGCATTACTTTGGCTATAACGCATGCGTCTTGATAAACCTCATTAATTTTACCACGTTTTTCCTTTAAATATAATTTTCCATTTTTTATTCAGTGCATTTTCTCTTTTGTTACGCAAGAACTAAATTTGTGAAAGTGAAAAATATTGAATTGTTGAAATACTGTGTATGGGTTCCAAATTAATTCATTGCAATGCTTTATTCATGTTTGTACATGTCTAAATATTATTATTGTTAACCAAGTTTGTTAAATGTGTACATTTTTAATATAGCAAAATCAAGAAAAAAATAATAGGACCGATTCAGCCCACGATCATGAAAGAATTGCATTTATTTGATTCATGTTTTTCTTAAAAAAGAAAGAATCACATTCTCCCGTTTGGAGAATGCGGGGTAAAGGCGCGTGGGAGTCCAGTGGATTCCCCTGAATGAGCTCCAGCTATGGGAGATGCTCGTGGTGGTTTTTGGGGAAAAGCCTCGCGGGATGTCGACCCAGAGAGTCACACATGGCTTTTCTCTCACAGTCACCGTCACGCGTGTAATTAAACACTTCGATCCCAGTCCGTGAAATCACCCATTATATGAGCGCTTTAATGGGGCACCATTAGGGAAGGACTTTAAACTGTCACCCGGTGCAGGACAGCAGCAGAAACTGTCTCATCAGCCAAAATCTACCTGATTTTACCTTCTGAACTTCCCCGGTGGGACATGTGTTATAAAGGTACAGCTTTCACTTCGATGAGGCCTGTGTTAAGATATTAGATTATACTGTCTGCGAATGGAAAAGTATGGAGCAATGATTTGACAATAGTGAGGGATCAATTTGCTTCTTCAACACAAAATATCTCAACTCTGGCTTTTATTTTATTTTAGGGAGATATTTTGTAACAGTGGCATGTGGTGGAATCTTTCATTCTTCTATAGTGTGAACACAGTGGTTATACTGAGTAACATGGAATAATTTGATACTTTGAGTAGCTAAACTAAGTATGGATAGCACAGTGGTGGTATGTATAGTGTGAGTATATAGTGAAATACTTATGGAGAAGTGTTGGTATAAAGTGCATGGATATGTTGAAGTGAGGCCTCCATCCCATCTGCCCTGTTTAAAGCAGCTGATTCTGGCGATTCGTTTGTTCTCTCTGAAGATAGATGGACTCGGTCTGCACGCAACAATAACATCAAGACAACAATAGCAAAAGAAAGAGGTCCAGACCCGTGTATGCCGGACCTCAAACAGAGAGGGGAATAAAACAGAGCACGAGTGTTTCCTCCTCCTGAATGAACGTCACTTACAGCAGCAGCGCCTTCACGCTCCGCTGCTCCCCACTGCTTCAAGATGAGGAGTCATGAATAACAATTATTGTCAGGAGGTGTAGCGCGGCGCGCGAGCGAGGCACCACATTCTGGATCAGGGACGACGAGATCTACACTTGGAGGAACAGGGAGATTATTTTGAGTTGAATACTGAAGTTTTGTTGGTCATGAGGAGTTGAGAGTGAAGCAGTTGTCGTGTGCAACTTTCTGCTATCTGCAGTAAAGATGTTAGTGCACACGTATTCTTCCACGGTGAGTTTGATCGCACGAGGGCAAATATATTTCCTTGTTGCTAGATAGTCTAATGCATTGGGCGTATGGGTAGCCTTTTACGCATTGTGTTTTGTGTTGCTTTGAGCTTTAAAATGTGTTTGAGGACCCAAATGTTGCTCAGTCCGAGAACATACGAATAATCTGCGAGATGTATATACTCACGGGTGCTCGTATATGACCTCAAAATATATTTTTGATACCGTTACGCTTTCCTGGGAGTTTATAAACCACAACGCATATAAAGACAAATCTTTGCATTGGTTTGTTTGTAATCCTGTTTATATTCTTTTTTCATTTGAAGGACCGCCATGACGGGGTACCGAGCCACAGTTCAAGACTGTCCCAGCTGGGCTCAGTGTCTCAGGGTCCGTACTCCAGCGCTCCGCCGCTCTCTCACACCCCTTCCTCGGACTTCCAGCCGCCGTATTTTCCCCCGCCCTACCAACCTCTGCCGTATCACCAGAGTCAGGACCCGTACTCACACGTCAGTGACCCGTACTCTCTGAACGCCCTACACCAGCAACAGCAGCACCCGTGGGGCTCCCGTCAGCGACAAGATGTGGGCTCGGAACTGCCGCAGCCAAGAGCCTCGTTACCGCAGCTCTCCGGTCTGGACCCCCGGCGGGATTACTCGGGCGTGCGCCGGCCGGATGTGTTGCTCCACTCAACACACCATGGGCTCGAAGCGGGGATGGGTGACGGTCTGTCCCTGCATGGCCTGGCACACGGCATGGAGGATGTGCAGGTTGGTTAAGAGTTCTTTTTTTTTGCTTTTTGAATGCGTAAAATGTAATAGATATGGCGTTTTTTGTTGTTGCAGTTAAGATTAATTTAAATGAATTAATCTGGTTCGTTAAACTTTTGGGGATTTAAAAAACTATTTCAGCAGAGCCATTTGGCTGTTTCCGAATATATTCCGTTTATTGTTTGACCTGTGCAATGAGCATTTTCTCATTGACGAATTTCAATCTACATTTATTTTCTGAACGTTTTAGGGACGTAAATTACTTGAGTTATTTTTTCGTTGTGGGCTCACTAGAAAAATTTGCTGTATTAATCACAATTATGAAGTTAAAATGACGTAAAAATACCATTTTAAATGATTGCAATGAATTGAATAATATCAATGCATAAAACATCTGTTTATTAAAAAAAAGTCTAGGATTACTTTATAAATTACTTTATATTTCTAATCATCTGTTTTTAAACCTTATGTCACTGCACACATCACGTCTAATTTTGTCAATAGAGGGTTTCTTCATCATGTAAATCTTAGGATAAGGCCTGTCCTAGTTGACTGTATAATGATGATGTTACTCCTTCTGAGGTTTTATTAAAACAATATAAAAACTGACACGAAGCATGTTCAAGAGTGCCCTAAGGTAGACTATTTAATTTAGCTTTAATTAACAAATGAAATCAATCAGATATATTCTTTAATTTTATTCTGAAAACTTAAATGAAAAGTGGGGATTTTGCATGACCTTCTATTTTCACAAGGCATACGTTTAATTATAAAATCTATTTAAAGTTTCAATTTCTAATATTTTATCATTTTTATCCTATTTATATTTTTATTCAATTTTACTTATTTGTATCAAACCATTTGTACCAAAATTATTTTTTCTTGTACTTCAAATGAATTGTGTGACAGAATTGTTTGATATACCCGGTGGAGTCAACAAAAGAGCAAACAATTATCATATGTTTTCTCACGCTGTGATTTTATAGGCTCTGGATGACAATAGCGGGATGAACATCCGGGATCAGTCCGTCATTAAAAAGGGTAAATGATAAATAATTTGATATGAGTGCATTATAATGTGGAAAAAGAGTGAAATGTGATGTTTAATAAATGTTGCGTTTTGTATTACTGGCTGTTAGAACGAATTACTGTTTTATAGATTTAGGGCAAATACCCTTTCAGGTGAATGCACCTCACAACATATATTACGCTTGCGCACTTCATCTACGATTCAAATGATGTCACCTTGATCTTTTAAGGTTGGACGTCAATCTCGAACAGGTGCAACTGGGGGCCATTCAGTTTTTGTATAGTCATATGTGATAATAATATCTTTTCAATTCGTATTATTCTTACAGATACCACGGTGCATGTTATTTATTAAAACCACAGCTCACATTTATAAATGATATATCACAATCGCATGTTTGTATATTTTTTAGTTTTGTAGCTATGTTTTCTTCACGGATTACATTTTGACACATTTGCTCTGAGATACATGCTTCATTTTGTACGAGCTTCGTGTCAGCATAAGCTCAAGCAACACTCCCTGGGCTCGTGTTAATATTTGTCCGTTGTGAGGAACATTTGCCGGTAATTTAGTTAACGGAGCACGGGCCTCCCAGAAGAGACTGGCTTTAAGTGGCCGCTGTGATGGATGACTTTCTGGGCGCAGATCTCGTGAGCTCGTTTAGAGCTCGTTTTCTCTATTATCCCCTGTAGAGATCTCCGGGGCTCGAGCGCTCGTTACCCCATTAGCGCTTAAGTTAGTAGACGTCGGCACGTATGGGGGTGAATGAAAAATAGGTGGTTAATGTAATTAGTTGGCACGCGTCAATCACCGATCGATAATATAATAAATGCGAGTGTAAATACTCTGCTGAAATGTCACTGTTCTCACCGGCAGCAGTCGAGGTAAAGCTGACAGGACTGTGACTAGATGCCCTTAGGAAAAAGAACCATGGGTTTTCTAGAGACGTTTTTTTAGCAGATTGATTTCTATTTGCAATACCGTGGTTTCACTATATCATGGTAAATGTGTGGGTTTTATTGTTTTACTACAAAAAAGGCTGAAGTTAAAACAATAATAATTTTCGTTAAAGTGAAAAAGAAGAGATTTCTAACTATATTAGAAATGTAATGCTCTTTAAAAACGGAAAAAACATGACAATGACACAGATCTGCATTATCTGTTTGATAGTAAAATTTCACATCATTTTCAATAAAAATTTTATCAATCAGAATTAGAATGAGAATATGATGTGTCCATACGGGAGCATGCGCTGGCAGCTCCGGGCGCGTGCGGGTTGACCCGGACCAGCAGGAGGCTTGGGTTTACGGCCCCTTATGCCAAGATTTCACGTTACATAATCTCACATGCCTTTGACATTTCTTATCTTATCGTTCGCGTCATTTAAAACAGAATTAAGTCGTTTTAGTTTCTTATTTTCATATTTTTCCGTTGGCAAATTTTGACGTGGTTCGATCACCAGGCAACGCATAAGGCCTATACAATTGCAAGTCGCTTTGGGTAAAAGCGCAATGCATAATGTAACCAAACAGATGTTGTTCCATCTTAAACATTTGACTAAATTGTCATTCCAGTTATTGTGAGTAAGCTTGTAGAACACAGCTCAATAATTGTCTTTTCGTTACGCGCAGTTCCCATGCCACACAAGAGCGTCGCTTCCTTTATGATGAACAAAGATGGTCTAATCGGCGGGATCACCGTGAACGTCAACGAGGTCTTCTGCTCGGTGCCCGGCCGCCTGTCGCTTCTCAGCTCCACGTCCAAATATAAAGTGACGGTCGGCGAGGTCCAGCGGCGCCTCTCTCCGCCGGAGTGCCTGAACGCGTCTCTGCTCGGCGGGGTCCTGAGGAGGTGAGAGCCTCGATGCATCCGTCAGGATTCACACAGGATCAACGATTACAGGAAAAATGATTATGTGCAGTTGAAACATATGCAATAGGTCAACTAGGCTTTTAGCTTTTTCTTCTAGTTCTGTTTTGAAGTGATCAGAAAGACATTTGCATAAAGAAGAGAATCATTTGTAAACAAAAGTGAACAGCTGATTTTTTGAATCTCGAGTTTTGAAATGTGCATTTGTTAGTAAGGCTCACATAAAGCATGTTTCTTTCTGATCAGAGCGAAGTCGAAAAACGGAGGAAGATCACTGAGGGAAAAGCTGGAGAAAATCGGCTTGAATTTGCCTGCTGGGAGACGCAAAGCAGCGAATGTCACTTTACTGACGTCCCTGGTTGAAGGTAAAGCAAGACATCTGGTTCTTATTCTCTTTTTTTTCATTTATCAAATTTTACCGTGAGGTATTTGAGAGTTTAGGCCCCTCAGGTGAGCAAACAAACGTCAAATTGTGATGGAGCGCGTATAATCTAATATTTCTGTTCGGGGTTTTAAATAAAAAACGTTATGGTTTATTCGTTTAATCGGAAGTAACACTGCAATTTAAGCCATTCTGAATTATAACATGGATTTATTACGCAGCTCTAAACACAGACTAAAAACAATATAAATGAATTTTCATTGCCTTGAGAGTTTCTCTATAATCTGGCAATTATGAGAGCGAGAACACTAATCTGTTTTAGTTTATCTATTGGTGGTGCACATTTATATAACACATCCAGAAACACTGCGGCTGAAACGACATTTTTAACCAATGCAGCTAATTTCATCTCATTATTTTTTATTGTGGCTGTCTGCTTGTTTTTGCATGGCAGTTCTTTATTTGGTTATCATCCCCCTCAGTTCAGCTGTAAAAAACGAATGTGTGGAGTAATTCCTTTTTTACTATATTATGTCTCTTTTTTATTTCCAGGGGAAGCTGTTCATTTGGCTCGGGACTTTGGCTACATTTGCGAAACCGAATTCCCCACGAAGGCCGTGTCTGAATATCTGAACAGACAGCACACGGATCCAAACGAGCTGCACTCGCGGAAGAACATGCTGCTCGCCACGAAGTACGTGCGCAATGATTGTTTTACGTTGACGTGAAAGTTGCGCGTTGGTTGCTTTCATTGCAAGCTGGTAAATGCGTACGCCGCCCTCATCTGAACAAATGCGTAGACACAATTCGAGGCGAACGTTGAATCCATCACGGATTTTGCGGGAGCGTGTCGTTTTGATGGCTGTCCGCTTAGTGCCTGGTGCGTTTTGACACATTTAGCTGGTTTCTAATGAGGCGGTTCGGGTCCAGCAGAAACGCGCGCCTCTTATCCATCTCAGCCTGGCACCGAGCTAGAAAGTCATTATATTTAAGTGAAATGTTTCAAGTCTTAAAGTGCCAGCTTTCCCCTTGAAGTTTTGCCTAAGGTCATCCCTCCTCCCTCGCCTCTCCTTTCACAGTCTGTCTGTCAAAGTCCCGTCAGTCAGCCCGCGCCCCCGCCCCTGCACGCGCCTCGGGCACTCGCGTTCTGTCGCTCTGGAATGAGAGAGGGAGAGAGGCGCGCCGCGCTCTCCCGACTGGACAACAAGAGTGTTTGTGGTTCTGAGCTGCGAATGCGAATGTGGGTCAAAATGTGACAAGCCTCGACAACTGCAGATGCCACAGCAGGGCCCTGCAACGCTGACAGTTGGAGGCATTTGAACTGTTTGTCACAAATGACCTTTTAGGGATTGAATTGTTTTTGGATTCTTATTTGTGGCTGTGTAATACCAGAACAAAATAGTATTGTCCGGACACAAACAGGCAAAATCCTCTTGGTTCATGCAACTGGAAAACGTCCAATTGAATTGATTTTAAATTAGCTCTGTAACCTCACAAGTATCAGAGAGCAAAAATGTTGATTCTTTCATTTTTATCGTGGTTACCAGATACTGATCCACACGTCTAAATTGTTTGTGTTCAGAGAGACACGGAGGTCAGATGTTGAAAGGTTATTATTAGTATTCAATCAGAGGTCAGGTCGTCCGGGCACATAGCTGGAATTGTGTTATTTCTTTTAATAATGGTTGAAAGAAGGGAACCATGAATATTTACAGCATCTCTTTCGGTAGCTGCGTGAAACATGAACCGAATATTCCCCAGTAATGGCTGATAAAGACAAGCTCCCAGTAGACAGAAAGTTAAATTGATGGCTTTATTCTAACTCATGTGGTTCGCTCTCAGAAGTTAACTTGTGCTAGATTTGCATTCTTCTGTATGTCTAGTACATGCACAAAGTCATATGAATGAAACGGCAGAGAGGTTCTTTTTTAACATTTTGGAAATTTCCTATTGGTGAACGATAGGCTCCTACAACCCAGCAAAGCAGGTTTAGAGGATGGATGCGTGGAAAGTCTTTGTGTATCGGTTATTCATGGATGAGGGGTTTTTGAGTTGCTCTTGTGATGGCTTTGATATTATGTATGAGTTCTCCCTATAATCAATGTTTCACACTTTAAAAGAATATGTATATCAATATATTAAGGAGAGCGTAGGAATATCCATGCCAGCAAGCTGACGGTTCTTTTATGGCTGTTTTTATAAAGAAATCAAAGGCGGTTTCTTTTCACTGTTTAATTCAACTTATGCCTTAAATTCATTTCTTGAAAAATGTATGCAGTTATCCATGAGCCATGGGTGGCCTGACGTTGTGATGTGAATTGAAGCATGCATGATGCTAGATGGTGCAAGAATTGGATGGGAACAATGTACGGACGGTACACCCAAAAAATACAAATTCTGTCATCATTTATTTGCCCTCACGTTGTTCAAAGACTTTCTTTGGTGGAACAGTAAAGAAGATATTTTGAGAAATGTCTTGGCGGTTTTGTGTTCATACGATGGAACTCAATGGGGGCCAGTGTTGTTTGGTCAACCAAAATATCTTCTTTGATGCTCTGCAAAAAGAAACAAGTCATACAAGTTTGGAATGACATGAGCGTGATTAAATGACAAAAAAAATATTTTTACTGTTGGCTTCCAATATTTCTGCTTACAAAAACTGTGGAAAAAAGAGTGTTTCTAATAACTTAAAGCAATGTAACTCAGTCCATCATCTCTTTATCTTCTTCTTCACAGGCAGTTGTGTAAGGAGTTCACAGACCTGTTGGCTCAGGATCGTACTCCTATAGGAAACTCTCGGCCTACGTCCATCCTCGAGCCTGGAATCCAGAGCTGCCTGTCACACTTCAGCTTCATCACGCATGGCTTCGGTTCTCCGGCCATCTGCGCCGCGCTCACAGCTTTGCAGAACTACCTGACTGAAGCCCTTAAAGGTCTCGACAAGATGTTCCTGAACAACCCCACGCCCAACCGACACACGTCCGCCGACGGATCCAAAGGCGCGGAAAAAGAGGAAAAACACAGGAAATGAGTTGGAATTACAACAGGATATCAAGAGAGAAGGGGCTTCGAACAAAGCCATTGGAGATGTTCAGAGATTCTATAAACTCTAGTTTTATGACATTGCGTTTTACATTCTGGTGTGAAGGTGCAACGTGGAAAACACATCGTGGGAAAGCAAAAGGGATAAGAGACTGGAAGACACATCTCTGCTGTGACTCGTTCGCCATTTTCATCTCATTCGTGTGAGAATGCTGGAGGAGCGCGTGTGTGCGTTTTTGTGTATAAAAAGTATGCCATATTACATGATGTTAAACACAGGCTGTATCACACAGGCTGACCTTTACACACATGAATCCCATCATTCATAGTTTAAAGCTCATCTTTGTACTCGCCAGCATACAGGAGCACAGGGTTGGTTTCTTATATCGTTCGAATATTTTATTTAAATACAATTGTTGAGCAGTCTTGGGATGTTAGTGGGTTACGTTGCATACATCATTCACACGTAAAAATACACACAGGTATGTTTTATGGAAAGTGGCTGTTGAAGGATGACTTGTTCCACAGAGATTACAAAGAGAGACTAAAAAGAATAGAATTTATTGCATTGTTTAATACGTGCAGTATTATAAGCATTAGCCAAAAAAACAGTGCTTCAACAAACCACCATGCTAGTTAGAAAAGTGAGATTTCTTATTGCAGATGTTTAATTCAGGCAGAATTGCTTAAACAGATATTCCATCACACATCTTTCATTTTATAGCGTATAAATTACACAGCATTAATGCTAAACTGAAATTCTCAATCAGACCATTGAGTACAATACAATTTTTACCAGACATGTTGAGATTTATATTTAGCATGTTTTCCTAAAGCCACTCAGAATCAGTTTAACTGAGCGGTCGCATAAAGAAAAAGAAATCAACTGTTGCGCAAATGGAAATCGTTTTGTATTTCTTCGAAACTGCTGTTTGCGCTGTCATGCTATTCAATTCTGTGAAATATGACATTTTCATTAAGACCATGGCAATCAAGTTAAAAATCATAATTGTTTCATTGATATTTTCTCTGTTGTTTACCCACGTTTTATTTCTTTTGCACAGACTTAAACCAACAATGATAAAATCATACATTATAAGGACTAAAACGATTATCTTAAATGAAGCTTGCTTTGACCAAATGTCATTGAAAACAAATAATCCTCGATTTAATGACTTTCTCAGGCTGAATAAAACTGGGATAACGAGTTGACCCCGCGCGCTGGAACACTGCCACGCGCATACCCTCACGCGCTCACCTCACCTGCTAGCGCACATTCTACATTCGTGGGCGAGCTCTTGTCAAGGAAGCTGGAGCACAGCCTGTCAGTCAAAGTTAATATTTGGTTAACTCTGTGTGAGAATGGTTCCTTTATTTATGTTTGTATATATTTATTTATACTTAATTTAATGGACGTTTGTACATAGGAATAGACCGAGTCGTCTGTTTGTGACTCTCTGTGCGTGGGTGAACGCTTGGTTTAGATAGCATCTTGTATTTTTTGTTTCATAGATACGGTGTTATGTGGTGAAGGGTAGAAGTTGGTTCATGTCTGGTGATTTTCATTTACCTCGAATTAAAAATAAATCGTGTTTTATTGTAGATGCTGCTGTGTGGTTAAGTTTCATATTTTGTAGCTGCTGCAAAGATGATTATTTAACTCTGAAGCTTACAAAAATAATAATGAAAACTCAAACGAGTGCCAAAATCAAACACACATTAAAGTAAGAAGACGATAAACAGTGAATGGTTATTTGCACGTAATCCATATGACAATTATTTACTCTATTTTAAAAGAGACAGTCAAGTGGAAGGCAAAATAGTCAGACTGGGTTTGTTCTGCCCCACGGGCGGTTTCTTCAGCATCCGAATTGTGGAGGAGGATTTTCTTTTGCTTTGTTGAGAAAAGTGAAAAGCTTCTTGCGACCATCTTGTTACTGGTTATTTATTTTGATAACACGGATTAATCTGGCTGCAGCAGAATCACAAATGGGAAAAATGTCACAAATTGCAGTCGATTAAATGTCAAAGCTGTCACATTGATATAAGAACAAGATTATAGGTCTAATACAGAACTGAAAATATATTCAAAGCGTCAGATATTTAGTTTATCAAGGTTGGAGTCAAAGATGTTGGTGGGGGGAATCCTTTCTAAAAGAACAAAATGTTATTATTATTAGGCTATTATAAACACAAACTGAACAAAAATAAATCAACAAAACGCGCAAATGAGAAATGGAAACTAGAATTCTCGTTAAAACGTAACAATGCCAATATTTTATCGAAAACAATCGCTTGAAGGCAAGTGTCCGCGGCCATGGCTGTAAAGTGAACTCATATCCCGGCCGCAGGTCAGACCCCCGCGAGTCCCCGCGCGCATCAGCTCGCGCTGGTGTATTTAATGCGGAGGAGCGCGTGGCCCGCGGGTTCCGTCGCGTGACTCCTCATGCGTGAAGTATTGTGACCCAGGTGCAGCACCCGCATGTCCGCGAGCGACGTGGATCTCTGCAAGATTCAGAGATTTTTCTCTAGTCTAAAAAAAGACTAGCCTCGCTCTCACCCACGGGACCTAAAACAACACAAGCCGAGATCTTTCATCTTTCCCTCCAACCAGGTTCTTATTACCCTCTAAAAAAAGATGCCTGCAACAGAACCCCACAAGACCAAATTATATATAATTGGTGTTTATAGTCAATAATTATTATTGGCTTTTTTTCAACAAAAGACTATTTTAGTTATTATGAACGAAATAACAAAACGCATGGAATAATAGAAGTTATTATTTAATCATAAACCTACAGTAGACCCAGTAGTACACCTGACATTTTCTACATTTTGCTGGAAGGTGTCCCACA
The DNA here is from genome assembly GCA_006030095.1 of Triplophysa siluroides. Lineage (NCBI taxonomy): Eukaryota > Metazoa > Chordata > Actinopteri > Cypriniformes > Nemacheilidae > Triplophysa > Triplophysa siluroides. The sequence goes on from VCII01000713.1 coordinate 2,028,783, forward strand.
TATAAACATCCCTAATAAAACTCGATAGGCCTAATTATTTTGATTCTTAAGGCCTTATTGTGGAAAAAAAAAGAGGAAACGAATCAAAACCCAAGCGCATTGACAATTTTCTTTTACAAAATTCGTAACATTTTCTGCAGAAACCATCAGACAGACAAAGTCTCATTTCCATCATCATATTTTCGGGTGTGAGAGGACGGACGACAGCCGTGGTCCCCGTGCTCGCTGTCACGCAATGGACTGTAAAAGTGGTTTATCCATGAGCCAGGCGCGTAATTCGCGCTCGAGGCTCATGACCGCGGGCAGCGCGAGCCTAACTGATCAACCTGGATATTTCATTATTCATTAATTTACTGTTTAACAAATCCCGCTCATTATCGCGTGAGCGGCTGGCAGGATCCAATCGTTTGGTGTCAGGCGTGGAGAATTGGCCCATTTGATCCCGAGCTGTTATTTCTTCGTGCATTATTATTATTTTCAACATCCCGAAACGGCTCGAGATCGTCATGAATAATAAGCAGCGCGCGAGCTTGTCAAAGCCCGTTGAGCGTGACAACGCCCGTGGAAAAGTCGAGGCGTTTTTAATATAACCCCCTCCCGCAACCCCCACTTCAGTCACAATTTGGTAAAGACAAAACAACACGGCGATAAACAAACGGAAATGTGCGATTACTACGGCAATGACACGCGTCCACGCGGGATGAGAAGGATGTCGAAGTGTTTCATTAAACAGGTTAAAGGTGACAAATCAAATGTCCACATTTACCTTACAAATATCACTGAAACAGCTTCCGGATGTCTTTGGAGGGTTTTTTACGACAGGGTGTGTGATTCAAGGGGTGTGGACACTGTAGGCCTCCTCATGCTGCGTTCCAAACGGGATAAATTCACTTTGTAAGGGCACTTAGTAGTGAGAATAATAACACCCGCCATGTAAAATATCGTGCCAAAGCCAACTGCTAAAAATGGACACTTCAGAATTAGGTATTTCGACCATTCTCTCCCATAATTCTTTGCGCAGGTGTAAGTTGTCTGGCAAAAAGTTTTTTATATATGTTAAAAATAACCTTTGCTTAGTCAAAATAAATAGATGTATTTATGATGTAAAATAAGAAATTAAGTCAGAGATCCATTGGCCACGGTGCTACAAATGATACATTATAACAAAGCAAATAAATATATATAAATACAAATAAAAACATACAAAAAATAAACTGCAATTTTACAAAAGGCAAACATCATACGTCTATCATAGACATTTGTTTTTTTTTTGTAACAGGTTTTATTGGGTCTCCTGCATTTTTCATCCCTTTATATCTCTTGGAGTTCTTCAGAATGTAACGCAGGGTTGGTGCCTGGGAAAACTTAGCAAAATTTGCTTAGGCTTTATGACCTTTAACAGGTCAAATTTAAGTTTTGTCATTTTTCTCTCCGATTATTACAGTGTTCATGTGATAAAGGAATGGCAACGTTAAAAGAACACGTTGACATTCTCAGTGAACTTTCTCTGATGGGCTTTACATTACTTACACACCCAAATCCAACACGAACTACTAACACCATCAATCAAAAAACCTGTCACTGTCTTTCTCTCTCTCTCTCTCTCTCTCATGCACATTGCTCTCATCTATAGATTGTACAGAATGGGGAAGATCTTTTAAAGTTTCTGGTTAATCATTGTTCTCTTTCATTAACTAAGCATGATGTCTTTAATGGCTGTAGCACACGGTTGTGTGCATAACTTCAGTTCGATTTAATGGTCCATTGAATCAAAACTTTATCAGACCTCTTTATTCAAACCTGCTCTCACCTCAGCCCAGTTTCTCTCTGCAGTCAAGTTTGTGAGCAAGAAGATCAAGCTATTAATGTTTATTTTTTTTGTGGAATCGTAGCAAATATATATTTTTTATTCAGGTAGCTAAAAAAAAAAAACACACACGCACAGACTCATAAAAACCACAATGCTTGCCATGGCAGGACTGGTTTTATTTGATGTGTGTTTGTGGCTTTGCCTCATTTGGTTTGTGCGAGTAAATGATTGATTACGTTTGGCTTTGATGTCTCAAACACACATTCGCACTCATAAAAAAAGTAAAGTCTTCTCCCACCTATTCTACATCTTATATAACACACAACCCAACAAAAGCTACATTGTACAATTTCAGAAAGTTTTCAACAACGCTTCTCATAGAACTAAATCCAGGTTTGAAATAAAAAATATTTTTTTTCTAAGTAATAAAGCTACTCAATATATCATCAATGTTTCAATTAGAGATCAATTAGAGATGGATTCAGGTTCGGAATAACATGATATTTTCAAGTGAACTAGTCCCTTTCGTTTTGTTACCCAGAAGTGGAGAGCGAAAAATAAAGAGCCTTAAAGAAATCGGACATCATCGTCCACTCACCTGTGTTTCCAGTCTGTTTGTTTCTCATCAGACCTGAAGTACTTCATTTCCCATAATGCATCACTGGACTTTCTCCATGCCTTAAACACACTCGTGTGTGTGTTATATTGTGTGTGAGAGTGCCTCCAGGTCTAACTAGCTAATGCATTGGTGATCTCTCTCTGTACACACTGTTGTGTTTTCGCTCTGGATTTAATGGGCTCTGTGGGTGGTGGTGGGGGGACTAAAATGAGCCTTGGCTATACTTTTTGAAGAAGTCAAATATTATGGTGATCGTGCGATGAGCTATATTGTGTTTGTCTGAGACAATCTGTTGAATGTACATTTACAATTATAAACTATGATGAGATTAGCAGACCTCTCTCTCTTTAACACTCTCACACACTCTCTCTGCCTCTCTTTCGCTTTCTTTTGGCTTTGCTGATGTGACCTTGTATGCTGACTAAATCCATGCCCTTGGCAACTGTTATTTACACATGGATGAACACACACCACACACACACACACACACACACACACACACACACACACACGGCCCTTTTTGGAACTCTGGCAGGTTGAATAGGTTAGACTTTTATGTGTCAGTGAAATGGATTTGACACACATGCTATAGTGATATATACTGTAGTTAATATTTATTCTGTTTGGCTCTTGGAACATGAGTTGTGTGTTTATTTCTTTAGCAACAACAAAATTGTTTCCAGAAGTTACAGCAGCTATTTGTCGTCTACAGTATTTAGGAACAAACTATTAATATTACATTTTATATGATTAATATTTATCATACAAAATAGAATAAGAGAGATTTTCATTGTCAGTTTTTTTCCATTTTTTTTACCATCACACCATGGGAAACATTTGCATATAGTTGACAAATAAATCATCTCTCTTTTGCTATTTTATATTATAAACATTAATCATATAAAATAATATATTAACAGTATTTTTCAAGATTATTGCTTTGTCACACCGTAGGGCACATGTACGGTATATTTGCTAACTATCGACATATAACTTTCTATGTGGGTGTAAGTTTGGCAAATTTGAAATAAAAAAAAAAATGTTGTTTCATAAAACTAAAAACTAAACATTTAATCCTCGCTTTGGAAAGCGAAAAGTCATGAAAATTGTGCTTTTCTCAAAATCTAATAATGTCAACTAGTTTGTGTGAGGATTCAGGGCATAAACTTATTAAATGTACTTATAATTAGTAAACATATTTATCCTTTAAAAACATTGTATTTATTTACAAATATAACTTAAAAATCTTGTGGGAGTGCGATATATATATAGACAGTGGAATTGTGAGATTTTTGGAAAGGACATGAGAACATCACTCTACTGTAATGTGTGTGTGTGTTTGGTTATCAGCAGTGCTGATGTCCAGCAGATGTATATCTTTGGCGACGGCGGTACCGAACACTGATTGGTTAAGACAATGTTTCACGGGACGAGACGCTCATGGGTGTGGACAGCATGTATGTGTGTATCTGTGTGTAAGTGTTTGAGAGAAACTCTGTCTCCTTCGCCGTGTGTGTGAGATGAGGATATCTTGTGAAAGGCCCATCTGCCCTGGTGTCTGCCCACCAGTCATACTGCCATCGCAGGCACTGTAGCGGACGCCTAAACTCTCTCTGACAAGGACCCCTAGAGTGCAGAATGCCACCCAATATAATCAACACTGGCACTGCTCTCGCATATGACAGCCTCTGTGTGTGAGAGAGAGAGAATCTTTAAATCTCATATTCGCGGCGCCTTTTTATGTCTTTGCTTCAATTTCATATTTTTATATAAAAATTATTTATTGACACTTAAGCAGAATAAAGCATTTGTGGCAATACTTATAAGGTTGTATTTGTTATCAACGGTAAATAGATTGCCAACATGGACTTATACTGAGCAAAGCAGTTTTTAGCATTTATTAATGCCAATACAATTGTTAATTTAAGTTCATGTTACATTAACTAATATTACCTTTTTGATTTTTAATGGCTGAAATTAACGAACTAAAATGAATAAATTCTAGCATAACGACATTGCACCAAGGTACCCAAGGCCGTGGGTTACAGATGTTTTAGCACACTGCTTACCTGTGCTCAAATCACTATAATACACATTACGATGGCGTAGCTTTTTGCTTTATTTCTCACATGTATCAGAATGTGAGTGCTCACTGAGTAGGAATGCCGTGTTTGTGTGTGATTTGCACATTCAGGTCACTCTCTGTCAGTCTCTGTCTGAACTTTGATTGACAGCTGCAGTTATGTTCCCCGGGGGCAGCTTACTTGCTCCTACATGCATCTCTCTCTCTCTCTCTCTCTCTCTCTCTCTCTCTCTCTCTCTCTCTCTCTCTGTGTCCATCCTTTCCTCATTTTGCGATTTCGTGAGTGCATGCGTTCGGTGTCGGTGATTGATATGTTCCTGCATTTAAAACAATCAGCTGCTTGACTTCTGCTATAATAAAACATGCTTAAACATTTCAGAGCCCCGCTGGGGAGACTCGCCAACATGATTAAGAACTCACAGAAGGGACTTAAATACAAGATAATTATGTTGGAATATCACATCCAATCAAAGTTTGCTCAGCAAATGAACGAGAACCCAGCAATGTCTGTTCTACAGCTCAAATGTTTTAAATGACATTTAAAATAGGGTCAGATTTTATTTGTTTACATAAAAAAGCTTAAAAATATAACACTAATTAATACGTAAAAATATATATATATATTTGAAATATATATAAAAACATTTTTTTATTGAAATATAATATGTATTATTTTCACTCTTATTTTGGTATATATACACACATATATATATATATATATATATAAATTGAATAAGGTATTACAGTGCACCTCACATATAACTTTAATTGTGTGGTAATGTCATTTTAAAGTTTATACATGTGCCAATTTGTAGAAGTTATGATGCTGTTTTTTTGTTTGATTTGAGAGTTTGCACTATACTTAGACGTCTAGTTTGTGTTAAATCGACCATAATTGTAGTTGTTTTAAGAGGTCATATCATGAAGTTAAGTCTTCACCCTTATTCTGACCTTGAGAACAAAGGTGGATTGTGTTACTTCTCTTTAAATAGCCTCTTTTAAGAAGTCATGAGTAACAATGCTTTGAAATGAGTGTGCCATTTACAACCTTTTTGCAAAACTGCATCACAGACAGATGACAAATACACAAAACAGTGAAGAATTGTGTTCAGAAATGTACAGTATGTTTGCTGTAGATACTCCTTTGACTCAAAAGAACATTTGATTTCTTATTGACTCTCAAAATATCATTTCACAGCAAACCTATACAGTATTTGTACATTATCAACAAGTCATGCATCGGTCTGATGTGTATCAGTAAGACGCTTTCTGTAACTGGAACTGATCAGACCTGCTGATATCAGTGTCTTCTAAGCAACAAATACGGTAATGTTATTAGGTGAGGACGAGCTCTCTTAAACTCTAAAACTCCCATTGTCTATATATTTTCAAGGATTGTTATTGGATAGAATAGAGCATTGGAGTGTGGATGATCTGGGACACTGTAGATGGTTGCATACTAGCTCAAGTATGCAACCAATATGGTTCAATGAGCTTTTATTGTAAATCAATCGTTTTATCATAAACGAATATAAGTCTGATCACTTAGAAAGTGATCATCACTACTACACCAACACCAACAATACTACAGTATAAGGGTTTGAGCAATAGTATCAGTGACGCCCGCCCTAGCAAACACCACTAACAAGTGTGCATAAATGTGTGAGCGCACAGCGCGTGTGTCTAATGTCTTAATAAGAGCTCGGTCACGCTTCTCTCTGTTCTCTGTGATGTGTAATTGTCTCGGTCTGCTCAGGGTGAGAGTCCGATCCCAATCCCGGGCGTTACAAGGGGCCACAGTCAATTCTGCCGTTAAATCCGTTAAGAGCCGAAAATTAATTACCTAACCAGAGCAGGAACGATTCCAAAAGAAAAGAGGAGACGCAGAGACAGTCGACAGAAGGAGGTGAAGGAACGAGTCACCAGACTTCACGTTAAGCTTGACTGACTAATTATTGCTTATAATTTGCGTTTGGATTAATTAACTAATTAGCCGGGAATGTCTGAAGGCGTCGCGCAGTCTGTGCATGTCAGGCTGAAGACTTTAATTATTGTGATATTTTTAATTACAATCTGCAGCTGAGTGAGACACACACACACACCACACACACGTGTGTACATACGGACACACGCAAGAATGTATACAATAACACACATATACACAATTACCGAGGGGTGTAAACGATAAACAAAAAAAGTTTGGATGCAATACACAATATAGGTTCAAGATACTTTAGTATCACAATATTTTTTCACAAAATGTTGACAAAATGAAACTTTTGAAATGAAAACTTTTATTTCCAAACATTAACAATTTCAATAGCTTTTTTTTGTTGTACATACAAACTTTTAAAATGAACAACACTTAAGCCTTCGGAGTATAAATTTATACAAATGGATTTGATATGTCAATGAAAAATATGAAAAACTGAATTTGAACATAAAATTAAAAGCAAAAAAAAAAAAAAACATGTTGATGCAGGTCACATGTTGGTAGCTCAACCAATAGGATAAAACTGACGTCATTTAGTAAAAAAAAAACATATTGTACACATATCGTGATACCCATTAACAATTCAATGTGAAAATAAACACTACCCTCTAATCATTATAATAATTGCATCATTTTAAACAACATACACTGTATATTTATACATCGTGTATGTTGCAGCTCTCCTATCATGATACTGCATGTAGAAAAAGAGAGAGAGATGGTGTTGTTTTGTTGTTTTCCATCATCTTGAACGACCCTGATCATTTAGCACAGTGCAGGTATGATGCTGATCGCTGCAGATAATGAACACGCTGATGCCGGGTTTAAACCGGACACCGCAAAACATCTCCAGCATCCTTCTCTCTCTGAAAGGAGAGAAATGTGCATCGTCGACAGGATTCTGCAATGCATCTGACTATTTTCCATCACAAGGGGCCAAGTTTAGTAAACAGGCAAGACTAATGAGACACTTTGAGCTGCAGAGCGAAGCTTCAGCCCGAGGCCCGAGAGCCCGCTCGCACCTGATGGAGCTGGAAGACATCAAAGCAGAGGATTACAGCAGTGCCAGGGGCCACATTCACAGACTTATTATACGCCTCGTTCCTAATCCGGTTATCTGCAGAATATGGCTGTGTTTAGGAGGCCTTGGCCCTCACACACACGCAACTACAGATTCACATACAGAATGTAAAAAATCACAAATGCACACAGAAACCGACAACCGCACATGTCTGCAAACACACCATATTCGTCGTAACAATGAAATGTCGTATTCATAACTAGAAAGCTTTCCAAATGCTTTATGTAATATTCATCCACTGTTCTTCATAAGGTCATGTTTCTCTTAGACAGCAGGAATCCATCTGTCAGAGCTCCTCCTGTGTGTGTTTGTGTCTTCTGAAGTACTTGCAGCCCTGGGCCGATTTCGATGTGTTTTTGTTGGTCAGTTGGAGATGTGGTCAATTTTGAAGGGAACGCAGGATGCGCTTGAAAAATGAAAGACGAATGTTGATCGGAAGAAAAAAACATGTCAATGTCAAATTTTTTTATGTTCGCAGAAATAAATACAAATAAAAACAAAACAAAACATAACATAACATAAAAATAATATGTAAAAAAAAATGTGTGCTTGAATTATTATAATACAGATTTTTTGTTTTGTTAATTTATATTAAAATAATAAATTATATTAAAATTAATGTTAAATATAAAAAATATTACTTTAAAAACAAGACAATTAAGCATATTTCCTCTGTAAATGTAATATATGTGACTTTTAATTGGGAGTGTTTCGTAATTTTCGTTATTCAGAGAGGTAATTCTCATTAGATTGTAATTATTGTAATGCTATTATGTTATATATAAATCATCTTCAAGTTAAATAAGATATATTTATTTTATTATGAAAATGGGGAGTGCCTATGATCACTTACCATTAATAATCATTATTGTGATGTCACAATGCCAAAAATGTGGCAGGTAAATATTATTTTATTTGATGTTGGGGCAAAACGTGACCCGGACCCAGTTTTGGACAGCTTTTACATTCATCCATCACCTCTATTGTAAGAAAAACAATATATAAATGAAGTGAATTGGGAGAGTGAATGAATGCAGATAAAGAGGTAAAGTGAAAGTTTACGGAGGAAAGAAGAAAATTCTGTCACACTGTGATTCAATCACTGAAGACTCATAAACTGCAAGAGTGTGTGTGTGTGTGTGTGTGTGTGTGCAGCCTGTCTGCATGCGTGTGTGTGTTTAGCTGCGAGGAAGGTCAGGTTCTGGCAGAGTTTAATCCTTGGATTGGCGGTTTTGCCCTCTGGTCAGTGCTGATTATCTCCCATAATGCAACGCTGCTCTCTGATAATGATTCTACGGACTGTTTGAGACTTTAATAATTCTGGTTTTGGTGAAATTTTTTGGTGATGTTTAAACTTTTAATTATTGTAATTTTGTAAATAATTTACATCTATTGCATGTAGTCCAACGGGCACTTTGAGGGGTTATTGTAGTAACGCTGTAAAATGTTTTGTTGAACACTGCCTAGAATAAGTTAACTGCCTAATATAAAAAGTGAGCTTGTTGCCTTTATAAATTGTGAAATATCATTGTGCCACATTGTTGTCTCCTCACTACATTCGTCACATGATCTTTTAAAATCCCACATGCCTCTGTAGTAAAACGTCCTGATTTTTAAAGGGACAGTTCACCAAAAAAGTGAAAATTCATTCATCATTTATTCACGCTCACGCCAAAACCTTTACGAAATTCTTTTGTACACGAAGAAGGATATTTTAAAGAACTTTGGTAACCAAACACGGCTTCCACTGACTTTCATTATTTGGATGGAAAACCATTGAGACACTTCTCAATCTTCCTCTTTTTTCCTTTATTCCTTAAACACGGAAAATGTGCATGTGCACAGTATAGCAACAGCAACACAGCAATAGTAAAGTGGTATGCAAATACAAACATAGCCATTCTCACGCACACACCTATGAGGAGCACGGCGAAAACTAAATTAACCTTTATTTGTAATTTTTGTCATGAACGCACCTAATAAAAGCCCTAATCAGGGTCTAAAGGGAATTGTGGCACACAGAAGAGGACAAACTACCTGCTGCGTGTGTGAATATAACTGTATCAGAGAGGCGGTCAAAACACACTCAAACTCCACTAGCCTAGAGCAAGCCAATGAAGAGAGAGAGAGAGAGAGAGAGAGTGTGTGTGTGTGTGTGTGGGATACACAGAGAAAGAAATAAAAAGAAAGCAAGAGTTAGGACAGAGTGAATCGATGAATAATTCATAAAACATTGTTGTAATGTTCAGTCCTAACCCGCAGGCCCGGTTTAAGGTCAAGGATGACTACAGTGTGTATGTGTGTGTATGCGTGTGTGTTTTGAGCTTTCGAGTCTAAAGCCAAATGGAATAATTCACAACTGTACTGTATAACACAATCTTTTATACAGCCACGATTTCAACCTCACGTTCAGGTAAGTTTTCGACAGCTCTGCTTTAGCTCATGTGTAAGGTTGGATTTTGAGCCTTTAACCCAAAGTGTTAAATTCTTGGGCGCATCCTTCATTGTTTCTGCTATAGACATGCGTTATACCTCACAGCCCGGAGCTCGTTCAGACTTCTTCACCGGAGGGATAAAAAACAGCCAATAGAATTGCATAGACTCAGTAGAAGAATATCATTAGAATTGAGACTTGGGGTAGAGCTCTATTGGCTAACAAGAAACCAGACAGCAACACCCTGACAACCAGTCATATTAGCTTTAGAGTGGCAAGCTTTGCACATATTTGTAAATGGATTCATGTAGACATTTATTTAAGTCCCAGCTAAGAAAAATATGTTCTAGGAAGGCTTAGCTACTGTTTCCAAGCTACGAACGTGTTGAATGTTTTAAACCTTCAACTAACAATATAATTTAATTTAACATTTTAAGAACACGTGAAAATGAAATAATGTTGGTAAAATGTTCTTTTAATGTGTACTGCAAGAACATTTCGATCATTTTTATATGATGTTTTTTGAGCTCTTATTTTTAAGGTCGTCTCATTTTAAGTAATCTGTTATAAGTAATGGTATTATGATATTTATTGATTAGATTATCCTTGTTTAACCTCTAATACCAAAAAACTAACATTTTCTGTTCCATTTCCCAGCATTCTTCAAAGTTTCGTGTTTTACCACAACTCACAGCTAATGTTCATGTTTTTCGCTCTTATTGCATCAAAACATCCAGCATTAATATTTTGCGGCACAAACAAATTAATGCTGTTGTAATTACAGATCTGTGGTCATTCTGAAGAAACACGTAAACAACGGAGATCTGATTACAAGTGTGAGATTATTTTTCTTCTCATTACAACACATAAAATGAGCAATGCAGAAACCTCCGAGCTACACATTAACAACACACACACACACACACACACACACACACCACAGGCAATAAGGAATGCAATAATGGCAACAAACAACAATAACAATAATAAAATCTTTGGAAAACGTTTCATAAATGATCAGCGTGTAATTAGTGTAATCTATGATGCGGCCGTCTTGTGCAGAACTGTTTGCGCTCTCCACGCTGCGTGTGTGTGTACATGCGTGTGTGTGTGTGTGTTCTCACGTGCCCTGCAGGGCCGACCTTCCAATCATTATCTGTCTGTCTTATTACCCCGCCAACCCAAGCCCACTTTTAAATAAAATATGCAAAGGTTTCTTAAATGATGACCCGGGGCGACGTGGATCTCTTTGCTTCTGTACAGGCTGTTAATCTGAGAAATGCAAATTCTCTTCATCTTCCTATGCTGCTTTATTAACTTTTTTGAATTTAAAATTCCACGAACAATGAGTTCTGTCAGCTTCTGGAATTATATTTTCCTCTTTCTTTTCATGTGCGCGCAGAAGCGGGTTTCACCAGGGGAAATAAGACGGTTTCATCTCCTTCCCTTGATTTAATTGGCTGTTTTGCAATTATTAGTTTTTGCCGCTAAAGTCTTTTTTTATTTCTCTTCCTGTTTTCTTAAAGCGATGGATGTCAACACTAGTTTGTTGATCGGTGAAACAAGAACAGGGGTCACCGTACCTTCAGTTTCTGCGCCCTCAGAATGTGAAGTTCTCTGCGAGGGGACGGTTCTCTTCTGTTCAGAAGTCGAGTTTATGTTTCTATATTCTCTCGCAAGTCTAGACATACAGTACAGCATATAGCTTAAGAATCCAAGAGAATCAATTATGCAGATGTTTAAAATCACAATGACATACCTCCTCATGCTCAAATGAATTAAAGAAAAGAAAAAAGGAACATTATTCATTTGGAAAAGTATAATCATTGTTTTTAGGATTATTTCCTTTTTTCTACCATAATGTCTGTTATCCTGATACTTCTGGCCATCTGACAGACAACATGTGTATAAACAACAATATTTCTGTTCAGAATCTACATGAATGTATAATGAAACTTGTAATTTTACCATTTTATTTACCTTTTAATTTTCAAATAAAAATCCTGCAGTATAACAAATGACTTAAAGTCGTTCTGTTGACATTTTAGAATTCCAGACTTTTCCGTCAAATCAATCTATTAATCAATTATTTATTTGTCTCTATATAAGTATATGTAGGAGAATGTTTAAAATTCGTTCCGCCGTAACGTTCGCTTACGTTATGAAACGCCATTGGCTGTCCTGCTCCGATTGCGTCACACGCTAAACTTGAGCGTATACGTCACTGCGTGCGTTCCTGAAGCGCGTTTGTCGGTGATTAAACCTAATGTGTATGATGTCGTACGGCTATAAAAGACTTGGAATGCAACGTGACCTGTTCGTAATGTTTTTATACAGTTTTTAGTGTGTGTTTTAATAAATTCCCGTGGCTGACTTCTATTGGCTTGTTGCGTGTTTTTTAATCGTTGGGAGGAGGGTAGGTTTAGGGTAGGAGTAGGGTCTAAAATATCGATTATTTTATATATAAGCACAAATAATACGTACCTATTTAACAAATCGTTTCAGTTTAACAAGTGCAAATAACCAAGTGTGTCATGTTCACGCCTAAAGGATGCAAAGCATGACACTGACATGCATTTTCGAGTGGACAAGCGTGTCTACCTGTTAATGTTGCATCTGCAATGAAAGTCGTTTATTTATCAAGCCATTAAAGCTACTACATACTTGAGTTACAAATGTTAGAAGAACGCGAGGCGGCACTCATACACAAACACACACCATTACATATTTATACCCAATCAGATCACAGCATCACCTTTGATATGCTTATGATTGGCCGACAAAGAAAAAGTGTCCTCTAAATCCTCCCAGAATGCACCTCACCACACCAGGGCTTCATTAAAAGGTGGCTGCAGGGCGGAACCATGACTGACCACAGGTGGTTTGAATGCTCTCTGTCCGGAGGGATTGTGTGTGGAAGAGAGAGAGTGGGGGGGTGAGTTTGTCTGATCTTGGGTCCGGTCTAAACTCAAAGGATTTAGATGTGAATCGTCTTACCCCACAAGCATTCCACATATATGAGAGTTTCACACACACACACACACTAAACACACACACACACACACACACACACACACACACACACAGGGAAGTCAGAGCTCATGACCAGCTGTCAGTCTGAACAACTAACAATAAAAGATTTGTTAACGTGAGTTATGACAGCAGACATAAGTGATTATGTCCTCAAATAATGAACATTCTGGGTTATTTTCCTCTAAGATGATGTCAGTTTCCACAAAAAATTATTTATATTTCTCCTGTTGTATGTTTGTGCAAAAAGTGCTCAACTGTTCCATATCGTAATACATCTAAGTATCGTCCTTCTGAGATGGAACCACTTTTTGTAATTTGCGTGTAATTTCACACTTTTAAAAATCTTGCGTTATTTCTACCCATTTGGGTCAAAAATGAAAGAACCCAACTGTTGGGTTATAAACTATGATGGGTTGCTTCAACCCCTCCATATTTGACCCAACGATGGGTTGAAATAACCCAACATCTTTCAGAGTGCAAAAACAAAAATAGTTCAACTTAACTTGTAAAAAAATGTACAACTTCATGTCATTACAAACCTAAATGACTTTCTTTCTTCTGCAGAACACAAAAGAAGATATTTTTAAGATGTTGGTAGCCAATCAACATTAAACCCCATTGACTTCCATTGTATGAACACATAACCACCGAGACATTTCTCAAAATATCTTCTTTTGTGTTTGACAGCAGAAAGGGTCACAGGTTTTGAATGACATTAGGGTGCATAAATAATAACAATATGTTTACTTTTGGGTGCACATTTACTCACGCTTGTGTCATTGTTCCTTCCGAACTTGAATGTTTCTCTAGAAAAATATATTGAATCCCATTACATGTTTTTTTTTGTCAGAAATATGTAGACTGTTAACTCACACGTAAAGAAAACAGAGAAAAGAACAAAAAAAGAAACAAGACACTATTATAATGATGATAAAATGCAATGAGTTATCTACTTGAAAACCTGCCAAAGTTCATTGCTGGCAGCATCTTTACAAAACTACTGACAGCATAAAACATTTGACTAGGGTGTGTGTTTAACCTGTATGCTCATTACTGTAAAAAACATAAACCATAGATTCAATACGATTAATCTGAATAAAAAAAATTAGTCTTGGTTGAGAGTTTCAAGCACAGAGCGATTTTCTTACATTGTTCACATGTGCGTCGCGTTTGGGTTTGACAAGCGTTACAACATTAATGAGGACGCACCTCTGTTTCTTTCTTTTCCGCAACAGAAGAACTTCAAAGCATCATCTCCCTCCACATTTCTTTTCAAATATGCTTTTCTTTTCCTTTTGTTTTCGAGGGCAAAATGAATTGTTCTGAAAGTGCTTACGTTAAGATTTTTGTTTTACCTTGACTAGTTGTGAATGTTGCTTGTGTGCGTGCGTGAGTGCGTGTGTGTGTGTGTGTGTGTGTGTGTGTGCGAAGTGCTTGGCTTAGGAATTTCTCAGTCTTGGATCTGCCCCCTCAGGGTGAACAGTCATGTCAGGATTTGAAAGAACAAAGACACTGAAACCCACACACACACACACACACACAACATACAGTAGTAGAGATAATTGCCGTAGGTGAGCTGTTTTGATCCTCAATAGTGTGATGAGACACAGGTAATCCGGCCAAAGGTGTGTACACGTGTGCGAGACATCCACTGAACATACTGACAGCTTGATTTTCAAAACATTAATAAAAGTGATTAATGTGATTATGAAGTTCAAACACACCCACAGGAACTCAGTAAAACTCACATTCTTCACGTCGGTGTCAATCACGTCTGATCTTCACTTTCATCGAAGTTTGTTTCTTTTATTTCTACAGCGCATTGCTATGGCAACCTTCATTACCACGACTACAGTAATGTAAGCGACCCGCTGCGAGTTTTTCGGAGCAATACAACAAAAAAGAAACACATCACTAGCTCAATATAAATGTTTTAAACTACTGCACCACGTTTAATTTAACATTTCTTTTTGAACCATGACTTTGTCTGGTTATTAGCATTCTTCCAAATATCTTTCTCTATGATGATCAGAACACTTTGTGTGTGTGAAGTATCCCTTTAGAGAAAAGATAAACTTATTTCTTAAGAAATTGTGAACACTTCTACAAAACCAACTTGAGATTCTTAAACACGTTCTGTATGATCACAAACTTAATGATAATTTGTGTTTTCAAATCACTCCCGAACTCACTATTCTCACCCCTGTCCACCATGGTTTGGACAAACAGGTGTTATCCTGTCAGATGACTCCATCAGAGTCACAGTGTTTGCACTCCACGGAAAGTGTCTTACCCAAAGTTATCTGTGCTTATTAAACTGGCATATGATTGTCAAACTAACACTTCACTTGTAATGACTTCTCTGTACTCATCAATGTCAACATTAATGTCAAATGAGTCATTAACGCAGAAGGACAGAGCATTATTATGGTACTATCCAGAGGCCATTAGCTCCGTTGTCTCCTGTTGAATTGTGGGTAGACTTAAAGGTGAAGAGTCTGTGTCAATCTCTTGCGACGTGTGCTGAAACTGAAATTCCAGCGAGATGCATTACAGTATGATTTATCAAACCTCAACAGAGAAGAGAGAGAAAGAGAGAGGCTGTGTTGAGAATATCTTACTTCCACACCACTCATAGTGTTAACCTGCGCTTGGTCGGTATAGACCTACAAAACACTTCCGCTTTCTTCAACACAAGCATAGTACACTTGTTTTGGCCAAAATGTGATACCAAAGTTAATGCATATTTATGAGGTGTGTGTGGAAGAAGCAGAACTGCTGATCATGAGTTTCATTTTTTTCATACTTCCTGATCCAGACAGGAAATAGCCCAGGGGGCGGGATTAACAGAGCTCCAGCAGCACCCCATTTACATATTCAGATAGTCAGTGTGTCCATCACCATGACAGATTTACTCTCTCTCTCCCTCTCTGAAACACACACATGCATCACAGTCTATTTAACATGTTTCAGAACAAATAACTGGTGTAATGACTGAGCTTTCTCTCTCATCACAACGGCCTTTGTCTGAACGTGAGACAGTCAAAACGTGATTATAGATAAATGACTGAGTGTCTGATGAATGAGTGAGTGAGAGAGAGAGAGAGAGAGAGAGAGAGAGAGAGGTGTTTTATGTGTATAAATAATAGACAGAAGTTTCATAAAATAAAATACATAACTAGCCTACATTTAGTTATTATGAAAATATAAATTGTACATTATATTATATTATATTTTTACACCCTATCAGAATGAAAGCTTGTATCTGAAACTGTTACTTTACAGGAAATAAAAAAATACGTTTATTTAACGTTTTTTTATTAAATATTTGCAAAACCCACAGATAAACACGAAGGGTGACCAACAGTAATGATTTAAGACTGAAAGAACAGACACACAAGGTTCTCGAATTTACTCGGAAGGCGTCTGCATTTATATCTCACATTCGTTTTGTTGACAGAATATAATTGTGCGAACATATTAGATTCATTTCCTAGAAATCTAAAACTTGATTTAATAAAATGTATTTTAAATGGATTACTGAAGAAAAAGCAGCCAGTACGAGCTTAGAATAGATGTGAACTTTATATCCTATACATAACTTTAATACTCAAGAAACTACTTAGATGAATTATAATTCACAACATCATTTCCACAGTTGTGTCATTTTGTTGCAGTTTACAACATTTTCTAAACGACTTTTGAAGACCAAACATGTTTGTGAAACCTTTTGTTTGCGCATGTAGTCGTTCGTCTCTGGAATACACAAACACACACACACGGCTGCTCCCCGCTGTGGATTTCACACACACACATCCGCTGGGAAAGCCTGTCAAAGGCTCTTTCTCTGTTTCCTCCCACCTCCAATTAACAGCAGGGTTTGGCAACAAACACAATAATTAATTGAAACATTTAATTAGCGTTTAAAACTAGCTGTAATTAACACCTTTACTGCATGTAATTCACACTGAGCTATATACTGTACACGTGTGTATGTGTGCAACATACGATCAGTTTTGTATGTTTGATATACAGCATCATTATATTGCAAGAAAATTTTAATGAATGCGGGTGCAATAGATGGCCCTGGCCAGACCTGCAGGGTGTGTGTGTGTGTTTGTGTAGCCTGCAGGCAAGCTTTTCCGAGTGCTTCTCTTCTCTGGCAGGATTATCCCACAACTTCCACTATTCATGTGGCTTTTAAGTGTCCAGCCCTGGGCTGTGTGTGTGTGTGTGTGCGCTTGTGAATGCATGAAGGGTTAAAAAACACACACCCAAACGTGCTCAAATTTGTTGGTATACCCCTCCACAAAAACGAAGAATGCACAATTGTCTCTGAAATAACTTGGAACTGACAAAAGTGACTGGCATCCACCATTGTTTATTCCATATTTAATAGAAATCAGACTTTGCTTTTGATTTTTTATTCAACAGAATGTTGTAAATAATAAAACAAAAGAAAATGTCGTGGACAAAAATGATGGGACCCCTAACCTAATATTGTGTTGCACAACCTTTAAAGGCGATCGCTGCAAGCAAAGGTTTTCTGTAGCTCTCAATGAGACTTCTGCACCTGCCCGAGCAAACTGCTCCAGCCGTCTCAGGTGTGATGGGTGCCTTCTCCAGACTGCAAGTTTCAGTTCTTTCCATAGATGTTCCATAGGATTCAGATCAGGACTCATAGAAGGCCACTTGAAAATAGTCCAATGTTTAGTTCTTATCCATTCTTGGGTGATTTTAGCGGTGTGTTTTGGGTCATTATCCTGTTGGAGGACCCATGACCTGCGACTGAGAACGAGCTTTCAGACGCCGAGTACGTTTCGCTCCAGAATGCCTTGATAGTCTTGAGATGTCATCGTGCCCTGCACAGATTCAAGGCACCCTGTGCCAGATGCAGCCAAGCAGCCCCAAAACATCACCGATCCTCCTCCATGTGTCACTGTAGGTATGGTGTTCGCTTCTTTGAAAGATTGATTTTTACGTCTGTGAACATAGAGCTGATGTGACTTGCCAAAAAGCTCCAGTTTTGACTCATCTGTCCAAAGGACATTCTCCCAGAAGGATGGTGGCAGTCTGTCTTTCTTATGTTCTTCATTTAAAAGTGGAGTCCTCCTGGGTCTTCCGTGGAGCCCATTTTTGCTCAAAAAGCGACGGATGGTGCGATCAGAAACTGACGTGCCTTCACCTTGGAGTTCAGCTCGTATCTCTTTGGCAGTTATCCTTGGTTCTTCTTCTACCATTCGCACAATCCTTCTGTTCAATCTGGGGTGGATTTTCCCCTTGCGGTCGTGCCCAGGGAGGTTGGCTACAATTCCATGGACCTTAAACTTCTAGGTGCATGGAGATGGTCTTGTAGCCTTTACCTTTACCATGCTTGTCTATTATTTTCTTTCTGAGCTCCTCAGACAACTCTCTCCTTTGCTTTCTCTGGTCCATGTTCAGTGTGGTGCACACAATGATACCAAACGGCACAGTGACTACTTTTCTCCATTTAAATAGGCTGAATGACGGATTACAAAATTGGATACATGTGTAATACTAATTAAAGAAACTAACTAGTTTGAAATATCACTATAATCTAATAATGTATTATCTTTTCTAAGGGGTACCAACAAACGTGTCCAGGCCATTCTAGAACATCTTTGCAGAATAAGCAATAATTCATCTCTTTTTTTAAAGCTTCTTTGCGTTATTCTATGACATACCAAAGGTAAGCAAGTACACACATGATACAATAGCCTTAGGAGCTGTAAGGGTACCAACAAATTTGAGCACGTCTGTTTGTGCGTTGGCACACTGTAGACACTGAACGTATGTTCATACTCATATTTTTGTCTATACTTATGCACAAATTCGTTTTTCACAACACAACTATGTGTGATTATGTAGGACTAATGATTTTGTGCGTACGTGTGTGTGTTGGCCAGGCATTAGATAAGCTGGCAGCGTATGTCTCCAGGACGGGATTAAAGCGTTTCTCGCCCCTCGCTGCCCGCCGTAACGTAATTAATGCCTGTATTAATAGGCCAGCTAAAAAATTCATTAAAAAATCCATTAAAAATAAATGTGTTTTTACATAAGACTTCGCCTCAGGTAGCGAGGGAGAAAAAACGGTGAGAAAGGGAGATAAGAAGAAAGAAAAACAGAATCGATTGTTAGCGTTAGGGTCAGCATGAGACTGAGGCTCTGTTTGAGACAGGTTAAATACAGAGGGTTTTAAATATCCTTTTCAGGAGAGGAGATGAGAAGAGGCCGGTCTCATTCGCCCCACGCTTCCAGTTAAATTAGCCGTGTTAATAGACCTCGCGCCACTCTCATCTGTCCAGTTCACTAAAAGAGCATTTGCTTAAATGGCACTCCAGGAATCAAAGCGGCCGTGATCAGCACTAAAGTCACAGTCTTATTTAGGGTCCGAAGCTTCAGTAATCCTGCAAGATATGTCGTTTTTTAGCGTCGAATTGTATAAAGACTTGCACTGTTCTGCATATATAATGCATTATAAATCTAATCTTAAAATCTACAGTAGTGGCCAAAGTGATGTCTGGAGGACACATTTGTACAAGATTTGCTTTTAATGCCTCCACAGGTTTGATTTAATCATCAAAATATAAGTACGGTACAAAACAGAGAAAGCACTCAACTTTGAGGTTAAGGTTAAGTTGACCAAATTATTTTAAAACAGCAAAGTAAAGAGTATCGGGGAATACGCGTTTGATTATAAGCAGTGAAAAGTATTAAAAAAATACTAAGAAGAAAGCTTGCAGGAAATAAAGCAAAAGTTGACTACAGTTTTATCAGTTATTCATATTTTGTTGATCCTATCTTCTTGTCATTCTCTTAATAAACTTTTAATATTTTCCTCCTTCATTTCTTTTTAAACTTGAGTTTACACTCCAAACACAACAATTCAATATGCATAAATGTTTTTATACATCTTAGTAATACGTTTTATTAAAAAGAGAAAAGATATGCCGCTGATAATAAGGTTGGTTTATTAGTGTACAGTTTTGTATGATTGGATTCATAAAGGTTTCAAATAGGTTTGTTTAAATGTCTATACAAACGTTAAAAATACCTATGAAAACTAAGGAGATATTGTGGTTATAAAACACATCATTAGTGTTTGACCTGGCCACAATTATTAACAATCACAAAGTATTATAAACAATTATAATGCATTTAAATGCTTTATTTAAAAATGATAATGCACAATAGTATATTTACTGATAGAAAGATGACCAAATTCACATCACAATTAGTTTGAATCGTTTTACCTTTATGTCAGAAATCATTAGCTGAGATCTGTAGTACAGTACGCACAATTATGACACTAATAAGAGAGCAAAACTGATTTGAATCCAGACAGGTAGATTCAGATCTGCTCTGTCAGTCACCGGGGTTTTAAAACAGGCTTAGACACATGACGCAGGACTAATAATTACAATTTAAACAGCCTTTACACTGAAAGATCTCCCCGGGCGTTTCTTTCTCATTTCCAAAGATATTAATTTGAGCCGAGTGGAGAGATATTTTCTAAAGGAAATATTTAATTAATTTCCACATACGAGCGTAAGGGGTTCTGCGGGATAATAATTACGATTTAATATTTTCATCGTGTTTTTCTTCTCTTTAATGCCGGTCACATGGAGATTAGTGCCATTATATACACGCTTATAGACAGTGCTTATGAACATAATATGAAAAGAGAATGTATTTCATCTATGTAATTCCACTTTAATTCTGTTTATTTAGTTATTTGTTAAGTATTGTTCTGTTGTAAATATAGGTTATAATCGTTTTTAAATGCACCTGACAGATTTGCAGGCAACTGTATGTTTGTGTAGAGCAGGTAAACACACACACACACACACACACACAGAAAATCATGTTAATGTGCATTTGTTTTTCTCGAGCAAAAGAAAATATTGGATTATGAAAAAAATAGCTGGCACAGTTTATTTCTGCTTTGATCAGTTATGTGTTTATTTTTCAGGGCTAAACAGAACAGGTTGTGAACAAAATATTAAATTATATACCATGTGTTGTGTGTGCGTGTGAATCTGTATGAGATGAGAAATGAGGAAAGGTGATATCCGTTTCCTAATTTGCCCTTTCCTAAGGCGATTACTCAACCTCCCATATTTATCAATACACAGAGCACAAACCATCACACACACACACACACACACACAGCAGCTTCTCTTTGTGCTTAAAAACACAAGCGCATCAGATTGTTTAGTTGACGTTTTTCTCTCTGTCATTAAAATTCTGCAGCAGTCACTGCACGTAGCACACACACTATATACTGATAAACAATAAATACTGAAAATACACATCTACTGTATGTGTGTGTGATAATCAAAAACAAACCCAGGTGCTCACACACGCAACATTCCACCAAACCGAAGCGTTTACCCTGCAGCCAAGATACCCACAAACTCGTTTTGTGCACGCGAACATGTTATCCACACACAAACACAAACGTCCAGCAGCCAACGCAATCTACACAAACACACCGACGGATTTTATCTTTACAAGAAACAACATTTTCATGAATGCAAGCAGTCATACATTCAGAAACAAAGAGAAACAAATGAATTACCTTATCAACCCGTGATAGTCAAAATAAAACTGGCTTTGTGTACTTTCTTATGTCCTTATTCGTGAACAAATCGGTATCACCCCAACGCATTATGAGGTTACAGAAGAATCCTTCACAAAGTGTATTGCAGATCCAGACCACACATTTGCCACATTTCATTCTCAAAACTGCAAAAAAACCTCAAGTCATATTAGTTTTGGGCTGCTTTTTAATGCCCAGGTGCTTAAAATACTTTAAAGTGGTTGCTTCCAAAACGTCAGTTGTTTTTAGCAGCTACTTATTTGCAAATTGAAGTACAGAAAAGTCCTTTTTAAATAGCAGTTAAGGTATCTACATTACAAACTACTACTAAGAATAGATTGTTATTCTGTTAAATGCTTATTAAATGTTAAAAATGCTTTTTTATAACTCCAATTACTGATGCAAATTTCGACACAACACAATGTAACACAATCTTCCCCAGCAGTGGGCAAAGGCAACGACATTGTTTCTTTAACAACTTCTCAAAAATAAACTTATATTGACACTTACAGTAAAGTACAGTATACCTCATTATACTGACAAAAAAGTTGATGTATATGTATTGTGCCGTACAAATGTTGACGCTTAAAGTACTTATATATTTATATAACTAAAATAAAATGGGCCATTACACTAAAAATGGGTCAATTTAGTCCCAAGTAGTATTGAAATAGCACCCTTACAAGAAGGCTACTAGTACATTATTGCTTATAAAGTATACTTACATAAAAATATACTTGAACTTTACATAAGTATATTTAATACAATTATAATTTTGTTGGGGTAGTTACACCCTTTAATGAGTTGAGTTGACATCTCTTCACAAGACAAAACGCATACTGTCAACTCAATTTCTTGAAAAATATTTGTAAAAAAGTTTAAATCTTGTTTAACATCCGCTAAGAGCAACAGAAACACACACATAAGCACACACGCACACAAAACATTATGTGAAAATATATGTTGCAATGACTTATTGATCAAATCTTTTTGTTCGTCTGACATCTAAAAACACATATGTACACTCAATAATGTCACCTTTTCTGTTATATTCTCTCTCTCTTTCTCTCTCTCTCTCATGGCCGTGGGTGAGCCTCAGGGCTACATAAAGATTCTAATAGGCATGTCATTCCCTTCTGTTTTCTGAATGGAGAGACAGCGATCAGTGTGTGTGTGTGTGCGTGTGTGTGTGCGTGTGTGTGTTTGCGTGTGTTAACTGATCATTTACAGACTGCTATCTGCACCTCTGCGCCCAAGGCTACTTATGGAAATACGATTACTGAAACACACACATGTCCATCATTTTGAGCTTCCTATCAGTCACATCATACAGAGATTCTGGGTGCTTTGTGAAGTTTGTTAAATCTGTTCAGATTCAGTTCATGGGGTCCAGCACAGATTTCCTCTGACCAAAGAACAGCTCAGTGAAGTATTGAGGGAATGTGATAGAAGACAGATGCCGACTAATACGATTAACTACCACAGGAGAAACATTTCCCAGGATACACTTGTGTTACGGCAGTGAAAGAAAGACTCTTGGTTGCTTAATGCCAAATACAGTTACTTCTCTTCTCAAACACAGATAGGAATGTACCATCTTTTCATGAGCTTCTTATGGGTAATTAAGTATTTTTTAAGGTAATACAGTACTTATTGAGAGAGAGAGAGAGATATTAGGTTAAAATAATACTTATACCCAAATATGAACATTATGTCATCTTTTACTTTCAACTAAAGTCAACATGAATTCCTATCTTAAATGGAAGACTAAGTGATAATACATTGGCATGAAATGGAAAAAAAAACATACTAATAAGAGCAATAAAAGCATTTTAAGATTAAAATAAAAAAATAAACAAGTGTGTGTTTTCATAACTGTAGTTAAGATTTTTTCTGATTTTGTGACAGACACTTTCACTCTTATCACTTTAGTCTCTCTCTCTCTCCTACACACACACTCATGCGCGCGCGCACACACACACCTGCCTGCAAATGAAAAATTAGAATGTGATGATGATCACTTCCTTTAAATGAATGTTTGTTCATTCAACAGCTGTTACAGAGAGAGAGAGAGAGAGAGAGGCATATGGATGAGTAATAATACTTTCTTTAGCCTGAGGAATGTGAGTGACAGTGATATGAATGTAGGAACTGGGAGAAGGTTTAATAAAATCAAATACACACACACACAGCAAATCAAATCTAAGTCACGAAACAGCTTGCCGGGCGAGCGAGCGAGCGAGCGAGAAAGAGAGAAAGAGTATTAAACATTACAGGTTTCCTGATGTAGACTGTCACTTGACTCTATCTGTCAGTCAGTCTTATATGCATTACATTTCCTTACAAAATCAACTCTTTATTTCTATCACATCATCACAGGCGTCTTCGTAGCGATCACATTTACAGTCACACACACACACACAAACTCACATCGCGCTGCTGCTGAACACAACATCAGACAGAATGTGTTTCTTTTGATCAGTTTGTACACGAGGAGGAAACGTTCGCAACGAAAACCCTCAAAATGCAAATGACGGCACGGCACATGCACACACAGTCCTCTGGGTACCTCTCTATCTCCCCCTCAATGTTATTTTATATCTTCTCATAGGATGATTCTATATATTCAGTTTGAATGCGTTTGTTGCAGAAGCATTAGTAACATTGTTACACCCGTACATCTACATACACATGCATACTGGCGATTCTTCACCTGGGACAAATGTGAAAATATTGAAACTTTTTAAACGGATCTGTGAATGTTTTGGAGTAAGAATCTGATAAAGGAACACAATTGTTGGTATAAAACGTGAAAATAAACCTTGTTCTGGTACAGTTTGCAGATTCGGGTAAAGATCTGCCCACCTTTCTTGACGCCACACTGTAAAAAAAACTTCAAATTGTTCTCCCAACGAAGGTAATAAAGTAACTTGAACAAAGTTTTTTTTTTAGTATGTATTATTTTGAGTATGCTGAACAAAATTAGTCTAAATGTGGCACCAACAAAGATTCTTTCGTTGACTGTACTTAGATATCTAAGTGATTGTCCAAAGCGCGTCAAGAAGTTTGACCAACTTGCCAAACTGTGCAATCTCAAAACACAATTCTAGTGTTTGAAAGTTCCCAGCATGCATCGCAGAATTTTCAATTGTTAAAATGATTAAAATGATATTGCTATTTTATAATTTTTTTGTTTTTGTTGTCATTGTAAGTTACTTTTAGTATTTAGAGTTCCTTTTTAACTATATGATGTTTGATGATTGTTACCATGATTGAGGCTCATGTGCTCAGTGGCAGTGAGACCACGACTGAAATGTTTAAAACACAAACACATCAAGCAGTTATAATATATAATATAATATAATATATATTAAGTAGAGTGTGTATATAATAATATAACTATTTCATATTATCGTTATAGAAAACATAATCTTTTGAGTTGGGTCAACTAATTCCATAGTTGAGTGAACTCAGAAATTTGATTGTTGCATATTTATTTTAAATTGGTTCAACTATTTTTTTTTCAATTGACAGTCGTGCCACATTAAAAATAAAAGTTGAGTAAACTCAAAAAAGCTGTGCAGCGAGTTGCCTTGAAATTTTAAGTTAAGTCAACTTTTCATTTTTTACAGTGCATGTTTTAAATAGCTGACATCATAATAATATTTAAATAATAATGATAGTCATTTTAAATAAGTTTTCAAACAATGTACAGCACAGTATCATTTCTCAAAATCAATTCCCAACATGAACTCAACAACGCTCGACTAAACGTTCTTTCATTTTAAGGCACATAAAAGCGTCTGCTAAATATGTAAATGTTTCGGCCACGACATTGTTCGTAAAAAAAGGCAGGTGACACCGTTAGAGTATCTCAACATTGTGCTAATTCTCTCCAGGTGAGTCTCAACAGGTCCAAAACTCTCTCTCACACCGTTACTCGCTTCATTTGTTCATCCGATCAAACACTGCCATGGGACGGGAGATCATTGTTGGTGAATTATGGGATGTTGTGCAGGTGTCTGAGCCGGTTACTCTGGCCATAGATCACAATGTAGCGGAATCGGTGAGATGATAATTGATTGGCGCTGGGCTTCTGTGTGAAAGACAACGGGAGAAAAAGAGAAAGAGAGAGATGCGGGCCACGGCTGCCATATTAGATTGCGCAGACGGGACGTTGCGTGAAGCGATACGGGCAGCCCCAGTGGTGATGTACAAACCTGGTTACGAAGGATATTAAACATGGCCAATAAGACGCACACACACACATACAAACACACACACTTACAAGGCCCCAGCGGTGATGTCCAAAATGTCCAAACCTGGTTACAGGAGATATTAAACACAGCCATTAAATCAAACACACATGCACTCTCTCTCTCTGCCTGTGTGTGTGTGTATAAACCTGGTTACCGGCTTTGGGATATTAAACAATCCCATCAGCACCTTATTGCTCAACACAGGGATTTCTCATTGTGTCCTATTATTCCATTTACTACAGACCCTAATGCAGAGGAAGCCCGAGGCAAACACACACTCACGCACGCGCACACACACACACACACACACACACTTTCACGCAAAGATAAAAACACACATGACATTTCCCTCTTAATTGTAAATCATTATTGAGAAATGTGATATTTGATTTGTATATTAAACAGTTTGAAAAACATCAAGCTACCCATGTTAAATGAGATTCGTGATTTAAAAAAAACGTTTTTAATCTCAATTGCTTCTCCTATAGACGTCAGTGAGATTTAATTCGGCGCAAATAGAAGCATTAACTAAGAATTGTTTACGTCTCAAGGTCTCAAAGGTGCAGATTTGACAGTCTAAATAATAAAATAAAAAAGATTCAATATCAAGTGAAATTCTTCTTTTTAAGGAAAATCGTCTGGGCTTGTCCACAACATTGGTCTTCTACCTTTATAGCTCTTACTGTCCTTATAAACAAAAGTTTTTACCTAAAGGGTCACAAAACCCTAAAACACATATTCAAGATATTATCGTTCTTTGTGTAAACATTATTGAGCAATTTCTAAGCAATAAAAAGGTTTCTATGAGCTACAAACACTGAAAAACAACTTGTATCAATTCTATTATATATTTTAGTATATTATATAAAGGTACAATGCACTTTTAGGTGACAATAAAGTAGATGTACTGTACATAACAGAGTTAAACCCACTAAAATTATTTCTATGCCAAGAAGGCAAAATAGTTGAGCAAAGCAATGCTAAACATGGATTCTTTGTTTTGATCTGGTCAGAAATCACAGTCACTTCTCAACTCGCTTGCATTGCAATTTCATATCTAGAACAGTGATAAAAAGTTTTAAGAAGTGGAGTTAAATTGATATGATGAGCGTGACCCGCTAAATTCAGTGCATTAATGATGGACATTTATCAACATCAGAGGCCGTGACACCGTTTCCATCATCTCACAGAAATAGGAAAGTGAGTGGTTGTTAGCGCAGCGACTGCAATTGTTGCTTGTAGATCGCCCGCCGTGTGCGCTGCTCCATTGATCACTATTGAAATGATAATTTTCCAGCAGTAGTTTTATATAGTTCTCTGACAAATGCCCTCTGTGAGGATTTCCCTTCAGGGCTGCCAGTATCCCATGGATGATCAGTCTGCATCAAAACTCTCAAACTGGGATGATGTTTTTATTTTAGTTTGCAACGTGCCTCTCGCTAGATCCACCACACACACTCTTTGGGGAAAAGTGAAAGCGGTTTAATTATAATTAGGCATGAACAGCGTTAGAAAAGCTACTTTGATACTATAGCTTGTTAAGCTACAAGATATTGTTTATTTCAAGAAGTTTAAAGGGAAGTAAAGCAAACCTTTTGAACAGTTCGTAAGCTATTTAAACAGGCAACATCAAATGTAAAACAGATGCGTTCGAGTTTGTCTGCCAGAGAAATAAAGAGAATCTACTAATGGTACCAGAATTAAACATATTTTAATACTATTGTGTATATCAAACTGCTGTGCAAGCTCGAATGAAGCAATGAATCATTTTCAAATAAAAAAACGAAACAAATATGAAAATGTGATTAATTTTTGTATATACAGTATATGAAGAGTTTGGTTCCAAAATGATATTCAAAAATTATGTTTTTTATTATGTTTTATTGTGTTAGTTAGCTGTATTTTTTTAGTTATTATGACTTAAATCAAAACAAAACAACTGCAGTTTGACTGATATATATTGGAATCCACAATAAAAAAAAACATGATTTTTGCAAATTTTTTGATCTCATTTTGGAACCAAACTCTTCATATGTAAATGTGAATTATTCTTTTATCTAAGCTAATATCATAAAATTTGACATGTATCACTAATAATTTGCTTTAATATTTTTGATTATGTCCGAATTTTAATGCAAATAATCAGTCATATCACTGCTGTCCTTCTGAAACCTTGTATCTCCATATTTTGTGATTTTTATTTTTTTGCCATAAATTATTTGTATTAGACCATTAATGTTTGTCACTGGGTTTTCCAAATATCTAACCAATAAAAAGTGCTTGTCAACTTTGACAACACAGTATACAATCATTGAACAAGTTCAGTGTTTTTTCAATTTCGTGAAAAACAGCAAACTTGGACATAGAAGGTTTTAGAAGGAATGCGACGATATGTCAAATTACATAAAATAGATTTGATCATTTAGACATGTCAATAAAAACATTCTGCCGCAGTACTACCAAAAATCACATTGACCTATAAAAAAAGCAAACCACAGTGTATCTGGGACTATTATCAGTTATTAATATTAGTTGTGGTTATGTTTTATTGTGATTCTCCTGGACTATGTCTTTCTAAACTTTGCATATTGGTTGTGTGTCATTTTTTGTCAAGCGTCCTTAAATCACACCTCCCTAAATACACACCAACAGCACCAAAAATGCATCTTTGACAAAATATTTCAATAAGTAGTAGCAAATAAGTAAATCGTCCTATTTAATTATTATTTTTTACATTATCTAAGCGAATATCTTAAAATTTTACACGTATCACTTATTATTTGCTTTGATATTCTAGATTACGTCAGAATTTTAACGCAAATAATCAGTCACATCACCGCTGTTCTAAAACCTCGTATCTCCATATTTTGTGATTTTAATTTTTTGCCATAAATTATTTTTATTAGTTCCTTTATGTTTGTCAAATATCTAACAAATAAAAAGTATTAAAAAGTGCTTGTCAACTTTGACAACACAGTATGCAATCATTGAACAAGTTCAGTGTTTTTTCCATTTCCTGAAAAACAGCAAATTTGGACATAAGAGGTTTTAGAAGGACAGCGACTATATGTCATATTAAATAATTTGTCAATGAAATACTTCTGCCGCAGTACTACCACAAACACTTCTACTGACCTACAATACTATTACTAAGTTAATTACCCAAAGACAATACAAAGCATTTTTGTTTTAGGAGTTTCCAAATCGACTCGACCCAAAAACGTGAGGGTGCATCCACACTTGTGACGGTTACAACTGAGACGATTAAAGAAAAGTGATCATTTAACAGTCCGTTTGACTGAAAATAACTCTAATGAATGCGCAGGCACATTAAATAGCGTTTTGTCCTCCCTCCTAGCGTTAGCATCCAAGGGCTTCAGCGAGAATATTACCCTGGCAATGAGGCGCTTCTCTGATGCTACGCTAACTCTCGCCAACGTACCCGACACCCCAGCGTTAGCTAACAGTAAGAGCGATTCTTCAAACTAGTTGGTGTAACGGGGGTTGACCGAGATGCACTGCGGAGGAGACAGGAAGAGGCGCTCCCCTCCCTCCGCCGTCCCCCGGGAACATTTCCCGCGTCTCTGTCACACCCCAAAGGTTAGCGGTTAGCGGTTAGCACTGATGAGTGCTGGGAAATGGCCCTTTAATGACTTAATGACACTCCATTTTTGATGACAGTCATTAACACTGAACACGGCTACAGGCCAGCTACCCAATTACACACACATACACGCATACATACACATTAAAAACACGTGAAGAACATGCATGTGTAGTGCTAGATGAGGTCAGTGTGTTTTGTAAGAAAAAACGTCTTACACTGTCTTTTAATTGCTTGTTTTTGGCCAGAATGTTCATAAAAACACCTTCCGGTTCAGAAGCTCCATGACGGTCTAAACTGGTTTTAGAGTGGTTATAGTTGGTCTGGTCTGACAGGCTATCCTGGCACAGACGGGGCCAGATGTGATGTGTAAAACGTCCTTTTAAAGCCCCAATAAATCCTCAAAATATGTGCCTGGTACAAAATAGACAAAACTCGAAACTTAAAGGTATTTAATGGTCAAAAATATTTGGCAAAAAGGAAAACCAACGTGTATCTGTTAGGAATATTTGTTGTGGTTGTGTTTTACTGTCATTCTCCTGGACTATGTCTATGTCATGCAAATGGGTTGCATGTCATTTTCTGTCAAGCCTCCTTAAATTCAAACCTCCTTAAAAACACACCGACATGCATCAAACATTTGAATGCATCTTAGACAAAATATGTAAATAATTGGGGAATATGTAAATCGTCCAAAGTTGGACATCACTTTTGTACACTTCTGTACCCGTCTGCCTGTCTGTCTATTCGTTTTTGAATATGTGTTGACTTTGTGCTACAAACAGAGAAATCAAAAACAAAGCCCACACACAAGCATTTAGAATTCATTCCTATTAGAACTGACTGTGTGTGTGTGTGTGCGTGCGTGTGTGTGTGTGTGTAATGAAATTAGAATGGGAAGAGGCCAAAACAATAAATCAAAGCCATATGTGTCCATTTCCTGTTTGAGTTCCTTTCACACAGACCACTGCTGACCCCGTGCGGCACGCACACACACACATATGCACACACATATACACACATGCACATGTACACACACACACACACACACACACGCACACACACACCTACTGTTCCTCAGGCAGTATAGTGACACCATCAGACATAAGTGAAGATGACAGTACAATCAGGACAATACTGATAATGTGTGTGTTTTACTGTAAACTAGATAGAGAAAATTACATTCATTGTCCTCTCACTACAAAAGTTGCTCAAAACCTCACAAAGAAACACACACGAGCACACATAAAGGTCCGCACAATGAAATCAGGAGTGAACAGGACAAGAATAAAATGAAAAGTATAGATTGTATTAAAGTGAAACTAACATACCTCGGCTCTCCGCTGTCATACATGGACCAATCACAAATAAACATGAAGAGTGTGGCTTTGATTAAATACTAATATCAACTCTGTGTGTGTGTGTCTATGTGTTTACGGATGAAACTCTCGATCCGTTTGCACTGAAAGACTCATGCTTTATTGCTTTGATGCAGAAAATATTGTGGGAAAAGCCGCTAAAGTCTCTGTGATCTTTTATTTAAACAGTCTCTCTGTCTCCATCTGGAAATATGTATGTGAGAGAGAGAATGAAGCAGACAGGAAGTTAGAAACAAGACATATGTTCATTGCCGAGTAGAGTCTGAATTAACGTCAGTCTACTTTATATAATATATATTAATATAATATATATAATAAAATGGTGAAAAGATTGGAATTTATGTTAAAGCAAAACAATATACTGTATGTTGTTTGAATATAGGACAATATTTTTGAACAAAACTAAAAAGTTAAATGTAAGTTTTAAGTTCATCCATGTTAGTGTGCTATTAACTGAACAAGCAATCAACATTATTTTAATTTACAAAATTAACATTTTGACAACGTTTCAGTTTATTGATATTAAACAAAATATCGACCTAGAAATTATTGGAAAAACTTAAACTAAATAAAAAATCTAAACGTTGCCTCAAAAATAAACTGAAAGAAGTCTAAAGCACTAAAATGATAAAAATAAACAAAAATAAAATAAAAATGTATAATATATAGAAACATACAAAATAAACAAGTCATTTATTGCAAAATTGCTCAAGCTTAAACTAAAATTAACATAAAAACTATGAATCTAATAATAAAAGCTCACTTAAATAGTAATAAAACTAAAATCAAATCTATATTTACTATGCAAGCAAGCAAATTTATGTGATTAAAACAGTTTCTCCGCTCTGGGAATACAAGCAAAATATTTATGACTCATCCTGCACTACACAGCTTTTCATCCAATCCAATGCATGACAAAATGAGAATGTCCCTCCCCCAAAATTCCACCTGCTGCAATCGACTAGCAAGCGGCAAATCATAATTCACAGCTTTGACGTACCCAAAGCCCATTGGCTGTTATAAAAAATGTCTAAGAGCACACGCTGCCAGATGAAGTTTGAACCTATTTCCTAGTAACCATAAATCATTTTTGTTGATAAAAATGATTCATGAATAAAATTATAGTTTTCGTCTTTGAATCATATTAGCTAATACAGTATCAGAGCGCTGTCAGGCAACTGTTTGAGCGAATCCCAAAGGTTCGATAAATCGGATGAATCTCAGAACTCTCCTACAGTACATGTGCAGTACTCACATTAGTATAAATCGATTCGGACAGAAATTTCTATTCAACTCAACCGTTCCTCTTTTCTCTGTCTGTATGAGCACAGAGCACGTGTGTGTGTGATATCTGTGTGTAATCGGACTCTAAGCGCCTCTAATATTTCCTGACAGAATATCACAGCTATCGCCCCTGGCAAGTGAACACACAGTGCCTCAGGGCTCCTGCTGAGGGCCGTCATCTGTGTGTGTGTGTATGTGTGAGAGAGAGAGCGGTTCAACTTATTTAAAGTGTCATTATGTTAACATCACAGACCGGTGACATTTTTCTGTGACTTGTTGAAGACTGCGAGAACACAAGAGTCTACAGAACATGACGGATCCTTTACAGTCCGTTTGCTCCATCATGTGACCGACACACATTTAGTCATGTTGCCATTTGGTCCTCACAGTGGTTTCTACACCTGACACATTGGGACGCCCTCCTCTAATAAACACGTTTCTCTGTTCCAGTAATTCCAATCAAAACAAACATTACTGCTATACCAGATCAAACTATTGTGTTTCCATCTTTGTTGCGACAGTTCTGGAGGGTCTTTCTCTGTTGTGAAACGACTGTACCCACGTGTAAGTCATTGATGGGTTTGGGTGACCAGCGCTTGACTCACATGCGTTCAGGTCTGGGCTTTATGCAAACCAGTCAGGTTCTTCCATGATAGACTGAATCAGTCGGTTATTTTTTAATCTTGTTTTGTGCGCAGGGTCCGTGTCATGTTGGAATAGAAAAGAGCTCTGATCAAACTGCTGCTATACAATTGAAGCCCACAATTCTCTATAATATCATTATCTGATGTAGCATTAAGATTTGTGCTCACGGAAATGACCGAAGTAGTCAAAACAGTTCATCAGAAAGGGGCGTCCCGATATTTTTGTCCACATAGATAAAATAACAAACTGTAGACGGTTTTATCGCACACGTCTGGCCAGACGTTTGGTCCGAATATAGCAATTTATTCTTTGTATTTATATTCATGTTTCATCGTATTAATTGAATTAAAACTACTCGACAGTTATTGATTCTTTGCAGAGGTTTACCAGAAGTTAAGTTCTGTAACGATTGTTTATATAGTTGCAGATGAGACTGTATATATTCTCCTGACCCAGAACATCCCCACAAAATAAGCATTTCTTTGTATGATTTGCACGCTTTTCTCCTCATGGGAAACAAAAATATCCCCACGGCATCAAGAATGACTGGTATTGCAATCTTTTTGGTCCTTAAAATAAAGGGTGGACCTACACATATGGTAAGCTTAGGGAGTGTATTTTTATTATTTTTCCTGTGAAACTTTTGGTGAGTTATTATGTACACTCCATAAAAATAGAGCACAATATACTTGTATTAATATGAAGGAATTTTATGTATTCATTTTTACAGTTGTTTTACCTGTATTTTACATTTTAGCATTAACGGAGATGTCCATAAAATAAAGGAAAATGTACTGGTAATTTTCTGCAAGTACTATATCCGTTTTTTATATATATCTTTTACAGTGAATGTAAAGTTGCAGCAGTTTGTATCTTTTTTCTTTAACACTAATGAGCTAATGTGTGTGTGTGTGTGTGTGTGTGTGTGGGTAGGGTAAACCCTACGATATGGGGACAAAATGTTTTTTGTAACATTTTTTGGTCCCCATGAGGAAACAAGGTTATAAAAATCATACAGAATTAACTTTTTAGAAAATCTAAAAGAGCAGAAAGTTTTGTGTGATTGTTAAGTTTAGGGGTAGGGAATATGATATACAGTTTGTACAGTATAAAAACCATTGCGTCTATGGTATGTCCCCATATAACATGGAAACCCAACGCGTGTGCGAGCGTGTGTACTAGCAAGCAATGGTCGGCAGTGTATACACACCTCTGAACTGTGAACTGTGATTGGTTCATCCCTCCCAACGAAAGTACACTCTTCAAACTACAGGTGCTTCAAGATGCCATTGAAGAACCGTATAAATGGTTCCGCAAAGACCCTTCGACATCCGAAAAACCTTTCCGTCTCACAAAATTCACCAAAAAAGGTTCTTCCGATTATAAGAAGTTAGGAAAGAGATGGAACCTTTGACTGAATGGTTCTTTGTGAAACCAAAAATGGTTCTTCTATGGCATCGCTGTGAAGAACCTTCCAAGCACCTTTATTGTGTAAACTTTTGCTTTTAAACCACACGCTAAAACTCATTTCCAAAACCTCTCAACTCTCATCTGCAGCTTTTCTGCATTCACAAAAACTTTCTGACATCTTTGAGGACAGCCCCAGAGACAGCATTAGTGCCAGATTTAGTTAACTTTAGGGGACGACTCTGTCCCTAAACTAGAGCCGAATGAACGCGCGCAAACTCAGACGCACGCAGCAGGAGAGAGGATCAGGTCTTTGGGTCTGTCTGAGTGAGTTGGCAGCCAATGAAAGATAACGCAGATCATTTCGCTAAGCGCTCGCGTCCCAGCAGGGTTGAGTCGAAAGACATTATTCAATTATGGATAAGAGCATTATTATCACTGTCTGTTATTAGTATGAGGCATTACACTAATGTTTGTCCATGCATGGCTCTTTCGCCCGCCGGGCCCAAACACAACACGCTAATAATTAAAACACACGCACACACACGCTCTCTCACGTACATATGCACACTATCTCACGTCGAGACTTCTGTCCGATGCAGCTGGACTCTAACAGGCCAAAGCGTGAAATCTTTCACTCCCAGAATACAATGGGGCGGTTGTGTGGTGCATGCTGGGAAGTGCTCCCTATGACAAAAGACCCTGAGCGGCGGCAGCTGCCCGCGTCTCTGTGTCTAACTTACGCGCGCACAGACACTCGCTCCGCAAAGGCCCCGCGGGGTGTCCAGCCAGCTGCCCGTCAGTCTTTGTGTGTGCGCGTGTGCGTTTATGTGCGTCTGGCTGCAGGGCTCGAACTGAAATGAAGTAAAAGCTAATCAATAATCAATAAACAGAAATAAATGCTGCATTTTCTCGTGGTGAGACATTAATGTGTTTGGAGTGTAAAGCAGTGATCTCCAGTCAAAAGGTCGAGTGTTCTTAGGCTCCAGAGGGCACTTGCGAAGGTTTGGTTTTGCTTTAGTAAACCTATGAAACAAAAAATTGCGATTTAAAATGAATAATTGAATGAATAATTATATCAGAAGAAGAATCAGAAGAGCCAAGTGTGCTTGGACACACAAGGAATTTTCTTTGGTGTTGGAAGCTTCTCGTACAGACATTCAACACAATGACAATACAATATAATAAGATTTACAGTCTAAAAGATTCTAAAATATGCATATATAAAATAATAAGACTATTGTACAGAAAATGGGAGATAATAACATATAAGAGACATTGTACAGGGTAGTATATAGTAGAATATACATATTAACAGATCTGTCCAAATATATTTAAAGATCCGCCATCTTGGGAGGCTCATACTCCACTGCTATTATTGTTTTGATATGTACCGTTACTTGTATTGTTTGATATACGGAGAAATCGAAAGTGAACTACAAGGGCCTTTTCCAGAACGAATCCGCGTAATGGTATTGTAGTTTTTAATACAGCAAGACCGACCCACCATAGTTATGTTATATTAATAAAACAAGAAAAAACTAAACGCTCCATTGAACGCAATAGCAGCCTGCCTCCCAACATGGCGGAACATTCAAAACGGCGTGACGTCCATTGACAAGCTTTACACACTTTATTTACACTAAGTACACTTCCATGGGTGAGTTTTTTTGGAGGATCTATTGACAGAAATGCAATATAACATACATAACTATGTCTTCAGAGGTGTATTAAGACCTTACAGCGTTATGTTTTTATTACCGCCGAACCTATTGCTTGAGCGCTACACGTGGCTCTTTTCTAAAAATCATGTTTCTCGCCAGGTGTCTTGCCCTTCACCAACATTTGATCGTTAAAAAACATCATAATATATATGAATATTTCAGGTTGTCCTGGGCAATACACGTAAGCAGTGCGCAACACCAATCAACGGCAAACAAAGTTTCTTTCGTAACCTCTCGCGCCCGCAGCCCAGATTCAAGCTACCCAAAGCGCGAGGAGTTTAGAAGAGCGAGCGTCAGGCTTTTATTGAACGTTACGGCTTTCTGCGGAGTGTGATGCAGAACTCGTTGCTTTGCTATGTACTCACATGTAAAAAGTAAAAAAAAACACCATGCAGCAAAGTATCCGGTAAGCAGACGGAAGCAAAATTAATTACATTGTAACTGTTAACATTAGTTAATGCATCATGAACTAACATGAATAATTGTATTGACATTAACTAACATTCACAAAGATTAATATATGCTGAGAAATGATCTTGTTCATAGTTCATGGTAAGTTTTCTGGAAATGTAATGGTAGCTAATGTTAACAAATACAACCTTATTCTGAAGTGTAACTGAAATAATGTAATGTATGCATTTATCCTGTGTTTTTAACCATATACATACATTTTGAACATTTAACATTATATCTCATTTTTCATTTTTCTGTCTCAGCTGAAACATCAGCACTCACACACACACAACTTCCCACTGAGGTCCCTGAAGGTCAAAGGTCAGGTCAGGGCAAAGGTCATCAGTAGGTACAATGGTCAATAGGTGAACTGCAGGTGTTTTTAGTGGCAGCTGTGACTTTTGATATTTGATGTTATGTAGTGGAACAGAAACACCATGTGTGCATGTTGTGAATGTGTACACATATACCGCCACTGGTACTTCATTACACGCTACTGTACTCTTTACTAGCTAGTGTTTGAAAAGCAAGGCATCACTATATTAAAGAGTAGAGACCTGAACAAACCTCAATTCATAACTTGCATAATTCAGATTTTTGCAGAGCCGACAGGCAACAATAGATTTGCATTGAAAGATGAAGCCAAGCCATATATTACAAGGACCAGTGAGCAACCACCTAGCAACCACCGAAAACCCTAGCAACTATCTACCAATGACCTGACAACCACCCAGAACACCCTAACAAACGCAAAACAACATGAAAAACATAATAATTGTATGACCATAACAACCTGGCACACCTGGATGCGATTTTCACAAAATAAAAAAAAACAGCTTAAATGTGCACTTTCGTTGTAACTTATAAATGACTTATGATTGTCTTTGCTCATTAAGCTTGGATACGTGACAGTACATCCAAAAGTTATACGCTTCAATTTTACGTACAGTATAAATAAATCCATGTCAAACGTGCTTAATGAAGAAGGAACAATATTTGGCAACCGCAAGTGGAAACGTGCAAACGTCACGTGTCCAGAGAGATTGAAGATAAGTGTTAGAGCAATCAGCCACCCAGATTCACGGCTTCCTATTTATTTACCAAAAGACTTCTGGATGTTATCACGGCCGAGCATCACAGCACAAAGAGGTGAAACCTCCAGAAACGTGTCGGGTTAATAATTACCGTGATTGTACCGCGGTTGAGTTTCTGTTTGTTTATTTTGCCTCCGCGTGTGGTTTTGATGGGCGTCACCGTGAGGGTCCTGTGTGGGTGGGCACAAGAGTCAGTTGCGGGTCCGTTGCCCTCGGTTACAGCTGTCCACCTGCCAATCAGACGTCAGGGAGTAAGTGAGTGTGTTTGTGTGTGCGTGTGCCGGCGCTGTGACAGTATAATTATGAGGCTTGCTGCAGGCCATCACAGGCCCATAACAGACGTTTATCGATCGTTCGGCACAGGGAATTTATCAATGTCCAGACTTTGGGACACACACACATATACACGTAGAGTTAACACCGCGTGACCCCCGCACACGAGATGGATGGATGTTGGAATGAGACTTTATTAGAAAGCAAGACTTTCCTGAAGTTCTGACAGGATGGATGGTGTGTGTGTTAAATGTTTCAGTTGTTTTCAGTTTAAACTTTATCATAACCTCACCAGTCAACCCCCCCCCACACACACGCAAAGTCAAAGATCAGATATTCAATGTTCAATGTGACAATCATGTGTCAGAACACACACACACACATGCTTATCCGACCACTGTATAGTATGCTTCAGTGTTTACTATAGTAAAACTCTAGAATATTGTAGTATATCATCGCTGTTGGGGAAGAAACTTTGTTTCTACATATTTCATGATTTGCCTGTGGGTTTTGCAAATATTTATCAACAAAAGTATTGAATACAGTCAGATAAAAATAGATATAAGATAGAAAAGTATTTAAAATACATTATTTTTCCATTTATAGTAAGTAGTGGCTTTGGACGTACAAGATTTTACTACAGTATTTTCTATATTTCCTATAGTAAATTGATAACTGTAGTATATACTGTATTATACCCTTATATTTTCACGGTACACGAATGCAAACGTTCTTAACAGCGATACCACAGAACAACCATTTTTGCTTCCCCAAGGAACCTTTCAGTCAAAGGTTCTTAAAAATAAAATGAAATAAGTCTTTATTTATCACGAAACACCTCTTGTGAAACAGAAAGGTTCTGCGGATGTTACAGGTTCTTTATGAACCAATTCAGCCAAAAGTGGTAGTAAGAGTGTAAGGTTTAAAACAGTATGGTAGAAATGTTTCTACTATAGTAAATACTTCAGGAAACTGTAGTATTTTTTCACGTGGTAGGCTGTTGGAAAAGAAACAAACTATAGACACGTCTGATAACTGTATTTAGACTGCTATGCACAGAAATGCTGCTTTCAGGCGTCGAAATACTGTAACCTGTTAATAAAAGCAAATCTAACACTACCTACCCATACTCTTACCTGAAGAATAAAAAAGGATTTACTTAATTTCTGAATTCGATGACTGAGCAAATATAGCAAACTGCAAACATTCTCTCGGCGGTTATAGTAAAGTAAACCCACACGCACTTCATGTTTCTACCTACCGCTCAGATCCGTCTGAATCATTCGTTCTAATACAAACCGACAATAGAAATTAATAACTCATCATAACACAACTCAAGCATTAATAATCCATCAGCAGTCAGTGAATGATCCACTCGTGCCCCAGCCGAAATTGAAATTCCAGTCGAGACGGGAGCACAATCTCTCGGTTACTCCCCCTGGATCATATTTGCAGGAGCAGACAGTGATTTCTGTAATCTCGTGTGAATGTCAAACCCAAATCCACAAACGCAGAATCATGTTTGGTGTTGGTGTGCGTTTGAGATGCTTTTCTACGAAGGTTTAATAACCGGGCTTGTCTAAGTGTGTTCATCACAGACGAATCTAAACTATGAAATTGTTAATGCTGGCAATAGCTAGAAATCTCTAAAGACAATACAGGAAATTGTGTCACTTGTTTTCGCCCAAGCCTGAGCTGAGAGTGAGCCTCTTATGGGGAGTTAATGCACTTGTTTGAGGTGATCGCTGAGGATCATGGGATCACAGGAAGTCAAATGAACTGTAATATTAAACAGGAAGTCGCAGACAGACAGGACACAGACAGCTAAAGGCAACATTTAGTGTGAGAATGAAACACAGAGATGTGATGTTTACATTACGCACGTTATTGTACTGTAATACGTTTCTGCACTTAAAGTGTGTAGGTGAAGTGCATACTTTTGAGGATACATACTAAAATGTCAATAATAAATTGCATTAGCAGACATATTTTGACGTGCCTAAATCCATTAACAACAATAATCGTTATTAATAATAATAATAATAATGCATGTTCTTATCTGTATGTTCAAGCAATGCATTTTAAAGTTGCGTGCGTTTAGTGTCAATCCTTAATTTTAGTGACGAGCTACCAGTTTAAATGCAAATCGTATTTCATTACTATCCGATTAATGTTTTTCATTTTATGCATTTAAAAACTGCGATAACATTGTGTGCACATGTAATACTTACAAACTTTCCTGTAGTGCAGGAGGAGGTTGGTTGGGTTGGGTTGGGGGTGATATTAACATCGCGCATTGATGCACACTTGAAATTCCCAACGGAAAGCGAGTTATGCAAGTATATTTCATACATAACTTTTATTGCACCTTGACTTGGGGTGGTCTAATCCTAATCTGGTCCACTGTTTGGTGTATGCGGATGCGGCCGTGTTCAAAGATTCAGAGTAAAGACGCCGATCTAAATGCGCCGTAGTCAGCAGTGCCATCTGGCGGTGGGAAAGAGAAGTGCAGATAAAAGCTGACTGTCAAAGTCGATACAATAGTGTCCACAAGAGTCAGACACTAATCTAATAAGCAAATCAGACATCGTGTTAACTCTGTATAAATGGTCAGAATGACCTGATTTCGTTGTAACTTTTTTCCTAAAAGTAAATAGTTCAATGACTTGTGATGCCACCTTGAGTGCATGCATACATCAAAAGGGGAACGTTCCAGATATCAAGAACATCAAAAATGCTCTGCTGAAAATGTACAAAATTACAATGCAAATACAAATTTCTGATTAAAAAAAAACACAAATATTTACATGAGAAATATATAAAAACTTTCAAAAGTCTCAGACTTTTGGAAAACTCGCCTTGGCTTTCTGCTCATTTAATATAATGATAACATGAGTATTTATTCAGATTCTTTTGTGTGTGAATGAATTTTTCAGAGGAATCAGACATGGCTCTCGTGAGCACGAGTTTCATAACCAAATACATGCAGTAGATCTACATGAATAAATATCTGTGTCTGTGTGTGTTTTGCAGGTAAAAAGTGTCTCTCAGGTGTGATCTGCTCTGCTTAACTTTCCCTGCAGTCGCCGCCCGCGGCTCATCCTGCTAAAGAGAGTAATTTGGCTTATCTTATCACGTAGACCTCACAGCCGCCTTTTGATTCTTCTCTCCGCGTCTCCTCTTTTCTTTTTTTCTGCCTCTGCTCTTTTTCTCATTTGGTCCAACAAAGATTGTCCTCGGAGATTGACCTTGCGTTCGCCCGCGGGCCGAAGCCCTCATGCTAGTAACTAGATAACACACTCTATCAGGGCGAGTGAAATCGTTGGGAGAACACGCTGCTGATAGTAGCATCAATCCAGGCCTGACACCGCCCGGGTCAACCATTTATCTCCCATAATGCCCCGGGCCATGCACTCGCCATCTTGCTTTGCTACATCCTTTTTTAATAACCTTGGCCATGTTGCGTTTCCACACTGCTCTTCCTCTCTAATCTGCTATAAAGTGTGCGTGTGTGTGTTTGATTTGCAGAGGAATAGTGAAGGTGAAGTGATTTACTCAGATCTCTTTGATTTCTGTGCATGTGGTCCTTTGGAAACACAAATACACACGTTTTACTTGTTTACTTATCTAAATGAGGACTTTCCATCATACAAGGCTGGTAATAAATACTATAACTTGACCCTCAGCTACGTTCTGACACTAACAGGAAAATACAACTTTCTGCATTTTTTTTTTATGTTTTAATGTTGAATGTGTTCGGATGTTTATTTACAGTTTGCATCCATTATGGTCACCTGTGTACCTAAAAGTTTTAGATTCTCTTGTTTTTATTTCTATTTTTATCTTTTAATTGCTGAGAGACCCAAGCATTTAAAAACATATCTTGTTGCGTTTGGTTGTGTAAGTGATGCAAATATCTTGAAGTTGGTACAAAGTGACTTTGTTTTCACACAGAATCCCAAACATTGCATTGAGTTGGTTTAAATTTCACACAAGATGCAATAAAGAATCTTTGGCATGACGCTTCAAGCTAGGCCTTCAAGCATCACTTCTGATATTCCTAGTTTGTATTTTCCCTACTTTTTTGGGAACTGTAACCCGCTTTAGACCGCTCATGTAAAATGCTATCAAAACGTACAAGATTCACTTTCGACAGCAGAATGTTCACGTTTCGCTAGAATCACCAAATTCGGTATGAACCTTACGGCTGTTCGGATGTAACGGTGAAGGTCACGAGAGAGTTTACACTCCTGCAGAATGTTCAAGTTTTTACTATAGTGTGCTTCCATGGCAACCAGATGAAATGATGATGATGTAACGGTCCAGACAATGTTTTGTGAATATTCTTCCTGTTTTTCACATCGGTCTGTCCGTCCGTCCGTCCCTCATCCATCCATCCATCCATCTTTAACTAAGCACATTCTTAGCAACTCTTCAGAGACACCCGTCATAATGGATAATGTCTTTATTCGTTTATTACTCTATCCCTGATTCACTTTCAATGTAGTCACACATTACGAGCAGTAAAAACATGTAACTGAACGTAATAAGCGATTGTTCATACAGATACATTATTGTAATTGTCTCCCTCTGTCATTCGGCCATGATTGAATTCTGACATCTCATTGGCCAAGAGGAATAACCCCAGTAGTGTGTTAGTCTGTGTGTGTCTGTGGGAGGGCTTTTGATTGGCTGTTAGGATAACAGACACTCCATCACTGTCTGTCGTTGCTATAGTGAGGAGCTCTGAGTGTTGGACGATGAACGCTGGAGGGAGAGAGAGAGAGAAAGATGAGGTTAACTGGTGTCTCATCAATCTTAATGAAATGCAATTATTTCTGCCTGTATTAATCATTTTTGCGTGTTTGCTGCTGGCCACTTCAGTTAGCCATCCATCTCTTGCTCTCTCTTTCTCTTTATAATTCTGTTTCTTTTGCTGCAGTTGTTTGTTTACTTGGGGTGGTTTTAACTTTTTGTGCAATCCGTAATCCAACCCATTAATTTCATCTGCGTGTGTGTGTGTGTGTGTGTGTGTGTGTGTGTGTGTGTGTGTGTGAGAGAGAGAGAGAGAGAGAGAGAGAGAGAAAGCAAACTGAAATCATTGTAAAATGAAAAGGTGGGTAGGATTTTTCCATTCCAATGAATGTGATGTTTGCTTGTGTATAACCAATGTTTGATGTCATCATTCTCAGTAGATTTCTTATTTCTGTGTGTCTACAGTCCAGTAAAACACAACGCAGACTTTGGGGTTGACAAGATGCTCTGTGTTGGCAGATGAGTGGTGATTGTAGAGCGACATCTGGTGGCCATTCAACGAAGTGAAAGTCTATTTCGAGTTGATTATAATCTATAAATAGAATACACTTGATTCTGTTTGTTATGGTATGAAATGTAGAATACTTTCAAGTTATCTTAGAATAACAAATTCATTTGGAATTGGGACACAATCTGATGGAGATGCGAGTATATATTTAGGAATATTTTTCATGCATATGCTTATAGAACATCAACAAGATTCTCAAGGCTAACTAAACAATATCATTGATAAAATCTCTTCTCTGCGGTAAAAGAAGTGAACAGTAGAAAGTGAGTTATGTCCTGTGTGGCAATGCCCTTCAATTAGCCTCATAGATTTTGAGGGGAATTATGTTATATTATATACACTTTTTATTAAGTA
Organism: Triplophysa siluroides; assembly: GCA_006030095.1. NCBI lineage: Eukaryota > Metazoa > Chordata > Actinopteri > Cypriniformes > Nemacheilidae > Triplophysa > Triplophysa siluroides. Next base: position 2,072,258 of record VCII01000713.1, read on the forward strand.
CGTAAAATGCTTTTAAATTTACTTTCTATTGAATCGGTCAGAAGGATTATCAGGATCATTACCATACACATAACCAAAATATTACTTAAGGTTTTTTTACTTAAAAGATTGTTTTACTCCGGTGGATTGCGACCACGTTAGTGAGAATTGTTCAAACCCACAGAACTTAAAACTTTGATATTGTATTTGTTACTATTATTGTAATTTCACTAGTTTGTGCTTATTGTATTTTGTACAATTTTTTATACAAAGTACACGGTTACAGCTTTACCAGCAATGCACACTGAATTAAATTAGACAAATTAAATAATAAATTACATTAAAATGCATTTCAATTGCTAATTATTATATTGTTGTTGTTATTATTACAGAGAAAACATCGCACATGCATGCGATCATGCACAAACTGAATTCTGTAATAATTAAATTATAATTCTTAAAAAAATAATAACTACAGCTTTAAATACTGCCCCCTACCGAGTATACAGTGCATTGCCGCATTCAGCACACGTGCAATAAATATGAATCTGTAAAATAAAAAATATGTATTTTTCATGTTTACCCATAAATCTTAAAAACATTGTTGTTTTGGTATTTATTGAGTAATTTCTCCTGAGTTAAATCAAACATTTCAAATCATAGTGAAATAAAGCAGGTAGCCCAAGTTTCACTCGACTGAGGTCAAAATCTTGTTTTAATGAAACACACTGAAAACATTCACACGTTTAATCTTGATATAATAGGTTTAATGTCAATCAAGTAAAACAGTTACTTGTCCTACATTCACAGACAAAAAGGCAAAATGCATATAAATGTGGTTACAGTGAGTGATATGCACTTCAAATAATATGATAAGAGGCGATCAGAGCTTCCATGAAATACGTCTAGGCAGAAATGACTGACCATTCTGAACAGCAAAACTGAGACGAGAAACTAAAATACAACAGGAAGGGTTAATAACAAAGAGCCACTGCATGGTCTACCATCATGTTTAAATATGTGCATTCATATTTCCCTCTTTCATAAGCCAATACAACAGAGTGTGACTTTCATATGAATTACAGTCATTTTCAGCAAACAGTTTCTCTTGTAATGACATGATTTATTAAGACTGCAGTGACTAGAGTCATTAGTAATGAAGTATTATAATAACAATCAAGGCTTTTCAATACTACTAATGATTTTCATTTTATTTTTGATCGGTTCTGGGCTTTGGTCAGTTTCATACATTCAATACTGAAAGTGTGACAAGAGAAACCACACCATTTTGAGCACGCACACGGTCAAAGATCTGCTCAGAAACTCATATTTGCTCTTACGTCCGGCGGAAATACATCCAGTTATTTTCCTGATTTGAGACAGACCTGTGTCTAAAAGCATTGAATCAGTAGTTACAACACCACATTCCATTTTACATTTCTATAATGCCAATGTATTTAAGTCCTTAAGTACTGATGTTATATATTAATGCCACAAAATAAAAGACACTGTCGGCCTCCCAGTAAAACGTCTAAGCTTAAAGAAATAAAAGGCACACGTCTAGAACTCTCTTAACACCCCATTTAGAAAGCCGTCATATAGTTTAGTGTGTTATTTTGTGTAACACTATAGTCCTTCAGCTCAAACAGTTAACACGAAACGAGTAACATCGGTCAAGAAAAAAAGACTAGTTTTGAACTTTGAACTGGAGTGAGTCTAAAAAGAGAGGAAAATATGAAGTCCATTTCCCATCTCATACCTTAAGAATAAAAAAATAAAAACACACACTGACCCCAGACCAGCAAATGGACCAGAATGAGTTTAACTGGAGATGAACGTAAATGAGGTAGATGTCTGCTGTAAACAAAACAAAAAAAATTATTACTGTAAAACTGAGAACTAAAACAAGGACTAAACACTCGCTTATCTTCTGGGGGAACGAAACAAAACAACAAACTTTCGTTTACATGGAACTAAAAGAGGTAGTGCTAATATACGAGAACGTGTCAGTGAGTTTATAACTAACAGTAAATAGATTCAGTTAAATGTTAATAAACAGAAATAACGTGGAATACACTTATTTGGTTCATTCCCTGAGAGAAATTCATCCTGAGAAGAATTGTGGGTAGAAATGTATAAAAATACAATGTGTATAAATCTATTGTCGCCGTATGAGGTTTGGGATTTGAGACGGTGCTATTTCTGTCATTTGGTCAGTTTCTTTCTCTCAAAGATAGATTTTTTTGTCTGTGCTCTCGATCGATTAAATACGATGCACACGCACGCACACACATTCATAGGGCTGTTTCACAGCACGAGCGCTGAACTTTACGACAGTTCCTCTCCTGTTTCAAGTGTAGGTATCAAGAGAACGGATCACACACCTCTAATGCCCCCAAGTACAGTCTTTGGTATAAACATTTATACCAAAACACACACAGATGACATGAACGCCCTCCGACAAACCATGTGACGCCAGCCGATTGATTTGTCAAATCACAGGGAATACAAAAGTCCATCCAGTCAACGGTCAGGAACGGTCGTGTTGCTTTAAACGGAGCGAGATGTCCACATTCAGTATCGTCAGATAGTTCGGTTTGCCTTTCATTGTTCAGAGAACACAAAAATCGCCGCGATGTTGATTTATAGCGTAATGAGATTCTCTGCTCACGAGAGCCAAGTCCAGATTTATAAAAATAAGTGAATCTCACAATGAAATCTGATTTAGATTTCATCATCAAATCAAAAAAGCACATTTTCAATCATGAATCTCCATCCTTCCGTCTACCCCAAATCAGGACTAAATGAATACAAAAAAAACTCAGAGAGATGATCCAGATGTGTGCTGGGGATGCTGCTCTATGACACTCTGTAAAAGCGCTGGATTTCTAAAGCTTGTTTCACACAATAAAAGGCAAAAATGATGCTGACTGTCGATTAAAGGATATTATGGGCAGTTAAACGGTAAACTTGTTTTCTAACAACGCTGTTTGTTCCAGTGCACTTCTGTTCTGTATGTTTCGCTCGCATCCAGTAGATGATTGTAGCAGATAAATCTCCAGCGGTTTAACTGTTCTAATACACCTGTTAGATCATCCAGATCTCCACCAGCGGCAGAGCATCAGATACGACTCACTAAGGCTTTGAAAGATAAACATTCATCGGCTGACAGACATGAAAAACATTCGGCTGACGGAGAAAACAAGCAGGTGTGTGAAACCACACCACATCGGTCGCCAACCTAAATACAGAAAACATATCATGTGTGATAATACTAGAGATGGAGGCGGAAGCGATTTTACCCATTTAACAGGATTAACTTAAAAAATCTAAACTCAACTCAAAATTTCACTTTTAGCATTAACTGGCATTAATGAAATTTCATCCTACCCGTCCGATCGTGAATGTTTTTTGCGCTATAAAACTATCCTACCTGTTTATTTTATAATGCTGTGGGGTTTTATTTTATAATTCTGAGTTTTATTTTCGGCGTTAAATCCTTCTAAATATTCATTTAATATTGGTAGTACAATTTGATAGGGTATTAATCCTTCATGTTCCTTTTATTCTGGTAGGATAATCTGACAGAGTGTTTACGCCGTTAATTTATTTTATGTGTTTATTTTAAGATGGTAGGACTATCTGACAGGGTATTTTGCATTGTAAAATCATCCTACCTGTTTATTTTGTCGATGTGGTTTATATTATATTAACTGAAAATCTGACAGGGTAGGACAATTCGACAGAACACCGGCAAACTAAAAGCCACAACCTCCAACTCTTTAACTTGAAATCACCTTCACTTTTAAAACATTTAAATACTAAAACCCAAATGATTCTTTTATGCCCTGAATGTCTGTAAACAGCTGGCAAACTAAATATTAAAGGGATACTCCACCCAAAAATCAAAATTCTTTCATCAAAATTTCTCTGTTCTGTTGAACACAAAGAGAGATATTCAGAGGCATGTTAGCACACCCTTGACTTCCATTGTAGGAAAAAGAATCGTGTCATGATTTTTGTTGTGTTTAACACGCAAAAAGGATATTGTGAAGAATGTAGGAAAGCAAACTGTTATAGGGCACCTATAAAATGATGTCCCAGAAATGTCAGTTGCTGACATTCTTCCAAATATCTTTCTTTGTGTTTAACAGATCAAAGAAATGTATACAGGTTTGGAACAACTTGAGGCTGAGTAAGTGATGACAGAAATTTCATATTTGGGTGGAGTATCCCTTTAAGCATTGAAAGTAATGCATAAAACTGTGCTTAAATCTGCCTGACAACTAAGCGCCAAAATCAACAATTCAATGTCTTTAACTCTTAATGCTTCTTTCAATTTGGTTCCAATTTTGTATTAACGATAATCCCACCGTGTCATGAACACCGCACAATTCCCCTCCCTAAAATATGAGACTCGTGACAAAAACTGATAAAACCTGAATGCATGAGAACGGGGTGAAATCAAACCAACGCGGCATCATACAACATCAACTTCATCGACCTACACGCTCCGTATGATCTATTCTTCAACATCATATATAAATGCCTTGATTTGTCCTATTTACCGCTGGTTAACTAACAGTCTGGTCTCAAACTCTTCATCATACAACAAAACAACCTGCAAACACTTTAGATTGGATACTTCATATTAGCAGGTGCGACTACTGAGGTCAAAACCTCTACGGGATGTTAGAATCGTTTGTAACGTCACAGCAATTCTTGCCACAAAAAAATCTATCCTGTCATGTGAATGGACAAATTAGAAGTCGCTTATTTGATTTGATTTGTAAAGCACTCTTAAGAAATGAATGTCGTCATCAGGGTCATTGTTGTGATAAGAGGGGCCGCTAAAGTCTTCTGTGATGAAGAGAAAGATTTTGTACCGGGACCTGTGAATTTAAGCAACGCCCCTGATTAAAAAGAGTTTGTGTAATTTTGTTATCGTGTCTGAACCTCAACAGCAGATGCAAGTATAAAACGTACCGACTGAAAAAATACTGATTGACGATTTTCTTCCATGCTCGATATTTGATCTATTTACCGTTGCATCGCATCAAACACGCACACATCTCAGAGGTTGCTGCGATTGCTCATTGAAAACACACACGCAGGCGTGTAATCCCCGTCGACTGATACCATAGCTGCACAGGAGGGAGGGTCTCCTCGGTGACCCGGGCATGTGAGGTAGTTGATTTTTGGCTCCGGGCTCCGTCGAGATGAGGTGAAAGCCAGAGGGAACCTGTCAGACGCGAGGTCTCGGGGGAGAGATTCCTCTCAGTCCCGGCTCTTCCTCCAGCGCTGAGAGTGTGCGCCGCGCTGACTCGCTTCCTCCGGAGAGGACGAGGGGCCCTCCTGCGGGGATGAGCCCGACCGGCTCTCCTCCTCCTGGGACTGAGCTGAGGTGGTGGGGCGGTGGGAATCCTGAGACGTGGAGGGAGACAACGCCCTCTTGTGGGGACACTGGGCCACCATGTGTGTGACACTTTGACAGCGATGACATCTCTTTGGCTGGGGGGGAAGGCCACACTCTTTAGCATGATGGTCCAGACCACCACAGTTGTAACACCTACGGAAGAACAAAAACACTCTGGATTTGATTTGATTTTAAGCAATTGAGGCATTTATTCATCATCATGTGATTCAAACCCTGTATGTGACGCGTTATTTCGGTGGAAGATATTTTGAGAAATCTCTCAGTGGTTTTGTGTCCGTGCATTGGAAGTCAATGGCGGTCAATGTTGTTTGGTTACCGATGTTCTTCAAAAGATTTTCTTTTGTGTTCTGCAGAAGTAAGTCATACAGGTTTGAAATGACATGAGGGTGAGTTAATGACAGAACTTTAATCTATGTGAAATGTGCCTTTTAGTGTCTTCCAGCATACACTTGTGCTTAAAACAAGATTTACTTTGATAGAAATGCCACGTTCTTCCTGTGGTCTTTGCATATTTTTCCAAATAAAGTTATATTCCTAAATGGTTGATGTGTTAGTGTGAATACGTCTTTTGCATGTTGTGTCTGACCACTATACAAAATACAAATATTTTTCTTTTAAATTTGTTCTGGACATGCTTTCCCGAGTTTCATCCGTACGCAGTGTACACTAGGGGGCAGTATGGGATCAATTATGACTCATGTATAACAAAATCTTAATAAAACACAAACTCATGTGCTCAGTTATATTTAAGTATTTTCCATGATCCCCAGCAAAATGTATTTAAAGATATCAACTAGAACACTGTAGCCAGACAAGATGTATGGACGAGGCCGAGTTGTCCAATAATTGACTGAATCCATCTACGTTACCATGGAGCCTTTGGTTGCCAAGGAAATTCCGGTGCGTGGAAACGAGCAAGTAGGAAATGACATTACCGACACTAAATATAGAAAATCAGACTGTCTATTTCTCTCTCCCGCTCTCGCCCACGCACACAGTAGCACCGAGACTTTATATTTAAGATATATTAGGTCATATTTACAGCTGTTACAAACATTACATATTCTCAAAGAAAAAAATATATATTTTAAAACTACAAAACATAACCTACAAGGGTTAATAAAGAGGTATGGATGTATAGGAACAGGGTGCACATTTACCTACAATCTAGCAGACTGCTAAAACTGATGTGTTAAAATGTGTATGCATGAATTCAAAACATACAGTGCTATGAAAAACTAAAAAGATATTTTGGGAATATACTATTTATAAAAAAAATCATATTGCAAAAATAGTTGATGTGGTTGCTTTACATCTGCAGTGAGTGTTTTTAGCCTCTAGGTGGCCGAGTAGTTCAGCACCTGCACAAAATATTTAAACTTGGCTCAGGAATACTATTTTCTCAAATGTTTTAGAATAATTCTCACTAAATCTTACATAAACTATGAAATTGACCAACTTGAATAAAATATTATTGACATCATTCACTCATTTCCATACTTAGAATGTGATGTATAGGCCTATTGTTTCTACAAAATTATCAAACACTTCCAAGATTATCATTTTAGAGATTTTTAAAAGTGTGTCACTGTCCCCTTCTACTGAGGTCATATAACCATCACTATTCATAAACCTCCATCACCTCATGACTGGCTCTTTAACACGACTACAGTCTGATAAACTGCTCATACACCTACACACCTGTACACACACTTTTAACATAACTTGTAAAGACTTATTCAGTTTGTATTTTTTTGCTGGATTCTCCATGGAAACGGGAAATGGATGACAGCCCAACAATCCTTAAGAATCAGCCCTGCATTGAAAGAAGGGTTGGCAAAGCTAAACTCCACATCAGAAATTACCAGCTGCAATTCACAAGGTTTTGCAATGATCACGTTCTTCATTATTTACTTTAACTTTTTTTAAATATGAGTTTGATAAACGTGTGCATGCTCAACATTTTAACACTAAAATTAACATTTCTACATCAAAACCAAATGTGTTGAAAAGTGAAAATGCTCAAACGTTCTTGTGCAAGTCAGAATTAAAAAAACAATAATCAAGTTTAGGTAAACTTTAAATCAGTTTGACCAATCAGATTAAAACCAACAGAAATATATTTAACAAAATAAAATAGCTAAATAAAAAGCATGTCATTATAAAATGTCCACTTCGATTTATTCAATAATATAAGTAACTAATGTAAATACATTTTGAAGCAATACGAAAATTTCCCTTTTTTTATTACATTTGTTTGCTAGACTTCGATACATTTTTTTGTGCAATTCTTTTTGTAGGTCAAGAATTTCTATTATGATAAAATCACATTGTTTTGCTTAAAACTCTGTGAATCTTTGTATGAAAAACTTCATATTTGTTTTATCCGGTTTGAAGTGTTTATATAGACAACCTATTTTTTATAATACAACCATTTTTATTTATTTTAAAACCTTTTGAGATTGTTGATAAAATTGTTTCTTTTTTATTTGTACATCTTTCTCCAGGAAAACAAACCAAACTAAAATATAACTCTAAATTATTGTCTGTTTGTGAGGTTTTGTTTTTCTCTATTTATCAATAATAATCATCCTGTATTTCAAATAAACTTAAAGAACATGCAATAATGATTCATTTTAATTATTGCAATGAATGCTGATGGTAAAGCCTTCGACTAAAAACCACCAAAAACTATTGCTAAAATTATTCAGTGCTTTTTAATCAGAAATCATATTAGTAAATATAGTAGTTCGAGTTTTAATAACAGTCCTTAGTCTAGTGGTTTTATAAGGATCATTGACCGCTGCTAAAAACAACTAAAATATAACAAAACTAAAATAAAAATTGTCCAATGGATGAACAGAATTTGTACGGAACGAATACAGCACTGTGTGAACAGTTCAACATTAACTCTCGCTCTCAGTGGCTGTTTTCTTAAACACTGCTATAGAATGACAGATTACACACATTAAACTACATATCCCATCATGCTCTGCGGACTCACCGGTCTCCCTTTGGTTTGCGCTTGGGGGGCGGGACCTTCCCTTTAGGGCGTCGGTCGCTGCCGGAGCAGGGGCCCCCGCCGGGCCCCGTGACCCTGAGCGACTCCAGACCTTTACTCGACCTCTTGTAGGTGAATTCCACCTGCTCGCCCTCCCGTAAGCTCCTGAAGCCCTCCATCACCAGCTTACTCTAAACACAAGACATCATTTGAGATGATCAAACCACATGTAATACAGCAGTGTGTGGACAAAAGGTGAAAACATGTCTATTTTTATAACAAATCACATTAACAACAGCTTTTCGCATGTTTGAGCAAAACCTGTTACCATGTTATTCCAGCAAGCTGGTAATTTACCACAAAATATATTCTGTTTTAATGAAAGCAAAGAAATGTGTGAGAGAGAGAGAGATTTAAGGTGCCAAAATGATCATCTTAAATAGAAAAAAGATATTTACAAATTAATTAAAATGCTGATGTGGGAAACAACCTTCCCCATTGAAAAAAAACACAACAAAACACTTACTTAAATATTTTTTACAAAGTACCGTCTGACCTTGGCTAAACACAAACAGAACAAACACACAACAACATCACACAAAGATCTGAAGCAATGAACGAGAGAAGGTTGTTTCGTTCCATCCATATTTTAATTTGCTTATGACATTGCAGATGATCCAGAAAACACGTGTACCTGCTGTACAGCACAACTTTGGCTCACCAGCTGTTGCTTTTAATTTGCTTTTTAAAGAAATGATTTGACAGTTTTGTGCATCCAATTATTCCTGAATACTAATGAAATCTGCGTTTTATTCTGTTCCAGCTGCCTCTGAAAATTATTCACCAGTGGGGCTGAAACTTAAAGGTCTATATAATCCGCCACAGACGTGCTGTTTCGTTTATTCATTCAAATGATTAATTTAATTAAAACGATGAAACTCAAAAAAGAAAAGTTAATGAGATTTCTCCGATAAGCTTCTGTCTTTGAATGTGATGTTCATTGAAGGACAGAAGTCAACAATCACACAGCAGTGCTAAGATACGTCCTAATGACTCTCTTGGAAAGAAAAATGCTTGTGTATCTTCTCTGAATATTATCTGGGTTCATGCATCATGTCACATACAAACCATATTCAACGCAACATCAACAGAAACACTGCTTTGTTCTTAACATGACCACAAAACCATTGTGACATTAAACAATGCATTACATTTCCGTGAATTGGAACTGGGAGTTAAAGGCTTCCAGATTTATGCAGATAGACACAAAGCTGATGGCGAAAATGACAAATCTATACCAAGAGAGCATTGAGTTTATAAAGCATTACACAATCATAACAGACGTCAGCTTTCTCTGCCAGCAAAACCTGCCCACGCATATACAACTCCTATAGAAAAGATAAAGAGATCTGATGCGTGATTTATCTCATCAATTGCTTCTCTAAAACAATAAATTGAATGGGTAGAACTCTGAAGAGATTTCAGTATGAACTTAAACATTTCTTATAACAATTTTTCCTTAATCAAAGTATCTGATCTATACATCCCACATTATTTATTTTGCTCACTGCTTTTTAAAAAAAGCTTGGTGTCTATTTTTAATGTTTCCTCATCAATCTTAAGAGAACCAGCTGAGAAAACGCTGATACTTATATTTGATATATAGAGATCATTGAAAACTAAAACTCTAATGGACAATAAAATTGTCCTTCAGGTAAATCAGATGAAATGTGTAATATGCTCGGTTCATATTTTCACAACAAAATACTTCAGTGAACAGGTTTGACAAAAAAAAAAGAAAAAAATATGGCATAATTCGATCTGTATGGTGTGAATTAATTAAATTAGTGAACACATTCTTATTCATTAAGCAGACATTTTCATCCAAAGTAACTGGCACAATTGAAAAAAAAAAATTAAAACTCCCGTAGCTAATTAAAAATCTTAATAAAATGATTCTATAATGAATTGCTTACATTAATCTTTTGATCACTTAAAGTATTAAAAAATATATAAATATAGCCTATTTTATGTACACATGAGTGTTTTTTCCAGACCAAACAAGAGAATTGAACAAGCCCGGTACATTGTTTGATAAAAATGTCTGCTCACTTTGATTTAAATAAAAATTAGAACTTAATTTTCTAAATTGGAACACCGGGACCCAACAAGAAATAGAGCCCCACGCTCACCCCTCCTCCACCTTTTCATCCTTCACTATGACCCCTGACCTCTGCCCAGCCCCCTTCAAACACACACACCGGCATCCCCTTTCTCTGCATTAAATTAACAACACACACAGCATTTGATCTGCTGCCACACACTACATCATTCCACACACACCACTGATAGGAGCCGGATATGAGGCTCAGTGTGTGTGTGTGTGTGTGTGTGATGACTAGGAGGTCTTAAAATTGCACCTATGATCAAGATGTGCCTGTTAAAACTAATTCATTTCACATATAAACAGGATTCTAAAGCATTAATGCTCACAAGCAAATGTTATTCACAAAATGTTATATCCTCTCCTACTTGAAAGTCACTTTGGATAAAAGCATCTGCCAAATACATGTAATATTTAAAATGTATAAAATGATTTTGTCTGATCATGTAATTTAAAAGCACTGCTTTACAACCAAAGAGACCTTTAAATCATTAGAACAGGGACGAACAAAATCCATAGATTGTGGTAAAGCTTATACAATAAAACACACATTTGAAAATTCATATCAAAGTTAAAAAAAAGATGAAATGCAGAATATAAAATGGATTCACAGGCCTATTTCCTCAGAGACACCGATTTTGTTTTGGTTTTTTGACACATTATCATAAACACTTCTAAAGTCTAAATCAAAGAGTTGCGGTTGCAAACTGCAGTTTGTGTCGCATCGTCTGTCCATGCGTTACATGACTCTAAACAGAGGTCACAACATAAATCATCATTTGATTTTACAACTGTGTTTACAAATGGATAAATGTTAATGTAGTTAATGGACTTTGATGTAACAAAGAAACAATGAACAATTATTTGTATTAGCTAACTTTCACAAAGAATACAAAATTCTGTAGAAATATAAATTGCTTACTGTTAGGATGGCGAATGCATTAACTAATGCAAACGAAATATAGAACCTTGTTGTTAAGTATTAGCTCCAGTTATGTCTTATAAGGCTGCAAACCAACTAATAAAATAAAAAACGAACACACTTACATTTTTCATTGAGCATTAATAAACTATAGATTTTTTAAATAATATTTATTAGCAGCAAAAAATGTAAACGGATCAGATTAGAGTAGCCTACAACACAACGATGACGCTTGGAAAGTGAATGTCCGATCAGCAGCTGGCTCCGCCCACTCGCTTACCCTTTAGTCCTAATATGGGAGGAGCTAAAGGAGGAAGTCACGTGACCCGCAACTTCTGTTCCCACTCAGGTTGAGAAGCTGAGATGGAGACATGAAAAATAAAAGTGAGGAAAAAAACTAAAGCTCTGGGTAAAGAAATAAAACGCAATAACAATAGACAGAGAGTGAGAGAATGTTGTCGAAACTGATGGAGAAAATAAACGTAACGAAATATGCTGAAGTAAAAACTGCCAACGGTAAAAAGAAACATTTAACTGAAAAAAATAGGAATAAATGCAACATTTTAAGGCAGATTATGAACTATTTTCCCACTGTGTTTTGCAATTGCAAATCTCCATCAAAAAGTGTAATGTGTCTTTTGATGCTACAACACCAAACAGCAACCAAAATCTACACAGTTACTTTTTTTTTTTAGTAAACAATTTTATCTATAGGCAGAAGAACAGCTGATGATCATGATTGAGACCTGGGGTGGACTGACTGAATGAATATTCATTTGTGAAAATGTCTCTCTTTCTGTAATAACATTAAAGATGTGAGATGTAATTTGTACTACACAAAAAGCACAATAATAGACATAATGAAATGCAGTTGTTGTTAATGTGCAGTTGCTGGAATTGCTTTGCAAAATTTGCTAAAGTGCTCATTTAATAAATGCACTGAAAGCCAGAAGCAGCTTCAAATGTATGAGGGTTTTTCTTTAGGTGATTTTATGATTGATATGATTTTAAACCATAAGTAAATATCAAAAGATTGAACATGTAGCTTGGTTAAATGTATGTTATCAATATTAAAGTTGAAATAACTATTAGCCTATTAAGAAGTTACATATCAACATTTAATTGATATTAAATATATAAAATATAATTTATAATCATTTGCCCTCTCATACCCTTAATGTCTAAATTTATCAAATGCATTGAACATTCATTACAACAAAGAGCTAAATTTAAATTATTTTTGTGCATTTTTGGTTTCTTTCTCTAACGGCAATGTTTCAAACGAAACATGTTTTCATGCGTGTATTTTAATTTAATTGTTTTAGTAAACAAATTGATTGCGTTTGAGATTGATCTAGGTTTATGATGAAAGTCTTGTTTGTCAATTAGTGACAAAATAAAACCACTATGATAAAAACCAACCTAATTTTACAGAAATTCGTAACAACTTTTTAAGAGGTGGCTAATTCGTACAATGTGATTCATACAAAAACATTCTCCTCTAAACCTTACCATCACAAAAACAAATCATACTAGTAATAAGACTGTAAGAATTCTTTTGAATTATCCACCTTGTGAAATATTTACAAATTCTCATGAGATTTAAAGCGATTTTACAGCCTATCAAGAACCTTGTCAACAAATACTGAAGCTTACTGTTCATTTGACGTATCCAGTTTGTTTAATTTGCGGTTGTTAAATTGTATGATGTATATATTATCCACCAGTGATCTTGCTCTTTATATTTGGTATGGGGTCGAGAGGAGTGTGATATCTGTGAGAGGAGAGTCTGGTTGAGAGGTTAATCTCACTAGGGGCCCAGTGTTACCTCACAGCACACACGCACACGCACACACACACACGCTTACCTCGCTATCTACATCAGGACACACACCACAGACGTTTATTTACAACTGAAATTCATTACAATGTCTACAGACTCACTCAAAACAGGACCACGAAAGAAATTGAAATCTAAACGTGCAAACATTTCATATATAAATCTTGAAAAGATCAGTCGTAGATCCGAACTTGGCACGATTTGTATCCATAAATAGCAAACCAACCCCACACACAGAACTGCATACCGTGTGCATTAATAACAAATACAAGCCCATATAATACACACACAACACATAATAACGTCATACACACCATAAACAAAAAACAAGTATTCACGCAGGAAGACAAACACACCGTATACACACAACATGCACAAACACGCAGCGCTGCAGGTGGGACAGCATTTAGAAAAGCAAACACAAAGCTACCAACAAAACACACACTGCAGTGTGTCGATTCGGAGTGTGAGGGCTGGCGGAGGCCACGCCTCCTTTCTCTTTTTGTCTTTAACGAAATTCCTCTTTTAAAGAATGTTAGAGGACCCCAACCCCCACCACACACACACACACAGAGGGAAATGCTCTTTACACGTACAAACAAAAACACACACTTCTCTGATATGTATTCTCTCTTACTGAAACATCATGTCTTCTTTCTCTATGACACACACAATGATTCACACTCCCTTTCCTGTTCTGTGCTATACACGCATTCAGTCACAAAAGCAGAATGCAGGTCATGAAGATGAAACACGAGGAAGTGAATTCATGGAGATCTACAACTGCTACCAGAGGGCAAACCAGGGACAACTGTAACATTTATATTTCCTTTTGACTACTGCAAATATGCCCGCCATATTTTGCTATAGCAAAAATTATACATGCGAGACGTTAAGACAGACTTTAACACTTTCTTACATTAAGAAGAATATAATTAGGTTTAACACAATGAGTCAGAATACAGCAAGTTGCAAAAAAAAGACCTGTAATTCAAATAAGCGCACACATCAATGTAACGTTATTGCTTTAACACACTTAATATCAGTGCACAGTTTTCATCACATAATTGTGTGACATTCATTATTTCAGCCGTTAAATAGGTCTGTGTCTGATTATAATATGACAATTTATTTTATAATTTATATTTCATATTTTATTATATATTTATTCTATTAAATTAACTACTCAACGGTTATTGATTCGTTAAGTTTGGGCCATGTATCGTTTGTTCATTTTGTTGCTGCTGAAACCGTCTATAGTTCAATTACAAATTGGACAAAAACCGTCTTCACCAGATACTTCAACCAAAACAGTGATGGTAAAGTATTTTAAAGATTCTCTCTCTTAATGCAACATTTTCATTGAATCATCATTTTTCAACTGTCCTGACCTCAGAGCCACAATTAAGCTTGTATATTGTAAATTGTATAAAAATGTATTTGATGAACGTTTGTTTAAATTCACAGAAATGCTCTGAATAAATTTTTATAAACTGGTTTAGAAATCATTTTCTTACAGTGTGATCTCAAAAAACACATACACACACATCACTTTTAATACATCCTCTGCTTATTCACAGTGTATCTGGGTGAGACACACACATAGGCAATAATCAGCTGTACACACTCCAGGGAGAGGAAGACCCGCCTGTGCTCTTATCACAAATACACACACACACACACAGACACACACAGACTCTACAACGGCAGAACAGCATTCACAACACACACAATGGCATAAAAGCTTCAGTTTCTTTCCATGTAGCGTGAATGCACACGCACGTGCAGCATTCAAATGCACGAAACACAAACAAAGCTCTGCGTCGCAGCAAAATGCAAATCTTTCACAGAGCGGTTATATATTATTACTGCATGTGCCATTAGACCCTCTGACGCACAAGCACACAGCCATTTAGACAAAGAATAATCGCACCTGTGCCTGGATGAAATATGAACGTTCAGTCAATACTAAACTAGTGCCAGAATATTATATAAAAACGGCCATTTTGAGATAGATGGATACATGACAGATCCAAAATAAATCATATATATTGTTAATACATTAACCACATTCACTTTTATTAAAAAGTTTCAAGTGTCTCTAGATAATAAGAGTCAGCAATGACCAATGAAAACCCCAGACTGGTTCACCACTATATACGTTAACACAAAAAACACAGAATTGAAGTGCAAGTGTTTATGACCGGACAAGCATGACGCATCTGTTAGGGCCACTGGGTTTCTTACTTTTTGCTTTTCTACTATCATAACACAATGACACAACAATGACTGCTTCAAATGTGTAAAAAAAGAAATACAATACAGCAGACACAACATTTCCAAACAATCAATAACACATACGTGCTCTAGCAATGCGAAAAAATACATGTTTTTCTTACAGCACATAGCTCACTTCATGCTAATGTAATGTTTGTTCATATCAAAGCCATATTGGTTCCCACAATACTCAAACCTCTGCATGGCAGGAACAACAAATGCTTAACGGGTGTCAAAACTGTTAGTTTGTCAGGAATTGTTCATCTGGGTGGCACTGGTGTAATGGCACAATAAATTTGCAGAAAAGACCAAACTGCACAAAAGGTACTCTGTTTTTACCTGTAAGCAGATCATTTACATTTATTTGTATGGCATTTTGGTTCAATTTGAACCACTACTTCAAGTATCCTATCACTGTATATAAATAATGTTAACATAATTCATGTATTATTCATTTATGTTTGAATAGATAGACTATTTATTGTTATCAAACTGCACATGCTTGGCAGCCTCTTGTGCTACTGCCTCTCTTAAGAACTGCATTTCCCAGAATGCACTCAGGGTTCACTACTGCATTAGCAAGGGTTAAACAAACATTTATTAATACACAAAAGTGTAGTGCAATTTCACATAGGAATGTAAGTGTGTTAATCGATTAAGCTGAACAAATCTTCAGACACGGTTTAAAATATGAAAACATTTCCACCATGTTGACCACTGTGCACATTAAACAGAAAGAACACTTGCTTCATTTTAAAGACCCACAGCAACACTCTTGTTCAAAATAAACACTTCTACACTTTTATTAAAGAACATGTCATGTTTATATACCCATATTTTCATGCAACAACAAAATCTATTTCACTAAATTACCATTTTAAACTGAGTAAAAGATTATTAAATTATATTTAAAAGATCATGCGAGAAACGACTTCAAAATCTTTACTTGATTTTATCATTAGAGTTTAATTTAAAAACGATAGATAGATAGATAGATAGATAGATAGATAGATAGATAGATAGATAGATAGAGATAGATAGATAGATAGATAGATAGATAGATAGATAGATAGATAGATAGATAGATGTCCTGTGTTTTGTTGTAACAACAACGTTGAATCTCAGGAATCAATTTTAACAGCTCATTTACTGCAACAACAACAACAACAACAACACAACACTGTTTGTACTGCCCAGAACACACAAAAGAGCAACACAACATAACAGCAACAACAGAATTACAAAAGCGCTCTTTCTAGCACCTTCTGTTCTTCAAAACATTTTAAGGTGCCGTTTCAGTTTCGACCACGACTGAAGTGGGCTGGGGGAGCAGAACTACACCCATGTAAACACGAGAGCACATGATGTTCCGCACATCAGTCCAGCCCAAAAAACAAGAGGCGTTCTTCAAAAGTCTACCAACGTGCAGTCTGATCTGCAGAATGACACATTCTCCGACGTGCTGGCAGCTTTGTCAGACATGTTTCGCGATTATCATGCGATTATCTGTTTATCCCTCCGGGATCCCTATAAGAAGTGCATCTTCAACCACTAAACCCCGCCGTTCACCATATCAATGGAAGCGTTTCGTAGTAACAATGTATGTCATTTGTAACGCAGCTCTTAAAGTGACAGCGGATGAAAACACGAGCGCATGTTTTTTGCTGCACATCTGCTGATGTCAATGAGATGCGACGCGTATCGCGAAAAAGAGACTGAAATGTGACTGAAAAGGAAACTGTCTAAATGAACTTACTTGGTGCACGAACACGTCCAGTGGTGGGTCAACTGGTTTCCCCTCGGTGCTGGTCATCGATATAAATCCGAACCCCATGCGGACGTTAAACCACTTGCAGTAACCGGAGCCAGCCAGAATCTGCGGCGGAGTCCTACCTCTGCGCGGCCCTCCTGTGCGGTCAAGGGAGAAAAGCGCAGTGAGCCATGATGGTGATGTACGTGTTTGCTCGTGGCTGTGGATTTTCGAAAATTGGTTCGCTTTGCACGCCCCGTGGGTCTGCGTGAGCTGCGTTTCAGAGGGAAATCCCCAACTACTGCGCAACAGCACGCGTTCATTCAACCGCCACAACGCACCGATCTGTCTACGCGTACAACCACTACAAACCCACCCTTTAGAAACTCAATGAAAAGTGGAGATACACTTCGGATGGGACGGCGCGCTCCCTACATCGTAATTGCTCAACGCGCCCTAGTTAGTATATGCAAATTTGTCGTGGTTGTGTTTTTTTGCGTGCATCTACCGTTTGTGTAAACCGCCTGGCGTGGGGCAGGTGTGCACACGTTACCCCCCACCACCACCATTGGAGCAAACGCGCACAAACAACGTAAACAAAGCTTGGCGGCGCGCGCGTGCAACAATACGCGCTTCCATCTGAACGCACACCGATGAGAAGGATCATTTTTTGTAAAAAAAAAAAAAAGCATCGTAACCTTCGGCCATGTTTCCCCGCGGACCCTCCGTGCCAAAGTTCCAGCGAAATCTTTCCTCTGTGAAATGGGGTGATGCGCGTCACCGTCGATCCGACATCCCGATTTCCAGCGGGTACAAATTTAGCGCACATGGTACGACGTGCGTCTCCTTTTTGGATATTTTGTCATGTCTCTTTTCACATCCCCAATCCTCTCTCTTTTCCCTCCCTCGCACATTCGCTCTCTCTCTCTCCCGCTCGCAGTTTCTCATTCGCTCGCTCGCAGCGCTGCACACGTGACTCCTCCGTGAGCCCGGGAGAGGGAGCGGACTCAGAACCGAGCTGGACTTCAACTGTACTGCTGCGTCACGTAAACATCTTCGTTTTAAGGATTTCACTTTATAAATCTTTCTTATGGGGTTTAAGAGCTTTTGCCTTCAGGTAACTAAGGCTACTGAAAGTTTTCGTAGGATCGCAAAAAGTCCAGGCGTCAAAACAAGCGTTGTCGGAATTTTCTCTTTCTTTTATATGTAACACTTAATGATGCCTTATGTAACAAATTCCAACCAGTCGAGACCACCGTCATCACACGCTAGTCCCATAAAAGCAAATACGTGTAACATGCATAACACTTCTTATTTAATTCTCTCTCTAAGTTTAGAGAAATGCGTCAAAAGCTCAGGCACAGTAACGTGTTTTGTTAAACTGTAAGATAAAATGTGTCTTAGCATGTATAGGTTATAACTTTATTACAGCAACTTTATGTATTTAACCGAACAGATTTGCAAAAATAACTGTACAAAAGTTTTTATCTGACAGAATGTAAACATAATGTGTAATTTCCAAGTCTTTAACAAACTAAAATTGGGACATTAGGCTCATGGTACTGTTTTATGTTTCGTCCCTTCGGTTCTGTTTAAAGCATTCCAAAACATTCATTACTGTCGTTAAGTAAATAAAAATCATGCAGCACTATAATTAATGTTTGTTAAAGCACATTTCAATCTGTGTGTTATTTTGTGCAAACGTCAGTAATGCAGCAATATTTTTTTAAGAGATTATTGATCCAAAACAACTTTCCAACACAGTTGTGGGTTGGAAATATTGAACCTATAGCATTTCATCTTTCAAAGACTGTGTGCTTCTTATAGGTTCGAGTTCTGTTATGATAATTTCACAAGCTGTCCAAATGTGCACTTCACCTAAAAGCCAAGAACTTTACATCGGCTCTAACTAGTATCTGATTTTTTCCCTGTTATTCAACCTGATTTTTCGGTTTGTAGAAGAAATTCGTTAAATGTATATATTCGCTTGGCATCTCACACACTCGTGCTCAAACGTGAGGCTTTGGCAAAGGGTGTTTTTTCTCAGTTCCTCTTCGAGTCAGTAGAAAAACACGCCGAAGGAGTGAATCAACAACTACCCCCACCACCTCCACGCTCCGCCTCTTTACCCCGCCACCCACCCACCAATTCCGACCACCCTCCGGAATTCACCCCTGCCCCCAAAACTCAAACCCCCCGCACCACAACTAGTGTAGAAGATGCTGTGTGTGTGTTTGCTGGTGTGTGGAGGGGATGGATGGTGGTCGCAGGTCACCGGTGTCAGATGTTATGTAGTTTCTCATTTCCTGCGCGAGGCTTTCCCATCCACCATTCATAAAACGACCCCGTGAGCTCCGGGAAACACGTCTCACTCGGTCACGGACACACCCTTCATGTCCCCGTTTGATCCCGTTAAGAAGCATCGAATGCGTACTCGGGCGCAGACAATTGAACGCGTGCGTTATTCGTTATGTGTCTAGCGGAATTGCGAAATTGTGCGACTTTAGTGAATGCATTTTAAATAAGCACATTATGGTTTTGATGGGTTAAAAACACCGCGATCGTAGACTCTAAATAAAAGAGCAGCACGAGGAACATGGCGCACACCAGCTGCACATTATTCTACTCACAAACTCAACTATTTCTGTTCTGAGCTGCATGCATGGTTTTCGACACATTATTCTTGCTCCTGCCAGATGAGTTTGCTGAACAACAAAAACTAAAACGAATTCTCGATCTAAACATGATAGTTTTGACCGAATCTTTTCCTGAATGAATAGCCTCTATTCCGACTAAAAAGACAAGCCTTTAGATTAATTTCAAACTCTTTCAATTCACAACTCGTATTGCATTTACGAGTACAAATTAAACAAAGCATTCCACCTCAGGATATTGCTCAAAAACTAAAGTTAGATGTGCAGTTAAATTATTGTAAGCTCTATAGTTCATGGAAGTTACAAAAATAATGTGATAAGCTTTGAGCTTTAACTTTTAAAGGTTCTCGTGTATTACTCTTTTTTTAACGAACTGTTAAATGCGATTTCGCAATCACACTCCATAGAAATGTTTTCTCAATGTGAAATCACTATTTTGAATCGGGACTTGCATATGCAAATAATGCTTTTGAAATGCAAAACAAAAAAACGTGCCATGCTTTGCCAGCTGTCATGCATGTTCATTCCTGCGCTCTTTACTTCACTTAAAACTTTTAATTGAAATGACTAAAGTAAATCATTTTTTAACCATGTTTTATATTTTCATTACAAACGTCAATTAATAGGCAAAAAAATGCCTTAAAAATTGTGAGTGATCTTATTTAACTCATTCAATTGTTTTAACTTAACTGAAGAAGCTGTTTGTTTACAGAACAAACAAGCTTTCAGAGAGACTATGATAAACCTTTGAAAATTGGGAGAATCAATTAAATCCGTAAGTAATCACAATGATTGATTAAAACTGGAAATGGATTGTAAATCAGAGAGAGAGAGAATGACGATTACATCTTCGAAACCAGTCAGGAGGCATGCGGTTCTATATGCATTCAGTGAATGTATTGAGCAGTTTGGATCCTCAATACCTTCATCTCACCCACCCCCACCCTGCCGACCCCCGAGGAAACGCATAGTTGTCAATAGAGTGCATTGAGTCCACACAGCACAATTCTCTGCATGTTCGTTTGGTTTAGTGATGCATTCATGTCTGAAATGTCCCAATCTTCCTGAAACTCTCTTTTGAAACAAACATCCCGATCGTTTTTAAAGTATTATGTACCGATCAGGGGTCAATAAAGGTGAATATTTCAAATGCCTTGTTCACAGTTGTGAATGTTGTTGCTTTTATAATTACTTATACAAGACTTTCATGACATAATCAATCTAAATACTTATATAGACTATTCACAACATATAGGCAACATTTTGAATGCATTATTTAAAGTAATAAAACACCACCTGTTCAATTTTTGAAAACATTTCCAAAACAGACCATTTGTGCGGGCAAATGATAAACTGAAAAGTTAAATATAAATGTTTTACCACTAACATCCCCATGCAGAAGCTATATAAAACATTAGCTTTTATTTCAGGCCATTCTCTCACATACCAAAAAAAAACATTTTGGACAGAGAGATTATCAATTGTTTCAATCATATCCTGAGGTATTGGTAATATATTCGTTTCTTATCATTTTAAAATACATTTAAACATTATTATATTTCCGATATATAATTAATTTATCTGTTTAGTAGTGTATTCAAATAAAAAACTTTAATTTAATATCCTAAAACCTGACATATATTGATTGATTTCAATACATGACGTTAAAAAACCTGAATTAATCATCTCTGAATCTGTTCTCTTTGCATCAAATAACAATAGCTATATATTTAGCTGTCAGCTGATATATTTAAAACATAACATGTAAATAAAAAATCATAATAATTTAAACAATTGCACGTAAATTGTGATGATTCCTTTACGTGCCACCACTGCGTCACAATTAAACCATGACGTCAGACGGAAGCGTGAACGCAGCTTGCGAGTTTCTCTCTCTCTCCGTCAATCTCTATTCAGCACTGTCCGTCTTAATCATTTGCTGCCTGTTAACTTGCACGAGTTATATTGTTGGCAAGTCTATTAAGTTTTCCCGACGTTTTATCTTAAGTTTAAATGGATGTTTGTGGCGGATCGATCGACAAATGCGCGTGGACAGATCACAGTGAGCTGATTCTATTCTTGTGCATTGGTTTAACACTCTTGGGTTGTCACACGACGCATGCACACACAGGTAAAACTGTTGTTATACTTCTTATTTTTACGCATTCTTCTTGTATTTCTTACATTCAGGTTATTATTCTCAATTTCTGCGCCCGTGTTTATATAAATATATTTTTGATGTTATGGCTCACTCACCTGCGGCCATGCTGTGCGCACTCCGTGTCTCACCCTGCGTATAAGTTAAGAACAAATAAAATAGTACCAATGATTCTGTCTGCTGAACATCTGTTAACCACTAAATTAAATGTTGTGATAGTTTGACGATCCACCGACCGAGTTTCGTTTGTTTTAGTTTTGTTTGGGCTGCTGGTGCACGGCGCTTTCATTTGTGCTGAATGGAGGAATTTTCCAGCATGAATATTTCATAGCGTCTGTGAAATGTAAGAGGAGTTTAAATCGCTCCTTTAATTTAATTCGAACCTAGGAACAATGGGTGCGGGATCGCGCAGAAATGAGCACGCGCTTTGATTTAGTTTTCACCACACACTTTAGTTGAAAATAAAACATTAGGCTAAGTGATAATGCATTATTATACATGTAGGCTATTTATCTCTGGGGTTTAGGCGCATGCCTTCTGAGCATTTATTTTATATAAACACCTCATACCTTTGAATCCTGAGTAGAGATCTTTAAGTTTCAGCTCCTGACTGGAATGGTCAGTGAATGGAAATGTCTGTGAAAACTCCAGAAAATCTTTGGAAAGTTCCTTTGCGCAAAAAAAGGAAATCCGACACATGCCTGTTTAAAATAAAGTACAACAAAAAGAGAATTTATACAGACTGTTAACTTTTTTCTACATCCTGTTGATACGATTTCAAAGCCTTACACAAGCTATCAGTAGAACATTAAATAAAACGTACACATTATTAAATATAAAAACATTACTGTATAGCTTTTACAAAATCTTCATAAATGACTTTAAAAAGTAAATAATGGTTGAATTTAAATAAATCCACCCCATGCACCAACCCCCACTGCGTTTTGTGTGAAAAGCAGGATGTACTGTCATGCCGACTGTAGGATGACTTGTTTGATGGGGGGGTCTGATTGGCAGCCATTTTGTGTGGACATGTGTTAAAAGACAAACTCAACAAAAGACAAACCCACTTTTCCCATACGTAAAGACGGTTTACAATTTCTAGATTTCTAGATGTTCTTCCTTACACGAGGTCAATTGAAAACACTCCACTGTGGCAGAGGTTGATGTTCAATGTGCTTTAAGATTACAGAATGAAGAATATACTTCCAGCAGCGCCCCCTGGCTGCCAGTCAGCGTAGTGATGTCAGTGCAGGTAACGTGCAGCAGTTTAGGGTCCGAATGGGTTTGAGCTACAGGTAATGCTGATAAGATGTTCAGAATTCAAAAGAACAGGAATGCACCTTGATGGTCAAGTAAGCATGTTGAAATAAAAGGCTGTCTTTAGCAACATGGTGCGGGGAAATTGACCAGATCTAAAAAATAAAATCAATTCTATAGCATTGTAGTGAACCTATAGCCTATCCACTTTTAATATTTGTATAGCCTATCATGTTTTTTTCGCAATTAATGTTTTGTCGAAATTGACCATTGGGCCTTCATCTGGATTTCTTGCTCTGTGATCAGTAACTTTCAATAACACCCAAACAAACTAATTCAGGTAATGCACACCTGGTGTAGATACACGTGCAGATGTAACGACTCGTCAGCTGTTTATTTTAAAGGCACGCGGTTTATTATTATACGACATGCGCATCTTACCTTTCATCCTCCATTACCGCGGCCTCAGAAAGAGCCCACGGCTGTGATTGTGTTAAGTTCGCAGATGTATTAATGTCTGCAGGATGAGATGTGTGGTACCCGGCCCGCGGATGACGATGGTGTTTGTCCGGTTTCGTTGAGCATCTCTGCTCCCTGCATCCCCCATAAAACCGCGCAAGTGCCGCCAGTTGCCATGCGCAGATTCCACACGAAACTTTGCAGTTTCTTAAAAAACAAAAACAAAGAATGTTTGTTACTAGATTTCAACAAATAGTGTTCCAGATTTATTGTGATAGTTTTATAGTTATACTTTCTTTCTGATAGATAGACAATTTATTTTTATGTTGGTGTGTGTTTGCAACTTTAACCTCTAATAATAATAATTAAAACCCCCACTTCCGCTGATCTACATCCACAATCAGCAGTCATAACTGAGTGAAAATGTGTAACAAAGTCTGTTGCGCCATCTCCTGGTAATATCAGGCAATCACGCATTTTGAGCAGGTTTAAAGGGTTAGTCCACACAAAAATAAAATCATTTCTTCACCCTCGCGTGGTTTAAACATGCGCAACTTTCTTTCTTCTGGGAAACACAGAAGAGGATATTTTAGGAAATGTCTCGGTAGTCTTGTGTCCATAAAATGGATGTCCGTGGGGTCCAGTGTTGCATATCAAAATATTCTTACAAAATATTGTTTTTGTGTTCTGCAGAAGAAAGTTTGAAATTACGTAATCGTGCTAAAAGAAGAGTTTTCTTTCTTGGGTAAACTATCCTTGTAAGAGTTGTATACGGGTTGACTAAAGCAGCCGATATACTTTATTCTGTGTCTCCTATATCGTTTCTTCTCAAAATCTTTTGAAGACATGCTGTTGTTTTGTGGAAAGCATTTATATATAAATTAAACATTAAATACATTTTAAACGTATTTTATATTGTCTGCATGTTTATAAAACACATCTGTATAATTTATAGTGCCTAATAATGCATTTTTCCTACACAAATCAGTCTTGTAATTATTTGTATTATTTATATTAGCAATGATCTCCTTTAAGTTTCATTGGGCTTTGCTAGCTTCAAACAATTACTAAAATAACGTTTTTAATATAATATTCTTTAAACTAAAATGATAGTATTGTGTTCTGATGTTGTAAACCGTTTAGATGTTTAAATTGTTGTAATAGGTTTACTCGACCATTTTCTCTTTACAATGTTCTGGGTTTTCATAATAACTGAATAGTGTTAAAGTCTTGTTTGAAATGACATCTGACTTTTAATCGAATATTCTATAATATATCATATATCTATGAATTCAACTTTTCATTTGAAGTTTTTTGTAATGTATAAACACTGGTTGACATATTGTGTTCGTTTTATTCTAGTTAGAGAATATTTCAGACAATAAAAAAAATGTCATGATTGCACAGCTTTCCGTTTTAAAGCTTTAATGAAATGTTTTATTAAACTTGACTCTTATCTGCATCATCACTGTTTCAGCTGTAGTAGGTCCAGTCATGTCATTACAGTTAATAAAAACAAATTAAGTAATTGTTCCCGAAGAGCCACTGTATTCGCCATACATGTACTCAAATAAAAATATACTTTATAAATATATTTTATATAAATAAAGTACACATGCTTTATTCTCTGGATCCAGTCTGATTTTTTTAAATGTAGCCCAGTTAAATATGATTCTTTTCTGAAAGTTGCTGCCATCGTGTGGTGTACAATCAAAACCCAGAAACGTAAATAAACACCTTTTTAAAAAGAGATGATTTGATATTTAGCAGATAGACCACAGTTAGAACTTCTCAACTGAAACGTAACAATGAAACAGATCACAATCACAAAATCCAAGAATTACTCTTGTGTAACATTACTGTTAAACTCTAGATTCCTTCATGAACTCTGGTTTCTTCAAATAATCAGACCAAATAAATAAATGGGTTAGATGTTGAGGGAATGTTCTCAGCAGAACTCTTGGAGCGAGAGACACTGACACAGAGGTGTAGTTGCATCAAGCTTGTTTATTTCCTGCATGTTACATAGAGTACAGAAGAGCAAACGTCAACCAATCATATGTCTAGGTTTCATCTTATAACTATAAGGTAAATGACAGCCTTGCTGTGTGTGCTATATTATGCACCAGGAAAATGCTTTAAAGGATAGATCACACTCAGTGGCCTTGCCTATGTTTATTAGTGCGGGGAACTAAATAATCTAACAATCACTATTGTGCAATATTACCATGAGCACTGATTTATTGTGTGCAATATGACATCTATTTGCAATACGCACTTTATTTGATCATTATCTTATTTGTATACTTTGTCAAGTCGTGAGTGAATATTAAGAATTTAGGGGATGTTTAGAGTAGAATGTGACTTGAGTGAATGGACAAAACCGCAGAAATTGTGAATCATCAGAAGGACTTAAAGAGCCTCAAAGGCCTTTTTGACCAACCATGAGGTAAGTGGCATCATGCGGTCGTCATGGTAACCTATCAACAGCAGTACAGCATGGGTACTGAACCCCATCACTTTCTGAAAAGCGAATATTATGAAGCTAAGAAAACCTACAGGATATATGTTAACTTGTCCTAAAATGCATAACAGACATACGTGTTTTAATTTCAATAACTGAATTTTCATCAGTTTAACACGCGTGTATTTCCTCTGTTGATTAAAAAAACAGGATTAATAGATTTTTCTTCCAGCGGCAGATATTCCATTGCGCTCTGTGCAAAAACACCTTTAGTTTTCCAGTTGAACATACTGTATAACCCATGATCAGACTAAACCTCCTATATCAGATTGTAATGTAAACGGTATTGGTTATAAACCTTTAAGCCCTGAGTAGCTCACACCATTGATCTTAGAGGTGTGGGTAATTAAGAGTATTGTGAGTGGGAATTTGTGTATCATCACCCTGTATGTGTATGTGAGTTCATCATTATTCCCTTCTTTCCTTCCCTGTTGAAAAAAACAGCATATATAGTCATGTGCTGGTCCTTAGCCGGTCAAACCAGCATCACCTAACCCAGCATGTGCCAACAGGGTAACAGAAGAGTCCCTTTCTGTATAGTGAGTCCAGGACGTGCAATTGAATTCAGACTATTTCCAAAGCATCCTGTAAAAATAAAGCACCTCACACACAACTAGAGAAGCCTTCTACCTGTGACTGACAGCTTACATGCTGGTAAGATGACCTCTGTGTCCTAGCGGGCAGAATATGTGCTCAGACTTAGTGATGCCTCAACGCGAACCCAGATCTTGGACAGGAGTGTTTCTCCTGTAACATGTTTAGTATTCAACACACGACATCATTAACATGTTAAGATTTATGACTCTCTACCACACACATCTAGCCAAAGGAGATGTCAAATACAAAAACCATTAACAATTGGGTGTCAGTGAAAATGTAGTGTTTCGAAAAAAAAGATTCAAAGCTGAATGGATTTTCTGAGAGAAATAATGTATCGATGGCCTATAGGCCCACCTGTCAAACTACTCCGAATGTTCCTTCAGTTAATTTACATTTGCTTTGCTGACTAGGGTTCACTGCTTATGCTGTCACGCCTCTATTATTTAAAACTAAAGTATTTTCACTAAATCTTGTGTTTCTTACCGTGGTCCTGAAGGACAAGAGTCGGTAAGCAAAATCCAGAAATGCGCGAGCTCGCCGTCACAATGAGCTCTCGCGCGCTCCGGTCCCAGAGAGATATCACGATAATCTTTGTGTTAATGCATAAAATATCAGCTACCGAATAAAACACAATTAAGACGTCATTTAATTTCATATCTATGCAGTTGTGAAGAAAATTCACCACAAAATGAGCGACAAATTGTTGCAGGCTACGAACAAATCTAATTCTCTCCATGAAAGTTTACCCACATGAAAAAATATGGTAGTAAAATAATTAAAGTAAAATTCCCAGATAAATATTTCTTATTTTTTATTCACTATTCACTAATTATAAGCGAATATATTTAGCCTCCTTTAGTGTATTTCACGTTGCTAATGTTTGGTTTTTTAAAACATTTAATTAATTGAGATTTAAACAAATTTCACAAGATGTTTGTCTACTTGACCACTCAGGGAGTTGTAAAACATTAGAAAGAAAAGCAATTTCAATAAAAGTGTGTTAGAAAAATGGATGGTAATGAACGTGCTGGTAAAGTAACTTGGATATTATAAAAAAATATAGCTGCTTGTTTTGTATTTTCATGGCGTCTCTATACTGACATTTACACATAGTTAAATTAAAACAAGAGATATGTTTACAGCAATGAACTGAACCGGAGTAAATTAAAGGGTAAAGTTGTTTCTCCTCACATAGTATTAATGAAACTGATTCATATTTCCTATTTTACCAGCAGAATATCAATCTGATTTCATGTTCCTGTTTAAGATACTGAAAGGGATATTTCAACCAAAAATATCACTGATTCACCCTCACGTGATTCAAAACCTGTACACAAAAGCAGATATTTTGAGAAATGTCTCAGTGGTTTTGCTCCCAGTGTAAATCAATGGGGGGACAACGTTGGTTACCAATGTTTTTAAAGTATCTTCTTGCAGAAAAAGTCATACAGCTTTGGAATGACATGAAGGTCAGTAATTGATTCAATTTTCTTTTTTTGGTGAACTGTCCCTTTTAATCGAATTGCTGATAAAAAAGGAACACCAATAGGAAATAAGTGACTTGTTATTGACCAGCAGTTCCTTTTTTGGAAATATGGTAAGCGCTTCTGTGTCTTAAGAACTGCAAACACACACGCACACGCACGAACACACACTACTGCAACAAACACTCCATCCCTTAATAAACGGGGCGAACATGTAACTTAAACAAGCTTATTTTTAATGGATCTGCAAAATTGTTTGAGTTTCCAAAGAGAACGCTCCCCTCCCTGACACGTATCTTGACTAGAAGAGATACTTCCTGTAAATTACAAACATGGCAAAACTTACAAAAGACCCCAAAAACCCCAAAGAAACCAGCATGCAGGAGAGAATGAGTAACTGAGTAAGTGAGGGTAAACAAAACCAAAAAATACATTGAAGAGATTCATAAAACAAGTCATTCTGGGGAAAAAAACTACATTTAAAAAACAAAAGTATAATGCCATTCTCTTCTGTGCAAACAGAATGAATCCGGATGGTTTCGTTCGGGCATGTGTGGGGTCCAGTTAGCGGGGGTCAGGCAGAGATGAGAGGACCAGTGTTTGTGTCTGTATGTGTGTAACGGTTACAGAAGTGTGATGTTTAAATGTGTGTTTTGGGTGTGAGCTCTTATGCTCGACATTAAGGCACCGGACGAAAGAAATAAAAAAAAATATATATATAACCCCAGCTAGAGAAGATCTCACACTAACACACAACACTGGACAAAAGTCTTCGTCTATGATGTCACACTGAACGCTACGGCCGCTCCTCTGCGCCGACGGACAGCGTCTCCAGGTCCACCGCCGGTCTTCATGTAGTAGTGAATGCGCTTTTGTTTCGTTTGTTTAAACTCATTTCCTTCTTTCTTTAAAATAAGTAAGAAGAGACATGAAACGACTTTTCTTTTTCTCTTTACATTTTTTTACAGAAATAAAAATGATGTCAGCAAACAGTTGTGAGAAATGTAAGGGATGTGGTTTTACAGAGAAAGGACAGAACGGAAGAGTGTTAGACAGAAACAAGGGATGAGTGAATGAGAGAGAGGAGAGAGAGAGAGAGAGAGAGAGAAAGAGGGATACAGAAGTAAAGATTGTGTTTGTGTGAGGGGTGTATGTAAATGTGTGTGTGTTCAACTGCAGCACTTGGTCTTCCAGCCTGTGACTCCGCCCCCAGTGCTGATGTCCACATTTTCACTGTTCGGCTCTTTTACAGGTGTCTGTGAAAAAAACAGATATTTTAAAAACAGAGAAAGCAACACGTAGCAGCTGACACGTAACAAGTGACGTTCTTGGATTTCTTGTGTAAAAACATGTGAAACGAGAGCACTCAGAGCCTTGGGACGTGCAGCATTATTTGATGTGTTGACATAAATTCAACTGAAAAACGCAGACAGCGAGAGACATATTGACTCGTACCCTATCTCCTATTAAGTGCCCTATGCGTACCATGTAGGAAATAATAAATGGCTTAAAAACGAATCATTCGATCCACTCCGAGCATTTTAACGTCCCTGTTCTCACATTCCTCATTAAACATGTCCGTTCCGAAACCTGTTTTCTCAGAAAAAATACCAGTTAGTGACGTTATTTTAATATTGCCCTATACTTAAAAAAATGTATATACATTTTCACTAAAGCACAAAAGATAATTCAGCTTTTTACATTTAATGCGTAAAATCACAGAAATAAGGTATAAACCTCACATTTTTTTACCCGTTTTATTTAACGTCTGGAGTTAATAATGGACAGTGATAACTATCCAAGTCCATAACTTTTTGCAACACACCTTGTTCTTTTAATGCATAATGCTAATTTAAGGCGCACCGTCCTTGCATCTCAGAATCAAGTTCAGTTAACCAATAAAGATTGAACATTAATGCATTATAACATTATCAACAACATAAACTTAGATTTTCTGACATTTAATACAACGCCTTAACATACTATAAAGTTAAACCTGATTAAGCTTATGGATAGGTTTAAACAAAATCAGTCATTGTATTCTTAAAGTCCGTACTGCTTGTTTAAACGTACGAAAAGAATGTCCTCCAAGACCTGTGCATTCATTGACGATCTCAGTGGGGAAAATGTACTCGAGGCAAGAAAATGCGCGCTCCACACGCAACTACATTCATAGCAAGTTTGTGCAAATCTGGGTAAGTGGGAGCAACGCTTGCCCAGTACTTAAAGAGACACTTGCTCCTTTTTACACGTGCTTCTCTCGAATACGTATCCAAAACAGATGAAATTGACACATCGCGCTTTACCGTCGTCCTTTCTCTTACTTTTGCCATTAACAGCTGTCGTCGTCATCATCAGATGATTGGGACGGAGTGTGCCGTGTAGTTGCACTGCTAACAGATAAGTTCTGAATGGCTTCCCAGGCACGACTTAAGTGATTTTTTGCGCTTTCGGATTGAAGTTGGCTGAGAAAGAGTCTGTATCTAGGATCGAGAAATAAAGCAGCCACAAAGGCATCATTGTCAAAAAGCGCTGTTTGCTGTGACTTGAGACACTTGACCAGTCGTTTTGAATTGTCAATTCTGTCCGTGCACATTATACACTGAAGCCAAACCCTGTAGAAGTCACCTGCTGTAAGCTGGTCCGACTAAAGGCTCTTCGTAGCAATTTTCGCTGGTTTTAAAGCACTCACCAAGTTGGTTATTTCCTCCCATTAGTTATCACTTAAATGTAGTTCTTTAATATTTGGTGACATGTCCTCGCAAACATTCCTGAGCTCCAAAAGCCGCTCCAGCATGTCGTGTGTAGAATGCCAGCGTGTGGGGAATTTAACAATGGCCCTCTTTTGCCCCATTCTTTCCAGAAGAATGACAACGTTCTGTGTGCGCAACTTTTTCGCAACACGCCTCGCTTTGGTAATTAAATTGGCTGACCGTTGCTCTTTTAATGCATCATCAACTGCTAATTGCAAGGTGTGAGCCGAACACGTCACACTGCGCAACACACATTCTTGCATCGCAGAGTCAAGTTCAATTACCAGTTCCTTACTTTCGCCATGGACTACAGCCACATCGTCCTCATCCATTCCTGAGTCAACTGGATCAGCCTCGTTCACTTCATTGCACAGGGTGCCCTCTTGCGCATCAGATAGTAAGACACTGCCTTTATCATGTTAGCGCCATTATCCAAAGTTATCAAGTATGTCGCCAGTGTGTCGGTCAATTAGCTCTCTTACAGCCAAAGTGCGCAACAGAATTTTTTCTCCATCAGTATATTGTACATTTATGCCGAGAACAGATCGGTCTCTGCATGTGGCCGAATCAATTTTTAACATCAGTAGCCTTCCCTTTAACTCATTCTTGAGCTTTTCCCGCCCTACCTCAGCAACACTTGACACCATATCACGGATATTTGAGGAGTTGATGATGAAATTATTTCCTATAGCCTCTTGTATTGGCTCGATAATTTTTCTGAAGCCAGTGTCTTCCATTAATGTAAATGGTCTCCCGTTGACCGTTACTAGCTCTAAGCACGCATCTTTCAGAACATCGGGACACATTTGTACATGTAGGCCTTTAGTCTTTGGCTTTTTCGCTATAAACGCATCCAGAGTCGTTTGTCCATCCAATGAAGATGCTGGTCTTTTATTGCTGGTTGAATCAGCACGTTCTGCTGGATGTTTACGCGGAATGTGCCACTGCAGGTTACCGCCGTGATTCCCGGTTATTTCTGCCCCGCATCCAACGATTTTACAGACAGACTTATTAGACGACTTGTCATAGTATTGACGAAAAGGATTTTCTTGGTGGCGACCCATCTAAAAAAAGTAATTGACAATGATAAGCGTAGGCCTATAGGACTTTTTAGCTTCAATATTACGTAAGCTGACTAACATCACTGAACTGTGAGACGTTGTCAAGTTTAAGGCTATCGAGCGATGACGCTTTCAATGATGATATTTCATATTCAATCACGTTGGATGCGTCAACGTTGCATTTTACATGCTATTCAATTTAAAATTTAAAGAGACCGATAAATAACGTTATTAACCGGTAAATGGTCATTTCAAATAAATGTTTCTGTTCAGAAAAATTTAAATTGCTTATGTTTTCGTTTTTGTTCCGGTCAAAATGTCATTCGTTTCCGTTTCTTGTTTTTCGTTCCTTGAACCGGTTCAGAGCCTTCAAACGAGTGGCTGATGACGCGCCACTTCAGCAGTTTTCATAGTGAAGGGGGTGGGACTCTTTGGGTTCTAAAGCGCATTTGCTTGGACAAGAACTTTGACGAGAAGCTGAAATGTTGCGTGATGTCATAAAATTTCTAGATTTTTTTGTCAGTTTGAGCGAATATATCTTCTAAATACGAATTTTGTCAGCGCTTAGGAGCATATCAATTTATTGATAATTCAATAAACCAGTTTTCTGTGTTTTTGGTGTTATAAATTGCACATGCATTCCCAAACTCACCTTTTTGAGAATGTCTTCTGCTAACGTGAGGAACGCCTTCTCAATGCTGATGTTGGCTTTTGCACTGGTTTCAAAGAAGCGAATACCGTGTTCTTTTGCAATCTGAAAATCAGGAACAGCTCATTTATATGAAGATTGAACGAAGATAATGAAAAAAAAGAAACACTACAAATATTTCTAATCCATTAGTCTGCAGTGCAACAATATTTTACCAAACCAGGCAAAAAACGATTATAATTATGAACCAACAGAGAGCTATTGAGAAGTTATGTCCACCAGATACTGTCTTGAAATTTTTTTTGAATTCTCAGCATTCCTGAAAAACTAAAGTTTAGTCCAATTTTTTTTAGATTTTGTGTATTTTTTTGCATCTCTGAATACTTACTGTTTGAGCAACAGCAATTAAAAAATTAAGATAATAAACAAGAAAATAATGAAATAAAGTCAATAGTAAACCTCAACAACTAGTGAATTGTTGGAAGACTAGCTGACTGATCAACTATAATAACACCTACACAGCCTGCAGCATCTCACCTGTTCCCCCTTGGCTTTGGGTACAATACGTTTGTCCTCCATGTCACACTTGTTACCTAGCAGCATCCTTTCCACATCCTCATTAGCGTGCTGCAATAAACACACAAACACCATGTAGGTTTTGTTTACACAACAACATCACACCCAAATCCTCCCCGCCTGCCTATAAATGGCTATTAAACAACTTTAACACTGTTTTACAAATGCCAGTGCAGTAGTTGGTGATGTCACTCAGTAAAGATATCTTTAAGGCCCCAAACATGCTGTCGTTGTGTAAAAGAATGGCCCAAACACATTAAGGACTGGTTTCACAGACAAGGCTTTGCTTAAAGGGATACTTTCCTAGCAAATCAAAATTTCCCCATGTTTTACCCACGCTCAAGGCATCCTAACTGAATATGGTTTTCTTCTTGAAGAATAATGCAGTCATTTTACTTCCAAGCGGTAGAACGGGTG
Organism: Triplophysa siluroides; assembly: GCA_006030095.1. NCBI lineage: Eukaryota > Metazoa > Chordata > Actinopteri > Cypriniformes > Nemacheilidae > Triplophysa > Triplophysa siluroides. Next base: position 2,106,223 of record VCII01000713.1, read on the forward strand.
TTTACTTTTTAAAGCTCCAAAGAGTGCATCCATCCATCATAGAACTGCTTTTCCGGCAGATGAAGCAGACTTGTTGTAATTTCCGGTGACGAACGCTGCGTTTTTCGCTTTGTTCCAATAGGATGATTATTATAACTCCGACTGCATTATTCTTCAAGAAGAAAACCATATTCATCATATATTCAGTAAGGATGCCTTGAGGGTGAGTAAAACATGGGAGCCAGGTCTAGGCCTCAAGAATATTTAAGTGTTTTTTATACAAATGCCTTAGAAATAACATTACTGATGTGCATCTTGAGACAAAACAACGGCACTGACATATTTTAAGATATTTCAGGGCAAGTTATGTACAGTTAAGACAGTTCAAACATTGAAACCGTTCATACAAACGCCCCCTTAAGCATCTTTATCTTTAATCTCTGAAAATGTAATTTAAATTAATAGTTGATGTTAAACTTTCTTCTTTAATCTCAAGACTGATACGCAAAAAGAAGAGTAAACAGTTCGCCCTCCCCTGAAAAACACTGTGGCTCCGAACACTGCTGTCTGAGTAACCAGACCTGCTTAACATCAGAAATAATCCTTTGACCAATGGCCCGAGTCTGGGATGAGACAACCACAGACCTCATCGAGTTTCATTTTTTTATGTATTCTAATGAAATTGCTGACTGTCTGTAACTTCTGCGTGAATCATCGTATCGAAAGTCAAACCATCAGCAATTTCCCCCATCCAAAGCGAATATAAATCAGGATTTATTGTGTTTTCAACGGACTGCCATTTCAAAACTTCCTCTGTTGTTGAGGCGTTCTCTACTTAACATACAAAACAGTCTGTGTATGTTTACATGTTGTCAGTGCAATGTCTGACCTCATCGATGTTTCTGAGCCACTTGCTGATGTTTTCGAAGCTCTTGGCGTTGGTGATGTCATACACAAGCATGATGCCCATGGCACCTCTGTAGTAAGAGGTAGTGATGGTGTGAAACCGTTCCTGACCTGCTGTATCCCTGAAAAAACACATCAACAACTAATTACACACTTCTGTCCATTAATCATAAATTAACCCTAAATAAGTAAAGACCACAAGCAATGGAACTTCATTTGAAGACGTGAATGTTATAAGCGCACACAGAACTCACCATATCTGTAGCTTTATCTTCTTTCCTTGCAATTCAACTGTTTTGATCTTAAAATCAATTCCTAAAAGGAAACAGAAAATGAGTGAATAAAACATCAATGGTGTTATCACGCAAACCTCTCACTTCATAAAGTAAACATGTAAACATTTTTAACTTTGGAACAGCATCAACTGATGCACAATGAGACCAGACGCACAAAACATTAGGAGTCAATTCTAATGCCGTGTTGACTTAAAGGTACGTTTAGGTCCAATGCGAGCAAATAATGCTACAGTCTTATCCATTAGTCTTATAAACCAGAACACTGTTTCTATTTACACAGGTAAGTGATTGTCGATTGTGGCGTTTTGCAGACAAATGATTTGTTTTGTATAAACCCAGAGGAGCCCAGGAGGGCTGAAAGTGTCACTGTGTCCATATTGGTTGTGATTCTGAAGGGTACAGAGATCTCTTGAGCTTAGAGGAACACAAGCAGTGTGTGTGTGGTTGAGACTAGCACTGACCAACACTGACAGGCGATCAGAATGGAAAGGTTCATCTGTGAAACTGTCAAAAAGAGTTTAATGGTCCCATCACACAGTAACGGCATTCAGATGCAGAGGACAACATTCAACGCTTTCCTGTTAGCTAACTGTACAACAACAACATAAGCTCAAAGCTTTACTAGCACTCAAAGAACAAATGACATGAATATGCAACATCAGCAGATTACAATGAAATGAATAACCTGCATATCTAGGTTCCTAAATGTCAGAGATTTAGCATCATGGCGGACGTGTCTAACAAAGTAAAAAATAAAAGCACACTCGTTTTCTTCAGAAAATGTAAAAATCTGCTGTGTGGTGCGCCGGAGACCAGTCTGCCCATCATATCACAGCAGAAATATCAAACACACACAGCTGCACTATGGGTGGGAGCCACTTTATGCAATGGTACACAAACAAGGAGCCAAATACTGAGTCACTCCCGTACAATACACAAAAACCACACCAAAACTCAACAGCGGACACAGAACAGAGCCACGCTGAGCCAGAGAATGTTCTAGTCATGCTGGAATACAACAGAAACTGCAAAGTGCACAAGGAAACAATGCTGAAGACGGAGGGGAGCAGGACCAGAGAAACACACAAACCTCTGGAAACATGTCAAGGGACACGGACTAGAGAGCTCTCACACACTCCTGCAAACTCTGACAGCTGGACATTTAATCTAGTCATAGGATATTGGGAAACGAGCAAGATCCATGTGAATCTGCAAGGGTTCTTGACAGGCAGCCAGTCAGAACTTTTCCCATGAGCCTCAGCAGCTGTGAGGCCCCTCCACAGGGTCGAGACCAAAGCCCCACCCAACTGAGCCAAGATCCTGTCAATCAACCAAACAGAATGAACTACACAGCATGCGTGAAAATCACATCCGATCTGCGTCCCTCTTCTTGTGTTTAGACGTTTATCCTCTTAAAACAAGTGTGTGAAAGTTTAAATATGTAGAACGTTTGTGTGTGTGTGTGTGTGTGTGTAAGGTGATCTTTCACACCAGGACTTGAGGGAGTTTCCGGTGAGTATTTTAAGACCTATGACAAACAGACAGAGAGATTCACTTAAAGCCAACATGAAATGACATTCACAACCCTTTAACTTCTATAATGTAACATTTCGCTGCTGTCCTTCTGAAACCTTGTCCCTCATATTTCATGATGTTTATTCTTTGCCATAAATCATCATTATTAGTCGCCCATTATGATTGAAACTTAAAAATATCTAACCAATGAAAAGTATTAAAAAATGCTTGTAACTTTAACTTTTGACATAGTTTAAAAAGTGCTGTGTTTTTTTCCATTTCCTGAAAAACAAGTTTGGACATTTGGACATCCAAGGTTTTGAAAGTACAGTGACGATTTGCAAAGAATCAGGATATTTAATGAGGGCAAAAAAATGAGTTGGGTGGAATTCTTTTAATCTGAATTTAAAAATGATTGCATTGTGAAAATGGACATTAATTTACATACAAGAGTAGATATTCTGGAAGGCGTTTAAATGATCAGATCACATCATTCAGAAGCATGTTTATACCTATCCACTTGTATTTGGATCCTATGAGAGGGATGTTAACACCAGGTATAAACGGGGTCATCGATTGAACCTTAAGCTTGGTGACATTAAACGAAAATACGTTTTCGATGAAAGATTACAAAAAAACTGATATATCATTCATAATAAGACTAGAATACGTAATAAGACAAGAGAGACAATTTCAGATTAAATTGAGAAACAAAAAATACTGGAAGATGAAACCAAAAGGAACCCCGAATTAGAAATAAAGAAAATTATATTTTGATTCTAATCACAAAAATGAATATTTCCGGATATATACATTATATATATTTTAACAAATAGGCCTACCGCATGATTTCTCTCTCTCACGTACACAAGCTAAAGGTGTGGAATCCACCGCGTGTGATGTGGTCACCTGCCATACCGCCTGCGATCATGTGACTCACAGCAGATGAAAATGTAGCCATAAAGGTCACACGCACACCCTCGCCGGCCCAGAACAAAACCAAGTAAATATTAGTTTAATTTCAAATCATTATCATATCCAGATTTAAGAGGGGATTATGTGTGCCTGAAACACCATCGATGACTGTACCGCTCTTCATTTTCTCTCTAAAAATAAGCAGACTGTTTTCCAAATAATGTGACACACATTAACAAATAGAGTGACACAAATAATGGTTTAAAGAAAACTGCATAATAGTGGTTATTTTTATTAACTGCATAATATACTATAATCATCTTTGCCGAATTGGATGTGCTAAATTCTGAAAAGTCTGAATGAAGACTGCCAGTACACTAGAATAATGGAGAAATTCACAAGCACAAATGTCTGAAATCAGCATTCACAAGCCATTCTACTTCCATAATGTGGCATTATTTTATGAGAGAGAGAAAAGTGTAGGAGATGACTTGACTTTATTCATTAGGAATTTATAGTCTTGTGAAAAAAGTGTTTCTAAACCGACCAACCCACATACCCCAATGGTATCACCGGCGCTTATTATTTGCTGCGTTCGTTGTAAAATGTATCACCACGTTAACATTAAACGCTGCAATAGGGAATCCGAAAGGATATAAAACATTTCTACGTGATGTTTAACACAGCCAAAAAATGAAGGATCTCATCTTAAATCCGACTTTGGTCTACAAATAAATCCAAGGCATTACAAAATGTCATATGGAGCCCATCCTGGAGATGAGTTCTTTAAAATAAACAGACATGGGTTGCTGCGTCTAAATTTGCCCCATGAACCAGTGTAGCACGGAGATCTCCTGTTACCCCTGGAGAAATGACCCTGCAACGAGTTCAAGAGCATCTGCTAGATGACAGCTAACATACACTGTTCCCGGCGAATATGTTAATAGAGTTCTTGTGATCTAACATCACTGACTGCATCTTTCCAGGCATCTGAACACAGCATTTGCCCGCCCCAGACCAAACATACAAGGTAACTCAGAGAATCACGACATCTGAGGACGGTTTGGTAGTATTCAGCTTCACCACCATGACATATCAAATGTCTTTATATTAAAAATATGCTTTTTGTTATCCAATCTGGTTTTACATTTATACTGGCGTTGAGACGGACCAAAACATTTTTAAATACACAGAAAAAACACATCATATAGGGTCTTTTTTTATATATCACCGCACCCCACTGTGACATCACTTTACAAGAATAAAGTTCGTTCTTAATGAAGTTTATATATGATTATATATGGTTTTGTGCTTAAATGGATGAATTTGACGAGGTTCCCATCTTTCAATAAAAATATCATGATAGTATAGATATGGTTATATAGCCGTAATAAATCATAATGGTTTTCTGTACACTGCTGTTCGGCGGTAATATCAAAGTATGTTTTCTAAGGGAAAGTAAGAGGTTGATTTCATCTAATCCAACACACCACTACTTGGAAAACACAACAAGTCTAAAATGCATGACATTAGCTAACAACTATCACACTTGGAAAAAAACCCAATAACTGCAGTAAACACACACCAGCAAAACTCAAAACCCAAATGTGCTTTCCCAATGATATCATCGCGAAAACACCACGGGGTACAGAAATGACAGATTTACAAGAGAACACGTTAGGCAATCGCTCTACTGGCACGAGAGCGTCGCGCATGCGCATCAGAGCGGCAGATGACGCCACACCAATGAATTCTTCATGGTTTTTATTAAATAACTTACGATCGATTTTTTCTATAAACTCGCCGGTCGATTCAACTGGTGACCCGGTGGGTGTGTTTCAAGGACGTTAAATCCACTGTGTCTTTAAACTGGATGATTTTAAAGGTTCACTGTCTGTAACAGGCCGTTTGAACCTTTACATTTAACCGGCTTCACAAACGTTACACTATAGACAACTAAATAAACAATAATACACACTGAACGGTTAAAAACAAGACGTCTTTACGTCACGTTCTTTAAAAATGAAGTGTGAAAGGTAACGTTAAAAAACTAACGTAACGCTCAACATCACTTACAACAACCACATTACAGTAACACAGAACGTTACACTGACAAACGAACATCCCATAGTTTACAAAACCTAAACAAAACAAACCTCCCGCCCCGACATATGATCCCGACTATTATATTTTCTGCTGACTTCTGACGATCTCATCAGCTGATGTGACGTTGGATCGGTTAGCATGTTTTAGCATGCCAGAACGAAGGCCCGGGTCACCATCCATTCGCACACACCGACATGTTTCCCACGCAAACGTATGAACGAACACTTAGAACCGGTTCGGTTCGGCTGGATTGGGGTGTGCTGCTCACCTATGGTGGAGATGAAGGTGGTGTTAAAGGCGTCATCGGAGAAACGGAACAGCACGCAGGTCTTCCCCACTCCCGAATCCCCGATCAAGAGCAGTTTAAACAGCAGATCATATGTCTTCTTCGCCATTTGAGCTGTTATTAAACACACACTGACGATAAACAGATGGAGACCCGAGTGCGTTTTCAAGAAAGAACGATTGTGCGCGTGTGTGTGGTCAGAAAACACACACTGGTCAGTCTCGCGACAGCAGAATTTCGTGGATTTTCCCTCCGTGGACTATTTTAAACTTGAACCGAGGCGTTTGTGGATGTGTGTTTGCTCTCGGAGTGCGTATTCTTGGTTGTTGTGTGTTGTTTTATGTCGCTCTCTCTCTCTTTCTTTCTCTCTCACTGTCGGGACAAAATGGCTCCTCCGCCCGACTCTCTCTCTTTCTTTCTTCAAACTACACCAGCGATCGGATTCAAATAAAAAATATTCCGCTTCATCCCAGCGATCCCAAACCGCACAAATCACCGCCCGCGCGTCTCGCAAATGGATCAGAACCGACAGCCCGGAGCGGGTCCGTTTGTAGAGTTTAGAAGAGGACAGACAACCGACCAACCGCCGTCGCCTTCGAATAGAGCGACTACGGCGACACCCTAGATTTCATAGCCACGCCCCTCTTCCCGCCTCTACGTCAGTGTTCAGGCTTGTGAGTGGTCGGATGTGCTGCTTTTCAAGTTCATTTCGGAGAGCGATTGGACGGAAGGGCAACTGTCCTAAGACATGAGGGCATTTATTGAAGTAGCTGTTCGGGAGGGTGTTCTCGGGTGGGTGAATGCCGCTGGCGCAGACTGGGTTTAAAGATGCCCGATTCGGGCGTGTAAAAAGACCTTGTGGCCTTGACAGTCTGTTGAAATAAGCAGCGGATGCTTATGCCCTTGGCACTTTATAAATCCAGATGTTGAGTCAAATCCGGTGATGTCAGTGCGGGTGTGTCCCTCAGGAAATGTAAGAAATGTCCACATATGATAGGGTGAAAGTTACACCCTGTATACACTGCAGGGGAGTATATACATACATTTTTATATATACATACATATAGCCTATATAATATGGAAACGTAGAACCTTTATAATATTCCAGTATTAAAGTGCAATGATTATTTTTTGGATCTGTTTATATTTATTTATTATGGTATTTACGTAGGCGACTAAAAGCTCTAATTCAATACTTTTACTTTATAGGGGATCAACAGGACTCAAATTGAAGCTTTTTTCCTACAATCAACCTTGCTGTCATGTGATTTTTAAAGCATTTGGCTATTGTTTGCAATCCATTAGGCAACATGGTACTTGCGCTGCAACATGCATAAACCTGCTGTGACTCAGAGAGGCATGTCTTAAAACTCCAGACTCGTTTTATTCGTTCATATCTGTCTGTGAGTCACTTTTACGGCTCTTTTTACGGCGCATTGGTCTATGAAACGTGAGAGAAATTCTGTGTGCATGATTTTCTTTCTGTATTACTAACTGTAATTCTTCCCCTGTGGTTCTTCCGTAGGCCAACTGTGAGAAAAATAATAAAATGTAGTTTCTCCAGTTTCTCTGTCTCAGAATTCCTCTAATCTTTGACTTTTGGATTCATGTACAAAACACACACTCAGCAGAGCCGTAGTGTCTTGTAAGTGTCTCGTAAGTTGGTCCATTGTTAAGTGAGTCACCGTGGAGTTGAACATCTGGTTCTGTTCATTCTGCCGGATGTTATTCAGAGCTTGAACTTAAGCATTCACAGGCACTTTCTATGTGCTTTGTAAACGTGAATGAATTACGCAAAGTCAATATTTAACACATTTTCTAATGTGTCCATTAGAGTAGACTTGATATTCAGGCCATCGCTTTAATAATTTAGCAGATGCTTTCATCTAAAGCTACGGAGAAATAGTGAAAAGCAATTTGACGTGAAGGAGCCAAGAATATGTGCAGTGCTGCAATAATGACTTTCAAGAGTAACCCCTAGTAAAAAAGCTGTGTAAGAGGACTGAAACACACAATGGGTCACGGATAAATGTGATGTTTATCACTCTCTCACTAAACCAAGTACAACACTAGTTGTCCATCACCTTGGTTCATCACTGTCAGCTGTTACAGGTCTCACGGTTGGTTATTTGTTTATCTGAGGGTGGATTGATTTTGTTCAAGATCTAAAGCAGGTTCTGCAGCTCTTCGAATTCTGATGGACACTACAGGTGCAAAACTGTCAAACCTCATATGAATGGCAATGGTCATTTTGGTGATGTTTTGATTTGATTATAGGCATACACGTGTCATTAATGTTAATATTATGGGGATACATATCTGCTATGTGTTCAAAATCAGAAGGAGAGTGAGGAGAATCAAGCAGAAACATTGAGTAAATTAAATTAAAATACAGATATGCTGAAAAAATATTTTACTACAGAAATCCACAAGATGGCGCAATGGACTTACAATACAGTAAACCAACCCATGGAAATTGTGAACAATACAGAAATGTAAGATTATAAATAATAAAACGTACATATTCTCAAGCCAATGATACCCCTGTAAAAAGTAACCATGGTTTTATTATAGTAAAGTTAAAGTAATAGTGATATTTTTTTTAAACCCTTCGTATAACCTCAATTTCACCACAACACAAGTAGGCTACAATGATTAATATGGCTACTGTAGCAAAACCATGTTTAATTTGTGGTTACCATGGTTCAACCTAGTAACGATGTGTTTGGTTTTGTTTCTAGAAAAACATGGTTAATTTATAATTTATTGAATAAGATGTGGTTGAAGGGTTGTTACGCACAATTCACAGTGTTGAACGTGTAATTGTAATGTAAAAAGGCCATTTCATAGAAAATTGTGTAGTTATCAAAAATTGTATAGCCTACTGTATGTTGCATTTATAGTCCTGTTTTGTGTTATTGTTCATACGTAACATTTGCCAATATTTATGGAATAATCATTTCTGAATAAGCCCTTTAACTCCAAATCCCACACACCACCGGGGTCTTCCGCAATTGTGGAGGACACCCCTGTGTGTGTGCGCGTTTGTGTGTGTGCGCGCGTGTGTTTGGGAAGGGCTGCAGTGAAACGCGTCTGATGTGCGCGCTCCCCTCATAGATGCGCTCGTGCGTGGAATCGTCCGTCTCTACATCAAATCGGTGAGATTTCGCATCTTTTCCACACGCGTTCATGACGGAACCGGCTGTGCGTTTCATTCATTCGCGGAGACAGCTGAGATTTTCTCCGGCACTGACATTATGCGCTCGGTAACCGGGAGCTGATGCTGATATTGACACCATCCGCTCTCCTCTGACAGCTAAACGGTGTGCGCTGCGCCCATTTCTTTCCATTCGTCCTACAGAAAGCGTCGAGATGTCTATGAAAGCAAAGAACGGCGAGGCGGTGAAGGTGGTGGTTCGGTGTCGCCCGCTGAACCGCAAAGAGGAATCGTCGGGTTACGAGAACATCGTGCAGATGGATGTGAAACTGGGCCAGGTGGCCCTGCGGAACCCCAAGGCGGGCCAGGGAGATCCGCTCAAGACCTTCACGTTCGATGCCGTCTACGATGGGTGCTCCAAACAGAGCGACATGTACGACGAAACGGTGCGGCCGCTCATCGACTCGGTTCTGCGCGGATTCAACGGCACCATCTTCGCGTACGGACAAACTGGCACCGGAAAGACGTACACCATGCAGGGCCAGTGGCTGGATGCGGAGCGCCGCGGCATCATCCCAAACTCGTTCGAGCACATCTTCACGCACATCTCCCGCTCCCAGAACCAGCAGTACCTCGTCCGGGCCTCTTATTTGGAGATCTATCAGGAGGAGATAATAGACCTGCTCGCCAAAGATCACAGCAAGAAGCTGGAGCTGAAGGAGAGCGCCGACTCGGGCGTCTACATCAAAGACCTGTCCTCCTTCGTGACCAAGAACGTCAAGGAGATCGAGCACGTGATGAACGTCGGCAACCAGACCCGGTCGGTTGGCTCTACCAACATGAACGAGCACAGCTCCAGATCTCACGCCATCTTCCTCATCACGGTGGAGTGCAGCCAGCTCGGTCCAGATGGCCAGAACCATATCCGCGTGGGCAAACTTAACCTGGTGGACCTGGCTGGCAGCGAGAGACAGACCAAAACGGGCGTCCAAGGAGAACGTTTGAAGGAGGCCACCAAGATAAACCTGTCCCTCTCCGCCCTGGGAAACGTCATTTCCGCCTTGGTGGACGGGCGAAGTTCTCACGTACCCTACCGTGACTCCAAACTCACTCGCTTGCTTCAGGATTCGCTGGGAGGGAACGCGAAAACCATCATGGTGGCCACGCTGGGACCGGCATCCTACAATTATGGGGAGACCCTGACCACCCTGCGTTACGCCAACCGGGCTAAGAACATCAAGAACAAGCCGCGTGTCAACGAGGACCCCAAAGACGCCCTGCTGAGGGAGTTTCAGGAGGAGATCGCCCGGCTGAAAGCGCAGCTAGACAAACGCGGCGGCATGCTCACCAGGAGGAAGAGGAGGAGCAGGAGAATTAGGAAGATTGGAGAAGAGGATGAGGACGAGGTGGATGAGGAAGAAGAGGGTGAGGAGGATGAGGAAAGTGTGGAGAAGGAGGCGCAGGAGTACATGAAGGAGCAGCAGGAGAAGCTGGAGAGAGAAAAGGAGGCCATCAGAGACGACCATTCGTTGGTGGCGGAGGACAAACAGAGACTCCTGGAGGAGAAAGAAAGGATGATGAGACATCTGAAGAAGGAGCAGGAGGCCACTGAACTCCTCACTGCCAAATTTAAGGTGTGTAAGTGTGTGTTTGTGTGTGTTTTTGCTTGCTTCGTTGCAATGAAAAACATTTTATATACAGCTGGGGAAAAAATTAAGAGACCATTTCAAAATCAGTTTTCAGATTTTTAAATACATAGTAAGGTAAAATTATAATTTTTGTTTCATTCTGTAAACTACAAAAAAAAATGTATACTAAATTTCAAATAAAATAATGTTTCTATTTGCATTTATTTGCAGAAAATGAAAACTAGAAAAACAGGTGAAAATAACTCAAAAACTAGAAGAAAAAAAGTTCAGATTCACTTTAAGCAATCCAATTTTCTATATGTATTTAGTAAAAGTTCATAATGTATTTTTTATGTGATAACTTTGAATTTTATCTTTCACAATGCTGTTGAATGACTTTATGTCACTCCTGAGGTTTGATTTTTTTATCCAATTTAACAGACACTGGACTGGAATGGCCACAATACATCTAGAAATGCTGATTTTAAATGAACATTTGGAATGGTCTCTTAATGCCGCTGTATTTATACAAAATGCAAAAAAATATTACAAAATTAGAAAAAAAACATTACTTACGTTTACATTTCTTTACAGTATTCAAGATCTGCAAGCATTGCTTCTTTTTTGTTATTTCCATCAGTTTGTCCCATTTCAATTTTTTTGCTAATAAATGCAAATAAAAAACAATATTTTAATTTGGAATGTTCACAAAATGAAACAAAAATAATCATCATTTATATACATAAACACATAGCTAAAAATTTTAGAATTTAGAAAAACAGATAATGGTTTTAGAGTGGTCTCAAAATGTTTTCACGGCTCTACATACAGACCTCATAATGTCATTGTTGTATTTGGTATCGATCAAATGACAATGCTAAATTAAAAGGAGGTCAACAAACAAACAGTGTGATTTATGGAATGTGTGTCAGAACGAGAAAGCAGAGACAGTAAATTCATTTCCGTGTGCTTTATATCTGTGGTGCAAATCTCTGCTATCTCATCACAGCGTAACCATGACGACAGAGAGAATTCCTCCACGGCACAAGTGTTTGTTGATCTTCACAGAGTGACTCCGCGAGTCATGATCCTTTAATATTGAACATACATACAGAGATTTATTCTCCATTGATGTTGTTTGTTTAAAGTGATGTCTGATTTAGAGATATACAGTTTATATCTGGTTAAAGGGGTCATATGGTGCGAAAATTAATTTTTCTGAGTCTCGGTGTGTTATAAGTTGCCCATGCATGTACTAGACACGTAAAATAAAAAATGAAATGTGTAGGAACAAAATATGCATTCTATCTAAAAGCGAATGCTCACCCAGACCTGCCTGAAACACCTCTTGAAACCACACCCCCACACATCTACGTCAGTCCGTGGTATGATTTAACTAAGACCGCCCAAATGTAAGGTGGGCGTACCTGTCAGCACAATTGCTTTGGAACCTGATGTTCCAAATATGGTAAGAGGCGTTACATTTTTTTGGTAAAAATATTTTCGTTTGAGCCGTGTCATATGACCCCTTTAAAGGTCTCAGCTGTGTGTGTCTACTGAACAGTCTTTAGCATAATTGGGTTCACAGCTGACGGTGGATGACATCACACAGTAGTCAGCCAGTCACAAGAACAATCTGTGTTCAGTTGTATATATTTCTCCGTCAACAACATTGCGCGAATCAAAGGACAGAAAACTGACAGGCAGAGTATAGACATGCAGATACAAAGTCTAGTTTCTGTCATTTCGTGAGTGCGTGTGTGTGTTGGTCATGTGATCTGACAGATCTGCTGATGACTGCATGCATGACATCACACACACACAAAAGTGTCTGCATCCTCCCCCTCAGGCTGTTGTGTACATGTGTGTGACTGTGAGTCTGGCAGTGTGTGCACGTGTGCTTTTGTGTTACTTGTGAGTGCTTGTGATAAAGCAGGATGCTGGAAATATTTTACTGTGGTTATTTTTGGATTAGCACACTATTTCTGTAGTATATAGCACAATGTAGTATCCTAATGTTTAAAATGGTTTATTTTCACGTGACAGGCAGTATTTATTGTATACTGTACAGTAAGAAGTATAGTATTATTGACATGGTAATATTGGCTGTTGTTTTGTGGCTATTTTGCGTTGTTTACAGGGATAGTTCACACTAAAACTAAAATTGTCAAGAAATTTTGAGAAATGTCAATGGGGGCAGATATTGTTTGGTTATCAACGTTCTTCAAAATATCTTCTTTTGTGTTCTGCAAAAGAAAGAAAGTCATACAGGTTTGACATGACATGAGGGTGAATAAATGATGACAGAATATTTATTTTTGGGTGAACTATCCCTTTAACTGTTCATTTTCATTTATTGTATTTGCTTTTATCATTAGACTAAAGTCACGGGTCAACACAGAATATGTTTAAGATCAAGAAAGAGAGGCTAAAGAAATTGTTTATAAATAACCATCATGATTGGTGTGTCATTTCCTGACAGGTGATGACTCATCATAACCTCATCCTGTTTCCCGGGCCTTTGGCCAATCATGTCACAGCATCCCAAACAATAACTTAAACGCAGGAAGCACAGCGTATCAGATTCAGAATGGAATCATAACTTACTTTTGACTCAGTGCTGTAGAATATACATTTGCATTTGCAATATGCATTTTGGGATACAGTATTCTGTGCGGTGTTAAAGGTTGTGTACTGCATATTTTGCAGGTTATCGTATATGTGATCCTGCAAAAAAAAATTATTGATTGAATTTTATAGTAGAATTTTCATTTGCAATATATGTATATTATCTACTTTGCCATTCCAAACATAGCCTCACTCATGGTTTTGCCCCAGATTTATTCTGTCACTGAATGAATATACCGAATTAAAACTTTAATTGAGAATTCCCAGCACTCATGCCCTGTTTTATCTCACCATCTGTGTCCTGCACACTTTTAGCTGTACACAAAACTGTTTTCTGATTTAATCATGGTCATTATAGACAGGATGTGGGGTGAGACGTAAAGAAGGAAATTGTGTTTTTGTGGCGGTGTTTACAATACCATACTGTCACATACAACTTACACTTTTTGTCAAACAATGCCGTATACAGAGATCACTATATCCCACAATGCAATGCGCTCAACCTTTCATTTCTTATGTGACTAATGAAGTCATTCCAGATGCGCTTCTCAACATCTTGACACATTATTAGATCGTACTGAATAAACACATTTTATACACAAACTATATAAACTAATTAACTTTTTATGTTCATTTTAGTTAAAGTTTTAGCAATTTTGGTGTATAGTCATTTTTTTATTATTTGATTATTTATGTTGCTATATAAGATTAAAACATTTTTATTTAGTTTTATTGTAGTTTTAGTTTTTTTATCATTTTAGTGCTTTAAACTTAAAACTTTTTGAGGCAACATTTCAATTTTGCATTTAGTTTTTCCAATGTTTTTAGGTCAATATTTAATTCAATTTCAAGGAACAGAAACGTATTTAAAATTTAGTAAACTAAAATACCTTGTCGTGCAGTAAACTAGTATTCACGCTCTAAACATATAATCATACCGTGCAGACAGTAAGCATCGGCCATTGGCCTTCTCCCAGCATGCTTTGCTAAAATATTGATGAGTCAGTGTCTGTGTGTGCGAGGGCGGAGTCTCCCTTCAGACCTCCTGGCCGATGAGTTTCTCACCAGTATGAATGCATAGTGACCCAGACTCGTCCTGAGCGCTGTTGCTATGGCAAAGGATGGCTGTTTGCCTATTTTTGGGTTCGGGACGCCCCCTTTCTCCGCCTGACACACTTCGATCTTCACCCCCTTCGACCCTTATTTTATTATGTCTGCCGTCATTTAGCGGCTTGCATTGCTGTTTTTGTCGATTTTACCATTCCACTGCCCCTTCTTTGCATCTGCGTTATGATCACTCTCCCCTTTTTGATATGCCTGTCAACCCACCCACATCCGCAGTTCCTTCCTTCTTTAAATTATACTCTCTTTATTGTCCTTGCCCCCGTTGCCCCCTCGGCACAACTCGCCAGTCCCGCAACTTCATTCCTGACATCCCCTCAGACCCTACCTTTTACTCTTGCCATCCTGTTTTCACCAGCACTCTCATCGTCTTGGTGCCTACCGTCTAACGGTGCGATCTCACTACTTTTCAGATCCTATCCCTTTCTTTCTTTCCCATCTTCTTCTGTTTACTCCCCCTACTCGCTTGCGTCACTCCGTGTTCCCCTACTCCCTTACGATCCCGCACTACTCGCTCCCACCTCCTCTCATTTCTTTAACTGGTCCGTGTTATTCACCAAAGTCACTATGATCCCTGACCCACCTGCCTTTTCGTTGTGTTCAGGTTCTCTAACCGTTCTTCTATTGCCGTCATTGTTTTTGTGCCCTCACCTTCATTCCTTGCATTTCCTCGGCTTCGCCCTATGGAGTTGATCTTGATAGCTTTGCATATCTCACCCGCTGAATCTCTAACACCCCTCTAGACCCTTTACCGTGATGAGCAGCCTCGCACTCCTACGTATGGGTTCTTCCGTGCTCCTTCTTTAAATTAACAGAGAGTTGGGTTTGGTTTTTTTACATGACTGTCTCGCGTGCGGTCGTCTGTCTGGACGATCACCGCTCTAATTCTGGTTTTTTTTCCCCTCGTGTATGCTCAAGTTAGTTTAACTCTTGATTGACTCCTTGCGGTCGCAGTTGCCCCTTTTCTGGAATTAGCTTATCCGACTCAATCTTCGGTCTGTTATCTCACTTCTTTCAACTCGCCATCCGGGAGCTATGCGATCTTCCGTCCCTCGTTTCCCTTTCATCTGCTGTCTTTTTCCCGTGTGGTTTTTTTCATCATTCCGCTGATAGAGCTTCGTTTATTCATTTTGTGTATGCGTGATCTTCCGTCCAGCATGGCTTTTTCTCTCTTCTTACGTTTCTCTTTCTGTTCCCTTTCTTAGTCCGCGCGCTCTAGCACCTCAGTCGTGTGGTGAAAGATTATGCGCACATGCCTTTCGCTTCTTGGTCGCCATTCCCTCGTGTCCCGTTTCTTACGGCTGCCCGCTTGACACTGTATTTCCATTTCTGTATCTCCCTTATTTCTCCTCTCGTCTCGCATGCTGGTATCCTTTTGCAGTCACTTTCCCGTTCCACTGAGATTACGGTGCCTTCTCGACCTGCTTTTTTAACTATTAATCAATTATACTTCATCTCGCCAGATTCATACCCCTCCCCATTTTTTCTGTCTTCTTCCCACCATACATCGCATCCCGCCCACGTCGAGCTTATAGTGGCTTTTCATTGCGATCCCCTTTGTCTGTATCCGTGACCATGGCTATTCGCTTTACAGGCCACTCAAACTTTATTTTTGATTGTCCGTACACTTTGTTATTATGCCCATCGTGATCCGGTGCCAACCTTCGTTTCAAGTCGTCGGCACTCTCACTGCTGCCGGCGCAAGCCTCTCATTTCCGTACTCTTACTATTGTCTTATAACCTCCTCTGGGGACTGGCCGTGTTCGGGTCTCGTTTGTCTTAACCTATTTTCGTTGAACTCGACCTTAGCGACTGTGGTCTTCTTCCGATTCGTTTGACGTTTTTGACTCGACGTCACTTGGGTACTCGGCTCCTTCTTCCTCCCAACGTTTTGATGCTCCCCTTATGCACTACCTTCTCCCCTCGCCCCATACCCAAGGCTTTAACCCTTCCCCTCGTTGTAGCCACCCCGCTCAAGTCCATTCCCGCTGCTCCACCCTCAGACACACGCCCATCCCCTCTTCACCGCTTCCTTTTCCGTTTCTAAACCTCTTTCTACAGCTTCCTCCCTGTCACTCGGCGTTGCTCGGTCTTCTTTCGTTGGCCATTTATCCTTGATCGACACGGGGTTTGGCTGTGTACTTCGGCAGATTCGCGCGTACAACCTGGCCTTAAAGCGCCGTATGGCAGGGCCATTTCCCCTCGCCTTCAGTGTTCTCTTATAAACATACATCACTCTACGACTATTATGCCACTTGCGACTCTCTCCCCACTTATCTCCCTCTATTTTCCACCACCCGCACCTCCCATAGCGTTCTGCTCATTCACTCCCCCCCGACTCCGCACCTCTTATACCAACATTTACTTTTGGCCCCTCCCTTCACTTTCTTCCCTCTTTGACCCTACGTTCTCTCGACTCTCCTTCTTCCCTCACCTCCATACTCCTTGACCTACCAATCTCATCCTCTATCTACTCCATCTTTTCCTGTTTTCTATTCCATATTTCGTCCACCCCCCCAACCCTCCTTTCGACTTGCCCCTTGCCTTTCCTCCCCTACTTCTAACCTTTTGTATGACCGACCCTTATTCTCGTCGTTTCTCTCGAACCACGACCTCCATTCCCCTGCGGTATATTGTTTCTAACCATTGCTTATTTATCAATCTTGATTGCACATTCTTCTTTCTTACTATGAATCTATCGCTCACACCAGGCTTGAATTTTTCTTCCCTCCTCTTTCTCGTTTCCTTCCTGTGTGTTTGCCTTTTCTCCCACGCCCCCTCTTTCGTGGTCCTCTCCTACCAACACCCTCCCTACTATTCCTTGTGTTTCGTTATTTTTTATCACCTCCCACCTGTTCTCCTCGCCCCGGGATCTTCCTCTGCTTGTTTTTTTCTTTTCTTTCCTTCCACTTTTTATTTCTCCGTTTTTTTTCTCCTCTCTCTATGCGCCGCAGCTGTTATCTCCCCTTTTTGTTTGATACGTATGTCTTGTTTCCCACCTCTGACCCTCGTGGCTTCTGTTTCTTTCCCGTTTTTCTACCCTCCTCTTCCCCCTCCTGTAGCTGCCCACTATCTCATGTTCCTTCCACAGTTGGTGACACAACTGCGCATTCCATGCTCCTCCCGCCGAGGGTCAGGGACAAAGAAATGATGTCACCCTACATCCATACATGTGTGTGTTTGTGTGTGTGTGAAGCTGTACATTAATGCAGTGTGTATCTGATAGATAGCCCATCACCGAGGCTTGGGTTTTATCCCCGGAGACAAAAATCCCTTTTATTCTTCCTCTCTCCATCTTCATCACTCTCTTTTTCTGATAGTGTCTCCTCCTCATTTCTTCCATTCCATAAATCTTATTTTCGTCCCTGATCAGTTTTATTTAATAAATGCAGTAAATGGCACTGAGGTCCTGTGATGTCTGATGTGTTTTGCGTTTATGTTAGATGTTTTGAATGCCTTGTGTGGGTCAGCTGTGGTTCTTTGTGTGTCACAAACCCGAGAGCTGTCATCCACAAAGACAGTTCTGTTGGCCCAAAGCGCAGGGTGGGACAAAGACACATTGTTGTGCTCTAAAGGGTCATTCACACTGACAGTGGTTAGCGGAGAGAAATTCTGGAAGAGCGACATATTTAACTACTTTAGCTAAGATAGAAAATAGCTTAAAGGGACAGTTCACAAAAAATCGTTCATAATTCATTTACTGTGGAATACTAAAGAAGATATTTTGAGAAATGTGGTTTTGTGTTCATACAATGAAAGTCAACAGGGGCCAGTTATGTTCGGTTCTAAACGTTCATCAAAATATCTTCTGTTGTGTTCTGGTGAAGAAAGAAAGCCATACAGATTTGAAATGACATGAGGGTGAATAAATGAGAAAACGTCCCTTTCAGCATGTTCTCTAAAAACAATGGTTCAAATATGAAGCAAAAATTGCTTGGCTTTTATTATAAAAATGCAATAAGTTTGTTTTTGGGGGATTTTCTGTACTCATTCTTAAAAATGTAATTTAAACTATGGCATGTTGTCATTTAGATAGCTCGCTTCTGTAGATGGGCATGTGTCTTTTGACCTTTTTATGTGATGTGGTGCTGATGTTGATGGTCTCTTATCGTTGCTAGGCGATGGAGAGTAAGCTGCTGGTTGGTGGGAAGAACATCATTGATCACACCAATGAGCAACAGAAGATGCTTGAGTTGAAACGTCATGAGATCGCTGAACAGGTAAAACACACAAACATTCACACACACATTAAACATCAGCAAATGTAATGCTGTCATCAAATGGATTTGTGACACCATTCTGTTTTTGTGACGTGTGTTGTGCGTGTGTGTGTGTGTGTATGCGTGCGTGCGTGCGTGTAGACACGCAGGGAAAGAGAAATACAGCAACAGGTCTTGGTTCAGGATGAAAATACGATAGAACTCAGAGAAACATTCTCCACTCTGCAACAAGAAGTGGAAGCAAAAAAAAAAAACTCAAAAAGGTGAGATGCACACAAACAAAACTCTCACGCATACCTTACATCATATTCACTGTTTGCAAATAAAGGAAAGGCCCTTCAATTGAGACCAGGGACACATATTGGAGTTGGCGATCCTTCTGCTGGCCAGAGACCACCATGCAAATAAAGAATAAACAAAAAAACATAACACACCACACATTACAGAAGTACTTATTTCAGTCAATGGAAGTTTATTTCTATAGCGCTTTTCACAGTTTGCATTGTTGCAGAGCAGATTTACAAAACACACATAGCAAAAAATTCAGTGACAAATCAAAACAGATGAACTGAATTATAAAATCAAAATAAAATCAAAAATGATTGATAAAAATTACAATTATCCTTTATATTAGTTGGAGTGTCAGATCCAAAGCAATAAGCGACAGTCAAACTAGACATAAAATGAAAAAATATAAAAATCTTTTAGCGTCATTATATAACTGTAAACGTCTCAAATAAAACGGACTGAAAGTGGTTGCTAGGGGGTTGCTTATGCAGATGGTTGCTAAGGCAGACAGACAGACTTAGCACAGCTCTGGATTCCCTAACTCCTCTGTTCCTCTTGCTCCTATTTAATTCTGGACCCTTGACATTTGACCCCCGGAACCCCCTGACACCCCCCAACCTCCCCGTGAAAACCTTTTATCAGTACAAAAAGGTTAGTTTGTTTTACACATGCTTGATCGCTGAATATCAGAGGCTAAGCAGATATTGTGCTATGCTAGCCTTGATGTGCCACGGCAAACAAAACACGAACGCTTTCACAGCAGCTAATTCTGCATTAATCCTCATCGCTACCCCTTAGCATGCTAATCTCTCAAAAAGTCCCTCCGATCCTGTAAATATTTTTTGATAATCCATCTATTTACTTTTAGCTTGATTCTATTCTCGTTTTTAGTAAGACAAACAGAACTGAGCTAAAGTCTCGTTCTCTTCTTCCCCAACACCTAACCACAACTCATTTCCTCTCAGACGACATCACTTCATCACTTCATCGGACTTCCTGTCCGACAAGTTCTGTCTGCTTCTGTTCTTCATTACAAAAGCAGAACTGATCTGAGGCCTGTACATGTTACACCTTCAGATGCCTGCAAGTGCCACACCCGACCTCTATATGACCTTTATATAATTCCTTCCTGAGCTTTCACCTTTAACCCCTGCTGCGTGACATTGGGTGCAAAGCTGAGCTCCCTCTAACTGACTGAATCACTGAGCATGAGAACTGATGTTCATTACAGGAGAATAAAAGTGATGGTTGATGGATGATTGACTAATGCACTGCAACAAAATGAACTGCTTACTTCAAGTTTTGTGTCTTGTTTTTTAGTACAGATATCTAAACTTTAAACACAGATACATTAAAGGCTGGAATAGACTACAAGACTAAAATCTGAACAAATAAAAAAAAACTAGACATCATACACTTGCAGACTTTTTGAACGTTTACGTGGAAAAGAATACATGATAAAATCTGCAGACTGGCGCAGACTTTCTGCAACAACTCCAGACTGAAAATCTGTCTTGTGGTGTATTCCAGCCATTACTTGAGAAGCAGAATGATGTATTAAGATATTAAGTGTGGTTTTCTGAAAGTCAATTTCTGATGTATAAAAATTTTATATATACTGTATATCAGATAGATGTATATGAAGATATTTAGCAAAATGTCTCAGTCGTTTCGTGTCCATACAATGAAAGTCAACATTCTTCAAAATATCTTCTTATGTGTTCAAAACAAAGAAAGAATTTTTATTTTTGGGTCAACTGTCCCTTTACATGAATTAAATATAAGAAACAAATATGTGCCAGTGGAATAAGAAAAATATACTGCATTTGAAAGGACAACAAGACTTTTGTATATAATTAGGCTATGTATTATATAAGTGTATCGCATACATTTAGATTTTCAAGCAATTTTGATATCTTATGTCATTTTGCATCTCGTGTAAATGTATCTTGATTCAAGAATGTATCAGACTTGATTTTGTACTAGAAAACTAGACAGAAAATACTGAATAAGAAAATTATTTTCTATATAATTTTCTATGTTGTCTATATTGCCTAGACAGCATTGTCATTCATTCATTCATTCATTCAGTGTGGATGTTTGATGACTAATGGAGTGGCTCAGAAATTACGCAAATCCCGGAAGCGAGTTAGCATTTTAAGACTTCCGGTTCCATCGCCCCAAAGTGGGTTTTTGGTCACTCGCCCAAAATAAGGTCTGTAGCAAACAAAACCTCTAAATATTTTCATGTTTAAATATACGACATAAAACACAGCAGTTATAACCCGCTTGGGATTTTTCAAACCTTAATTGTGTCTTTGAAACGGCGTTTGCTAACAAGTTGTTAAAAGCGACTACTTCCTTTGGCGGGGACGTTAGACGTCATCGCGCATACTGTATACATCTCACAAATAATGCAACATGGGCACACATGTCTAAATGCATTGTTGGGGATTCATTCACGGAGTAATTACTTACAAGGGAACACGTTTTTAATCAAGTTTGAACGGGAGGCTTGGTGGTGGTGACGTTGATTTCGAGCGACCATAGTGTCTGTTTTAGCATCGTGTTAGCTTTTTACTTCTGCCGATTGTATTAAGGCTTCAAAAATAGCAAATGTTGTGTTCATCTTTCTTCAAATTAAGATTGTCTTGATAGACAAAACGTGTAAACATCATGAACATTTGTTCATCACGGAGCGTATTTTTTGCGATCTTTCAAAAGTCTATGGGAAAAATGCATAGGCGTTTGGTCGAGGGAACCAGCCCGACGCTTACTTCCGGGTAAACACGTCATATCTGACCCACTCCATATTTGGACAAGTTTATGTTGTTGTTGACCCGTCCATCAGAACCCTCTCTCTCTTTTTATGTGTGTAGCTGTATGCAAAGCTTCAGTCTCTGAAGGCAGATATTCAGGATGTAAATGATGAACATGTGAGAAGTCGACAGGAGCTGGAACAAACTCAAAATGAACTGACCAGAGAACTCAAATTCAAGTGAGTCTGAGTCCAAACTTCTCAACAAAAATAAAAAAGAATTTTTAGATTAATTTTTTAACGTTATGCACCAATTGGAGTTTCTTAAAACCAATGTAAATCGTTCTCTAGTGTAAACACAAACTGATAAATGTGTCATTGTGTGTGTTTACTGTATGTCTGCGCAGGTATCTGATCATAGAGAATTTCATCCCTCCTGAAGAAAAGAATAAAATTATGAACAGACTTCAGTTTGACGCTGAGGAAGATCAGTGGAAGTTTCAGCCTCTCGTCCCGTCAGAGAAGTGAGTGAACTTTGACCTCTGCGTGACCTTAAGCCGAGTGATGTGTTATCTACAACATGAATTACTTGTTTCATTAACACACACACAGATACTAATGTCGTAATTGTTTGACGCAGTAAATTCACGCAGATGAAAAGACCCGCCTCCGCCGTGGGATACAAGCGACCAATCAGCCAGTACGCTAGGGTTGCCATAGCGATGGGAGCTCATTCCAGATACAGGGTATGTTTATGAACAGAGAGAGAGATGTCTGGTTGTGTGATTTATTGTGATAGTCCCTCCTGTGTCTTTATAGGCGGAGAATATAATGGTTCTAGAGCTGGACATGACTCCTCCTGTCGTGTTTCAACTGGACTCCCCAAAGTCTGGATCAGAGATGGAACCGTCTCAAGACGTTCTGCTGGAGAACTCTACTTACAGAGAGAAATTTGCAGCAGGACGGGTGCGAAAATCTCAGTCGTGGTCAGTATGATTGAATGTTTAAATCATCCGTCTCTCAAAAATATATCTTCAGAATGTATTTAAGAGGTTTAATCTTGTGTTAATCTTTTTTTTCAGAATCTTTGATTTTTCTGTGTTTTGTCATTAAAATAATCTTGTTGCTATAATATGGTGTTGAAAATTAAATCAATAACAATAATAATCCATCTTTTAGTTTGTTTTAAGACCTCTGGCCTTTTATACATATATATATTTATATTATATAATATTGTATTCCACATTTTTGAATAATGGTAATCTAATCAAGATTATGAAATAACACAAATTTAATTATAGATATCCAAAATAAATCAAATCTTATATGAGTCATTCTTTGTCTAGAATTTGCAGAATTTGTTTTTGTCATTTTATCAAGCAGCTTCTGAGACGCTTTCAGGTCTATTCTGGACTCTTATTGGCTGATATTCATTTTCAGCTCAAGTCATCTATTTAAAAAAAACATAATATTCATTTTTATTTTGTGATAAAAAAAATTTTAACATTCAAGGATATGCCATTAGATCGAAAGAGCATGAGAAACAATTCAGTCATGTGAACCTAAACTTGAAATGTAATCTACATATATAAATAAACATTCCAGACATTGCACATTTTGGCAGATGTAGTAGTCCAATGCAGATATATACAAAAATATTTACATTTATGCATTTGACAGACGCTTTTATCTTTTATGCGACATACATTGCATTATCTTATACATTTATAGGTATTTACAATCACCTGGGATCGAACCCACAACGCAATGCTCTTACCTCTGAGCTACAGGAAAGCTATATATATACATATTTGCACACCCACACTGCAAAACTAGTCTGAGGAGTGTGGTTTTACACTTTTCTGCACATAGCCAATGTATTGGTGTCATCGTGATGACATCACATGTGTTCTGTGTGCAGGTGCCAGTCTCCACAAGCCATCTCCTCCTCGAGCTCCTCCCTCTCTCTGGCATCCTCAGGGTCCCACGGTCTGCCACACCCCCAAAACATCACCATCGCAATGGCAAATGAATGAGACAGGAATTACCATAACACCACAGAGGATTAAACAATACACACTAAACACAACATATATTGAGGAAGACAGGGTGAGACAAACCCTTCCATCACCATCAAACAATGACCGGAGCAATCGCGCCTTCAACCCGAGGATCCCGGAAAACCTGCCCACGTCCCTGCTGTCCGCTCGATGCGGGACGAAACAGTTCATGCTATTTTTTTTACTCACCAGGACCAATAAAACGATTGATATTACAAACAATACTCCCCTCTCTTCATCTCTTGCTCTCTGCGTGTTATTTCTCAGGGCAATTTTGACCTGAAGACACTTTGATAACTGCCATCAAATGACAGCACTGAATATTCTCACCTCACCCCGGCACCTGAGGTCTGGTCAAGCGGTCACGTTTGTTGAGATTCACTTCGCTGCTTCCAAACCAGTTGGTCAACCTCAGCGTTTACTTTCTGACTTAAGAGCGTCACGTCTGGAACACGCAAGCCTCGGATGATGGAAGCCAAACGGACGGGGATTGTGACCTAATGTAAAGAAGAGACCTGGAGAGAGGCTTGTCTCTCTCTTTCTATCTGCATGTCTTACTGTATGTGTGTGTCTTTGTAATTCTGATCAGGGTTCTGGAAGTAAGGTGTCTGTCTGGCTGAAGGACGGATCCGCAGGGTTCCCACGGGTGTGGAAAATCTGGAAATATCAGGGAATTTCAACATTTTAATTTCCAGGCCTGGAAAGGTCGCGTAAATTAAATATTAGAGTAGCAATCCGTAACTACTGCCGTAAAGTTGCAGGTTACTCAACGTGCTTATCTTTACATGAGTTGAAGTCAAAGGATGTCAGACATTTCCCTCGAAAGTGTACAAGACAGTTCAAATCATAAATCATTATTATAGGCTTTCTGTTGTAAATTTTGGTAAGGAGACATTTTTAACACTATTTTTTATGTACTTGCTTAATAATGGATTTTTTGTTACGAATTATGGAGGAAAAAAAATCCATAAAAAAGTTATGGAAAAGTATTGGAAATTTCTACAGATAATATAAATGGTTTCAGTTTTTCTTAAGGTGACATGTGTCATTTCAATATTAATACTGGACGGCCAAATAATCAGATTGAAATTTAATTTGGTGCTGCTAATGGGACAGATTTGACACATTCCACCTAAAAAATCGGTCTGTAGACTTTTATTTATGCAAGTAGGAAATCACAGTTCTTGCCTATAATATAACAAAAGCCTTTTTGCCAGTCAATGTTATTATATCAAGTTAATTTAAACACTTTCGAAGTAAATAGCGTTCACATTTTTGGAGTGAATCAACCTTGAAGTCGCCGTGAACCGGAAGTTGCGATCGTTTTTACTTCCGTATTCTGGCACATTTCCGAGTGAAAAGAGAAAATAAGTGGGCGTGGCTTGTGTTTTTCACTGCGAATTGATTGGATGTGTAAGAGCTGTTGCATTGATTTTGAAATGACACTGGCAGCAGACTGACAGTTTAAGGGGAGGAGTTTGAAGGTGAGATGATTTTCAGGAAATGCATTTTCAGATTTTAACTAAAGATTATGAGGGAACGTGAATTAAAGACCCACATTGATAAGCTATTTACTATAAACGCTGCAGTATTTCATGAAAAAAAAAAAATGTCCTTTTTAATTTCACTGGGACTTTAAGTAATGGCGCACTCCATAACGACAGACTTGGAAACGCAATGGAAATTCAGTTTTCAAATGGTGTGGGGACCCTGGATGTAAAATGTGTGATCTGAGACCTAGCATGTGCTATATGACCTGGGCTTTGCTTTAACCTTTAAACCACTGCACTAACTTAAAGCAATGAGAGATCACGGACACAAACACGCAAACACATCAACACACAGACATGCCTTGCTTACTTGATTTCTCCTACAGCAACAGCCATGGTTTCCAGCCAGATGCCCTTCTACTGTAATTATGAACATAATATGTGGAGATGTGTTATGTACAGGAGATCTATGTGTGTCTATGTGCATCAGAACTGTGTGTTGTTGGCACATGGAGTTGCTCTCAGTGAATGGAATTAAATGAGCAGATCTCCTGCGTGTTTGTTAACGTTTCTTTCATGTGTGCCAGAAAGTGTTGCTTGGCAGTCAACACAATATGTCTTAATGACATGTCAGAAATGCAAAAAGGTTGAGTGAGGGTTAGTAACACCAACTTGTTATAGAAACAATATTAGTTTGTCTCCACGGTGACAGCAAATCAAACAGGAATGTTCCGATTCAGTGTGGTTTTGTACCTCATATGTATTGAATAACTTATATCACAACAGTTCTTGGTTGTGTCATTTAGGACACGAGTAAGACAATCTCTCTGTCTGGATGGATGGTGGTTTATATAGTGGGCTTGCTGAAGCAGGCATCTACTCTGAATAATTGACGCACGTGCCCACGCGGCGCCTTCCGTTACGGATAACCGGTGGGATGCTGGAGGTCTCGTGCGGTGTCACGTTCTGCTGCTGAACCGTTTCGTTTCTCTTTCGTCAGTGTCACATGATCTGAGACAGGTGATATGTTCACTATAAATATGTATATAAAATGTTATAATTGATCAAATAAAGATGAAAACTTACGCCGGATAGAGAAGCAGAGAATCGCGAATTCCGAGAGTGGACGTGATCGAGGCGCGGAGCAGAAATTCATCTCTGTTTCCATGACAACCACTTTTTGGTCATTGGACATTTTCCTCATGCATCACAACCCCCACCCCTCACTTTTTCTGTCTTCTCTCTTCAAATAAATAATCAACCTGTATTCTTAAATTGAGAGATATACATACAATGTCAATACAATACATTCAGTCTATTTTAGTCTTATAACATTCTTTAATTGATTAGTACAATAATGGGAAATTAAAGTCGTTATTTAATGTTTTTTTAAGTCGGTAATATTTTACACTAATTTATGAATCTACATTTTTTTATTTAATGAATATCATCACGGGGAGCAGCAGAAGAGTCTTTACTGCCCCCTGTTGGATCAAATACTTAGTACACAAACTAGTGTTCATGGAGTAGTGTCACCTTTAAAAGGCACACAGCTGTTCTGGTCAAATAATCTCCCTATAATAACCCCCTATCATCTCAGTACCAAGCAGGACTGAGCCCCCCAACAACCCCACGCCCCTCCCCCACCAATAAAAAATGTCCATGGTTTTAATACAACAAAAGTGTTTTGGCAGATTGGTCGCAATTGATTTCCAGTTGTATGTTTAAACTATGGTTGAGACATAAAATGTGTGGTTAATATGGTTTACTATAAATAAAGCAAAAAAACATGGTTACCATGGATCATTTTTCAAAGGGCTATTTATGAACTATACCGCTTTTGACCGCCAGGTGGCAGCATAACAGCAGATACACGACTGACCTTTGTACTCATTTGCGTTTGTATAAAAGCACTGATTTTAGTTCAATTTTTCCCATAACAGCCTGTCTATATTACATATAAAGAATCTGTTGACCACAATAGCCTGTGTATGTGCACAGAGTTTTTTAACGCAAGAACATATAAACAGCTGCTTACCTCACTTCTGTGACATTCTCAAACTCTACCTTGGACAGACAGTTGAATCTGTTAAAAAAATGTACACCCAAGAACTGTATGAACTGGGGAACTCGTGAAATGTCTCATCTGTGGGGTGTATGTTTTGACTTAAAAAGTGACCCAATTTATGCGAGTTCATTCCAAGTGTACCTAAAGGCAAAGCCTTGCAAATCACCGGTTTATGGCATGAAGCATGAGTAAATGTTCAACTTGCGTGTGTGTGGGGGGTCTTTCCATGTGATCACATTCTACAAAGGTTTAACACTCCCTGTGCTTCTAAGATGTCACCGGCACTGAAATAAAATGGCTCCTCGTCGGCTGTATTTCATCTCTGGACGTTACACAAGTCACAATCTATAAACAGCAAAATACTCCAAAATGACTGATTCTGAACTCTGATTGCTGTCATTCAGAAAATAATATTTTCTTTATTATATAATCCTGATGTGGTTAAATGTGTAAAATAGGTTGCTGCTGATTTTCTGTGACAAATATTGCATGGTGTCACCAAAGAGCAAGCGAGAGAGACCGGGCACAGAATAAAGGACTGAGATTAATGACTTTGTGTAAAAAGTGATATCATGTAACACTGAAGAATGTTCTTCATGGATGAATGGTGTCCTCATTCTTCTGATACCACAAAGGGGCGGAGGGTAAGGCCCACAAGTCTTTTTACAGTTATCTGATGTACATTAGGGGTGTGACTAATCCTAAGGGGCACAGTGAATCCTCAAGGGTGTGTCTAATACATCTAGAACGAGACTAATACAGGTTCACTGGATGTGTGTGGACTGCTTCTCTACTCTTATAATCAATAGCATCATCACGCTTGGATCTATTGATGTAAACGTGGCAGGTGACAGATGCTTTGTTTTTCTTTTGTTAGCTCCTTCAGCCACTTCATGCAGTTATTCATAGAGGTATTTGAGGTTACACAATGATAGCAAACATTAGTTTAGATTTCTGTCAGATAATGTTTTCTCATCTAAACAAATACTTATTTTTGGCAACTGTTCCGTTATTGAGTAGTTCAGAGTCGGGTAAACAATCTCTGTCATCTCAGACAGTTGTCTGTCTCTTAAATATAAACTTAGCCCAGTTTGGAGTTTGACACCACTGCGACACGCGTGACGTCAGAGCTTGACAAAAATAATACAAACGTTTCACATGACACGTTTTTTTGGTATGTGTGTGTGTGTGTGTGTGTGATACCTCCTGTATTATGTTATATTAAATCAAGCATTAAAAAAGTTTCACATGACACATTTTAACTTCTACAGAGAGTGCGTGTATGTAGTGAACGATCTGATTTCGTTCATGGTTTCATTATTGTTATTCATTACTTACTGACATTTTGCTGTGACAGTTTTCTGTCTCTCGTATGTGTTGTGATTCTTGTGTGTAAAATATTCAAACCAAGAAACTATTTTGAAATAGAGAGAGAGAGAGAGAGAGAGAGAGATTGTGTGTGTGTGTGTGTGTGTGTGCGCGCGCGCGCTCGCGCCCCTCAATGAGTTTCTCCACTATGGCGATACTCATAGACTCGGTTTGTCGTTCCACCGAATGTCTCGTGAATCATCTGGTATTAATGAGAATATAATGAGACTATAGTGAGAAATCTGAGATGAAGGTGAGAGTCTGATGTTGGATGTTTTTACCGGATCAGAGTTGCGGAAATTCAGACCGGTGAGTGAGTTCAAACCTCTGCTGTTCTCTAAAACACAACCCTACACATTATATAGCATACTTTAAAACTATAAAAGTACTTTAACACAGTTACACATTCGCCGTATGCTGGAAACACAAACTCTGAGCGCTGAATGAACTGCCGGGGATGCGGTGAACGTTTGACAACATGGCCGCTCACTTTCATCTTCTCATTTTGTAAAGTTAAAGAAAGTAAATAAATGTAAAGTACGAACGATGTAATACAAAGAATTTACTTTTTTGCGTTTTTAACTTGTAGGCGATATAGATTCCGCGGAAGTGTTTATTGCTACAAATGTAACAGTTTCCGCTGACGGAAAACAACGATATGAAACTGTAACTTTCACACGCAGATTTACACACGTCTGTTCTGTCTCTATGTGTGTGTGTTTTATATAAAGCTCGTTTGGCTTCCGTGAACTTATTATTGTAGGAAGTTAAAAGTGGAAACGTAGAAGTGGCAAAAAGTGGCTTGATGTCATGTTTTGTGAGCATTACCTTGAAGGTAAAACCATGGCGTTCTGTGAAGTGCTTTGGCGTTTGAGTTGTCTGACCGTATGGGATTTATTCTGCACCATTTTGTACGTCGAAGTATAAAGATAGTATTTGAATGCTAACCCCATGGTATTGAAAGATGACTGTGTTTATGTACCAAGAATACTATGGTATCAACCTAATAAATGTGTCCTTGTAGCTCAGCAGGTAGTGTCGCGTTAGATTGTGCGTTTAATTCACAGGAAACACACATGCTGATACAATGTTTACCTTGCACGTCTCTTTGGATAAGCATCTGCCAAATGCATAAATATAAATGATGCAACAGTAGTGTTTTTTAAACATAGTAATAGTAACATTAGTACACAATACATATTAAAGAAAAGGCGTATTATGTTCATGTTTATTTTAGACCACAGTAAAAGGTGGCCAATGGGAGGGTTGCGGTGGTCTTCAAGCCTCTCTGTACTTCTGTCTGTACTGTGTGTGTATACAAAACTAAACTAAGGGGGGTCTCTACAGCACAGTATTTAAAAAAAACTGTATTTGAACCACCTTTATTCATGTGACCTGCACAAAACATCTTACCAGTGTTTCCTCACACAGACGTTCGAGCTCTGGAATCTTAGGAATGTTTGTCCCACTTGTGTGAAAGTCTCCGTACCTGCTACAGCACACACACACACATGTGCGTGCCCACATGTACACACTGTGGCACACCCGCAGACTAGAGGGCCTGTTCCAGATTTAGGACATCATCTACACCCTGCAGACTGCTAAAGATGTGTGCGCACATGTTCTTCGGTGAACATCTTTTATTAATAAAAAAAATAATAGATTTATAAACATCTTTATACTTCATTTGACATGTGACATCAGTGGACGGTACACAGAGATGTGTCCTCTATCCAGAATGTCTCAATGTATATTGACTCATTTCATAAGTCAATATAATGCACAGGCATGGTTGCCAGGGTGTTGCTGAATGGTTGCTAGGTGGTTGCGGTGTAGTCGTTTTGGGTGGTTGCCAAGTTGGCAAAAAAGCTCCACCAACAATTCTGTGCTATTGTGATATGTGATTTAGGTCATGGAAATAGACGTTATTTTCTTAATGCAAAATATCTATGTCTGTCACTTCATTCATTTGATTTGGTGGTGATTTTTTTCCCAAACAGGTTTTGTAAATTTCAACCAGACGGTGTGTGTGTGTGTGTGTTTAACTTGTGGGCTGTCAGCCTTCTCTCCATGAAATGCAAATACAGCCTTCAATCCTGTGAAGCAAACACAAACTCCTGCAGTCAGTCATGACAGGTGAATAAATGTGAGGTCTTAATCCACAGTGAGACAGTTTGATCTTATTTTGTTGTCTCACAAAGACATGAACCTGAATAAATGAATGATGAAGACTGTGTTGGAGATGAGCTCTCACCACAGATCCACAGGAACCATCTGAAGGCTTTTGTTGTTGTCTATTCATTTAGAGAAACCTGTCACAAAAAGGAAATCTCTTTAGATGATTAATAAGAACCCTATTAAAAACCAAATATGTTCACGAAGAGCCATTACTGTAAAACACACGCGCTGTGTTAACAAACAGATGGAGCTGTCAGTTAGTTGTGGTCGTCATGGCAAATGTTACCGGGGTAAATAATGTCATCATAGTAATTGTTTCCGTAACGCATACAGGCAACTCTGTTATTGTCCTGGAGAATCAGCGGAGACTATCAAGATGAAGCGGGTTGGAGTTAAATAAGGTCGGTTCATCTCCAAGAACAGGGTTGACGGCCTCTGCTGTATAATGATGCTGTAACAGAGCTGCAAACAAGTCCTTTGAAGTTTGAATTCAATGTAAAAAAAAATGTGGCTGCATATATGCAATAAATAATGTGATCGGTCAGGATAGTTCCAAACATGCTGATATTTCGTATAACAGAACTGGGATGTATGAATATCTTGAATATTGAAAACGATAGTTATTTGCCAGTCATCAATTTTTATTATTATAGAGTAAAAATGGAGAGTTATTTTCGTTTTTTCGTTTAATGTTAATTTAATATTTTTATAATTTTTCAATATTTTAAAAAATGTATTACAATAGTTTTAGTTGGCACCGTTGGTCCTGTGGACTATGCGCAGACATGTTGTGCAGCAGCCCTTCCGGTGACCCAAGTTCAAGTCTCGGCTCTTTCATCCCATAACTCTCTCTCTCTCCAATGTCCTGTACAGGTTAAAAAGAAAGATTTTTTTAAAACCAATATTACTAATTGTTTTCATGTGAAGAAAGTGTTTCTAATTATTGTTTAGTTTAAGCATTTTAAAATCATTTTTAGGCCTGTGTTTCACATATATTGTCTGTCTGTGGCGCTCTGGACCGCATGTAGTGGATGCAGAACAAAGTCGTGTGAATTTAGCCTGTAGCAAAATAAGGCTTTTTGAACGTTGACACAACAGTGTTTTCTCTTTGTCTAAAAAATCACTCAGTGGGATTTCTCTCACCCGTAAACGGCGTATGGAAAACCTGGAGTTGGATTATGCAGGAACGGACTATTTGTGGAGTTATTGCTTAACTTGCCTCAGTTAGTCCCTGTTTTATATTTAAGGTTTTATCTAAGGTTATTTTTAATATCTTACAATTTTATGTGTGATTATACCAGCAACATTCTGTTGTGTGTTGAAGTGGATAATATCTTCTGTGAGCTCTGTGTTTGGTCCTGAATAGAGCTGTGAATGGAGGTTTGGGAATTACTGCATCAGCAGACACTAAAATATGTTAGACACACACACACACACACACACACACTCCTCATATGGATCTTTTACATAATAGTTTTCCACTTATAGCGAGTGTGTGTGTGTATGTGAAAGGTCACCGTGTGGAGTGGGTGTGTGAGTGACAGGAATAGCTCTGTGCTGCACGTCTGTGTGTCTCCACCTCTGCCTACGTTGTGTGTCTGTTTGTGTGTTTCTGCTTGTGTGGTGAGTTCTGGTGGAAGTGTGTGTTCAATGACAGTAGTTAAATGCAACATGAGCTGCAAGTATTTCTAATACAGAAGAAGTTAAAAAAATAAAGGGGTGTGTTTTTTGTTGTTGTGCTGTAGTCAGTTTGGTCAACCTCTTTCTCTGTGTGTGGTGTGTGTGTGCTGGTTGTGGATTAATGTAAGTGACCTACTATGTTTATCACTTGATCGCATGACACCGTTCACACTGAATCATTATTACTGTAAAAGTATACTGAAGGAAATGTTGTGCAGGTTCGGTCATGGTCACAGGTGTTGATCAGACGTCTTTCTGTTTTCAGGCCTATTGATGCTCTTATCTGACTGACCTGCAACTGAGATCAGGTAACACACACACACAAGTTTTTATTTGTGTCTTGTAATTTATTTGAGGTCATATTTCATATTCACCATTAGCTTAAAAATGTCAAGTGCTTTTGTGTGGGGTTTGTGTCCTTTATGTGCATATCAGGTTTTGTGCGAGTGTGTGTGTGTTGTACATTGATCTGTTACTTACTGTAACAAACAACACAAAATGTTTCAAACATTACATTTTCAGCTGATGTTTGTGAATCTACTGTGTGTGTGTATAGTGTATATGTTAGATTCCAAAAGTTATGACTGTTTGAGAAACAATTCCCACCTGTGTGTGTGTGTGTGTGTGTGTGCGCGGACTTGTTTTTATATCCCGGTGGGGACCTAAACCTGACACCAACTCATGGGGACTCGTGTCAACATGGGGACCAAAATTGAGGTCCCCATGGGCAAAAAATATTTTAAATTGTACAGAACATATTTTTTAATAATCTAAAAATGCAAAAAGTTTTCTATGATCTTTAGGTTAAGGGGAAAAAATATACAGTTTGTACAGTATAAAAACATTACGCCTATGGACTGTCCCCCGGAGATAATAAACCACACGAGTGTGTGTGTGCGTGTATAAACTCAAACAAAAGGATCTAAATACAAAATGAAACAAAAATGATTTAAATGAATTGAATAGACTGTTTGTCTTTTGTCACTCTTTGTGCCTCTGTATCCCTGAGGATTATGGGTAAGTCTCACTAGAGGCCCTGAAATTTTTTCAGGAGTCCATGTTTATATGTGTGTGTGTACGGTTTAAAAGTTTAGAGTCACTTGACTTCCACTTGGATGTTTTTATGGTCTCAAACACCTTTTGATCCGAAACTGTAAATCTTTGTAATTAATCATGTGGAGAAAAGGCGTCACTGTGCCAACTTAATCTTTTTTTCCATTACAAAACAAAAAATATTTGAATAATGTTTTTGAAGTGGATGACTTGGACTGAATAAGGAAGTAGAGCAGCAAATAAAAGCCCAGAATAGTTGAGAGATTTCAATAAGCCTTTAAAAAAGCCAAGAGAACATTTCTGCAACTTCTAGTAGTCAAAGGGGAAAGACATTAAAGATTTACATTTAGCAGACACTTTTATGAATAATAATACACTTTTTTCCAAATATATCAGTTTTGATTAATGTTGGATATTTTCAAGTCAGAACATAATACCCACATTTTATAGTTTACCGATGAGTTTGCTATTATTTTTAAATATGGGTAAAGTATAAATAAGAAAGTGACCCTAAACTTTGTTTGTTTATGTACATTTATGTATGTGTGTGTGTGTATATATATATATATATATATATATGTATATATATGTATATGTACATGCAATCGTGCATGCAGCCAGTTGAGTTTTTTTATTAAAATGAAAGTGTTTTTGTAACTCAGTCATGTGCCAAATGTCAATTTCAGAAACAGGAAGTGGTTATCTGATTTATTTTTGACACAGTTGCTAGGGGTCTGTGAGTGGTTGCCCACACCCTCATCTTTACCTGATTACCTAATACATCTTTGGCGACCCGATCACATACAGTCACCACTAAAATACAGCTGTAAACACGGAGATCCGATCCAAAAAAACACATAAAAGTGCATGTGATCATCTTTACGTTTGTAGTGTAGTTAAGTATTCTTTAAGTTTGTAATATGTCCTGATGCGCCCTTGAAAGCAGCGGAGGGAGGTCTTCATCCTCTCAAGACTTTATCGACAACACAAAACCCACGAAAAGTGCAAAGTTTGTCATAGATGTGATATTTATACTCTGTCTGTAGGATGATAGAGGAGGCGGGCCAGCGGGGGAATGTCATGGCCGATAGGAAGCAGATCTTCACAGACATGAGTGAGTCATGAACTGTGTGACCTTTGACCTCACTGCAAATGTGAACATGATTGTGATTTTAAATGTGAAGTATTACAGATACTGATGTGTGAGTTTTATATTTCAGAGGCACAGAATTTTGACGCTATCCGGCTGTCCGCGTACAGAACGGCCTGCAAGCTTCGATTTATGCAGAAGAAATGCAACCGTGAGTGATAAAAGCAAATATCTGGCAACCGTACATATCTGTATATATGCAGTTAGAAAAAGAAATGTTAGAAATAAAAAGAAAATTATTCCTGGTATTTCTTTTATTCAGATGTCTGGTAAAATAAATAAAATCTGTTTATACAACACTCTTGCATCGATATTTCAGACACACGTCAATAAGTTTGTCGGAATGCTTTTAATCCTTTAAAACCTTTAAATATTGGATTTGATTTACACTGTGTCCTAACCAAAAATGATGCAACGCCACAAGACACAAGAAGTATTTCATTTACAAATCACTCGTGGTGTAGTTTTGTCACATTTTATGACGTAAACTGGTTCGGACACAATGTTATATTTGTAGATTTTTATATAACAGACATATAAAACACTGATGTTATTTTAATGCGTCTCATTTATGCCTGCTTGTTTTTTTAAGTGAATTTAGAACAATTTATTTTGTCCTGAATTTATTTTAAGTTCATCTTACATCTTTTTTTTCAGTGCATCTGGTGGACGTGTGGAACATGATCGAGGCGATTCGTGATAACGGTCTGAACACGCTGGACGTCTGTACCGAGATCAGCGTGGCTCGACTGGAGACCATCATCACCTGTATCTATCAGCAGCTTAACAAACGTCTGCCCACTACACACCAGATCAACGTCCAGGAGAACACCAGCCTGCTGCTCAACTTCCTGCTGACGGCTCTCGACAGGTGCGTGTGTGTGTGACCATGTGTGTGTGACCATATGTGTGTGAGCGTGTGTGTGTGACCATGTGTGTGAGCGTGTGTGTGAGCGAGCGTGTGTGTGTGAGTGTGTGTCATGCGCTCGAGTTTGTGAATGATGTTCTGACGGAGCGTGTGTGTTTTACAGCGATGCTCAGGGAAGGTTGACGGTATTCCCTGTGAAGGTGATGCTGTCAGTGTTGTGTGGAGGAAAACTGGTGGATAAACTTCGCTGTAAGTTCTAACACGAGCCTCGCAAGTGTCAGACATAAATATGTACATGTAGATGCCACGTTCGACCGATCCAAATGTGTCGACGTGTCTGCCATTTTGGAACAGTCAACATTTCGGTCGCTGTCATCACTCAAAGTAAAAATAGTTCGGGCGAAAATAAAAGTTTGGTCATCATTTATTCATGCCGTTTAAATCCTGTATATGACTCTTTCCCCTGCAGAACACAAATAAAGATATTTAAAAGAATATCTCCGTGGTTTTGTGTCCATGCAATGGAAGTCGATGGGGTTCAGTGTTGGTTTGGTAACTAACGTTCCTCAAAATGTCTTCTTTGTGTTCTGCGGAAGAAAGTCATACAGGTTTGACATTAATAAATGATGAAAAAATAAATACTCTTGAGATCTCAGCAGTGCTGCCCCCTAATGGATGGAGAGATGAACGACAATATCAACACAGGACTGATCTAACAAGTGTCATTATGTGTGTGTGTTAGATATTTTCTCACAAATATCGGATGCTCATGGTGCGATGGTGATGTCAAAGTTTGACCACTTCCTGCGGGAGGCTCTGAAGCTGCCCACCGCTGTGTTTGAAGGGCCGTCGTTCGGCTACATGGATCACTTCGCCAGATCTTGTTTTCCTCAACAAGTAACTACTTCTTTAACTTATGGGGGTGTTAAGTTGTAAATGACCCGACTTAGGGTTTTTATGTGATGGATGTATTAAACAAGCGAAACTGGTCAATGTATCAGATATTTTGATGTTTGTGTTTAATAGAAGAAGGTGATGCTAAACATGTTCCTGGACTGTTTGATGTCAGATCCTCCACCTCAGTGTCTCGTCTGGCTTCCTCTGATGCTTCGTCTCTCTAATGTTGAGAACGGTAACACACATTTTTTTACACACGCACACAGAATAGGATCTGTTGTTCTGATGACTTAGACTTATTGTAATGTTCGTTTTCTCTCTCAGTCTTTCATCCGGTGGCATGTTCGTACTGTCGCTCAGAGGGCATGACGGGCTTTCGCTATCGCTGTCAGCAGTGTTTTAACTATCAGCTCTGTCAGGAATGTTTTTGGCAAGGTCACGCCAGCGGAAACCACACCAACCACCACCAGATGAAGGAACACTCGTCCTGGGTAAAGATCTGTTTTCATTCAGCATCAGCGACAAAAACGTGTTATACTTGCTCCAATTCGAAGATTACTTGCACCAGAAACACTGATAAGTTGCACCTTCAAGTTTTAAAAATGGAGAGAATTCACAGTTTTGTGAGATAACCAGATTGTTTTCTGTTATGATTAGGATGTCAGCATAATGTTACTTAAAGGGATATTCCACCCAAAAATGAAAATACTGTCATCATTTACTCACCCACAAGTTGCTCCAAACCTGTTTATATTTCTTTGTTTTGTTGAACACAAAGGGAGATATTTGGAAGAATGTTAGCAAGTGATATTTCTGGGACACTGAGACATTTCTCAAAATATATTATTTTGTGTTCCACAGACGAAAGTCATACAGGTTTTGTGATACGTGGGTGAATAAATGATGACAAAATGTTGTGCAAACTTTTGTAGATTTTTAAAGTTGGTCTCTTTTATTATTTGTTTCAGAAATCTCCTGCTAAGAAGTTGGGTCGGGCCATCAGTAAATCTTTGGGATGTGTTCCGAGCCGAGAGCCGTCCCACCCCATTTACCCAGAATACCCGGAGAAACCCCTCAACCTGTCCAACATAGTGTAAGTCGCTGCGTTTACATGGACACATCGGATTGAATTTATTCAGATTGTGCAATCTGAATTTTGTGTTTACACGAAAGGTAAATAAAGTGATCTGATTGACAGGCGCGGTGGACTCGGGTATCATTATAATATTCACAAAACGGCTACTCTGTTATAACAACAGATGTATTTATTTTATGTGACAGACACCAGCATAATAATGTACAATTCATAAATCCAACATAATGTCTACATGGCAATAAAGCGTTACACCGACTTACCATGGTAAAACCAGTAAATCCTTCCAAAGCACATGCAAGTAAACGATAAATAAAATAAATGTTCGGTAGCCTACTACGAATATAAATAAATGTTTATGATCAGATATTTTAGCCTACACTATGTTTGTACATCTGCAAATGTATCGCGTTTTAAGAAGAAATAGAGAAATTGCGGTTACGAACTTCACAGATGTTTGATGTAGTCTTGATGCTTTTCTAAGTGATGCTTAGTGAATGTTTTGCTTTCTTTCTGTTTTAGTCCACCCTGTCCGGTAGGAAACATGAATGAATTAGCTCCGCCCCCTTCTGCTGGCCCCACCCCCACTAAGAGGTGAGGGTGTCCCCTTTGATCATTTTTGAACCACGTAGAGTCATCATTTTTGATGGTATGAGAAACATTATATGACCATGTGAATAAAGAGCAGCTCACCTGTGTGATATGACATGATATCGTAAATTCTGACTTTTGCACATTGTGTGTTTGGATTAGTGTCAAGTGTCGCTCATTTATTCATTCACCTCGTGTGTGTGTGTGTGTGTAGGCTACCGACTCTTGCCACAGCTCAGCGCATGAATGAGGAACATGCACTGATCGCAGCATATGTGAACAAACTTCAGCACAGCCCACGGTGTGTTTACAGTAATATCAGCCGAGGTATTTAATGTCTTTTAAATGTGTTAATCTTTTTCTGTGTGTGTGCAGCATGTTGGACAGCCCCAGCAGAATGGATGAAGAACACAAACTCATCGCTCGATATGCAGCTCGACTATCCACAGATGCTGGAAACATAGCTGTGAGACACACACAACATGGATGTTTGGTCATATTCAGATACACAGAGTTATGGTGATGTCATATTTCTGTTGCCCTTCTGAATCGCAGAGACCTGCAAACTTCTACCATGACACCAACAAACAGCAGAGACAGCTTATCATGCAGCTGGAGGACAAAAACAGGTACACACTCCGGCACATGCTCAAACAGTGCTTCTGTCTTCGTGTCTATGATAATATTGTGTATTTGAGTGTTCGTGTGTGTTATTATGTCATTGTGTGTGTTTCAGGGAGATTTTGCAGGAGATCCAGCTCTTACGCGTGGAGCATGAACAGGCATGTCAGCAAAC
This sequence comes from Triplophysa siluroides, assembly GCA_006030095.1. Classification (NCBI taxonomy): domain Eukaryota; kingdom Metazoa; phylum Chordata; class Actinopteri; order Cypriniformes; family Nemacheilidae; genus Triplophysa; species Triplophysa siluroides. The sequence goes on from VCII01000713.1 coordinate 2,145,319, forward strand.
CCCAGAGAGAGTCCAACAGAACCCGACCCTGCTGGCAGAACTGAGACAGCTCAGGTACCACACACGCGCACACACACACACGCACGCACACACACACACACACACACACACACACTTAAACATTCAGATGTTTCTAGTTTCACATTATTAAAAGCTAACACATTCGTTTTATATTCTGACATTGTTGTGTTTTAGTCATTTGCAGAAATTTTATTTCAATTTTTTAATGTTAATTATCTATGTTAATGTTAATCTATCTCAAGACGGATTTCACACCCACGTGAATTTTCTAAAGATCAAAGCAATTGACAAAATAAACAAAACAAGAAATAATTCTTTATACACATTTTTTTTAATACATGTTTGTGTGGTGTTTTATTTTGATGTGTTTGTGTGTGTGGTGTTTATGTTTGACCTGTGTGTTTTAATTTTGCTGTGTGTGTGTGTTTGTTTTCCATGTGTGTGTGTGTGTGTGTTTAGTGTTTAATTGTGTGTGTGTGTGTGTGTGTGTGTGTTAATTTTGCTGTGTTTGTGTGTGAGTGTATGGTGTTTGTTTCCATGTGCGTGTGTGTTTGTTTTCCATGTGTGTGTGTGTGTTTAGTGTTTAATTGTGTGTGTTTTTTAATTTTGCTGTGTTTGTGAGTTTATTTTTATATTTATTATATTTTCCAAGTGCATGTGTGTGTTTAGTATTTAATTGTGTATCCGTTACATTTTTCTGTGTTTGTGTGTGAGTGTATGGTGTTTGTTTTCCGTGTGTGTATGTGTTTAGTGTTTTATTGTGTGTGTGTGTGTGTGTGTGTGTGTTTTAATTTTGCTGTGTGTGTATGGTGTTTGTTTTCCATGTGGGCGTGTGTGTTTTAATTTAGCTGTGTTTGCGTGTGTGTGTGAGTGTATGGTGTTTGTTTTCCATGTGGGTGTGTGTGTTTAATTGTGTGTGTGTTTGAATTTTGCTGTGTGTGTATGGTGTTTATTTCCCATGTGGGTGTGTGTGTTTAATTGTGTGCGTGTTTAAATTTTGCTGTGTGTGTATGGTGTTTATTTACCATGTGGGTGTGTGTGTTTAATTGTGTGCGTGTTTTAATTTAGCTGTGTTTGTGAGTCTATGGTGTTTGTTTTCCATGTGGGTGTGTGTGTGTGTTTAGTGTTTAATTGTTTGTGTGTTTTAATTTAGCTGTGTTTGTGTATTTGTGGTGCATATGTTTGCCGTGTGAAGTGTTCAATGATGCCCTGGGTGTGTTTTAGACAGAGGAAGGATGAGCTGGAACAGAGGATGTCTTCACTTCAGGAGAGCAGACGAGAACTCATGGTGCAGCTAGAGGGACTCATGAAACTACTGAAGGTAAAACACACACACACACACACAGTGAAGAAGTGTACTGTAATGTCTGTGCCACTGGAGGGCGTCACACTCTTTACTGTTCAGGATCTGAGCTACTATCTGTCCTCACACACTTTAGTTTCCACCTGTTCTCATTTCTTCTGATCACAGTTGACCTCCTTATGTTTTGCATCTCTCATCTTTTCTCACTCGAGTTTTTCACACTCTTTTGTTTTTCTTTGTATCTTGTCTGTGCTCTGCAGGACGAGGAACAGAGACAAGCTGTAAGTCTGTGTGTGTCATCTTGTGTTTATCTAAACGTCTTTAAATGTTTGAATTTAGATTTCTTTAAACAGATGTCCTGTTTATGAGACTTTTTTACGTCACTTAAACCTTCACACTTATTCTGAAACACTAAACAGTTGACTCTGAGAAGTTTCTTTCTGAGATAAATCTTGTGACTATGTTTTTACATATACAAGTGGCGACTGCAGTATTAAATCTCAATCTTTCTCTCTCAGGCTCAAGCCGCTGGTTCTTCCCCGAGTCGTTCTATCTCGACGCCTATGCGCTCACCTTCCGCTGGCTCCACCCCCATACATGCAGGCCACACCCCCATCCATGGACCCCAGGATTCTCTCTCTGGAGTGGGTGGTGATGTTCAGGAAGCATTCGCTCAGGGTAAAGTGAACACACAGACAATTGACCTCCTTCTCTCTTCTGTTCAGTTAGACGAGCTTTAAAGGTGCTGTAGGAATTTCAACGCGTTATAAAATTAAATGCATTTTTGTGTGTGTTGGCTAAAATAAAGTGGCATTTGTTTTTCATTTTAAACTTTAGAGAGAGTTTCTAACATGTCTAAAACTCTGTATGACACTGAACTCTTACTCTCTGCTGTAAATCAATACGTACATGAAACTCTTTATTGTGTGTTTACTCGCTGTTCTTATTATTAGAACCCTGACAATGTATTGCCATTTATCTTTACATAATTTATCTCAAATTAAGTTCCAATCGATTTCCATCACACATGACTTTATAAAATGTACGTTATAAAACTGCACATATTGTCGGATAGTAATGCAGGTGACCGGAGATGATAGATTGGTCCATAATGTTTTATGAAGTTTTTTTTCAATATAATGTCACGTGGTTATGGACTAAACCTGTAGGTTTCAGTCTGAATTCTGAGCACCTCACATTGTAAATATGATTCAATCATTTGATTCTAATATTTTAAGCATTGTGTTACGTGCAGGCACTCGCAGAAACCTGCGGAATGATCTTTTGGTGGCAGCCGACTCCATCACTAACACCATGTCTTCACTGGTCAAAGAGCTGAACACGGGTACGAGAACATGCGGGCAGATGTTTCTCATCTGTTTCACTGTGCATAACTTCTGTCCTCAAAGAATGTTGTCGTTCTTTAAGAAAATTATTGATAGAAATCAAATCAGTTGTATATTATATCTCTGTTGTCTGTTCATTGTAGTGAGTTTAGTGCAGTTAAACAATAAAAACTCACTTTTTTATTCATAGTAATTATAGGTGTTTAATGATAGACTGAGCTCACGGTTCAATACAATACTCGATGTCTGGTTCATGATGTGAAAGGATCAAAACATTTTTAACAAATTAAAAAAGTGAGTTAATTTCAAATAACAGATTGATTTCCAAAGCTTTAATACTTTTCCAATAACTTTTTTTGTTCTACACGCAACCTTTAAAAGAATTGATAACATTGAAGGTTAAACTTTATCTTTAAGCAAATCAAAAAGAGACAACTATTTAAAGCAGTCAAAGTGGAACTTTGGATATGTTGATGGTCACATGTCAGCATTTCAACTTGTAGGATTAAATGTAAAAAAAATATTTTGCTCTCCATGTCAAAATGTGTTTTTATAGTGATATTGTGCCACGATATATCATCTCACTTCTAATAGTAATTATGCAGTCAAGACAGTGTTTCTCATCAGTTTTCTTATCTGCTTTTCTATTTCACAGTGGATGACGGAGCAGAAGATGACGAGAGACTGCAGAACGGTAAAGACAGAGGTATACTACTTCAGAACTACATTACCCAGAATGCATCTATTCTCATCTCTTTCTCTTTACATCAATGATTTCCTGAGATTTATTATCATCCACATGTCGTCTACAACAAAAGCTCGTAATGTTTTACAGGGCATGGTGTGTGTGTCTGGCGTGCGTGTGCTTGTCTAAGGGGTCTTGTTAAAGCGTAATTACTCGTTAGTATTAATGAGGATGCCGTTTACGAGTGGGGGGACGGATGGTTTTTTTAACTACTTCCTGTTGGGTCAGAGGGGTCTTGCACACAGAACCTTTATGAGCAGAAGCCGTACTGGGAAACGCCTTCATCATCGCGCAGGAACTTTCCTTTTATTCACTGGAGTTATTAATCTCTCTCATGTTTTATTGGTCTGACTCTCGTGGTCTTTCTCAGATTCCTTCTGTCAAATGAAGTCTTAAAACGGAGGTTTGGGACAAATCGCTGCACCTGGAACGGTTTCCACGGTTTGTGACTCGATGATAAATATCTTGGGGATTTTTATGGATCGTCTCCAAAATCGTAGAACTCATAGTCGTGTTAACATCTTGCATCCTTTTATGCCTTTTGTATTTAAAAAGATTATCTAGATCAAAAATATCTAAAGCCAGCCTCGGGACTTTTTAAATCCTAACCGATTTACCATCACCGACTACCATTGTAGAAATATTTTTTCTTTATATTTTTTTTGTTCTGTTGAACACAGAAGAAAATATTTGGAAGAATTGAGGAAAACAAACAGTTAACCATTAAACTACCATTAAAATAGTTGTCTATGGTGCCCCAGAAATCTCAGTTGCTGACATTCTTCCAAATATCTTTCTTTGTGTTCAACAGAACAAAGAAATGTATACAGGTTTAGAATAACTTGAGGTTGAGTAATTCATGACATACTTTTCATTTTTGGTGAACTATTCCTTTAAATATGTTTGCTATGATCGGGATGGTCCAGATGTGTTTTGCGAGCAGATCGAGAGGTTTAGGATTTAATCCGTAACACCAAACATTTCCAGATAATCTGGCACCGGACATCAGAGGTGACTGAGGTCTTGGACTGGATTTTTATCAGAGTGTCAGGAGGGGAAAATCGGACGAAAATCAGGCCCAAAATCCTGTAGTCTAAGCCTTCGGGTTATAAATCGCCATTTCTCACTTAGAGCTGTTACGATATCCAGTTTAAATACACGGTTATCGTGGCCTGCGGAGGACTTGGTATCAATATTATCATGATATTTATTTAGGAGTAAAAGCTGCTATTTTATCTTTAATTTCTGTAATTTGTAAATGAATCAATCGGGACTCTTACATCAAAATTTTGAAATGGTGCTGCATAGTTAACGATATTACAATATGTGTAGAATTAACGCGATCGTTGTTTTTTTATATCACGGTTTATCGCCGGTACCTGTATATTGTGTCTCGCTCAACATGACTTTTTGAAGCGAATGAGACTAAAATAAAAACTTTGTCATTTCTTTCAGGTTAAGCCAAACATGCAGCGAGCAGAATCATGTGAGTATCATACTGGATGAGAAATCTGTTGGCAAGATGCTAATTTCATTAATAATTTTTTCTTCTTATTGTTTATTATTTCAGGCATGAAGTCACCATGTAGACGCCACTAAGACAATGGCCTCTGAATCCAGGCTCAGCCAATCAGGAGACAGTTCAAGAATAATGCTGTGGCTTGGCTTCCTGTGGATTGGTTGAGAAGGAAAACGTTTTTTTTTGTAGTTTGCCTTTGAGTTAGCATTGCAGTTTTTGTGAAATCTGTGTCGCGCAACTGCTGTTCGGCCAGTTTGACGTTTGATTTTTTTAGTAGTTGATTTCAGCGATGTATGAAAACTACGGATAACCCAAAGACATTGCAGATCAGTTGAGTTGTTGCAGACTTTTATGAACGGGACTGAAAAGGAAACGTAACGTAAACAGGACACAAGGCAGGGCACGATGAGTCGATTGGCTGGGTAAAGTATGTGGGTGTGGTTTGATTGACGTGGGTGTGGTCTCGGCGAGACGCAGCTTGAACAAATAATGTAACACGACCGTCTCAAGAAGACGAAAGTAAGAAGGGTCGAAGTGTGTACTGTAATATTTTTATTTATTTAGATTAGACAACATTTAAATGTACACGGAGAGATTTCGGTGGTATTTTAAAGAATCCGTATAAAAAGATTCGGAAGTTTGTAATTCAGCGTTTATGTATATTTAAGGTCTCGTGGGTTAGTTTTGTAGTATTTTGAACAGGTACTGATCATGAGGATAATATGTACTGTTTCACACATCATGAAACTTGTAGAAGCACTGTTTATAGTTTTTTTTTCTGGGAATCTGCATTTCTTGCCCACAAACGTTTGCGCACACGTCTGACCTGCTGTGTGTTTTCCTGAGGGGTGCATGCACGTGTGCGGTGTGTTTACCTCTCTGTATAGTTGTGTTGTTGATATTTTCATTTACGGAGTTTGTTGAAACCTTAAATACCTGCCAAAAATGAGACTTGTTGATTTACAAGCGTTTGTTTGAAGTGTTTAATCTAAGAATTTATTGTATAAAAATTGCTGTGCCTTTTTTGCCGAATCCAACGGGACTCGTTCGTTTCCGACCTCCGCACAATGTGATTTTTGAGTTTACAGGGTTAAATGACATCACTTCCTGTGGCCTTTGACTCCAGAGCTGTTCTGTGAAAACCGGCTGTTGATTCGTTTGGTGGAGGCGATTGAGATCATTACGGTGCTGGAAGCCATAGTGTTTGCTTTTTCCACTGATCAACTGTTATACATGTCTTTTAAAAAGCTAACTTTACAGAAAAAAACTCTGGAATGAAGAGTCTAAACAGGCTTTAATGCACATGCAACTGATTTCAAGTGTTGTTTTGTTGTGTACTGAATAAATGATATTATAAAAACGCAGGAGTGGAGTATTGTTTCTTGTCAAATGACATTTTCATCTTAGATGATTTTCTCAGAAAACCCTGGATGTGGAACTGACGGATGATGAAAAAATTCAAAGGATTTACATCTGGAGGGGTCGTGCACCAGAACAACCGCTGGAACAGATGACTTCAGGTGGGGTGTTGATTCATTGTAATTTTTTCATGTTTTGAGAGGTGCACTCACAATGAGCATTCGGCAGGTCCCAGAACAGTGAACGGGCATGTCATGAAGTGAGTTTGAATAAAAGCAGCTTGAACAGATGGGGCAATCTGTGTGTATTTTTTAACAGGAGGCAGCGAGTCATTCAAGGACGCTGTTTATCTCCCATCTCGATGTCTCCAAGTTATTTTAATCTCTCTGTTTTTGCAGAGGTCACGTCGCCCTCTGAAAAGGCTTGTGGTTGTACCACATTGATGGTATCTGATGGCAGTATCATTGGACTGAATGTTTGCCATTATCATGTGCCATGCTCTTCCACGGTACCTTAAAATATCCCAAACTCATGAATGACTATTTTGAAGAAAGCTGTTCCCTACACACAACTGTCCCATTCCCCCAAGAACAAAATTTCGGCAGACTATGAAAAGGTTATCAAATGTCTTGTAAAACTCTTTTCTGGTCCTGATTTAGACTGAAAATCTTACCTTGGAAAAAAAACTGGAATGTTTTGAGCTTGTTGGAACTAATTTTCATTATCTGATCTGAATTTTCCCTGCTGGTAACACACGGTCTGTGATCCATGTGGGCCCTTTTAAAATGAAGCATTGAACCTTTATTTTAAAATACAAATGTCTACTTTTTATGCAACATAAACATTTACGCAAAAGAGTCAAAAAAATGCCATTCACATGTCATGAACTTTCTTATTGTCAATGCATATGGCTTTTATTACAATTTAATTGATAATGAAGAAATCTGTACAGTGAAATAGAGTAAATTTGTCCATAAACTCAAGCTTTGACTGGTGGTAACAGATTTTGTTGTAAAATTGGAAGACACCGCTTTTCAATTTCTCTTATTTTATTTATTTTACATTTACATTTAGTCATTTAGCAGACGCGTTTGTCCAAAGCGACTTACAAAGAGTTCAGGGAGCAATAATAAGCGATTTGTCATAAGCGATTTTACACAATGGAGTAGGGAGACATTTTGTCAAGCAAATTAATTCTCCGATTACATTTGAGGTCAAGTTGCTACTAAAGTGTTTAAGGTGAGATCCTTAACCAGAAATCAATACGCGGTCGTTAACGCCCTGGAAATAACGCGCTTCATCGATCGCTCTCTTGCGTGTGGTGGCTGTGACGTCACTGCGATCCAACACCGCGGACAATAGGACCCCGCGGAGTCCTCGCGCTGACGGGCCTCTGCGGCGTCTGTGAGCCCGAGACGGCGGAGCGGAGCAGGCCGGTGCCCGGAGAGGGTCAGGACGGGAAGAGACGCGGAGGGAAGACGGGCAGTGCACGACCACCGGAGGGTTCAGGCCCGGGGTTGTATGGCGAAACGGGTAATTCAACCAGATACACGCGCACACACACAGCCCCGGTCGTGCCTGTCAATCGCGCGAGATCAGCTGATGTTGAGGATGATGGTGGTGCTCGTGATGATGGTGAATTTAGATCTGCGCATATGTTCGTTGTCTAAATCAACTTGCGGAGTTTTGATCTGTTTACGTTTATATGACGTGTTCAATTCGCGCTAGTGCGATGAACGTGAATGAATCGAGCTGAAGTCGATGTCACCCGGCGTTGATGTCCATCATTTCGGACATTTTTATATCAACTTTATCCAAGCTTTGTCCGACAATGTGTTGTCTTACAGAGAGAAATGAGCTTTTTGAGTGATTTTATCTTCATTTTAGCCGAAGGTAGACGTGTTCTGTTTGATATTGAGATGAAATTATCCACGGCCTTTTCATCATTATTTGTCTTTCATATTTCTCATTAGATTTGTTTGTAACCACAGATTGACATCAATGCTGCATGTTTTGTTTTGTAATTCAACATTTGAGTTCTAATGGTGTGTTGGGTGTATTTTGGGTTAACATCTATACAAATGGAGATCTGTCTGACCTACTGTAATAGGCTTATCATATCACATAATTGATCAAATCATTGACTGTGTAATTGTACAGGCCTTAAATCTGTGTTCTGGGATCAGCACGTCGTGCAAACCACCCAACGTCAGGTGTCTTGGGTCTCTGGTTGTCTAGTGAACCACTATAGCGCATCTAGTCGTCATTTTCCACATTAGGCCTTGTATTCATTTGTAATCTGACCTCAAAATACCCCGTCTTCCTGTCTCCACTAGTGGTGTGCAAAAGTGATGTCTTTTATTTTCTGGCGCATGAGGTATTTTAAGGTTAGCCTACATTAAAACCGTATAGGCCGAAGCGTTATAACTTCATTAGAACTTTTCAGAGGCCAGATTTATAAACACACTTTTTTAAATCGAATAAAACGTTTTGTATTTACAAAAAACGTTTTTGAAACATCTCCAAACGCTTTGACGCATCAGCTCCAACACGAGGAAAGTCAAGTCAACAAACCTCTAAACCAAGTTTATGTTTTTACTTGTGCATCCCGCTTAATGTAGTCAATAAAATAAAATAAAATCCAGTTCTTAGTGGTTTCCTGCTCATGTCACCTTGTGTTAAAGGTTTTTTCACAACAGTAAATGGTAAACGGAATCATTTGCCCAATGGTTCATCAGAGGATGAGATTAGGTTTAATTCAAGTCGGACTCATCTAAATAAATCATTTATATATTTTCTGAGTGCTTGAGATTGTTGCTATTCTGCTGACGTGTCGAAACTCTTACGCACGATATAATTAAAGGAATTAAACGATGTTAAGTGAGATCCCTTATGATTTTCCAGCGCGTCACTGAAGTGGCGCATCTCGACGCGCAGAAACTGGCAGAGATTCAAGCGCCCGCCATGTTACGGACACTCTTCCACATTAAACACAAACTGACGGCACTTTTTGTTTTGCGTGACACAAATCGTGTCCTTTTTTACTGACTGTCGTGCAATCATAAGACTTTCAAGGCATAATTCCCCTGTTAGATAAACCAAGGACGTGTGGAGAAACGTTCAGATTCCAATTGTGCGAGTGTCGCCTTGTAGCAGGAACCTATTCATGTATTGTACCGTATTATCATAATTGTAATGATGAAGACATGTCATGAAATGCGGTTGATGATGTGTTTGCTTTCGCAGGGAGAAGGATTTGATGAAGGATTTGATGGTCTCAAGGTGGATCCGTTTCATCGCCACACAAGTCCATCAACATTTTAGTGTATTTTACTCCTTTTCTTTTGTTTTTGTTTTTGTTGTAAATGCATCGATAATAGTTTTTGTTTGATCATGCCTCTCGATCTGAACTGTGACGCAGAAGCGAAGAAAACGGTAAGAGCGTCACGTTTATTCATCTCTCTCTCTCTCTCTGATTCAAGATTCAAAGAAGCTTTATCGGCACGATAATTTTACGTTGCCAAAGCACAAGGAAATTAAATATAAACATTCTGCACAAATACAGATTAAAATAAAATAAAAGTTTAAAGTATATATATCAATCTCTCTCTCTCTCTCTCTCTCTCTCTCTCTCTCTCAGAAGTGTGTAAGTAGTGTAAAAGCGTCAAAACTATAGTATCACGCGCACGCGCTTGCGCTGTAGACACCGAACGCAACTTGTGTCAACAGTTTAATGAAGTTAAAAAATATTTAACTATAACTATATATACATTTTAGATTATATATATTTATATTTATGGTAAAATGTTCAAAGTTTGAGATATTTAATTTCAATTGTAGGCTAAATAAACCCCTCCAGAACGCGCAGGAACTAGGCCACGTCACACAGTAAAAGCTTCAATAAACGCGCTTTAAATTAACCTCATCGTTCCTTATATCTACATTTTAAGGTTAAGTGTATCATTTTGTTTGCTTTTTATTGCTGGATCTTGAACCAACTCGCATCTAAAGTCATAAAATCCTGCTAGTGTCAGGACATCCCTAACTGAAATGGCCTATCTTTGAAATAAATGGTCTAACCACATGGATGATTAGAGAAACTCATTAAAAGCACAAATGAACATTTACCCGGGAAAGGGCAGATAGAAGTTCAGTCCCCCTTAGCTTAAGACATCTCTAGAGATCCGCTGTCGTGTCTTTGAGGTTACAACCGTGTGTGCGAATGCTCTGGTAACTCTTTCTGCTCGGCTTCTCCTACAGTTGAATGGCCTTTTGATAATTCAGTATTTTCTTCTGTTGCTAAACTATTTCGAAATTCTGCCGGTGACCTGTAAGGTTCAGTGGCAGGTCTGTTGGCATTCTGAGAGCGGCATGAGTTTGTTAGAGAGGAGAGAAGTTTGCTGATCTTATGGTGGTGTCAGGAAGGCCAGAGGTTTTCATGACTTGTGTGGAATGATCTATATTTTGAGAAATGCGGCTGGTGTAGATGTCAGAAGGGCTTCTTGCAGGATGAAAGTCAGTTTACTTGCATATCAAGATGAAAACGAGGCCATGAATGACAGACAGAAACGTTCTTAACCATTAACAGTTTGGAGTTTTCTGTTAATGTGTACTGAGTAAAGCTGTGTTACGGTTTGTTTACAGGAGTTGACGGGTTAACCGTTGTGTTTTCAGTAGGGTCTGTTGAACAGGTAAATCAGTTACAAGACCTTCAGCAATCAATTGTGAACGGGGCAGAAGGTGTGTGTGGTGTGTGTGTTAGAGATTGTGAGTGTGTGTGTAATTGTGTTTGCTTTTTATTCCTTTGCTCGTTTTGACAGCCTCTGTCAACCCCGATGAAGCTACTTATATGCTGATATAGTACGGATGAGTTTATTCCATAACGAAGAAAGTATAAATATGTTAAAGGGAGAGTTTATCCAAAAGTCTTTCGTCATTTCAAATCTGACTTGTTTCTGCAGAACAAAAGAAAGATCATTTGAAGAATGTTGGTAAATAAACAACATTTCAACCCCATTGACTTTCATTGTAGGGGCATAAACCACTGAGACATTTCTCAAAAATATAATTTGTGTTTGGAAGAGCGAGGATGAATAAACAATGACAAATTTAATATCTCCGATATGTTATGACATTGGACTACAATATAATGAAGCATTAGGACAGAGTCCGGCCAGATTTTCTTCAGTCATTTTATCTGTGAGTATGAGTGTGCTTGAATTAGAGAGAGAGAGAGAGAGAGAGAGAGAGAGAGGTGGACCCAACAGACTCAATACACTCAGGAACCCTCCTGTTCTCGGCCCAGTCTGGTTGCTTGGCAACAGCAGTGGCCCAAAATAACCTGCTGATGACAGAAATAGTCTGAAGATGACAATACCGGAATTATGTTGCATTACTCAGATGTTCTGATAGTATATTATACAATACTGTACGATGGATTGTATAATACGAAAATGCTCGACAATATTTAACTAACAATGCTATTGGGATGTGTAGTATTCTTACTCTGGTTAATTCAAAACCAAATCTGTTTTGAATGAATTTATTACAACAATATTGGCCTACTGCATTGCTAACAAAAAACAACATGTCACTTTGTTTCAGTATAGCACATCTTACAGTGCCTTATTGCTTATGTACAACCTCCTCTGCATAAAAGAGTATTAAAGGCATAGTTTACCCAAAAATGAAAATTCTCATGTCGTTTCAAATCTGTATGATGCAGAGCACAAAAGAAGATATACTGTCGGTCACGTCCGTTGTATAGACGAAAAAACACTGAGACAGTTTGAAATCACATGAGGGTGAATACATGATAACAGAATTTTTATTTTTGGTTATCCCTTTAAGCACTAAGATTTAGTCACGTGTTGTTGACCAGCGGCACTGAACAGGAGTTAAAATCAAGTCAAGGTTACTTTGCTCAACCGAGGCACGCAAAATGCTTTTTGGTAGAGTCTCAAATCACGCTGGGATAACAGATCATCGTGTTTTGCACAAACTTGAGGAGTTCGTGCCAGCTGGAGCACAGAAGAGCCAAAATACCAAAATGGATGATACGAAATTCCTTTTTGTGGTTAACTTGATTTTCTTTATTGTAGTCAGATGTTTGCAGCCCACCATATGTAGTATCTGTCATTATTACTGAAAGGGTTAATTCAGTGCAGAGTATTATCAGTTCATTGGTCCAGCACATCTCCACACGCTCCACCGACCCACCGAGGGTCTGAATGATGTAACAACCGTTACAGTTTATGACTCTTATGTGTGTGTGTGTGTGTGGTTACTTATCTTTACTCCGGGGACAAATTAGTTAGTTGTGAGCTAAATATGACAAAATGAGGAGTTGTCCTCATATGGAAACAATCCATATAGTTCTCACCAAAAACGATATATTTAACCAAAGCTTTTAAAATTCGTTCTACATTTAAGAGAATAATGGAGTCCATGTCACAACTATAACAAAACGGAGGATATGTGTGTAGACGTATCAAAACAACAACATTAACAAACGTTACTGCGCATGCACACTTTTGTGGCCCAAACTTAACTTGAAACATTGGAGTCCCTGTAGATTCTTTTTGAAATCAAGCAAAAGAAATAACTAGTAAATAACATTACCAAGCAAGTTAATAGTATGTCTAGCCAGTATTATTTTGGGTCACCAGTAGAAGAACTGTTACTTGGATGAGCTAAAATGCGACGGTTACGAGACCCATTCAACAAATTGGTTTATTAAATAAATGAATATACAGTAGTATTCAACAAATTAGTTATATTATTAGCCACTAGCCTGACCTATAAACAAAAGAGCGGAAGTTAAGGTGTGTGCGTCCAATGAAAATTGTGAATTTAGTATGAAAACTATGGCGTCTGTTAGAGGTCACTAAGGTCTGTTTGTGTTTTGGTGAATGGTTTGGCCTTTCCATTTCTCGTGGATTTTCGTTTAATATTTAATGACTATTAACATCCAGTCAGGTAGGTTAGACAGTCTCACAACGGTTATAATATGTTCATCATTAGCAGAAAGACTCCCTCGGTGACCCTTGACCCGAGAGAGCTGTTTAAACGACATTTAGCTTTAAAGGTTAAGCCAGAATAGTTTATAAGTGAGAGAGAGAGAGCAGATGAGTTAAAGCTGCACAATGTGTGGGTTGCTGTTTTATGGTTGTGTGTGATAACAGTAGTGAATAAATAACCTCATTAGACCTTGGGATGGTTGCTGGGCAAATTACCTCATTGTCTTGTACAGTTGAGCAGCATCATGACCTGCTGGAGACAGTTGCTAAGCAGTTTTTTCACCTTAGTAACCGCGGTCCTCTAGTCTGATTGGGTCATCGGTGAGTGTGTGTGTGTGTTCCTAAATAACGGAAGGAATTCTTAAAATACACAGAGATTGTTTATTGTTTATACAGCATGGAAGATCAGTGAAAACAGTACAATTTCTGTTTTGCATTCTATTTGAAGCTAGTCCAGAAACAGTCTATTACATGGCAGATGTTTTTGAAAGTGAGAAACAAAGAATGTATGCTTTTATTTTGTTGTGATGATGTGCTTTTGTAGATTCCAGAGATGGAACAAGAAGTGTGTGACGTCACACAAGAAAAGAAACCGATGGAAACACCGCCACGGAGAGTCGGACGGCCCGCTCGGAAACGCAAAGCACCAGTAGTGAGTACACACACAAAGCACGAGCATACACACAAAAAGAAACATACCCTAACTAACACGATGCCGTCATGAAAATGTCGTCTTTCCCCTGCTACTTTCGTTGTTACTAAACACAACCCAGGACGGCCTTCTTAAAGGGATATTTCACCAAAAAAATCTGTTTTTAATTACTCACTCTCTCGGTGTTTCAAGCCTGTATACATTTCTTTGTTCTATGGAACACAGAGAAAGATATTTGGAAGAATGTCAGCAGCGAGTGACATTTCTGGGGCATCATTGACTACCATATTAGAATTTTTTTAATGGTAGTCAATGGTGCCACAGAACTTTTTGCTTTCCTAAATTCCTCAAAACATTTTTTTTTTTTTACAGAAAAAGTCAGTGATACCCCAGAAATCTCAGTTGCAAACATTCTTCCAAATATCAACCGAACGAAGAATATGATATAGGTTTGAAACAACTTGAGGTCGAGTAAATGATGACAGAATATTCATTTCTATCCCTTTAACATCTCCATATCTCTTCCACGCGATGAAATGTCGTAACGGTTCAGAACGCCGCGAGGGCGAGAACAAGTCGGCAGAATTTTCACTTTCATCCCAAAGTGAACACACAGACACAGACAGAGACGTGCGTTACTCATTCCATCAGATCACCAGCGACAGGGACAGTCCCTGTCACTGAAAAAGTGAAGTGAAAGTGACCTATTAGTCAGATATGGTGACCCATACCCGAACTGTGACCTCTGCTTTTAACCCATCCAGAGAGTAGTGAACACACGTACACCTGGAGCAGTGGGCAGCTAGCGGCCCCCCACGCAGAGCTGAGAGCGAGAAGGCCGACTTTACTCGAGCTGAACGACAGGCACAGGAAACGTGCAGTTGCTGCAGTGATCACATGACCAGACAGAAGTCTGAAGTCAAAGACAAAGGGATATAGAGGGAGGCGGTTTTAGAGAGACAGAGGCAGGTGGACTCTGGGGAATCGGGTTTTGTTGTCTATGATCATGGTAAGTTGTCTTCAACTGTTAGAATCTGTCAGGGTTTCTGTGCAAGAACAGAGGCTGAATGTTCATACCGTACCTGTTTCGAGAGGAAGTAAACTGTTGCGATCTGACTTAAGTGTTTCCACGACTAAATGTATGTGTGTAACACTGGAATAGGTTTAGACACAGCTGTGTCCATGCATTCATTTCCTAAATGTTTTATATAACGTTAATTCAGCACTATCCCAGAATGCACCTCATGAGTTTTGAATGCGTTCAAGATTTTTTGGTTGCTGCATTTTCATATTTACTTGTGTTTTCATAGTTGTGATGACTTTAGTTTTGTTCTTCAATATAAAAAACAGTAATGATGAATAAATCGAGTAGTTGTGTCAGAGCGTTTGACTGATCTGTAAAGTAGAATATGTGTTTGATGTGTGTGACTTTGTAAGAGAATTTATTAAACAATTCTCGATTTAGATTTTTATGTTCTTCTAAGCCTGTGCGCGGTTGCTTTTGAAGAACACTAAAGAGGAAGTTTGGCAGTTCTTGCTCACGTTTTTTTTGCACCAAAAGTTATAAAAAGCACTTCGTATGACTCGTGTAGTGTTGAAACACAATTGAACTCACTGAATTAATTGAGAAACTACTCAGTCCTAAGCCTTTTAGATCTCATTGGCGCCTATGTAGCATGTTGTCTCAGGACATGTTGTGTCAGGTTTGCCGTCACTAGGCCACATTCATAAAACACGAGCAGAATCAACTTTAGTGTGTAAATCGTCTGTAAAAACCAGGTTCACAAAAATGATGCCTTTAGTTTATAGAAGAATGGATTTATGGATGTTATGCAGAAATCTTTAGATTTAACTATGGTATTGGATTTGTTGTGTGTCCACCTTTGTGTTTCACTTGCGAAAGAAATGCTTTGAAACATAATGATGCCGTGCTGTCACTTCACCCAGAAATAAAACTTCTTCATCATTTATTCACCCTCATGTCATCAAATCCTGTACACCAGGGCTGTGCAAAATTCAGAATTTTATTCAATTAAATGAATGAATTTGAAGTTTAATCGACTCCACCCTACAGGAATTGGATTTGAATTGGAAGTACAGGAAGTGGAATTGAATTCATTGCAATTCAGATAAAAATTCATTCTTATTAATTCTTCAATGTGATACTTTTATCATACAATTTTCTTCCTAATGGAAGTACAGGCACTAACAATAAGCATACATTCCCTTAATGTTGAATAATTAGCAATATCTTCATTTTTAAAGTAATCAAATGAAACAATGCGAATGCCAAGCGTCTGCTAAATGACTAAATGAATGCAATTATCATTTATTAAAGTACTTTACAGGGTTGTTGCATCTAATGGTCAACAGTTCCTCAAATGTTTGGTCAACCATTTTGAAGACTTGGATACAGCAAGGTATTGTGGGAAATGAAGTGCTATCCTATCATTTTCCACAATTTGAAAGTTATTACAATTTTAATGATCTGTTTTATAGAGTATGTTTTTAATGTTAATTTGTGGTAAAAAAAAATAGGCCTATTTACTATAATAAAGTATTGTGTAGATAAAGTCCATTCAATAATATCTGTATGAAATTCATGTTGTAATCATATGTAATATATACTGTAAAGCTTCATTCTTAAATACACCTTAATTATGTATCATGAATTTCTTTGAATTTTATGGAATCGCAATTCAGTTTCCTGTTTGCAATCTCAATTCTAATTCAAATTTAAGAATTGAATTGGAATTTAGGGGTCATCCTCAATTCAATTCGGAATTTTGTACAACCCTGCTGTATACGACTCTTTCTTCTGTGAAACACGAATGAAGATATTTTGAGAAATGTCTTAGTGGTTTTGTGTCCATACATGGATATCAATCAGGGCCATTATTGCTTGGTTATCAACATTCTTCAAAATATCATCTTTTGTGTTCTGCAAAAGAAAGAAAGTCATACAGATTTTTTGCTGATTATGTGTTATTTACGTTATTGGTCATCCTGAGGCCCCCTTGTGAGCCCCGGCCCCCCTGTTGACAACCACTGGATTAAAGAATTTTCATTTTTGGTGAACTATCCCTTTAGAGACTTCAGAATCTATTCGCCACAACAAGCTCCATTTAGAAACAACTGTTACTAAATTTAACTGAAAATGTATTATGTAATCTTGTACACCAGATTCTTGTTACGTTGCCATACACTCATGTTGCTAGACAAAAAAAAAGTGTCAGACTTGTAAATGTGTGTCACCAAGTCTCACAGTTAAAATTTCTGATTTAAAATCTCTGTTTGTGATGTCATGTTTAGATCAGTTCTGCGAACAAGTTCTAGTTTGCGTGTCGCCAGTAACACATTTGTTTCGGTGAAAGTTTCCGATAAAAAGACTTTTTAGATTTACTACAGCAGACGTATAATAAAAACATCACAGGTGCGCTGTCGTCTTCACACAGCCGCTGTCTGGAGACTCAAGGGAACTGAAAACTGAAGTGTTTATTTTGTAGATGAATGTTAAACACACTCTTGTGGATCACATGTCAGAATAGGTTTAATGTCGCTCTGCTGAATGACCGTATCCTGACACGTTTTTGTAGTGAAATGAACGACCGCCTCCCTAATAGCACACATACATCTGGAAGGCGTCTATAGAGATCTTAAAGATGCCTGTAAGATGTTTACGATTTATATTGTATGTAAAACCGTTTTCTAACACGTTTATCAGATGTTTTTACACAGCAGATGTATTCCACACGTCTTACAGACGTACCTGTGCTATCTGGGTTTATCGCCTCTTGTGGTGCCGCTGAGAATGCATTGCCATTGTGTCATACATAAATCACATTCTGGTACGTTTCGGTACAAACAAATCGCGTGAAATTGAATTGCGTTGCTCGAAATGTTTGCGTTCATTGCAGAATTGTGGAATATATTACCAGTCATTACCAAAAGGGAAAAACAAACTGTGTGTGTGTTGGTATTGAAACACCTGCAGGCTGTTTAAGGTTTATAGAGTTTCTTAAAGAAAACGCCCGCAGCATAAGAACGTCGTAACCCAACGTCAATCGTGCTAATTAAACCAACAACTGCTAGTTTGTCGTCATTTAACTCGCAGATCGCAGTAAAACTCACACCACGTCTCAGCGTTCTGAAAGAATGAGAGTTTATTGTTTGTCGTAAAGTTAACAGACAGCGTCACACCGTAGGACATCCAGGAGATCACAGCATCCCTTTTATTGCGTTTCTGCTTATTTTTTGCATTGATGGAGTAGCTAAATGAGTGTTTATGACTCATATACACTCATATCGCACATAACGGACATTTTAATCTATTCGCCATTCAAAGATTCCTTCTACTGATCCTCCCCGTCTCTGTTGTGATAGGTGGATAGCTGTGGGCGTGTGGCTGAAGGCGTGGCCTGTATGAAACAGGAGGGGTGTAACGGTGACACAGAGATGCGGGTTTCGCAGAAAAACCTGGAACGGAATGACTCCTCCCCTGAGTCCACCCATAGGAACGGCGCAGACACGCCCCCTGGACCAGATGAGGACTCCGCCCCTTCCACTCCAAGGAAAAAGCGTGGGCGACGGAAACTTGAACGACCGGAGAGACGTAAGTCACCCATCTATTATTCAATCTGTCCTAGCCACAGTCTAGTTTCTTACACAACATTTAATAGCGCAGACATTTCATGCTAATTCGAAACTGAGGTTTGTTGCCACAGCTGTATTGAGAGAATTGATCACCGAATATTATTACACCCGCTATTAACTTTAAGCCACAAAACCCCGAGCAAATTTCTTGACACCAGCTGATCTTTTTTTGGACGTTTTGATTTCAAGGCCCCCAAGGTCCACAACAATATTTGAAGGTTCCTCCGTCTAAATTTTTTTACCCAATAAAATATTATAGAGCTTTTGTGTTTATTTCTAATTTATTTCGTTTGTTTTTCAAATGATCTTCGTGTTTGTCTTGCAGATATGGAAGACGATGACACCAGCAGTGACACCAGCAGAGGAGAGGTGAGGACCCCAGCAGGCTCTCCACAAACATGCCTGTTTGAGTTAAAGCTCCTTAAGATATATACAGTATTAAAATACATCTCTTTTTCACCCAATTATTTAATACTGTGTTGCCAAATTTGACAGGCACTTTTTGATACTTTGAGCCTTACTGTAGCTCAGTGGTCATGGGTTCGATCCCAGAGATTGCATGTACTTTGAACAAATGTATAATGCAATGTAAGTCGCTTCGGATAAAAGCATCTGCATAAGTATATATTATACATTTAATTGGTTATTTGCAAAACACAGTGACAAAAATAAAGGGTGATAAGTAATAATGAATTATGGCAAAAAATAGAAATCGAGAAATATGGAGATACAAGGTTTCAGAAGGACACAACTAACATAATTTACTACACAGGGCGAAATAGCGTAACACCGTGTCTACACCGGATGCGGCTCAACGCAACACGATAAAAGACAATAGAACGTATTAGAAACCATTGTAATTTTAAATGTTGGATGCAGTGGGACGCGGCACGACAAACCCATTAAAAACAAGCCGTTGTCGTGTCGCGTCGGTCGCTTCCGGTGTTGACATAGTGTTAGAGCGCCAGAGATGTTGCATTCATTTTTATTTTGTTATCGTCTTGTTTTCATCAGTGAAAACATGTTGTTAACGAATAATTTTTGTCGTAGTTTTCGTCAACGAAACAAATCAATACTGATTTAAACTATTTAAAGTTAATCTCCATTATCATATCTGCTCCACTTAAATGGTCTGGACAGAAGCTACTAAAGTAAGACTTGGCTACATTTTATTAGTTTATATAACTATACGATGAACACGCGTCCTCCAGATGCATCGCGTGTGTAAATAATTAGAACTGACTTTGTGTGTTTAGAGATGAATTGTTGTGACATTTGCTGCAGAACATAATGGATTGGGAATTAATAGAAAAATGTGGTATATGATGCTGTCATGTGGGGTAGTAAAGGAAGAATGTGAATGAAATGTTCTACCAAAATGACTTTTGGTAGAACTGTGTTTTTACGAGTCTCATGAGTCACGAGTCCAAGTCGAGTCTCGAGTCAGCTGTCCACGAGTCCAAGTCAAGTCGAGTTTCCATCTCGGAAGAGCGCAATTTAAGAAAAGTGTTGATGGCGATGAAAATTTGGTGGGTGATTTACTATCAATCATTAAGGGCCCTATTTTCACAATCTAAGCGCATGGTCTAAAGCGCAGGGCGCAAGTGCACTCAGGGCGTGTCCGAATATATTGCGCCATAGACCAACTCAAACCTTGTCTAAAGTCAATGGCGAAAAAATGTTTTGTTTAAAAAAAATCAGTTCCTCAAAATAGCAACACGCCAACACTGCACCTGAAAACACCTCTTTTTTTAGACCAGCACGCCCACGGGCGCACAAATGTGCGCAAGTGCATTTGCTATTTAAACAACGCTGCGCAGGACGGGAAAATGAGAACTGCGTCGGTCTGACACTAGCAAAAACACTTGCGCTGCAATTTGCGCCGGGTGTACGAAAGGGCCCTAAAAAACACAGGCGCAATATTTCATTATCATAATGACCAACGAAATCTACCAAGAGCAGCGCATATTAGCGCTGGTTTAAGACATGATTTTTGGGGTGTTAAATAAAGTCGCAAATACCAGTACAATGGCCAACGCAAACCGAAGAAAATAACGTACTGTGATTAATTGATATACTCTCCTCCCATAAAGTTTGCGTCTGAAGAGGTAACTCCTACAAATGCTTTTGCAATAAGGTCAGTCGCAAAAGCTGTGTTCACGCCTTTTCAGCGCTTATTTTCAATGCGTGTCTTTAGTAAATGACGACAGTAGTGTTTTTACGCCAGAAGAGGAGTTTGCGCTGCCGCAAGCTGTTAGTAAATCTTGCCCTATAAATGCTAAACTAACACAAATTCAACACGACGAAGGTGTGAGCTAACACACTAACACTAAAAAGTTACCATAGAAAACTTGTAATAATACGTTACGAACACAGTTTCACCTGTGAAAGGTTGTTCCATTTATTCTGGAATATAGGTTCCTGCGGTTTTCACAACCAGATGCTGTACAATATGTTGTCATCTTGAAAAGGTTGTTGATTTTTAATGCGAGTGACCACAACAACTGAAATGTTGGCCGTTCCAAGACGGCAGAAGTGCTGATGTGTCTGAAGCGCTCGAATGTTATCTACATCCACATATGTTTGAGTAAAACGAGAATACAACACATTTTTCTTTCAACGGAATTGAAAAATTCACACAGGGAAACTGTGAGTTGTTGCGATTGCATTTAAACTATCTGGTGACGTAAACCAAGACATCTTTAGATGATGCATCACACAGAGATTATCATGTGTGAGGAATTAAACTTCTTTTACTATACGCAGGAGTCGAGGAGACTCAGATCACAGCAAACAGATTGCAAGCACCGAGAACACAAGAACATGTGGATGGAACATTCCAGACTGTGTGTGTTTTCATGTGTTTATGTGACAGACAAAGACTGTAATATGGTTTCTATAGGTTGTAGCACGCCGCCGGAATGTGTTAACGGGCCGTATAACATGTTACAGACGTGTCGTTTAAGAACAAAAGAAAAACTGTAGTGGATAAGAGCATCTGCACACGCGAGTTTAAATACATTGATTTACAAAATAAGAAAATCTTCTACCTAGTTCATACTATTTGAAAATATTCAGCTTGCGTTTTATGAATGAATGTATTTGACTTCCGTAGAGCAGATTTACTTTAGAGGTGGGTAAGAAAGTTGTATGTGTGTTGTAGAGCGACGGGGGCCGGCAGAGGGTCCGTCAGGGCTGGGACATCAGTCTGAGGAGACGACCCGTACAGAGAGAGACATTTCAGGCCGGAGACCCTTTTCACATCAGTCGCAGAGAGAGAGAGGAGTTGCTCGCCCACTGGAAGAAAGCGAAGGTGAGGGAGAGAGAGAGGGAGAGAATGACGCTATTGTGTGTGTGTGGATGAATACTTGTTCCGGGTCGATCGACAGCATTTGTGACGTAATGTTGGTTCCATCATTTTGAGTCGTTATTGTCCTGTAGCAAAATAAATCCAAGGCATCGTTTTACTCATTCATATGAAGCTTTATTTCTTCGTTAAAGCACTTGAATTCTTTACTCGAGAGAAAACGTTACTTGAGATGTGTAAATTGTAGACCAGATCATATAGATTATTCTATCGTGTACATTGTTTTTGTTAAGTTTTTCCGTATCCAGTGCATTGTAACACAGTTCTTGTGTTTTCCTGCTTCAGAAGTGGGTCTATCACACCGGATTCGTGCTTACACATATGATGACTCGGTTTTGTGGAAATTACTGGTATTGAAAAAAGGCTCCATTAGTCCAAAGTACTGAAAGATTGTGTGTGTCGAACAATTTTGTCGACAAGTTAGCATCAGAAACGCTGTGTTGAATGCACATTGTGCTGGTGTGTGACTGTGTTTTTGTCCAGTGAACTGAAAGTGAACATCAGTGGAAAGTTAGGGTGGGGGGCGGCTTTTACTTAAACACTGTCTGCTCGCCTCACAGACGTGTGTGTGTGTGTGTGTTTTAGTGTGTGCTCGGCCACATTGTGAGGCCCTGTTTCCTGTCGAGGTGTGTGCTGTGTAGGTTTGGGTTTCGCAGGACAAAAGTTAGGCTGAGGGGAAGTTTATTTCTATATATATCTTTGTTTCTGATGATGCTCTCGTGCAACATTCATTTAATACTTGAAATGAAAAGACTTGTAAGGACTCGCCTTAAAGTTAAACTAGATTCACTTACATATACCACGGTATACTATACTGTACTCTTATTGTCGGATTAAAGGCCCATTCACACCAAGAATGATAAATATACAGATAACTATATTAGGGTATGTACACATCAATGGATGATAACCGTAGGTTTATTAAGCTTGCGTGCTAAAAAAACACATCTTAAATGTGCTCTTTACATTTTAATGGGTTTTGATTGGCTGTCTGTGTTTGATCGTTCATGATATGGAAACAATTGCTCTGAAAGTGATCACGACTGTTCTGTGTGTTCTGTTTTTTTAAGGTAGTATAGTAATTATAATCCACGGTATGAACGGGCTTGAAAACTTCATTCAAATTGTGCGTATCTCCTCTTCTGTGTGTTTTATGTTTAAATCCATTCCTCCAAAACTAGTGCACAAGAATGCCAAAAGTCAGGCCTGGTAATGAATGATGTAAGTTCAATTTCTCAAACCACTTTCCGAGTTTCAAAGGCCAAGTGATTGAATCAGTGTTTTGTGTGAGTATCAGTGTGTGTTTTTGAGGGGCTCTAGGGCTGGAGGCTTTCAGGGACTGATGTGTCCTTGGCTCACCCAGCGAGGGTTGTCTGTGTTGGGTTGGGCAGCAGGAGGAAACTCCGCCCACTGCTGCAGGCTCTGGATCTCATCAAAGTCTGGCAGCCTCTCTGCTTCATGAAGACCTAATTACAAACATGTGTGTGAGAGAGAGAGAGAGAGAGAGAGAGAGAGTATAGTGCACATGCTGTGATCTAGCTTATAAATACACTACAAATAAAATAGAATAAATTGTAAATGTGTTATTTTTATGCATGTTTTATGTATGAAACTCGAAGAAGGAAAGAATCGAGAAGGGAGAAGGGGGAGGGGAGATCGAGAGATCGGTGCATTGGTTTCTATACAGGCCTCTCTAGATGAGAGAGAGAGTAGTATTAGAGTTGGAGAGATAGAGAGAGAGAGAGAGAGAGAGAGAGAGAGAGAGCGAGGAGAGAGAGAGAGAGAGAGGGAGAGAGAGAGAGAGCTTTCTCTCTCTCTCTCTTGCTCTCTCTCTCGCTTCGCTATATCTCTCTCTCTCTTCTCTCTTTTTCTCTCTTGATCTCTCTCTCCTATCTCTTGCTTGCTATATCTATCTCTCTATTTATCTCTATCTATCTCTATATATCTCTATCTATCTCTCTCTATCTCTCTCTATCGCTTTCTCTCTCTCTGCTCTCTCTATCTCTCTCTCTCTCTCGATATCTATATCTCTCTCGCTTATCTTTAATCTCTATCTTGCTTCTATCTCTTTCTCTCTCTCTCTCTCTCTCTCTCTCTCTCTCTCTCTCTCTCTCTCTCCCATTCATTGTAAGGTCATAAATTGTGACTTAATTGCACGGTATCCATGACGATTTCGGACTCCCTAGTAAAATCCTCTCCTTCCCCAGAAAGCAAAATCAATCATTTACAAATCCAAACACACACGCTCTGCTTGTATTCCACTCTCCTGTGGTCACGTTCAGTTTTTGCTGCGGACACCCGCCTGGTCCTCTGCCAGTGTGTGCAAACCTTCTTTGACCAATCAGCAGGCCCCACAAGAGTCACATGACACCCACAGTGAACAATAGACATAGTCCGTCTCCCCCCTTCCTTTCTGTCTCCCTGTTTTAAACTTTATGCAGATCAGACACAATAGCGTGTGTCTTTACTTATATGTGTGTGGAAGAGGTATAGCTTGTTGAGTCGTGTGCGTGTGTGTGTGTGTGTGTGTGTGTGTGTGTGTCCAAACACTGAACGCACTCCAGCTGCAGATGTGTATTACACAAAACTAGCTACTCATATAGTGTATACTACCCACATTTAAAAAATATAAAACATATACAATATAAAACCAAGTGCACTATTCAGTGTACAGTAAATGTTTTAAACTGTAGTATGCATTGTTAGTACACACTGTGGTCACATGGCAAAAAGGTATTTCTGTAAGTTGGCTGCATTTCATTTGGCCTTATGAGTGTTTGACCGGCTTTATAACATCTGTCTCTCGAGGTATGAAAGAGAATCGTCTGAGCAATGAGATTTTCTTCTGAGATGTTCAGTGTATTTGAGTGGCTTGTTTTTAGATTTTCAAGAAACCCGCTCTTGTATATTTAATTGTTGTGTGTCTGAATGCTTAAGGGAATGAATTGTTATTTGTATTAAAGTGAACCTGAGTCCCAGACATCACAGAGATTTGAGGGACAGAGACTGGAGTGTCACCGTGAGGTTGAGGTCAGAGGTCATCCCGCCCGGGTCATGGTCATAAAGCTCTCGGCTCTTGAAGATGATGTTAACTGTGGTCAAAAGTCAATGGCCTTAAAGAAGGGGTCAGAGGGCATGTTGAGGTCAGCTCACTCACTTTCACATGAAGACGTTTTCAGACACTTTGTATGTGCAGTATGTGTCGAACCCTCTGAGGACTGAATTTACATTAAAATAGTATTGTAAATAGATAAATAAATTACCATTGTGATTTTTTCAGTATGTATCAGACTGCATCGGTGACTGCGTCAGTTCTGTTTTAATGCATGTGAAAGTTTCATATAAAAAAAAAAGTGTTGAGCTATAATTGAGTGCAATGTGGACTAAATCAGGAAATACGATTCTCTGTTAAAAACCGCATTTCCCAGGGTGCACTGGGCTGTTTGCCAGGGGCTGCTGGGTAACCACCAACACAACCACTATATCGTCATGGAGACTCGACTGGAAGAGGACAGACAATCTGTTCAAGATCTGCCTAGTACCTAGGAAGCCTTTTAAAGCATCGTAAAGCTCCTGACACGAACGCTGTTTCCAAAGGTAGAAACCATCGGCACGCTGCCTCCAAAGATCATTTCGGCCACATCGTTTGTATTCGTTATGGATGAGACAATCCCAGAATGCATTGCAAACAGCGCAGTGAGGTTTTTGCGTTCAAGATGGCAGATGGAGAGAAATGTTGGTTATTAATATACGTATTATTTGTTTTTTTCAGTGCTGTGCGGTATTTATTATATATGTTTGTATGGTTTGTGTTGAAGAAGTTATATTGAAGATACCATTGTAAATGAAAATTTAGACTGGACAAGGAGCTTTGGATCTTTCATCAGCTCACCGGGGTTTTGTGTGTGTCTACATGTAGTGTTAAAATGTAACGTTTTAATTAATTAGAAGACAAATGCAATGTATGTTTATGTTTCGTATGCTCTAGGTTTGTCTTTACACAATTTACATTTGAGGCCTTTTGAAGTTGTACTCACTATTCAAGTGGCTTATCATTTAGCCAAATTGTGTTTTATTTTATGTGTTATAATGTCAGTCGGTTTCTGTGACGGAAGGTTACGTTTAGGGGTAAGGCATAGTAAATACATATCATCATTTTAGTACGAAAACATTTGTGTCCATGAAAAGTCTTCACTAACGTACTGCAGTGTGTCTGTGTTTTGCGGTTCTTTGTTCATTGTGTGTCTCCATTGACCCATCAAACTGTGTTTCAGCGTTTCTGCGCGATTAGCTGCTCTGCGGTTGGCCGTTTAGCAGGGTTAAAGGTCATTTGAGAAGCTTACGACCTTTTTGTCAAAGGTCACAAAAGAGGAACCACAGCTGCCTCGAGCAATGAAAGTTTTCACTGTCTCACGCTGCTGAGACGATCAGAGCTCTTCGGCAGCTTCAGCCGGCGGTTGTTTTTGCAGTTTAAACTGGAATAGGAGCAAAAAAACCCTGGAATCAATGCACACTTTTCCTTTACGCTATACTTTCCATTTGCTCTCCGTTTACTCTTGTGAGTGGAGAAACTTGTTTACGTCTTTACACGAAACTGAACATTTCACTCTGAATGGTCGCACACGTATACTGAAATGTAAAACTGAGCGATCTGAACAACGGCAGTAGTTGGATTTTTGCAGTATGACCTGAAATCTGAGCGATATGAAATCTCTTTATCTCAATATAAAAACATCAACAAAATAATAGGAATTCCATTGGAAACATTGTTTGGTCGTAGTAAAGTATGGTGGTAACTGTATTTTTGGGGCGTCTTGTTAACAGTTTGTGTCTCTGTCTTTAAGAAGCCGTGCCCACTGGGGCCCAACTTAAGTGACACAATGGACGACCAATCGGCAGCGGATTCTCAGAAAGATGATGAGGAGTCAGTCATCAATCTTCCATCCACAGCCACACCCCAGCAGCAGCAGCACACTGAACCCGCCTCTCCAACGGTTGCCACGACGCCTGAGCCGCCTCCCGTCGCCTGTGGTAACAAAGTCATGGCGAGAACTTCAGCCATTGATCTTGAATACGAGGTACATTTCCTCCCCAAAGTCATAATAGTAACAGATACACATTTTCAAATTGGGATTTTTTATTTAAATTTGTAACTTTTTTGGTTGATAATAAAACAAATCCGTTTTTGAGCAAGAACATTGAAACTAGCCCGATTCATTTATGATTGATTTATAATTTGAATTATAATTCTTTTCAACCTTCCTAAAGGTAAGTTTTGTAAAATGACCTGTTCTGACCAGAGATGGCAATAGAGGGGCAAACGTTGCTTTTAGCAGCCCTGCGAAAACATGACCTTCAATAATAATAAAACAATAGATGAAACTCAAAATTGAAAAACATGAAGGTTTGATGATGGCAGTCATTTCAGAGCGATGTTTAACCAAAAAAAAGTTTGGGTTGGTTTTAATAGAACTCCCGTTTTGTGTGTGTGTCAGGACGGTCTTGGGTATGGGATCGGAGAGCTTGTCTGGGGCAAGTTACGGGGGTTTTCCTGGTGGCCCGGGCGGATCGTGTCCTGGTGGATGACGAGTCGCTGTCGAGCCGTTGATGCCACCCGCTGGGTCATGTGGTTTGGAGATGGCAAGTTCTCAGTGGTGAGTCAGTTGACCAATCAGGAACAAGATTCTGTATATTTATTGAATTTTTCCAAAACGACAAAGGCTCTGCTCTACCAGTTGACCTGCAAGAACCGTATCATGAATGTTCTCTCTTAATTTCCACCAGGTGTGTGTGGAAAAGCTGTTGCCCCTGAGTAAATTTAGCTCATCATTTCATCAGCCCACCTACAACAAACAGCCGATGTACAGAAAAGCCATTTATGAAGTTTTACAGGCAAGTCACACAAACTGACAAAAGTGTTTTCATATGCGAGTCAACATTGACTCTCTTCTGATGGCTGGAAGGTTCTACTTTATTTGTTTAATCTTTGATAATATTCTGCTTAAATGTTAAAATGTTCATGCTAAATGTTTATGTTTTGTCACATCGTGTGTTCAGACGGCGAGCACGCGCGCAGGTAAGCCCTTCCCCGTCTGTGTTTCCACGGATGATTCTGAGTCTGGGAAGAGTGTGGAAGTGCAGACGAGACAGATGATCGAATGGGCCAACAAGGGGTTCCTCCCCTCCGGTGACAAAGGCCTGGAGCCTCCGCCAGGTACAAACTGATAGAACACACATGCTAACGCAAACACCGAAGAGTGTTTTATTGTTCGGATCTCAAAATAAAACATGTCATCATTTTCTCATCCTCCTGTGGTTCCTGCATCTCAGCGGTCACTGGTTTCCATCCGCTGATGTTGTGATAAACTATATAATGGAGTTCATAGTTGAGTTCTAATGGAGTTTCACTGTTACGTTGCATTTATCAGATGGGTTTCAGATGTTTTAATATATAAACAAATGAGTCTGACATACAGCAAGAGTATCGAGCTGGATAAATGAATGTGGATTGTTCAGATCAGATCATTTAAGCTATTACATTAAAATATAACTTTATATTGTGAATATATATTGTATATATATTGTGAGTTTATTCATTTATATTTGTATATCCGACTTCTCAATTTTTGGGACAGCTTGTTACGTTGTTGAGATCTTATCAAACTATTATTTTGTTTTTGTGATTTTAGTTTCTCAATGGTGTGTGTGTATTTGTGTTTCCTCTAGCGGAGCGAAACCCTTATACAGAGGTGTATCCAGAGATGTGGGCGGAGCCTGAGGCTGCGGCCTACACAGCTCCGCCCCCTGCCAAAAAACCAAGGAAGAACAGCGTCGAGAAACCTAAAATCAGAGAGATTATAGACGAGGGAACCCGAGGTATCACACACACACACACACATGCAAACACAAATATTCTCAAACGCTTACCGACGAGCCAGCATCAACTTTTTATGTTTCTTCTTTTTTTTAGAGAGGCTCATCTGTGAGATCAGACAAAAGCGTCTCAATATCGAAGGTGAGTTTTCTTTTGGAGACGACCTTTGACCCCCCCGCCCTAAAAAAAACGGGATAGTATCTTATGTTGTATAGTGTGTGTCCAGATGTCTGTATTTCCTGTGGAAGTCTGAACGCGTCGCTAGAACATCCTCTTTTTGGCGGAGCGATGTGTCAGAGCTGCAAGGTACACGCAAACACACACGCACACGCTTGTGGCTGTCAGTCAAGTCTGTTCTGAATGCTGATTGGTGCTGATGTGCCCTTACAGAACTGCTTCCTGGAGTGTGCGTATCAGTACGATGACGATGGGTATCAGTCGTACTGCACCATCTGCTGCGGAGGAAGAGAGGTGCTCATGTGTGGAAACAACAACTGCTGCAGGTGTGTCCTTCTGTTATACAGATGATCTCAGGTCAGCATCAATGACCGCCTTCTGACCTGTCAGTCAACCATTTCCTGATGAAATAGTTATTGCTCATAGGTTGCCCTTTCACAGTTTAGGAGATTTGATTTAGGAGTTTTATTAAAGCATCAACTTAGAAATAAAAATTGAAACAAATAAGACGAACACGTGAAGAGATGGAGGTGTAAAATGAATTCAATTGAGATCTTCAATAATATTGACTTTTGATTGCAGACTTGACACATGCGAGCTCAGTCTGAGACATTATTGTGATCTCTTCTGTCCGTGAGATCTCCGACTCTTTTTTTGAGGAGAAATCGAGAAGTTACAAAAAACAAAAATGTCAAAATTCATAGCAAACAAAATATAAATATTTTTTTGTTCTGTTGATGGGAACGCAACGGTTCAGCAACTTTATTTCCCTACTATGGCAGTCAATGATGTCACAGAATTGAAAATCACTAACATTCTTCCAAATATCTTACTCTGTGTTCATCAGAACAAAGTCATTTATTCTGGTATGAAATGACATGAGACACAATTTTCCTTTTTGGGGGAACTATCAAGCGACGGCCTACGGCTTTTCCTCTCAATCACTCAAAGTATAAATCACTCTTTGCAGGTTTACAGGAAGCGAGACCTGTGTAAACTGATGTGTGTGTGTGTGTGTGGTGTGTTTTGGAGGGTGTGTGTGGGTGGGAGCCGGTTCTGCGCAGGTAGCGATTCGTGAAGACCCCTGGAACTGTTACATGTGCTGCAGTAGAAACGTCTTTGGCCTCTTGAGACGCAGAGATGATTGGACTTTACGTCTGCAGCTGTTCTTCGCCAACAATCACGACCAGGAATTTGTGAGTTCATAGAGTGTCTCTGTTTCACATGATGGTTGGACACCTGCACAGATTCTCAACGTTTTCAGACAATTGTGAACAACCAAAGTAACCACAACAGGTTAAAATCCAAAGTGTTTGGAACACGGTTGGCATCTAGATGGTCCAAGACAGCGCAGTATTGAGATCTTCAATAGTATTGACTTTTGATTGCAGACCTGACAAACCTGACCAGTTTGAGACATTATTGAGATCTCTCCTGAAACTCTAAAAGAGACTCTTGAAAAAAGTTTTTTATGAAACACGTCTCTCGCCATGAACATGGCAAAATAAGTCATAGACGGAAAGAAAAGTCATTTCTAAGATGCAGATAAAACGAATCTCGCTGATACCTAGGAGAGATCAGTCATTCACGCTTTTCTTTTTTCTCTTTCCTTTTCTGTCAGGAACCACCGGCGTTATTTTCGCCAGTACCGGCAGAGAAGAGACAGCCAGTCAGAGTGCTCTCTTTATTTGATGGCATCGCCACAGGTGAGATCACACCTGTCAATTTAACACCTGTTACCACACGTGTGTCAGCATCATGTCCTTCTAAACCCATGTGACTTATCGAATATTACCGTCTTGTCAGGATGAATGGCTTTATTGTTTTCCTCGTTGTTTAAGTCGCTCTGGATAAAAGCGAGAGACATGAAGACATGCGATGTTTCCCCAGGGCTGCTGGTGCTGAGGGATCTGGGCATTCATGTGGAGCGGTATGTGGCGTCGGAGGTGTGTGAAGACTCTATCACAGTCGGGATGGTTCGGCACAAGGGACGAATCATGTATGTGGGAGATGTGAGGAACGTCACACACAAACATGTGAGTCTCTCTCTCTCACCGTCTGTCTCTGTCTTGCGGACAAACATTTGATCCCTCTCTCTTTCTCTGTGACTGTCTTGTGTTGTGTGTCCCCTGTCGTTCGCAAAAGCAGTCTTAACACAATCGGACTTAAGCGCAGTTTATACTCTAGCGTCGGGTTTTCATACTTCTACGTCGTTGTCCGCGTCGACAGGCAGTGACCACTAGGCGTCAGTGTCCTCGCGCGTGTTGCTTGTGTAACCAAGACAAGAGCCGAAGAAGAAGCTCGTTTGAGAAGCATTAGCTGTGATAGCGGCAACTGAACAGTCACTTTTGTTGCAGATTTGAGATGTTTAATACAGAAGCGCAAATATTTTACTTGGATAATTCATTCGGAAATGCATTCGAGTAAACACGACTCTGTTTTTGACCTGAGGGAGGGGTTCAAACAGACCAATCTCAGCGCTTGCGGTCCGCGTTGCGTTGACATGTTGTTACATTTTTGGAGAGGTGCACGTCAGGCTACGCCGTAGGTCCGATGCTCGAGTATAAACTGCGCTTTAGCCCCGATTCACATTTCGCGTCTAAACCCATGCCGAAAACTGACCTTGGGTGCACGCTCGGCACTCTGTAAAGTTGAACTATGTCTATGTCTACATTTAAAATAACGAACTTGTGTGCACGCAAAAGACGCGAAATGTGAATCTCGCCTTAAACAGCTTTAATCAAATGGTTTGGTTCCAAAATTAGAAAAATGTTTTTTATTGTGCATTCCAATCAATGTCGATAAAACTGTAATTGGTTTGTTTTGATTTAAGCCATAATAACTCAAAAATTACAGCTAACTTACAAAATAAAACACAATAAAAACACGATAACAATAAAAAACATGATTTTTAAAAATGTTATCTCACTTTGGAACCAAACTCTTCAAGTATACATTTAATAAATCACAACTAATAAGCTCTCCTCGCTAATCAAAAACATTTACTCTTTAACTTTTAATATAAGGTTACTGAGTGCAGCTGTTACAGGTCAGAGGAGACCTGGCCCTCCCGGCTGAGACTTTTTTTTCACAATTTATTCATCATTGCAGTTTTGGTTCCTCGACACTTGGCCGTGTTGGCTTGCTCACTAATATTGAGTAACTCGGGGTTCTGTAAATTCAATTAGCATTGCTTTATTAGAATGGTCTTACTCTTTCTATTCCTTGTACTGTACTGTATTCTGTACTTCTTTTTGTTTTGTTTTCTTCCTGAAAAAAGCGCTATATAACTATAATTGAATTAAATCAAATTTGTTGTCTCTGTAGATTCAGGAGTGGGGGCCGTTTGATCTTGTGATTGGTGGAAGTCCTTGTAATGACCTGTCTATCGTTAACCCTGCCAGGAAAGGCCTTTTCGGTACGACACCTGCTTCAAATTCAAAGATATCAATTCACATATATGATGTTTGTCGCGCTGGAATACTTGCTCCTGATTATGTACTGAGACATTTGTTTTTTTGTGTGTGTGTTTCAAGCTGTTGTATTACACCAGGGGTTCCCAAAGTAAGGATCGGGACCCCCTGGGGGGTCGCATGGCCACGAGGGTGGGGTCGCAAGATGATTCCCAGAAGAAAAAAAGTATTATTAGGCCTTGTTGAATAGCCAGTTGCGCACAATGTTTGTATACTTTGCCCACCTCCGAGGATAGTGGGGGTCTCGAGTCCCTGGCACTGTTATTTTGTGGGTCGCGAGCTGAAACGTTTGGGAACCACAGTATTACACAATGGTTTTGAGTGTATTGTGTGGTTGTATTTCACAGAAGGGACTGGCCGTCTGTTTTTCGAGTTTTATCGGCTGCTTCATGAAGCTCGGCCTAAAAATGGAGATGATCGACCGTTCTTCTGGCTGTTTGAAAACGTTGTGGCCATGGGAGTCAGCGACAAAAGAGACATCTCACGCTTTCTGGAGGTGTGTACACACACAACACACACTTAGACACCAAAACAGACCCTCAATTACATAGTTTGGTAAAATGATCTAAATACATGAAGGACAAAGTAGACCTGCAGTTATAAGTGCTGCCCTCATGTAGTCACAAAAATAACATCATTCATTTTTAGGCAAGTGATGAAATGGTTTCAGGATTTGTTAGAAATAGATGCAGTTTGTCACAGTTTAACACACAGTAACTGTAGACACGATCTTACTTTTGAGCAACCAGAAAGTGTCCAAATGCATTGTTTATTATTTTGAACAGTCTCGTTTCATCTATGCATATTGTACACATCTGTGAAATGCTTTGCTGAAGTGTGCCGTTTAAAAAATGCAACTTGCTTTGATATTTTATCAATTCTCTGTGTGTTCAGTGTAATCCCGTGATGATCGATGCCAAAGAAGTGTCGGCAGCACACAGAGCTCGATACTTCTGGGGCAACTTACCTGGAATGGGCAGGTATGACAGCGGCATAAAACATAAACATCACGTTTACTGATGCTCACGGTTGGGGATAGAGAATTGAACAAACCCTGAACTGTGCTGAGAAACAGACCTTCAGAGACAAAATAATAAACTCTCTCTCTAATATTCTATAATAAACATTGACCTCTGACCTTAATCTTGACCTCTCCCTTAACTCCCAGGCCTCTGGCTGCCATGGTAAATGATAAAATTGACCTGCAAGACTGTCTGGAACATGGACGCACAGCTAAGGTTTGTGTGTGTGTTCATTTTTTAGGTTGACTGCACCGGAC
This sequence comes from Triplophysa siluroides, assembly GCA_006030095.1. NCBI lineage: Eukaryota > Metazoa > Chordata > Actinopteri > Cypriniformes > Nemacheilidae > Triplophysa > Triplophysa siluroides. Next base: position 2,179,106 of record VCII01000713.1, read on the forward strand.
AAAGTTGATGAAATGATTTAAGATCTTGCTCAGATTAAGCTATAAGAGATTTAGGTCGAGTTGTGCGAGGTTGTGAATAGAAAACGTGGCAGTCATTCACTCCAGCTTTGTTTTTTTGTAGTTTGCTAAAGTGCGAACCATCACAACTCGCTCAAACTCTGTAAAACAGGGCAAAGACCAGCACTTTCCCGTCTACATGGACAGCAAAGAGGACATCCTGTGGTGCACGGAGATGGAAAGGTGAGGGCTGTGTTCGCGTTTTGTTTTTATTGCTATGGGACGAGATACATTATAACACGTTCCATGTCCTCGTTACAGAGTTTTTGGCTTCCCCGTCCATTACACCGACGTGTCCAACATGAGTCGTCTCGCCAGGCAGAGGCTTCTGGGAAGGTCGTGGAGCGTGCCCGTCATACGGCACCTCTTCGCCCCGCTGAAGGAATACTTCGCCTGTGTCTGAAACTCCGCCCACCACGCGACGTGACGGCTTCCCTCTCCTTCCTTATTTGCATTTCCGATAACCTCCGCCCTCTTGTGTTCGTTTCGCTGATGGCCTGTGAATGCCTGGTGCTATTCTTATACTCAAACTCACTAGACAGCCACATTTCAGATATTTATTTGAAGTTTTATGTATGGTATTGTCTGTTGTTTTAGACTTTTGTCATGTTCCAGCTGCGACGACTCTTCCTCTCTCGCAAAACTGACACAGACATTGTGCGTTTGTCAGATAGAGCGGGTGAAATATAGAGCACAAAGCGCTGCGGAACAGAATCAGACGCTCTCTGAAAACGAAATACTCGAACCGGATATATCGTTCCGACCCTAGATCAAGTGTCACACTGTGTTTTGACCAGGTGTCATGTCGCAGATGTTTAGCATCGAGTAGTTGTTTTTATTGAAAACTTTGCTACTGCAAAATCCAAATTTCAGTCAGTCAAAACACATTTGACAATGTGTAAAAGAAAGAAAGAAAATATGTACTTCACGTAAAAGACAGGCATGCCTTTTTAGGACTTATACGTTTCTTTTGAATGGTGAAATTCATCTGACAATGAATAAAAATCAACCTCCAAATTCTCATATGTACTATTTGTTGAAACGCCTTGACATTTTAATTGTAAAGTGCATTGCACTCACATTTTACCGTCATACATAAAAATATGAAATTTGAAAACCGATAATAATGACGAAAATGTTCTGGGAGGCAAAAGTAAGTTTGGGAATTGTCATGAAAATTAAGCAGTTGCAATGCAAAGTCATAAATCTTAAACCTGTAATTCTCCTCAATTTGTCTTATGCGAGGAACAAGACAACATAAGAAACGAAACAAACAGCTGGTGACAAAAATCCTGGTTAGGATACGGTGTGTCTGGAACATGATGTTTATTTTCACACATAAACACACACACACACTTTCTATGAGAGAGAAGCTGTGCTTGAAAAATCAACAATACACTGTTTACAGTTAATATGCTCTTTTATGGTACTACTACTAGTTACTACGGTAACTCTTCATTTACTCAACTAACTCGACAATGGTGCTCTCTCTCTCTCTCTCTCTCAGCAATACCAACACAATGCACAGCCATATATAAGGCCTTTAATGCTGGGATTCTATAGGGCACATATAGTGAGAGAGCTTATCACACAACACACACACGCTTTGTTACACACCCATACACTCACTCTGCATACTTAAAGGTGAAGTGTGTCATTTTTATGATGTTGAAATACCTTGCTTGTTTAGAAAAGTGTAAACACTGTGGGTCTGTGGTGCTACCAAAACATTGCTTTCTTTGTGAATTCGAAGCGGGGACTTCCTGTTTGTTCGACCAATGACAGGTGACGTTATGTATTTGCGTGTGGAGTGAGAAAAATTACGCGTTAAAGTGTCACAACTTAATTTTCTCCGTGAGACGGACTCTTCCTCTGTCGTCCACGTTTGCAGTCGTCTCTGATGCAATATAACTCCAGCAGATAGACGCCAAAATCAAACCTTCCACAGATAGATACAGGTGGAATTCTTTCCATAGGGTTCGACGGGGCGTTTTTTTCCGAATGCTTGTCCAGATACCACCACGTTTACTGTACATTACTCTCTGTGTGTGTGTGTGTGTGTGTGTTCAGTCAGGTATCAGGGATGTTGTGTAGTTTCAAGACCGTGCATGTGTCTCTACTGTTGGTGCAGTAAATCAGTGGTGCCGCAGAAATTCATGGTGCAGCTTTATGGTGCTTTGTTTCCGTTCCCTGATTGTGTTTCGCGTTCGGTTCGGTTTTTCTCTCTCGTGAACTGTGAGAAGGGTCGTCCACACTGAGTCGGCTCTTTTTTAGTGATGGGAATATACTGTAGATTAAAGAATACTGGCTTTGTACATTCAGAAAGGTTTTGCTCGACAGAGGTTTCCGTCTTGTAAGCCTGTTTCATATTTTGCTTCATTTTCTAGGATTTTAAAACTTTAAAGGGACGGTGGACCCAAAACAAAAATTCTGTCATCATTTACCCACCCTCGGGTTTGTTCTGATAAACACAGAGAAAGATATTTGGAAGAACGCTTGTAACCAAACAGTTCTTGACCACCAGAAGAATTGCTACATTCTTCAAAATATCTTTGTGTTTAACAGAACACGGACATTTATAAAGCAATTTTTCCTACTATGGTAGGATAGCCAATGAAATGAAGGTTGTTTTTAAAATAAAAGGAAATTAGAAATAAATTGCTAATTATTACAACCTAAATTTATTTAAAATTTGAAACTAAAATGTATTATTAAAGAGATGGTTCACCAAAAATGAAAATATTCATTACTGTAATGTTAAAAGTATTTTTGTTTTAATGCTTTTGATGCTTATTTATTAAGTTTAATGATTACAGTTATTTTAACTGTCATTACTGTAGTAATATTTTTACAGTAAATGAGAAGTTAATAATAATGAGAAATACATAGAATATGGAAATAATTAAAAATAATAACAACAGGCATTTTGTGCTTAATTTCAAGAAAATGATCCAAAGTCATTACCTTTTCTGAAGAAAAACCTTGTGAACCGAAAAATAAAAATTGCTGTTTCATTTATATTACGCAATATTCCTGTTGCGTTTATGACGTTATTATGGACGTAAAATTCTGCAAGTAACAGTCTATTTTAATCCTGCCTGAATCTCAGACTTAATCAGATTTGAAATAGAATTCTGCATCCTGTTTTATATTCAATATAAATACAACAATGCATCGCAGCGGCTGCCTTTAGGATTGCATATGGCTACAGTGTGGACGTCCTTTAAGGATCAGACTGGTGTTTGGACCACATGGTCATCTACACACCGACTAGCGTTACGAATCTACCCTCCTGTGGTTCTGGTAGTCTAATGTATTTTGTGCTTCTCGCTCTGGATTCTGGGAAAGTGGCCCATTTGTGTGATGCCATGAAGCCAGGTCACACGGTGCTCCCAGACTCTTGTGGTAAGCGTGGCTTATTTCGGTGTGACCAGAAATTTCACACTTGGATTACACACAAAACTGGATTACTGTACAATTCTACTCTGTGTGCTGTTTTATAATCCTGTTTCCAGTCTAAAGTAAACAGGAATCTGGTGCTGACGGAGATGCTCGTTCTTGAAAATCAAGGATTTTGGCCCTCGAAAGAGGGGAGAGTTTATAAAGACAACATTTACACCAGGAAAGGAAGCAAATGGGGTTTTGGCTTCATCATCGCTTCGGATGTATGGCTAATGTCGCCAGCACATGAACGTTGTACAATTTTATTTGCAGATTCAGATGTGAACGGTTATATTACAGTCGATTACATGTTGAAATAGCTTTCGGTCCACGTGTTATAGTAAACCTCTGCTTTAGAGAAACTCATTTTAAGGTGAAACATCCTGTCATTTGAACATTTTGGAGTTGTTATCCGAAGGTTATAAGTTGAAAACGACATTTAGGTTGTTTAAATTCAATTTAAATTAAAATGTTACCGAAAACAGTCGATATTAGAAGATTACTTTGGCACGGTATCTCAAAATTTCGCACACGATTCTCAACCCAGACCGTCTTTCGGAGCGAAGTCAAGTGCATGACCACATTCAAAAAAAGCTTTTTTCATTGCCTCCAATTCATGAAATTTTGTTTTAATGGAATTTCGAGAGACGTAACAGTTCACAGTGTTTTAAATGCAGGATGTTCTTCATTAAACGTGTGGTAGAGTCGATTCTTTGTGGCGCTGCGCCGGATCGAACCCCTCGTAGCCTTAGAGTCCGTGTTCGTTTGGTGAAGATTGGTAAATCCTGTAATGCGACGTGAGGTTTGATTGTTATTAGTCGAGACTTCAGTGGTAGGTGAAATGTACATAGATACGTTTGCATTTTTTAGCATTTTATTACGTTTCGTGTGCTGGTGTTTTCAAATTCATTTCGAGTAATTCTGCCGTGATATTTGACTAGTGTACGATTATATGCATGGCTGTTATAATAAATAGGGTCGAGGGCGGAGCTTTGAGCCAGTGACGTCGAAAGGCGTGTCCAATTAACGCATCAGCCAGAGAATCGTTTTCAAACTTATGAACTCTCGTGCGGGAAGATGATTGACAGGTGATGATGTTGAGAGCCCACCGACCTTCCGTGGTCAGCATTCAAGGAGGCGGGGTCTCGCGTGAGTTTTTTGAATGCGGGCGTTGCAGTGAAGGCGTTTCAAAAAGGTGCTATACAATTTATTCTTAAATGAGAAAAGAATGACGAGAAACTATATCGTAAAGGAATTTAGATTTGATTGGTTTTGACGATGACTGTTTTTAAGTTGTGTAGTCTTGAAAAAGCACTATTATTTTACTCTTTTATGAATATATTAACAAAAGCATTTTAACTTTGTACTTGATAAAAATGTAATAGTAAAAAAGAAGAATAAAAATGTACAGAATCATGTGTTTAGCCTAGACTTTACTGTAGTGTGTGCCTCTCAGTAAAAGAAAACAAAAACATCCATCCATATTCATATCCTTCCTTCAAGTCATGTCGGAATGATCGTATTTACGAGATGAGCGCACGGGAACGTCACTTAATTACTATTCGAAAATGCTGGATTTTTTTAAAGACCAAAGTTGGGGGTGTGTCTATTAAAGCATCTTTGTAAATGCTGACTGTGTGTTTTGCGTACTGTCGAAATCTAAAAGCTACAGAGCTCATCATTCTCTGTGGCAACACAAGGATGTTGTTCACAGATGAAACATCAGCTACGCACCATCGCTCTTCATTGTGTCGCGTTATTTGTCAATAACTAAATTTGAAATATGAAATTGTCAGAGCGCAGATATTTTTTTGAGCAAAATCACTCCAACGCGCATCACATCGTAACTACGACTTCCGCTCTCACAACTTCCCACGAGGGCTTGAAGGCTGAACTACTATACACTGTAAAACAACTGCTTAAAAAAATGATGGCTAAACTACATTACCCAGCATTCCTATAAACATACTCCCTCCATGTACTCTTGCTACAGTCAGACTGTAATGTTTGTTTTATATATTATTGTTGTTGCATCAATATTTATTACCTACAGCCTCGTCCATCTAAATGTCACTGGTCTCTCTCGCTCTCTCTTTTTCTTTTACATAACCTACTTAAATCTGTAGGATCTTTTTTACTCACTCAGTTTTTATTACACATTTGCTGCCGATTCACATTTCGCGTCTTTTCCGCGCGCATATTGCGGGGCATTTGAAGAGCTAAAGCGGCGCGGCTCGCGTTTTCCGCGCGGTTTTAGACGCGAAATGTGAATCGGGCCTTAGCGGCTCTCTCTCCTTCTCTCTCTCTCTCTCTCTCTCTCTCTCTCAGTGTGGCTGTAGTTCTGTTGTATTTTGATGGTCTTTAGTATGTTAAAGTAGCAGCACATCCTTCCATAACTCTCTCTCTCTCTCTCTGTACGCAGTGAAAGGGGAGGAAGCCAAAAGAACGGCTTCTTTCCAGTGCACTTGTGCTGGGGAACACTTGAATTAAATGTACTGTTTTTGTGCTAAACATGATTCTTGTCCTGTCGTTCTTGTGTATAGAGTGAACATTATTTACATGTGAACAATATTATAGCGAAATCTGTTGAAGTGTGTTGTTTTTAAGTAATGCTTCTCTTCTTTATCATTGTGGATCTTAATGCAGAATGTTAAATGAGTGCTGAATTATTAACGAGATTGTTGGTAGTTTAACACAATATCGAAAATCACAGTTTTAATATTACCGTTATTGTAAACCGGTATATTGTCCCTTATTAACAAAAATATATAGGAATATACTGAACAATATAATGCAATATATCAAATATTACATTCCATGCATTAAATACATGAAAGTGCTTATAGCCTATTTTTCAATAAATGTAATTCCTTTTGTATTATTCAATAATACTGTAACATCTTAAATATAGGCCTATATTCAACTATTTATTATACTGACAGTCAATATTTCTTTGCATAAGGGGTGACGCTCCTAAACCCAGCACCAGTAGGGATGTTAAACCCAATGCAATATCTATTATTAGTTATAGATACGACGGTTATTAGAATATCTTTCCTTTTTTTTTAATTGACAGTATTATAGTATCAAAACATAGACATAAACAAACACTAGGGGGAGTTTACAAAAGGATATGAACGAAATTGCTAAATTTTCAAAGAAAATCGAATCGAATCAACATAAAGTTGCTTTTCTTTATAATTCTTTATAAGGAAATAAAACGGGTTTCTTCCAGAAAATGTACATCTGTGTATATGACATTTTGCTAACTAAAGGAAAGAATATCTTTCCTGGTTTCCATAAACCCTGAGGGCGTGACGTGTCTTGAGTTTCGATTATCTTGAACATTATATTATTCCGCATCCACCACCAGAGGATCTTATTCGCCATTTATCATGTGTATTGCCATAATCACGTGGATTGTTCTGATTATTTGGATCATTTGTTTCGTGGATGGTAAAGAGGCTTTTTAACTATGATGTTGAGGTTTTCAATATTTTGTCCTATTCACTTAAATGATGAGACACATAGGCCTATTCACTTATCATGAACTGTTACCTTTAACGACGTGTTTTTCTTTATTTCAAAGGCAAAATTATTAACGAGTGTCGTCTGGTTCTTCACTCGTTGACGGTGGCTGTGTGTCAGCTGTATCTGGCGCTCTTACCCCTGCGCCGGGCCATACAACAGTTCTTCGAATGTGTGCGTCAAATGTTGCTTGGATTTTTACCGGAAAAACGTTTCGGTAAAAAAGAGTGCCTTTTTAATGACGGTTTTATTAACAGTACTGTTCACTTCTTCGAGGGACTGTGTCTGTTTTGGGAATCCAGCACGCACTTGTTGTCGGTAGTTTCGACTCTGTGTGTCTGTGTGCGGCACGTGCTGCAGGGGGCGCTGTTTCTCCTGCTCTCCACGGTGCGATGCGCGCAGCGGTGGGTGCTGAACTTTAAAGAGGGGAAGGAGGAATGGGAGAAAAGCCAGGAGAGGCAGAGGCAGACGATGCTGAAAGAAGGAGAACAGGTGGAGGAATTCCTGGCGGAATATTGTCAGGATGCGATCACGTCAGTGAAGCGGAGGAGAAGTCAGGGGAAAAAGACTGGACATTACTTGTAAAAAGACAGTGGTAGCTGACAGACAAAGGACGTTTCTGATTGGCTGATTTAGTTTTTAATGTGAACACACTGATCTATATGTGAACACTACAAACAATATTTATACTACAAAATTGAATTTTCCATCTGAACACACTGATCTATATGTGAACACTACAAACAATATTTATACTGCAAAATTGAATTTTCCATCTGAACACACTGATCTATATGTAAACACTACAAACAATATTTATACTACAAAATGATGTAAAATAGTGCATTATAGCACGTTCGAGACAATGTAAGAAGGGGTCATGGTGGGGTTTAAGTAGCTCGAAAAACACTTTTTTCTCCATCTTTTTAAACTGTAGTTTAATAAATCATTGAAAGGAATATCCATTACTTACCAATCATTTTTATTTTTCTATTAAAAATAATGGCTTTCTTTATTGATGCAGGTATTTGAATATTAATATTAAAACATGCCAACTGCATGTTAAGTATTCATCTTCAAAATAATACACATAAGATCAAATCAGATCCTTTTTGTTGTTTTAAAATGTAAATTACTATCTATGTGATCATCACATGTCCTATACAATCTGATAAATGATGTCATTCATCTATAGCAGCTCCTTTAGGTTGAATCTTTTTGTCCGACGCCAGTTAGCACAAACCCTCATGTAATAGATGAGTTCAGCCGATATGAAGATCTATTTTGGGTGATTTGATCATAGATGGACAACACCAAATATACTACAGGTGTCTTATCGCTCAAACCACATTCAGCTGAGGCCGAAAACGCAGGCGACCATGAGTGGTTTTCCAGTCGTGAAAGAGGGAATGAGTGTCATCCCGTTGTTTTCATCACAGTCTGGCGTCTAAACTGATCCGAGGGGTCAATACACCATCTGTCATGGAGACAATGTACAAACCATTAAGCCACTGTATTAATAGAGTCAAAAGGTAAAATAATATCATATGAGGTTATAGTTATTTCTCTTTCAGTTTGATTAATGGAGTGTTCAGAACAAAAATTAAACGATATATTTACTTAAAAAATTCCATGTTCTCTTCACTGCCGCTGTGTTTACTGTAAACTCATTCTGTTCTTCACTAAAAGAGAGAGAGTCAATATTATTATCTGCATTTCTAACATTAAACACATTATATATAGCGCACACACACAAAAAACCTGGGTGTTGTAGGTGCTTACACTTTGGTTTTGGTCACAGCAGTCATCCTGAGCAAAGCTGAGAGAACGTTCTTCTGCACATCAGATGATAAACATTCATAAGACTGAACTTCACCTAAAAGAGAGACAGAAGACACTGAAAACCTTTTCCGGCTTACCTCACAACCCCCTAGCTATAAACTTTCTAGCTCTGATTTTGTGTTTGACAAAAACTAAATCGTTTAGGTTGTTAAGTTTTCATGGCATCAGCTTAAAACCTTCTTGTAAACATGCCATGGTAAACTAGTCTGTGACGAAAAATGCTCTTTCATTTGTAAGTCGCTTCTATGAAAAATATCTGCTTAAGGAAGAAATGAATATGTAAATGTCAAAACAAAGAACTTTTCTCATACGTGTGGACGTGGATTAACCATTAAGCTTGTTTCACAGATATGCATGTATGTGAGCAGATTCGGTCTGGACTTTGATCGTGATCCTCACCTGCTATCAGGAGCTTCATGATAAACCTGCGCACGTTGGGTACGAAGTTCTTCTCTCTGAACGTCTGTGAGCTCTCCTCACACAGGTACCTGAACACCACCTGAGCACACATTAATGCATCACATTCCCAAGCATTAGTTTTCATTTGTATGAGTAGCGTAGATCCGAGAAAATTGTTTCGAATCTTTTTTTGCATTTATCTTTCATTAATATTTTGTTATGCAATACACAAATATGATTTTTGGAGCCACTGTACACAAGTCAATCTGAGAATAAGGATCACCTGGTAACTTTCTATAAAAGGCTGCAGAATCGCTCTGAGGAAGACGATGGTTTCCCGTCCTTCCTCCGTCACATGCATCTCTTCATCAGAGCGGACAATCACACCAGCCTGCTGGAGTAGAGAACAGCCCTCCTCGAAATCCTAAGAGACAGGCAGATGTTTAGATGAATGTCTTACGTCCGCCCGCTTTGCTTGAACTGTCATACTGACCTGAACGCTTTGACCGGGAACAAAGACAAACTCATTAGAAAAGAGCTCCACCAGAAAGTTAAAATGACGAATAATATCATCTGGAACAGAAACCACAGAGGTGTAAAAAGTCCTCCAAATTTAATTGATAAATAGGTTGTCTTCTGAACTCCATACCCACCCATCCTGTTATTTACAGCTGTCGTCATAGCGACTGCCACCATGGCTGGTCTTGTGAACACGTGTACGGCTGGATTCCTGTAGGAGGCGCACATGAGCACGGCAGCGGCACGTCTTAAAACGCCCTCCTCTTGACTGACAGGTCCAGGACCCACCTCCTCCACTAAATAGACACGCCCCTTCTCACAGTGAACTACTGAGTGATGCAGGGTCATGCTTGATGACATCACCTCAGAGTCTGGAATGTGCTCTTCAAAACAGAGTTCGTCGTTGATAAAGACACACAGATAGTTAACCCTAAAATAACAATTTGTTTCAAACGTGTATGACTTTGCAGAACACAGAAGAAGAGTTTTTGAAGAAACCAAACACTTCCATTGCATGAACATTTCTCAAAATACCTTTACGGAACAAAAAGTCATAAGAAAATAGATTTTCATTTTTCCCCGCACAAAAGTTCTCTTTCACACCGGTGCATAAAATAGTCATTTCATTTTTTAAATGTTGTTTTTGCAATAAACAGGAACCCAAACAACCGCTTACTCTTTCCAAATGATTCATTGCACAAACTTAAGAACCCATATGTATTGGTCAGTCTATGCGGTTGCCATGGGAACAGTACTGAATAGGTGTTTTGTTGTATTTGGGCACTATCAAACCCATTTACATGTTTGGCCTAAATCCCAGAATTAAAGAAGCTTCACAATACCTAGAAGGATAAACTAAAGTGTTTGGAACCTTGGGAAGTCTATTGAGTTAAAAACTTTATTTTTGTTTAAGTTGTTTATCAATTCTTTAATAAAAAACTTGGCTACTTAAGCTGATTTATGTCACATTTCCTAATGCAATACAGTTTATTAATGGCCTATATGACCTCGTGCTCTTACTGGGCCAGTTGAGATGAGCTCCGAACCGTAGGACCAGATTCCTCAGCCAGAGTGTTCTGTGAGTCAGCTGATCCAGGTCAATCCCTTGCAGGTTCTGAAGGAGAACCACAGCCATCAGATTCCAGGGGCTCAGTACCACATTTTTCTCCTGCAGACGGACAACCGTGTGGGCAAGACCAGATACAAACTCTTGTGTCTCCTTATTGGGTTTAATGGGAAGGTCTCTGTTAATGACAAATACAAATTGTATAATTCACTGTTAACTGTTTGTTGTATTCCATTCCAAACAGACGGGGCTATTAAATTCACATTTACGCTGATGATTTTTGGTATCAGGTATATATTTAAGGTTTATTCAAGATATTTTGGTGCTTGACCGTATTACTTATAGTTTACTGTATAATGTATGTAGTATTATTTATATTTATGCTTTATTTTGTTCATATTTAAATATACATTTTTATACTGTACATAAGCTTAAGTTCAAGGCATTTTTTAATTTCACCCTACAAAAGTGTAAACTTAAAACATTTAATTATCATTTTTTATCAAGCATAAGTGAAAAAGTAGTGCGAGAAAGACTTATCTGTGAGCATACTTAAAGCGATAGTGCACCCAACAGTGAAAATTTTCATCATTTATTTACTCACCCTCTTGTCATGTCAAACCTGTATGACTTTCTTTCTTCCGTCGAACACAAAAGAAGATATTTTGAAGAAAGTTTGTAATCGAACAACACTGGACCCCATTCACTTCTATTGCATGGACACAAAACCAATGCAAGTGAATGGGGGCCAGTTAACGACATTCTTCAAAATATCTTCATTTGTGTTCTGCGGAAGAAAGAAAGTCATACAGGTTTAAAGTAAACAATGACATAACTTTTTATTTTTGGATGTCATTTTAAGTCTTACAAGTACATAAAAAATAGACTGAACGTGTATTTAAGTATACTTATAGCAAACTTGAAAAAAAACGACGTATTTTTGTAAGGATAAACAAACAGTAAAAGGATGTTTCAGACAGACAACTGACCTGGGTATCAGATTGTACTGCACTTGAATGACTCTTTCTTTCATCAGGTCTCTTACGGACAGAGGGGTGCCAAAGCACACGTGCATGCAGCCGTAATCTTCTTGCAGCACAGTCCTGGCTTTTAGCAAACCCTGCAGATTTAAAATGAGCAATGAGTCGCTCTGTTTTGTCATGTTTGGAAACACTTTGGATGTCTGTGACAAAGAGCTCGGCTGTGTACCCCTGTGGTCTCTTTAGGTTTGGGGACGCCCAGCAGCTCACGAGCGAGGAGCGATTCCTCCAGCACACGGTCGTAACTGATGCTGATGGGGACCAGAGTGATATCGAACACTTCTCCTTTAAAAAAGGGCTCCAGGACCATCTGCATCATTCCTGTAAAGATCCCAAAAGAGAGCTGACCTGAGAAAACCACCGTGACGTAATGACTACTGCGCAAAATCCATTACAATTAAAAATCGTGAAAGGAAGTATGTTGTTTAAATTGGACATCATTTTTCTCAAGGGTTAAAAGAGACCGTTAACTTACCTAGTTTTGGAGTGAGTGATTTCAATGTTCTGCTCCGTAACCCCTCAACAAAAAACTCTAAAGGCGCATAACCTGTCTGCACGAAAACGGCCAGTTTTGGTTAAAGAATTTCACAAAAGAATTCTGATATGAAAACATCGACTTCATTCTCACCCGGACAATTGTTCGGACATATTCAGAAAGCACCGCCCAGTAGAGCTTGTCTGAGCCAATGCCACGACGAATAAAGAATGCCCCCGCACGCCGAAACATCTCACCAAATAGCTTCATCCCCATCAGAGCTGCAGGACAAAATGACAATAAGCGGTTGATGGAGAAATAAGTTCATACAACAGCCTGAACGCATTATAGCAACTTCTTATTTCCTAAAATGTTAATGCTTTATATTTCTTATTCGCAGAGACCAGTTTGGCTCAAAGTGCACAGATGTCTTCATCTCATCCAGCATATGTCATGTCTTATGATTTTTCTTCAAAAATGCAACTATGATTTCGGCCACCGAAAAAATTTGCGGATACTTGCGAATTCCTGCTGCGATGACGGGAACAGGGAGGTCGTATGTGAACATGATGTAAGAGAGGACAAGGAAGTCCACGTAACTCCTGTGATTGGGCATCAGGATAACGGGATGCTCCTGAATGGCCTGCTGGAGCTGAAGGGGTCGAAGGGGATAGTTTACCCAAACAAAAAAATTTTGTTCATCCTCAAACTTGAATTCCGTCTGCTCTTTACACAAAGCGAATGCCCGCTGGGTTTAAAATGATCTTTTCCCCAACCAATTGGCCTACGACTAGCACAGAACTACGAACATATTTTTGATGTTCTTGCTTTCTTCTTCAGTACTCAATGAAAAGCTTCACTTGAAAAGAGAATTCAGACTAAAGATTGCATTACTAACCCGTGCGAGTCCTTCCTCGTTCACATATATAGAGCGAAACACACTCTTGAACACTTTATTCATTACAAAGCCCAGCAGACGGATGGAGCGCAGCTGCAGGTTCTGAGCCATCTCATCCAGTATCCTAGTCGCCTCTTCCAGAATCACCTCGCGCGGTTCCTCGCTCTCAGCCGCGACCTGTGTGGTTGTGTGCAAAAGAGAGAATTCAAACCTGATCATATCATCTCTATCTACCATTCATCATAGGCTGCTCTCATAGGAGATGCCATGGAGTATTGTGGGCGAAATAAAAATAGCTAGACGCGAATTAGATGGCAGAAGAAGTCTCCATATCTCTCCGTGGAATCGCACAGAAAAGCTTTGGAAGCAGTGAGCTGGTATTCACTCACTCACCTCCTGTATGATGTAGCTCAGGTACTGCGATTCTAACACCATCCTGTTGAGGGCGCAGGTTGAAGTGGGCGTGGCCCCTCGGTATTGTTGGGCGTTAAATGTCCGGAGGGCGTAGCCTATATCACTGCCCCGCCTCCTCTCCTCCAGCATATCAAAGAAGCTCTCCGCTTCTGTCCGCACTGTGTCAGCATTCTTGAACACGCAACATATATTTCATTTAAGTCACTGACATTTTAAAGCTTGGACTAATAATATCAAAAAAGTTTTGTTTAATTTGTAAAAATGTGTAAAGTTTTGGTTTAATTGGTGGTGTTTACGGTCCAATTATAAACCTATTGACAAACATTTGTTAAGCAACATATATACAATAATATATATGATTGTTGTTCTCATATTGCTAAACTGTTTTCTAGCTTTGTTGACAATGAAAATCAATCTATTGATCTATAGAAATAACATTTATGTCTGTGACGTACATTTTCTTTAATTCATATTGATAAGTAAGCTATTAGAGTTTGCCGTGTAATTATTATATCATTATTATTATCAGAAATGTAACTTTTACGAACGTTCACCGTGAGACTTTTGTGCGCGTTCAAAATGGCAAGACGCGACGCAACAGCCACAGACATCTGACGCATGTTTACGCAATCCGATGTTTTTATTTTCATTTCGTTTATCGATAAACATTGAATAATAGCAGCGATGAAAGTTTAAGCCATGAACTAACTTTTTCTTATGTTTTCGTTCTGTAGGCTGTACCTCATAAACCGTTTTCCGTGTTTAAACATACTGAAAGCGAAAGAAAAAGCTGTTTCTTTTCACCAATAACGATGAACTATAACTATATTCCTGCCATTTAAATGAATAAACTGCTCTACACTGCAAACGCGCGAAACGCTTTGTGGACGCGAAGCGCTTGTGCGTCGCGTCAGTTGCGCGTCTGAAGCAAATCACACAGTTATTAACTAAAGTACGGACAGAATGACGCTCATACCCCTCGCTCCATGTCTGATGCAAAGCATGTGTTCTTCTCCCCTCCTGCGAGCTGAAGTCCGATCCAACTGAACCTCGAACCGACCCACACTCGGACCGTTGCGCACGAGCCAATGAGCGCGCGCACCGAAGTAACTCCTCCCGTCCCGCGACCTGTTACCCCCAATAATAACCTCATACTTTAATCTAGTATCTCTCTCACGAACTTTGATGAAATAAACCAACTAGATTAGAAAAAATATTTATATCATACATATTTTTAAAGAATTAAGTAGAGCACAGATCTTATAATAATTTATTCGGGTCAAACATGAGATCACTCATCTATAAAATTCAACACGTGATAACTCCATTAAGTCTATCTCCTTTTAATGAGATAAAATGCATTAGGTCGAACTGTCATGGTTCTTGACATGTATGAAACTTTAGCTAAAGACACATTTACACATAAAGACATAAAATTCACCTGAGAATCACATTTACTCATCCGAGCTCATGATGGACTGATTTAATCTGCTCTTTCACTGAAAGAATATCCTCTTCCCAAACACTTTAACTACACACTCCTCCCATTAAAATAGATATAACATTTTGCAACACACACACACAGACAAAAATCTGCACAAACAGGGTTATAATATTACATCAAATCGGCCAATCGGGCTATATCTTCATCTTTTCTCAGTAATCTGTTTAAAACCTACAAGGTATAAATATAATATTATCTATGCAGACAGGTAAGAATAAACAGATGACGTGCTCCATATGACGGCAAAAGATGTCAAACTAATAGACAGGACTAGATTTCAAATGGTTTAAATAATGTCCAAATGACTAAAGCAATGTAACGGTCTCTAAAAATGTGTGAATCATATCTTGCACAAAATAAAGTATATTGCAGGATCTCTTTTGAATTGTGCAAACTATCATTTCTTTTCGAGATTCCCCAATGTAACATCACTTATTTTGATTGTAACAAACGTAACATTGCTGAGTTCCTTTCAATTTAATAATAATAAACAAATTGTAACATATAAATACACTTATTTAAACTAAATTTATACTTGGGTAATAGATGCCGTGGTATAACAAAACAAAACCTCTCAGTAACAGCATATGTAATATATCTGACCTCACCTTAAAAACTATATACAGTCCAACATTCTACAGATCACAATGTGAAGAAATCTTTGAAAGAAAGTGCCTGACCTACAGTGCATACATTTGAGGTTTGTTAAATTTTGAGCATGTTTGTAATATTTCTCTGTACACTCAGCATGTCTGTATTTGTTTTTCCGTCTACACAGAATGTTGTGTCTGTTTGCCTTATTATTGTGTGTGATGTTCAGTGAACGGTGTTGTCTGTGCTCGCTATCTGCCCGTCCACCAGAGGGAGCTGTTCTCTCCAGTAGGTGAAGTGGCTAAAAGTGTCACTGCAGGGGAAATCAGAGGAACTGGTGCGCTTCAGGAGCGGAAAGACGTGATCCACGACTTCACCCAGACGTGCGTACCTGCACAGGTAATGCTCAGCTGACGCTCATGTTCAAACAACATACAAAACACTAACAAGGGGTCAGAAGCGTGTACTCACGATGAGATGTTGGTCTTGGCGTGCTCCTGGATCAGTTCTCCTTTAGGATTGACGGTAAAGATTCTGTTTAAAGGAACGCCAACCTCCTTATAGGAAAACACATCCTAAAGACACCGAACACACATCACTAAACACAAGTTGGAGTTGTTTTGCCTACTGAGGAACGTGTCGTTTTGCTTGTTCAGTTTCACATATTTAAAAAAAAAAAAGTGTTTACTCACTGTATCTCTGTTCCCAAATGCAGCGTAAAAGGGTTCAGTGTTTGGGTAGAAGAGATTCTTAATGTCTGTCAAACACGCCACCTTGAACTTCTCTGGCCTCTTCTCAATCACCTCCCTAAAACAGACAGTGAAAGCATTTTTGACAATATCACTACAAAAGTTTGGGCAATTTTGGTACACGCTTTTGTCATTTAATAATTTATTGGTTTATTTTTAATGTTGCTATATAAGATTAATTCATTTTTTATTTAGTTTTATTTGAGTTTTTGTTGATTATTATAATTTTACTGCTTTAAACTTACTTCAGTTTATTTTTGAGGCAATTAACAATTTTTCCTTGAGAATAATTTTTAGGTCAATATTTGATTTCAATGAACAGGATCGTTTTCAAAGTTTTGATTTTAGCAAACTAAAATAACCTTGGTGTCAAAATCACCTGTGTAGTGCTGAGAACAGGCTGCTGGGACTCAGTAAAACAGGTCCTTGTGGTAACATGGTTCCTCTCTCATTGACCCAGTGCAGGTAACCCCGGGTCATTTCAGCCATTCCAATCGCCCTCGCAGAGCAGTACATAAACTTATAACCATTCCTTTAAAACACATACACACGGCATCACACCAGAATTTCTTTATCCTTCTAATAAATCAGTGAATCACACTGCAATGATCACGTGACAGCGATCGTGAGCTCTTACTGGCTGACGTTATGATAGAGGCGTGCGATACCCTGATGGGTCCAGTCTTTACCCAGCGTGGGCAGAATGTGTCCCAGCTTATCCGACCTGTGGAGAGGGTGAAGAACATCAGTGTTTTAAGATCTGCTGTATTTAAAATACTACACATAACAATCAACTGAGAGTGAAGTTCCTGCATGTGTTAGTTTGTGTGTCTACGTGAAAATGGTTTATGTTAAGATAGTACCTGGTGATTGTACCGTCTATATCCGATATGATGATTTTATCATTCCATTTCCACAGGTAGATGGTTCCCTCACAGCGGCATGTTCCCTGATACTGAGTTGTCACGCTAAATATCACATTATTTGGACCTTCCTTTAACTGCAGGTTCGCCTACAAATACACACAGACACACACAATGCGATCAAATCAGTGCAGCAGTGATGCCAAGTGACTAAATTGGTTTACTTTGCATGCATAACCTGTCTCACATCATATGACAATTTCACTTATGATATCAGTTGTGAATGTTCTTACAAGCTGTTCAGATGAGAGGCGGAGGGTCTTCTTATAGGACACCCCCCCTGGGGTGAGGGCGGGGACTGTGTGGGATTGTTTGGGAGTTTGATTGGCAGATAAGTGATCGTCATCACTGGAGGAAAACTCTTCAGTCCGCCTGTAAAAGTTTAGTCACATGATTATAAAGTGCTGGCAAGTTTTTAACACAAATATTTATTTCATATTAATGTTTGAATCGGATTTTAACCTGTTATTGTCGTCTCTTGGTGCACATTCTGAAACAGCTGAAATTAAATCCTGAAAAACACAAAAATCCAAACAGTTTTTATTCAAAATTATTACATTTTTAATGTTTTGTTTGTCTCTTTGTTTTATTCAATAATATGTACTTGTAGTTCAGACCATATATTTACTTTTGTACTTATCGTAGAGCAGAATACAATAATTTTGAGTTATTTAGGTAGGGTTATTAGTTATGTTAATAGTTTTTGCATACTGGTTTTGTGTTGTTTGTTCTTCCTCTCCATGAAAACCACCATCTTCCTCTGTTTCTGGGCATCTTCTCCTTCACAACTCTTTCTACGGTGCCCTACGATGGACATGCATATAAACGCAATGCTTAGCAACAGAAAGATTGTCTTAGTAAAACACAAACTAAAGTCAACAACAACCACATGCTGCAGGTGACAGAAGACAAACTCCAGGACAGAAAACACACAACTGAATCCTGCAAACTATAACACAAACACACACAAACGGGGGGAGTTGATACACAGAATAAGAGATCAGATGAAAGAAACTGGTCATAGCATTCATGTGTATGTGTGTGATAGTGGGACATCAGGTAGGATTTTCTTCTGTAATCATTTGTCAGCTCACACATTACTCCAGCAGATGGCGTAGTTGTTTGCTTTTCAGTACCTTTACATTTATGCATTTGGCAGACGCTTTTATCCAAAGTGACTTACATTGCATTATTCTATACATTTAGTCTCCGAGTATGTGCAATCCCTGGGATCGAACCCACGACCTTGGCGTTGCGAGTGCCACACTCTAACCACTGAGCCACATGAAAGCAAAATATTGCTAAACATACAGTTAAAACAGTAATATTGAAAAAGCCCTTGATGCTTTCCTACCTACATTATCTATACTGCCCGAGTAGCAAAACATTTCAGGTACCTAAATATAAGTATGTGTGTTTGCTTGCCCATGTTTGTGTGCCAAGCTATTTATAATTGGGTGATGGAAAATAGAAGGAAAATGATGTGAAATATGGTGCATATACTTTTATGGTGGTTTTATGGCCTTTTTGGAGCTTGGCAGTGTAAGTCATCCACATTTGGTGCAGGTCGGACATTCTGCCAAACATCTCCATTTTTGTTTTTACAGAATGAAGAAATAAAAGGGATTTGAAACAACATGAGGGTGAGCAAAAAAGACAAAACTTCCAAAATTGCAACTTTATTTGATTACACTGGTGTGTGCTTGGGCTGGGTGTGTATGTGAGTCCGTATCACATTTTGTGCATGAGTGTGTGTGTACCTTGGGCAGTGGTTTCTGGAAGGCTTGCATTGCCAGCACAATAGGAGCAGCAGTGCTCCAGTTATAATACCTGCTCATAAAAGCAAGAACAGCAGTCATCATTTTGGTCAGAGAGCAATGAGAATTGATCACTAAACGACAAAACTCACTTAGAATCGATCTTCACCACCAGATTTGGGTTGTCGATGATGGAGGGATTCTCAGCAAACTGCTGATAAGAGACAGACTGCTGCTGGAAGTGCTCTGAATGAATGAGAGAGAGAGATTCCAATCAATAATGTTTATATATAGAATAATGATGCGTGAGGATATATTCGTTTGGGTGACCATACTATAGGCAAGAACAAAAAACACAGTGTTGATGTTTTATTAAAAATGACCTTAGAAGAAAACAATTTACACTCGCTAATGTCTGCTATAGTGCATTTTAAATTTGCATTCTGATGACATTATGAAACCAAATGACACTTAAGTGGAAGCCTGAATATCTGAAAGTGTCTATTAAATATAAACTGCACATCATTTGAGTAATTGTGTGTGATGTTGTGTACCTTTAGTAATCTCTTTGTTTTCTGTGAGTCCTCCACACAGAGAGATGCCGATAGAGGGCAGGTCGTAACTATCCACGCCGCTGTCTGCTCCTGAGCTGCACGCGGACTGAGACACGGTCACACCGCCAGAACTACTCTCACCGCACGAGCGCTCTGATCCACTGCTCTCGATAAAGAGAAACACACAAGCAAATCATCTGTGATGTTAAAATGATAAAGAAAGGTACAATTTATAACATTTCATTGGAGCATGCTGGGGTGTGGGACTGAAAAGCGCATTATTATTATTATTATTTGTGACCCTGGACCACAAAACCAGTCTTAAGGGTACATTTTTTAATTTGTGATCATCATCTGAAAAAAACATGCTTTTCCATTGATGTAGGGTTTGTCAGGATAAGGACAATAATGTGAAAATGTAGTCTGAGGGTGCAAAAAAATCTAAATATTGAGAAAATCGCCTTTAAAGTTGTCCAAATGCAGTCCTTAGAATAGCATATTACTAACAAAAATAAAGTTTTGATATATTTACATTAGGAAATTTACAAAATATCTTCATGGAACACAATCTTTACTTAATATCCTTATGATTTTGGGCATAAAAGAAAAATCGGTTATTTTGATCCAGGGGTCAAATGACGCACCTTTTAGGAAAGTAAAGTGCAGCGGCTTCCGGTTCCAACTGTGTTATGTCATCCAAATACACGCCGTCAGATCCCAGGTGGCGACTTCTTTTATCTACACACGGAACACTTTAAAGCCACCGAATATGGAAAAAACTCAAGCTGTATTATTACAAACGCATTACACAAATGACCTTTTCTTTTACAGGGTGAACCTGTCTTATTTTGTGAGCGGTGTCCAGTGTTTGCTCCATTCTCTTCGCTCTCTGACATCACACGTGCTGCTGATGTCACCTCCGGCTTTTCAAACTCTTTCGCTCCGGTCGATTGGCCGTCAGGGTGAGATCTGATGTCATCAATGCTGGGGATGACTCTGAAATGCGTGTTGTCCGAGATGGGGATTGACAGCGGATGCGCAGACAGGAGGTTTGGTTTTGCGGTAAAAAATGATGGCTGTAAATACAATATTTCATATTGCATAAAACATGAGTTTTACAATCAAACCAATTTTTTTGTTCTTTTAATTGAGTAAAATGTGTGAGATAAACCTTGGCAGCTTGAGGAAGTTCCCCCCAGGACCATAACATGTCTGAATCCTTCTGTTGTCCTTTACAAAGCAGTTTAGAGTCACTTTTAGGAGTGCAGGGACGAGACACATTAGGACTGAACAGAGAGAACAAAACAAAATAAAAAAATGATAACACCAGAGTCAGACTTTATCCATTTCCTCAACACTTTAGAGAAGTTTATCTAATTACATCTGTGTTTTCTACCTGTGACTCCATTCCCCATCTGACCGAGCATATTGTGTGTTTTTCTTTTGTGTGTTTCCAGCATTTAAACTTTCATTTTCCAGCTCACCCCTTAAAAACACACACGAGAGTTTACACAAACGACAAACAAACCCAAATCCAGCAGAATCGCATCTACTTTTTTGTCTGATGACTAAGACTTCCCCTTCTGCTTTCACACATACAGTCTCTGGTCCGGTGGTCTCACCTGTTCTCATCCGACTGCTCGCTATCATTAATGTCGATGTTAAACTGCTCCTCTTGGGAAAACTCCAGGCTGTTCTCTTTCCTCACGCCTTCCACTTTAAACTTCCTTCTCCTCTTCCTCCTCTTCTTCATCGCACCATTCTCAGCACAGCAGCCCCTCTGAGCCCCCCCGTCAGACTCAGACGGGATGGGAGATGTCGCCAGATAAAAGGGAACCACCTGATCATCTTCCATCTCCTTGACAAAGAAAGCTTCTCCATTATCTCCCAACTTCATGTGCAAATTTACAGGTTCTCCATTGATCTCTATATCCACCTGAGAAGAGAAGAGAGAGGGGTCAGACAGGTTCACTTCAGAAGCTCAGTGAAACGTCATGAGGCGGACAGCTCACCACTTTCTCTCGTGATCTCAGGACGCCCATCTTTCCGAAGCGCACGTGGAAGGGTGAGCAGACCAGAGATCCGTTGGGCTGCTGTACAACGATGACATCGATGCAGCCGGACAGCGTGGCGGGATTCAGACCTTTGTAGAGTTCCTTCACCTGCACAAACACCTGCCCGGCCAACTGCCCCACGTAATTCATTGTCCGAGCTTCATGGAATATGAAGAAGAGAAGTCATGTGATGGATCCCGTTTATTTATTTATTTAAGCATATAGTTTTACTTTCATTCTTCTGCAGAAAACGAAAGAAGATCTCTTGAGAAACTATGGTAACCAAACAACAGTGTCACCCATTGACACTGTCATTGTATGAACACAAAACCACTGAGACATTTTTTCAAAATAGCAATTTTCAGGTTTTGAACGACATGAATGTTAATAAATGATAAATGAAGAAGTTTTGTCTTTGGGTAAACTATGTCCTTAAAGCCTGCTTATTTAAAAAAACGAGCCACCAGCTTCCTGTTTTAAGAAGATATTGGCCAACACTGAACATTCCTTGAAGATTCAGTTGAATGACCTCTTGTTTTGTTTTCAATAATGAAAAAACAGCATATTCTGTATTTCAAGTTTCGCTTCTTTGTACAGCACTGTTTATCCCATCAAGCTGTCGATCAAACAGAACCTTGACTTTCAAAATGTGTGGAAATGTCACCCAGCTGCTTTTCCTCCCAGCTTCTGTTAATGGGATGGATGGGTTATTCATATCCAGTCAAAGGCTCTTATTAGAATGTTACTGTAAACGCAGGGACGCTGTCACTGGATATTTCTGTACTCGATCAAACAGACATTCCGACTGTCTGGACATTACCAAATATTTAGTTCCCAGCTGAGCTCAGAGGTCAGTCTAAACAGTCTGCATGCAGCAGATGTAAGAATAACAGCGTGCTTGCGTCAGACCACTGCTGCTGGTGTCATATTCCTCCATAACTGAATAACCACAGCCCTGGAGATCCTAACCGAGTTAAGAGAACAGATGATCCCAAATACATCTAGAGGAGGATATTAAAGTCATCGGTTTCAAAGAGTCAAGGCAGATGTAAACTGTTCTGTTTTTAGATCATTCTGCATGTTTTTTATTCTCCTTCGCAGCAAAGCTGCAAAGAGAAACATAGAAAGACAAAGAAATCTGCAGTTCTGGAGTAAAAAGCTTCCTCGTCCAAAAATAGATTTCCCTTCTGAAATGTGAAAGGTTGCATGAGCTTCATTCATCATCAATCAAAATTCTTTAGACACATCAGCCTTGTGTCAAGACAATACCATCATCACGCTGTCATTGTGACATCATGCCTACTGTTCCGAAAAAAAATGAAAGACAAATCACTATAATGTTATCATAACGTCTTTTCTAACTCAGTATTCAGTTGATGTATTAAAGTCTCTCACCTCCGGGATGAATCTTCAGCTCTTCATAAGCGTGAAGGACACAAACACATAAACACGCACCAATGCCGCATCAAGAACAGACAAACTCAAATTCATTCGGTCATGTTCTCTCGGAGTGGGGAGTGACGTCACGCACCAAAAAACGTTCTAAAGGAGCATTATGTCATACGACTTTGAGCCAATCAAGCGAAAGTATGCAAATCTCGCTCAAGCGTCGTTTTCAATGTTATCATTTTGCATATAGTCTAGGAGAATTTCCTTTTTATAATCTGTTAAAGAGAACTGAAGAAGTTTGGCGGTCGCTGATAGTTTATTTTAGTCCTTGTTCGTGCAGGTTTCGCTCTGAGTGACAGCTGTGAGGTGATCCAGCCGTCCAATCAGAGCGCCGCTCTCATCCTTCGGCGTGGCCGCTGTGAGGTGATCCAGCTGTCCAATCAGCGCGCCTCTTTTACTTACGTTCGATGTCTGGTGTCTAGATGACTGTAAATGTTAAAATAAACGGATGTCGGATGCGCTGAGATTGATTTTGTTTGCGTTTGCTGTAATGTTAATACTTTAATTTAACACTATTTATTCATTTTGTTTTCTTGTAATCTTCCAGGGTTATAAATAAAAACCTACATGCAGATATTACAAATAACATCTGTATAATTTGAATTGTGATTCTTACAATAACAGCAAATTAATAATTGGGAATGAAATGGGCTTATTGATAGGTGACGGATATAAATTCATACATTTCAATAAAATTCTAATAAAATTTTAAACAGTGTTTTAATGTACTTAAGATACAAGGGTAGACCAAACATTTTGAGTCGTTATGCAAAATACAGAAAGAAAAAGTGCAATTATACACCCACAACACCGTTATCTTAGATCTTAGCTTGACAACTGACACAGGAAACAACTCAGGAAGCTTCACAAGAGCACAATGACTATGAAAGGTTCCCCAACATATGCGTCAGACAGACAGTGTTTGTTTGTAGATTTGAATGTAAAACTCGTTTGGTCCTGTGATCACTTTACACGGCTGTATTAAAATCAGGAAATGGGCCCACTCAATTTTTGTCAAATAGGTTTTGTAATATAATCAACATTTTATTCTAATATTAAGAGGAAAAGCAGACGGAGGAAACGAGATTTTGTGGTTTTGTGCTCACGTGCTGTTGTTCCACTATACCTCACAAACACATGGGTAAAAATCCAGTCTGGCTGTCTGTGGTTGGCTCTGGCATGCATTTGGTTTTCAGTTGTCTGCTTTATTTTTGTCTAGTTCTGGCTCTCAAGATACTCCAGGACCAATTGTATACTGGACATCAGTCGTTAATGTCACTAATGGCAGCAGAAAAACACTTTTCCTTGTAAAGGAAACTTTGTTGTAAAGTTCTATGTGTTTTCAGACTATTTTTTAAGCAAATAATTGAATCTAAGTGTTGGCAAAGTAAAAAAGAACATCTGCTGCTCAGTTCTGAAACGCCACCAGATCACCCTCAGCCTCCTCATCCTCTGTTTCCATAGCAACAGTAAGGATAACAATAGTGCTGCTGTCTTCTCAGATCTAATATGAATGAGTTTTATTGGGTTAAATGTGCAGATGTTAAAATAGGATGTTTATGTAACAGAGCAGTTACAAAGCAAGAAACAAGATTAGATTATTAGTTAAAGAATGGAATTTCAGAACTAGAGAACACATGTGAGTTAATAAACAGAATATCACAGTAAATATAGAAAGGGACATACACTTAATTCCATTTGCTTTGAAATTGCGCCTACAGGAGGACGAGTGTGACCACGCGCATTACAATATTTTCATTTTACTACAGTCGGACAGGACCAGCATGTTCCTGTTGTTACCTCATCATTAATTACAATGTATTTATTTATTTCGTACACATACGTTACTACGCAAAAGCAGTTCATCAAAAGTAACGTCAATCGGAGTTTACTTTATAGATCTTTAGTTCGACTTTTATTTTGGACGGAACCGGAAGCGCGTCTTTTGAGCAGTGGGTAGTTTCCGGCTCGGTGTTGTTGTTGAGGCGCTATGGTGTATCATTGCGGCCTCGATCTTTTCGCTTGAGTTTCTGTCGTGTTCTGCGGGTTCATGTTCCGCGCCGCTGAGACCAAGAGCTTCGGTAAAGCGGGAACCGGCTGGTATGTGTTTCACTGCGCGATTTCATGTGTTGTGTTGCCGGTTTGCTCAAAGTCGTTAAGACGTGCAGGATGTTTTTTCATCCGATCACTGACAATACAGTCACCGAATCGTTTTCATTGTGTTATTGTTTTCAGTGGGAATCTTATATGATATTCATTCATTTTCCAGATAATTAACTCAAAATAAAGGGTTTGACTGTATGCGTGCCACGATGCCACCACTTTAATAAGCAGAGCTTTACCGAATCCGATCTATCAGTTCAGATTCACCACCATTGAACTGTGCACGATCACGTTAGCAAAAACCGTGGTACTAAACGATTACTCTATTCTAATACCCTGTAATTTCTCAGATAAACAACCAACGATATTGAAGTTACCTTCTCATTCCCACGGCATGACTATTGCACAGTACATTTGTTAAGGAACATTGGGAATGGGAATTTGTAAGATTAATATAAATGGATTAAATCAGAGAAAGACATCATGGGGATAGTTCACCCAAAATTGAAAATTATATCATCGTTTACTCATCCTTAGGTTGTTTCAAACCCATACACAATTATTTGTTCCATTAAACACGGAGAAAGATATTTGTAAGAATGTTAGCAGTTTTCAGTTTTGTGACATCATCCGCTACCATAGTAGAAAAAAGTGTATATTTTGTTGTTCTGTTGAACACAAAATGAGATATTTTGTGTTTTTGAGTTTAGGAACACAACCAGTTCTGGGGCACTTGTGAGTGACTACCATTTAATTTCTCCTACTATGGCAGTCAATGATGTCACAGAATTGAAAATCGCTAACATTCTTACAAATATCTTACTCTGTGTTCATCAGAACAAAGTAAGTTATACTGGTATAAAATGACATGAGGGTGAGCAAAGATGACAGAATTAAAAATGTTTGGGTGAACCATCACTTTAACATGTGATTTATAATAAAAGCATATTGTGATTGTAGCAGGTTGTTAAGGTGGTGTTGGCTATGGATTACTTTAAAGAGCAAAATCTGCAAATATTAGAGAATAAAAAAAATCATTATTTCCAGGTTTTAGGAAAAAAATATAAACAAAATGAAGTTATCAATGTGTAGTGACCATAGTCTTACTTTCTAGAGATGAATCCATTCTTAAATATTCTGAAACTTTTTTCTTTTGATATTATATCATTTTATAATAGTCATTAGTCAGTGTTACCTTAGAGAGGTTGTAAAAGTGATTTAATGTAATGATTTAAAATTGTACTGCAATATTAAGTATAAATATACAAAAAAAACCGTAATAATTTAAAAGTAAAATCTGGAATCTCGAATTGTAATTTTTCGAATTACAATGTTTCCGGTGTTATGTGAGAGCTGCATTAATTGTCTAATTGTCTTGAGTTTTTTGTTTCTCATCTGTATTCTGTTTTCCCTTTTCTGTTCAAACATCATTCCTTCTGATCAGGCACTTTCGGCGGACGATGGACGAGCTTGTCCATGACTTGGTGTCGGCTCTAGAGGAAAGTTCTGAACAGGCCCGTGGAGGGTTTGGCGATGGTGGAGATCACGCCCTAGCCGTCGGTTGCCTTCTAAAGCGGCAGGCGCGCAAGCGACGTGGCCGAAAGCGTCGGTCCGATAATCCTCACCCGTCGTGGGACACCTGTCACCTGAGCGAAGGGTCCGAATCCAGCCTGGAGGAGCAGAAAGATTATCGTTCCTCCACGGCGGCCGGCGGCGCTCACACCCGCGACAACAACAGTGACTCTGATGAGCAACTGGCCGCAAAGCGCCGTACGCCCATCACCGCCGACCCAGGCAGGGGGAAGAGACCGCTGTGGATGGATGATTTAAGCGGAGCTGATGTGTTAGGAACACGCAGTTTAAGGAGGCGTCGGAAGGTCAAGCGCATGGCTGTAGACCCGCCTTTAGAGGTCGCTACCATGTTGGCACCCCCCAAAGCGTCCACGGCAGGTGGCAGTAGAGAGGCGGGGTTTCTGGATGGGAAAGGAAGTGAGGCGAGCAAAAACAGGGTGAAGAAAAGAAAGTTCACGGCGCAGAGACTCGCGCACGACGCCGCGGATGAAGGGGTGGTGGTGGAGAGCGAGGAGGTGGGTCAGGCGGCCAAGGACAAGATGGACCTTGACGAACAGAAGGGCTCAGATGAGGACATGAGTGACAGGTGGTTAGTGTTCTTCTTTATTGTGTAGCCCCTCCTCTTCCTGTTTCTCTGTCCAACAGGTACTGCCTCTAATTCTTCCTGATTCAAATAAATGATCCTTATGTCGTTTTTTTTTATTTTAGGCTAAAATCTGACCTTAACATTTTGCCAAGACATAAACAGCCTGTAATGTGTTGTTACAGCGAGACAAGCAGTGTCAGTAACAGCAGTGATGGGGGTCTGTACACTAATGACGAAGGAAGACAAGGTTTGTATTATTCTGTATTTCATAATGATTTAATATCATAAAAGAAAGCCAAGCTCTGAATATCCAGCTGCAACATTTGATGGTGTTGGGTGCGGTTTTTCAGGTGATGACGAGCAGAGTGATTGGTTCTTTGAAGGAGAGCCGGGCGGGGCCTGTGGAATTGCGGGCGTGGTCCCATGGTGGGAGAGAGATTCGAATGAGCTCGACCTCAATGACCCCGTGTTCAACAGCATACTGACCGGAGCGTTTCCGATAATGTCACAGGGGTCTCAGAGAGGTGAGTGCACACACACATTCGATACGAGCTCCTCGCGCATTCAAGCCTTTCTGAATAATCTGTAATGTCATATATAATGCGAGCGTGCTGTCTGTAGTTCATGAGTTTGTCCATCAGAGAGCAGTGCTGTACAACCTCACATATACATCGGTGATGTACAAAATGCATAATAATACAGTATGTTATTATTTTTTAGATATATATTTCTTCATTGTATAACAAATAAAAGAGTTTATTGTATGACCTATTCTCACGTATCAGCATCGTTAAAAATAACCAAAAGTCAATAGCAGTTATTACTGTGTTTAGAACTATATCAACTAACTATGTCATGAATGTATGCTATACCAGCACATGTACTGAAGGTTACATTGGCTTTCTCTGACGTTCAGGGTTTCAGGCACGGCTGGCACGGAAGGCCTGTCTTCAGCAGTCGCAGGTTTGTCTGAAATATGACCCTCAGAATTTTGTTTAATGTGTGCGTGCTATATTTACGTTTTCTTTCCAAATAGGGATCATCTCAGAGAATCGTTCCTGATCGATTACCACGGTTATCGCAGGACCCTCATGAGTAAGTGCTGATTGGCTCGGAGATGTTTGATAGCTCGACTTGATTTAAGAGTTTGTTTTTCTCTACAGATCGTGGTTCAGCTCTGGGGCCAGAAGAGATCAGGTACACAAATGACAGAACATTTATTTATTTGAGCATTTACTTTGTGTAAAATGTGTGGAATTTGTTTACATAGTACATGTTTAATGTTGATTTTGTACATGTTTTCAGTTGCTTTGGGATTCTCGTAGTGACAGAAGCCACAGAAAAAGCTGCTCATTGAAGACGGCCAGCAGGTACGGTATATGTGCGTTATTGATAAGAGAATTATTTCATTTGTGCATTGTGTATGTGATTGTTTTGTCAAATATATATTTATATTTGATTGTATGGAATCAAGTTGTGTTGTTCTATTGGATGTCAAGAATAATCATGAGTTTGCGAATAAGTTTCCACAAGTCATGCGTTTTTTTTAACAAATCTTTCAAGTTGAAGTGTTGGCTTGCTTTGTGTCCAAACTGTAAACATATTGAACTC
This sequence comes from Triplophysa siluroides, assembly GCA_006030095.1. NCBI lineage: Eukaryota > Metazoa > Chordata > Actinopteri > Cypriniformes > Nemacheilidae > Triplophysa > Triplophysa siluroides. The sequence goes on from VCII01000713.1 coordinate 2,208,238, forward strand.
TGTTTGTGTGTGTATGTGTAGACAGACGAGTGGTCACCTCGGGTCTTTGTGTACTGGAGATATAAAGAGACGAAGGAAAGCCGCACCTGTAGGAGCCTCTTCAGCCGCAGGTAACACACACTTTCATTTACCACATTCTTTTTATTCACTCGTGTTCAAAGTATTCCGGACCACATTAGGATGACAGCAAGGCTTGTAGCCGTGGAAACAGTCGAGTCATTGATAGTCATGTGACAGTATTGGCAGCTCAGCTCATTTCCTGCCCTGATCCTAGACGCAAAGCACATGCCTGTGTCACCCAGGGGTCAGAGTTCACCGAGCTCAGATTTAGAACGGGAAACATCAGAAGTGAGATCTGGATTATCTGAAAGAGAATATCATACTATCAGATTAATTTATGTGATTCTACTGTGAGTGTGCCTAGAAAACGGATTCACACAAATCTACATAAACAAATTATCCTAAAATAAACATTAGTGCAAATAATTACATTTTCGATAATATATAATGGAGATAATGTTTTTATGTTGTGTTATGTTCAGAATGTGGGAAAAACACATTGAAAGAAAATATACATGTACACTTTTACTTTTAATTGCCTTTTTATTTAAATGAACATGTATCTTGTCAGCAAACCTGGTGCACTTTTGATGTATTAAAATCGCACTTTTAAGCTGCAAGATTGAGCTGAAGATCTGCCGTGTGAACTCTATTTCAACTCATCATGTGCATTACAAGAATCAGTCAGCCTAATCACTTAATGCAGATTATCTCTCTCTCTCTCTCTCTCTCTCTCTCTCTCTCTCTCTCTCTCTCTCTCTCTCAGGTGTGGTGGGTGAGGGTGTCCCTCCTCTCCCGGAGTCAAATGTGGGGAACCGTATGATGCAGTCTATGGGCTGGACCCCAGGCTCTGGTTTAGGTCCAGATGGCAGAGGCATCACAGAGCCGGTCCGTGCGTCTCAGAGGCCAAAAGGAGCCGGATTGGGTTTCAACTGAGCTCGATCTGAGAACGGAGGGAGAAACTCAAAGAGAGACACAGACGTGGTCGTCTCTCTCCGTTGACCTCGCTGTTAATAGCAGGCAGCAGCAGAGGGCAGCACTGAGCCAATAGCTTTATAGATGAAAGGAGACAATGAAGGAGAAGATGTGCATCAACCCAAACTGACTCTAGAGCTGACTTACTTCCGCCCGAAACACAGACTTTAACACCACTGTTATCGCTCACTAGACATCCTGGTTGCTATTTTTGAGTAACTCCAAAAAATATATTAATTTGAATATTAATCGTTTTAAAGATTTCTAACACTGAATGAAAAGTGGTCAAATGCATCTTTCAACTCTCAAATAGTTCTCAGTCTCGTGAATATTTGTTCATGTTTCACCTCAAATTTATTGCAGAATTCTGTTTTGCATGGAAAAAAAGTCTGTTTTTATGACCATTGCCGTTAATTGCACCGGGACATTATTTCCTCATAATTCTCATTGTCATAATGCAATACGTATAAAATTGTTTATGGCACAAAATTATTTCAATTTTAAACTTTGTTTGCCAGGAAACAATAGACTTTACCCTGAAGAATTCTAAAAAAAAGTAAATGATCACATTTAAGGTAATTAATTTTGCATTTAATAATATTCCTATTTTACTGTCAAAATAGTGATCGTGAATGTTCAAAATGTTTAATTAAAGGTTTTTTGAGGAAAAAAAGGTTTTAACTTTTTGCAGATCAGTCGAAGTGTCCTGTATTCATTTGATATTTTAGTATCAGTCAATTTTTGTTAGTATTGTCTTTTTTAAACATGAACATTTCATTCATGATTTGGTTGTTTAGGCATCTTTGGGCATATATGTACCAATCTGTTATGCTAATAATGAATGTGGATACTTCAGCCCGTCTCCTCGCCCTCATGAAAACTACGTGTTTGAAACACCGATTGAGCCGAGTTACCGTCGCTCTGTGACATCTGAAACATTCCGCTTTCAGTCTGGTTTCAGTGAAATGCATGTAGTGTATTTCTAAGTACAGTAATTGGATTGGTTGACTGAATGAGCTTAATGATCATAGAGTTAACTATTCAGGGAGATGAACTGATCTCACTGATCATCTGTATATGTGTGGATCACGGCAGTGTTTGCTAAACACTTCAGCGCGCATGTGAGCATCCCCGGTGACTGGAGATTATTTGATCCTGCAGAGCGAAGTATTTATTGCAGTCTGTTTGAAATACTGAATGAACTATTATTAGGAATAACGCATGAGTGACGCTTAAATGTAAATGTAACACCATTTAACTTGAATGTTTCTGTCATTTCTGCCAATTTATTTGCCGTAAATCACAGTGTATCTGTTCATATACTGGATTAAACATTATATGCTCGTCTTTAATTTGTATATTGTTTTCTTCTTTAATTAGACATTTTTGTAGTTTTTCAATTTAGTCTGTACCTTAAAATGTATTTAATTTGATGCTTTTAGGAAGTTATAGATTTAAAGTCCCCGTGAACCGGAAGTTGCGATCGTTTGAGTGAAAAGGAATTTAAAAGGAGAAAATGAGGGGGTGTGACTTGCGTTTTTCACTGTGAATTGATTGGATGTGGAGAGACGGCTCTCACTAAATCCTTGGTGTTTCGAGTCTGACGTCATCACCCAAACGTGTTTTTTGGCAATTTTAACAATCATGGGTAGTTTAGATGGTTAGAGTGAGGTAAGGGTTGGGGTAAAGGTTTCGTAAAACTTGAAACACCAAGAATTTAGTCAAAACCAACAAGCCACGCCCACGGATCTGACTCGAAACACCAAGGATTAAGCGAGAGCCGAGTAGAGAGAGAGAGTCGCGTCAACTCCGTGGACTCCAACGGAACAGTTTTTTCGCCGCAATGGCGGTTCATGGAGGCTCTTAATAGTTCCCGGAAGTTACCAGTTACGCATGGAGCTGCGACTAAACTGTCCAACTGAGGTAAACTTTTAACCCATTTAAAGATGAAAGCCATTTAATGAATAAACAAAATGAAAGAAATAAAGCATTTAAAGAGAAACTTCCTGGAACTATCTGAAGGCTAAACGAATCACGTGACGCTCCAGCGTTTTGGACTTCCGTTGGCAGAACTCTCTCTCTCAATGGCTGGCATTGGTTTTGAAATGAAACTGGCAGCAGAGTGACAGTTGAAGGGGAGGAGTTAACGGATGCTAGTTTACATCATTTGAGATGGATGGTCATTTCAGGGCGGAAGTGCATTTTCAGATTTTAACTGAAGATTAGGAGGGTACATTAATTGTAAAAAGGAAATGACCCACATTGCTAAGCTATTTACTTTAAACGCTGTTATATTTCATGAAAAAATAAGTATTGTCATTTTTAATATTTCACTGGGACTTTAAACAATAGTCACATCTCAATGGCAAACATCTTGAAAAAATAAACGTATATATTTTCCAAAATGTCTGTGGAAAGAGATGCTGTTTAAATGTTTCTCTGCCTCGAAAGAAACTGAACATATAACTGCTTGGGGATCATATGATGGCTTAAAGAAGGAAGTAAACTTATAACTTTAAATTGAATAGAGGGTTTTCTTCAACATTTGGATATCCGGGCTGAATTGTTTTGCTTGTCAAATGCAGTTAACATTATGTGATAAAAATGGAGAAACTAGATCAACATTGTTTTGTATTCTTACCACGCTGTGAAAAGGGCCCAAATATGTCACTTCCTTTTTGTTATAACGTGCAGATGTTCTCTTTTTAAAGATTCAAGTGCGGTTACCTGTCTGTCTCTCAATGTCTTACAGAAGTGTTTTTTGTGAGACGTGTGCGATGAAATAAACTCCGTCAGTGTATAAATATAATCCTGCTCACCTCTGCTGGATGGCTAATGCTGAGTACACAGGTAACAGTCTCAAAAACACACACATCCAAATTATTTTGAGAAACGTCAGTGTGGATAAAATTGGGGTAAAACTAAAGACATCCTAAAGGGCAAAAGTTCTCCAGCAGAAGGAACAAACCTCCTTTTTGAGTCAGGTTTTTGAGTGCATTTCGGAAAATAAATGCATAAATAATCACGTCACTCAAAACTTCTGCAACGTTTCTTGTTGAACACAAAGACTGTGCAGAACTCCCACATAGCACGTCACAGAGATTTGGGCACATCTGATGTGGTATTATTGTCAAACGCTACCACAGATCTATAATACTGAATGATTGTGTGGTGATCAGACGTGGATCTGATCTGGGTGTAGTTCTAGAGGGTGGAGAGAGAGAAGAGACGGATGTTTAAAGAAACATTTCCTGATGTGTTGTCTGCATTGACAATGATGATGGCGAGAGTTTTCGAGTCAGATTTAGACATGGAGATATCTCTTTGTTAGCAGCTCAATGTGTGTTTGCCTTCATAACCGGGTAATGCAACTGAAAACAATGTGTTTGAATTGAAAATTCTGGAGGTAAACAGACAAAGCTACGCATGGACTCATGAACAAACCCTATTGTTTCTTTAAAGTTTCTTGAACATTGCTTGTAAAGTGAAGTGAGGAATAGTTTAGCCAAAAATGAAAATAGGTGTTCAGTTATTCACGCTCTTGTCATTAAAAACCTGTATTGCCCTTTCGTCCTTCTGAACAGAGATAATAAAAACTCTCTAATCTGCTTTTACAATGAAAGTTAATGGGAACTGAAAATGGCAAGATCCAAGAAAGATGTAACAAATAGTCCAAACCACAAGCTATATTTCAAGCATTCTGAAGCCAAACCAGATTGTGTTCTTTACAGTTTAGACATCATTTTGTGTTTTATGCAAGTGAGGAATGACATGAGGGTCTGTAATGACAAGATTTACTGCTGGCTGTACATTTCAACTACATTTTAATGATAAGAGTCGTGCAGATTTTTATAAAAGAAATCTGAGCATGTGCTCTTGTGTTTAGATAACACTTAAAAATCTGCAACTCTTATCAGTTTGAGTATTAGAGACTCGAAAACGTTTCATATTATAGTGACGTCTTTTCATATTCACCAACCAGTTGCAGTGACAAAAGCAATCTAGACGTTCCTTATTTGCTTTTCTTTCATTTTGACTTAATTTCTTGTTTATCTTTGTAGCCTTATTTGGACTTTATGCTAAAAATGGCAGTTTTATAATCATTTAAATAATAATATGGGACGTTTCTGTGTTGTCACTCATGGTTTGCATTAATCTTTGAAACTAAATGATGAAATAAAAAAAATAGCAAATGACAAATCATCAAACCATGTCACAAAAGCAAACAAGCACCCTTCAAGCACACCATTATGCAAAAAAAATCTGGACTTGGACACTTTTTATAGCTATATATAATTTCTTTAGAGACGCCTATGACATTTCTACATTTTTAACTGGGACTTCCAAATTCTTTCGTGTATTTATTGTGTTTCTGACACACAGTATCGTCAAACCACTGGACATTTCTTATAATCCTGAACATATGAAGGCTACATTGAAAACTTATCATAAGCAGACAGCTTAAACCTCAAATAGGCTATAGTTTATTACACGGAGTAAAATAATGTAAAGTGCTGTATTTGTGAATGTGAACACACATCTGTAATCTACAGACTGATCACATACGCAGGTCTCTTACATTATAGTTACACACACTGATATCCATTAAAGATCAAATAACGCAGCGCCTGATAAGAATATAAGCATATCAGGATAAAACAGCCTTTTAATTGTTTTGTGTTTTAGGGGTCGTAATCTTGATACAGTGAATTCAGGAAACAATTTGATGAACAAATATGTTTAAAGGGATAACAATTCTGTCACCTTTTATTCACCCTCATGTTGTTCAAAACCTGTATGGCTTTGTTTCTTCTGGAGCACAAGAGAAGAAGATATTTAGAGAATGGCTCATTGGTTTTGCCTCAAGTCAATGGTGGCCGGTGTTGTTTGGTTACCGACGTTCTTCAAAATATCTTCTTTTGTATTCTGCAGAAGAAATAAAGTCATACAGGATTTGAGGCTGTGTAAATTACGAAAGAATTCGTTTTCGGTATGTTTTATATGTTTCGTTAGGCCTATAGTCCTTCTTCAGTACCCGGTTAAATGAATGTAGGCCTAAATGTAAAATGAAATGTAATGTTGTTTACATGTCTGGAAAATCATCACATTTCGTGTCATTTCGAACCCGAAACGCCACCTGCAGCTTCGACGCTCACCTGCGCAAAATCTATCAGTATTCACAAACGGGCGTTCCCATTGGTCCCTTATCTACAGACATCAGCGTAAGGGGCGGGGAAACGTCAAACACTTGTTTAATATTCATGAGCGGTGGTTTGGTTTAAGCGTTTGCGCCGTGGCGGCAGAATCACTCTGAAGAGATACAGAGATCAGACGAGCATCTTAACAGTAAAACATCATTACTGAAGGAGAATAGTTGAGATATTTCGTGTTTTTCTGCTTTTCACGCGAGCTGTCTGATGGATCTAGTGCAGTTTTATCTGCCGGAATCTTTTTCCTTTCCTCTGAACCTGCCAAGTAAGAAACTTTATTACATTACAGCTTTTTATGAGGATAAATTATTTTTGACGCATTTTATCTTCTTGTATTTGTGGGAATCGTGCTGCTTAAGTCGTTTAACTGTCGAAAAGCAGCCTGACAAAGTTTACTAAATTACAAAATGTTTCTACAATTAATACAACAATTATTGAGTAAAACTGTGTTCATCTGGTATTAGGAACAGCCTTGAAAACAGGAATAGCCTATGCCATTTTTTAAAGGATTTTCAGTATGATTTTAGTGGAATCTGTGGTTAGTAGTGGTTTAATATTATGAGTTTAATATGTTTAATATATATGTTTGAATCTCTGTGGCATGTTAAATAGACATACTGACATTAAGACATAGCCTACATTACGATTTATTTATTTTATTTTAATTTAAAGAATATAGACTCATTTATTTTATATGTTAACGCATGTTTTTAAGACTCAATTATATCAAGATTTTATTTGATCTGTTAAAATTCCAAAGCTCAGATTTTATGAAGAGTTTGGAAGTCATACTTCAAATATTGATCAATATATTACCATTTCAAAAAATGCTGAAGATTTCTTTAAATCACATGTCTCTGTGTTTTTCTCATCAAATATAACTCTTATAATATGTTTTGTTTAGCTGTCTATCATGCAGCCCAGGTTGTAGAAACGATGGAGAAGTTGGCCGGCTGGGAGCGTGTATTGTGAATTGCACTGCTGAAATCTTATCTGCATTCAGGATTAAACACAGACAGAAAACATTCACAATAATCATATCAGAATCACAGTTCTGATCAAATAAGGTCTGTGGATAAAACAAACAGAACAAATACCAGACAGAGGAAGTTTATATAAAACACAGCATTCGTTAAATGATCATTAAGATTATTTCGTTCATTTACGAATCAGAAGGGGATTTACAGTTTGAAGACATCAAAGCACTTGTTTAGGTTTCATAAAGAACTTTAAAAAGGAAGGAGGAAGTATTATAGAATTTAAAATAAAGCAGGCCTATGAAACGTGTTATTTTTTAATAAGAAGATTCTTCACTTGTTTAATGGTGCAGAAAAGATTATGTTTGAGTTTCTATTCTTATAGAGTGAAGTATACTCAAAATCCAGTCCAGTCATCACTCAACCCATACAAAAATCAGACAAATAATCACATTACTTATGATCTTGTTGTGTTTTTACTTAAGAATTTAGGCAGGGAGCTTTAATAAGCACATGTTCTGGCAACATTCTCTGACTGTCTGAAAGCAATAGGATTTGAGAGTCAAGAGTAATTCCTTTGGATCCCAAACAAAACCCTGATGGGCTTTAAGATCACGTTACCGTGTGTGTGAGAAAAACAGGTGTGTTCAGGTGCTGTGTGTACTGTAAACACTCAGTCACGACTGACATTGTTGGAAATTTGAAGTTGTGCTGATAAATAGGAAAGTTGCCAACGTGTGAGACGAAAATGAAAAAGTGAGATGTGGTTGGCATAACTTCACCGTGGAAGTTTCATTTTACTTTCATTTTACAGTTATTTTTATAGAACTGACATAATGTTATGCAAAGTAATGGAAATGAAATGCATGCATTGTTTTAAAACGTTCAGTTTTTTACTTCTCCTTGTTCTCTCTGCTTCCAAAGCTTTTTAGACATGATGTCTATCAACACCCACTGCCCCGCCTACATCAAGGCAGAACCATCGAGCCCCGCCTCCCCGCCGGACAGCCTGACCCAGCACAGTCCAGGGGCATCGTCGGATGCTGGAAGCAGCTACAGTTCAGTAACTAAAGAGCTGCAAACCGGTCTGGACTTTCCGCTAGGGGCAGTGTTGAGTCCTCATGGCGCCCCCTTCAGGCTGGTGGAGGAATCACAGGTGAAGAGCGACTACAGGTTGGGTTCGGCCACCAAACGTCTGTGCCTGGTGTGTGGCGACGTTGCATCTGGATTTCACTATGGGGTGGCGTCCTGCGAGGCCTGCAAAGCGTTCTTTAAACGTACCATTCAAGGTCAGATAGCAAAGGATGTCTGTTTTGTATGTTTGGGTTTCTCATTATTAGAGCTCAATCCGTTTTGCAATGTCAAAAATGACTTTTTTATGTCATTCAGAAATCTATTAAAATATTTATTTATTTATGAAACGTAACTAAAGATTTGTGGAGTAAGTAAATTGAATGTTTTAGAAAAAAAGGCGTATAGATTGAGACTCCTTTATGCTTTCTGTTGTTCAGTTATCTGCAAATAATCTGTCATTGGCTTTACCGTCTCTGGCTTGAACTGTGCTTGTGTGATTTTTAGACATCATGATTCCCATGTCTTACTGTAAAACACAGGATGATGATGTAACCGCTGTGATCAGTCAGACAGAGGTCAGAGGTTAAACGTAGACTGTCAGAGGTTAAACTCATCTGTCTGATTTCTGTCTGTGTGTCTCAGGTAAAATAGAGTACAGTTGCTCGGTCAGCAGGGATTGTGAGATCACTAAGAGACGGAGGAAGTCTTGTCAGGCCTGTCGCTTCACTAAGTGTCTGTCTGTGGGGATGCTGCGAGAAGGTAAGTGTGTATTCCAATTCCCATTATAGTGGTGCAAAATAAAATAAAAATCAATAAACTCTTCGAACAACAAAACCCTTAGTAACAATTTTTATAACGTTACTTTTTATATGAATACAACACAAATGAAAAAACGTGCCGGATACGTTTGAGTGGGTTTTGTGAGGTTCATCTTTGTTACGGGAGCCAAAGACTGCAAACACACACACATGATTCATAGTTTAATATATAATGTATTTGAATGTAATATATATTATTCATATTCGTATTCAAGTGTATGGATTCTGGGGTTCTGAAATAAGCAGCTATATTCAAGAGGTCTCACACCACACACACACACCGCCTAGAGAGATTTTCAATAAAAATAATATCCATACTCAAATAAAACTGTAGTAGTCAGCAAATAATACCATGTTGTGCGTATGTGTGTGTGCAGGTGTGAAGTAGGTGCTGCCCTGATTTACTTGCTTATTCAGGATTTTCTGTTGCAGAAGACACACACAGACAGATTTTTAGAGTTTGTTGTACCTTTTTTTTTAAATAATGTAAGAAGTTTCAGATGAGTCAGATACCATTTAAACCATAGAAACACACACACATGCACGCACTCACACACACACAAACGTACATCACACACTTACGTACAAATCTCCATGCAATCAGTACCACGATAATTGTTTTTGTGTATGTTTTGTGTATAAGTCTCTGTTCGTGTTTTCTGTGTATGCAGGTGTGCGTTTGGACAGGGTGCGAGGAGGACGGCAGAAATACAAGAGAACCAACTCCAATTCCAGCGTTTGCCTCAGCGTACAACTACATCACAGGAAAACATGTGAGAACGTGTCTTGAGTCTGCGTGTCATCGTTTTGCAGGCAGATGTGTTCATTCTTTCCATGTGTGTCTCGTAGCACCCCGCAGCAGTCAGGATGAGAATAAGGTGCTGAACCTCCTGTTGGAGGCGGAGCCAGAAAGGGTGTGTGCCATGCCTGACCCCGCCCTCCCTGACAGTGACATCAAAGCTCTGACGACACTGTGTGACCTCGCTGACAGAGAACTCATGCTGAACATCAGCTGGGCCAAACACTTACCAGGTACACACACATAGTCACTGTACTAACAACCCTCATAAGTGAACTCGAAAACCCTGACCAGGAAGAGAGACACACAAACGCTTTAAACAGCAGTGGCGTGTCGTGTGTATGTGTATTTTATCTTTATGTTTTGGATACAAAGAGATACGTTGTTGTTAGTTCGCAGTTCCTGTGTGTGTGTGTGTTTTGGAAAGCACCTGAGGGTGGAGGGATCAGCCGTAACCTTACAACACACACACACACAGAACCGGCCAGCACCTGTTTTTGAGTTGATACTCACCTCTGTAGTAATGCTTACAAAACAAACCACAAAATCAGGTGTGTGTGTGTGTGCTTGTGGCTCACATTTTGCCTACATCGAGGGCACCAAAGGATGCTTGAAGGAAGTAAAACCTCAAAGCACCTGCAATATAAAGACCAGCCCCTACAGAACAATACAGCCTCTATGGGAAAAATGTAATAATAAATATACTAAATAATGTCTGGTGCGATTTTTGTTTGTGGAGGTGTTACAAAAAATATCATTAGGCCAGTACAAAGACAATAGAAAGTATTATAGCATGTGATTAAACGCTATGTGTGTGTGTGACAGCAGCAGGCTATTGTCTTTTCTTTCCCATTTCAAGCCGGAGATAAAAGGAAGATGACATTGGTGATTTAAACAGTTGCAGGGTTGTTTTGTTTGTGTTGTTCTCAGTGTCACGAGGGTCGTTTGATTCTGTTAACGCGTTTTGCGGATGTCAATACGGCTGCATCTCCAGAGCGCAGCGTGAATCTCGATCGATCTGCGCGCAGATCCAATCAGCTAATGAACGTCACCCGCGTGAACACAGCAGTCATCACGCTCTGTGATAAACATCAGTGATGGGTGAATACACTGAAATAAAGCAGACGGACCCCCCAACCAATCGCCCGCTTTTCATTAAGTGCGAGAGAACGATTCTGTCTGTCATTGACGCTGTTCTTCAGGACACACACAGAGCCTTCATTCATCAATGGGCTTTCAGTTCGGTGTGAAATTGTTGTGGAAATTAGCTTGAAAATGACAAGGATTTTATCTGATTCAAAGCCCATATATTTATCTGATTGTTTTCGTGCTTATTTCGGTGGTTCTTTTCAGTTTAATTGTGGAGTTTGTGTAGCGCTTTTTTAAGGTGCGTCGTGTGCTTTAGGTAAATAGTTGTTTTTTTAAGTGTTGAGTTGCTCTGTTATGTACAGGAGGTGTTTGGTCATTTATTGAGAGGATTGGCTCTTTAGTTGATACATTGTTGAGTTAAATAGGTAAATGTTTATTTTAATATTTAACTGATTATAATTATAGAGGTATTTAGCTTATTTATTTGCATCGGGAGAACATTGCATCGGCAGCGCAAAAGGTTGTAGGTTCGAAACACACATGCTGAGAAAATGTATAGTTTGAATGCACTGTAAGTTTCATTGAATAAAAGTGTCTGTTAAATGCATAAATGTGGAATATTTAGTGTCAGTTTTGGACGCCGGGTGCTGAACCCAGTCTTGAAACAACACAATCTTTATTAATGAAGTGCATAAAGACAATAACAGGGCTGACATTAAAGGGCCAAAACCAGTCAACGGGGCTGACGGAAAACAAAAATTCCTTAAATTTACATTTGCACAACCCTAGAGAAGCCTGACAGTGTAGCTGTGTAAACAGTGGGCGTACTGCTTGAGGAAAAAGCCATTAAGATGTGCCGCACATTGCGTTCATTTAGTCGGGCTTAGTTACTGAGGTTAATAAGTTATTTATTTGTATAAATGTTTCAGAGATCTGTTCATCAATTGCTCCCGCAGGCTTTTCCAGCCTCTGTCTCTCAGACCAGATGAGTCTACTGCAGAGCGCATGGATGGAGATCCTCATCTTACGTGTGGTGTTCCGATCGCTGCCCTGCGAGGACAGGCTGGTTTTTGCGGACGATTACGTCATGGATGCTGAACAGGCCAAATCAGCCGGTCTGCTGGAACTTCACATGGCCATTTTACAGCTGGTGCGCAGGTACAGAGCCATGAGACTGGAGCGAGAAGAGTTTGTCACCCTGAAGGCTATCGCTCTCGCCAACTCGGGTAAATCAAATATATACATACTTTTTGTTTCGATGTGGGCTTTTCAATGGACGATTCTCAGAACTAACTAAATCCTGTTTTTTTATTCAAAATCTAAATGCATAATAAAACATGTTTGTACTTTGCGCCAAGGAAAAAGATGGAGTGTGAAATGTTTCATATACATCAACAGAGTTGAACTCTATAACTTAATGAGACCAATGTAGTTCTTAATTAAAGGAACCAAAATAGTACATGAAGCTGTGGCAAATGATGACGCTCCCTTAAATATGATGTTCAAAAGACCAAACCATTGTTTTCAAAGAGGTTAATGTAACAGCATAACAGGGTTGAACAGATTATACAGAAAACGCAAAGCCTGTATTGCTCACAAACATGCACACAGCCTCATAGAAATAACGTTCTCTTCTCTTAGACTCGATGCATATAGAGGATGTGGAGGCAGTCCAGGTTCTTCAGGACTCTCTTCACGAAGCCCTGTTGGATTATGAGCACGTCGTGCACACGGAAGACCCTCGACGGGCAGGAAAACTCATCATGACCCTCCCTCTCCTCCGTCAGACCTCTGCCAAAGCCGTGCGACATTTCTGCAGCATCAAACAGGACGGACGCGTCCCCATGCACAAACTTTTCCTGGAACTTCTGGAGGCCAATGCCTGATCTCTGCTCCGATGGAAGCATCAAACAGAGGTGACTCCGCCCCGCACGATGTGGCCCGCCGAAGGGCGATTGTATGTGAATCCAGGGGCGTCAATAGACACTTTGCCACTCGTAATAAATCAAACAAGAAACATACCAAACTATACAGATGCGTGTAGACTAGGACCAAAGGTCGACACTTAGCTCAAAAAACGAAATGTCAAATATATCAGCGAGAGCTCGATGGGAACGTTTCAGCGATCTGAAACTTGAAGACATTCATCGTTTGATTTTTTTGATGTCATCACCTACCGAGCTTTTAACTTCTTTAATCACTTTCTCCATAGGGATGTTTGCCTTGCCTAAGAAACAAGAGGGAAAACAAAAATTGCTACACATTTTTAAGTTTAAACATCGTTTAATTGAACATTGAATGTACTATAATGCATATTTATTGATATAGAGGTCAAAAAAGAAGGTCTTTCTATATCAAACAGTATCCGCAAAGAGCAAACATCAAAATCTACATCGACAATTCTGATAAAAAGAATGAATGCGTTTTATCAACTCTACTATTTCCTGAGCGATTATCTAGGAATGTTATTTTACACGCACAAAAAGCCGAAGCTTCATTGAAGGTTAGTCGAAAGAATCGTGTTGACTGGAGTTAGTGGTTTCTTATCATGAGAGCAGGTGGGGGTTTGTTTTATCAGTCACCATGTGTGTTAGTTTTTGAATCATATCAACAGAACTGGACACTCTGTTCTTATAAAGCGATGTAGATTAGCCGCCAAACCAGCCCATTACGTCCGAGATCAAACTTAAATTGAGTTGAAAAACTACCAACTGATAACAACACTTGTTTGATCTATTTTACCGTGTTTTATTACTTGAACCTTCAGGCACCCCAAACGGAAAATGTTTGCTCAGTCGACAGCAGACAACATAAACTGTATTAATATCTGTTTTCAGAAATATGTGTAAATATCTTTAATTGCGATAACAGAACGTTTTGATTGATGTTTTGATTCACTAACACACTAATATAATATGATAATAAAAATTAATTGAATCCACAGTGACCTTGACCATTCATTCACAATGGACACTTCAGAGGTGATGACTCTTTTTAATCTCTCTCCATGTTGCCTGTGTGTTATTGTGAATATCAGATGCAGATGTTATTGAGTTTACAGTAATGAAGGAAACACTTTGTGCACGACAGAAATCTCTTCAGCAGTGTTTGTTAGTTAAATCTTTACTGGTTTAACAATGAATTCTGGGTGTGATATAAGAATGGACGGATTTTGACTTTCCTTATTTCCTCATGTGAAAGGTTTATGAATGCATATGAAGCTTTCATCAACAGTAATGCAAGTATTGCCTTGGGAATTTCTGTGTTTGATTGTACACATTATGCTTTTTTCTTCTTCAAATAAACGCTATAAAGACAACAATAAATAAAGTGTGTGTTTAATTACATTTCCTGTGGTTTTACTACAAATAAAACAAGGTAAACATGGTTGCCATAGTTAAAACATGGTGCCGGCAAATTAACCATGGTATTGTTACAGTAAACATATTTTACTGTGGTACTTCTTGTAAAACTGAATTGATAATAAAAACATTACCGTTGTTACATTTTTACTTTTAAATATCCATGCATGTTATACTCATAAGAAGCCTTATTTAAAGAACTCCAGAAGAAACAATACATGTCAAGGATTATTGAGTTTTGCATTGGCATAATTTACACATTTCATTTGGTACATTTTCTTTAGAATCTAGTTCTTAAATGCTGAACTTCTTTATTTTTCCACATGGTCGCGTTTACACCATTCGTGTTTTCTGTAAACACACACGCAGCACTCATGTCATGACAACCGTCTAAAAATGCATGAGCGCTAAATAGAAGCATCAGTCAAGAGTCATGATGTTATAAATCAGGAGAGGTGTGTCTGTGAGTTAAACCGTCACCCTGACAGCCACAAATAACAAGAAACTGACTCCATTAGTAATTAACCAAGAGCAATCCACGAGACACCAAACACATCACAGATACATCCCACAATGCATTTCACATGATGTGTCCACCCTGAAGATTATATGATGTTAACATGTCATGTCAGGCTCGAGTAGAGTAGAGTAGAGTAGAGTAGAGTAGAGTAGAGTAAAAAATAATAGAATAGAATAGAATAGAATAGATAATAGTGCTGTCAGATTTTTTGCTTTTTTTTCAGCAGCACTAAGAAAACGCTGGTTGGGGGTATATTCACAAACATAAACAGATTATTGTGATTCATGTTCAAACAGAAAGATGCCTAATGAACAAATGAATTGTTGCAGTCTGATAGTTTTCTTTTCGTGTACAAAAATCTGCATGTTAAATATAAATAGGTCTTAAGATCGTATTTTTGCTTGCAAACACGCAGAGATTAGTAAATATTCTTGAATAATATTATTTGCATTAGACATCCAGGTGTGATTTCTTTTTTTAAGATCACAGACAGCTGAGAAAGAGATTTTTTTATTTAAGCCCATGAATAATCAAGCTAATCGATACAGATAAATTAAAGGCCCGTCAGACACTTTCACCTGCATGTCTTAAAATCATTTCACAGTCTGTCAGGACGAGACTCCATCAACACATCAGTTTCACTTCACTGAGAGACCTTACAGGAGTAATTAATGAGGCTCGTATAAGAATTGCTTACACAAGAAGAACACCGTACGGCTGTGCCAACAGAATAAAAAATAAAGTGTGTGTGTATGTATGTATGTATATTTTGGATACTAGGATTCTTTGCAGGTGGGACAGAAATAGGGGTGTTGCAAAACACAGTCATCACCAATAACCTTGATATCAATAACACACACTGTGATGTCATTAATATAAAGGTATTGTCAATGATCGTGGTGCAAAGTAGTGGTTTGAGTGTGATTCATGTGTGAACAGAAAATTGAAAGTTATTTGACTAATATAGCGTTATTTATTTAAATTTCAAAATATAATATTGTGATAACATTGCCTTAAGCAGAACTAAATTTCACGTTTTATACACGTGAGTATTGCTTGCCTGCAAATAAAGTATAGCCTGACGCCACCGCCATATCGGGAAGGCCAGAGTAAAATAGGAAGCTGTGATATTTCAGGATAAAGGACAATAACGTTATTTTGTAAACCGATTTCGGTGCTTGACGTGTTTTCTCAGTTTCTTAAAAACATTATTACACGTTTTTTTATTATAATCTACTGCAATGAGTTAATAAATACAAACGTTATGTAATTTACAGGCTTCATTCTGAAAGGACGCTGCTCCTTTTGCCCTCCCCAATATGGCGGCACTGCTGACGTATACGATTCAGCGGTTATAATGCGGCTTGTCCCGAGTTTAAACAACGTTTAATTGCTAATCAATGGTCGTTTCGAATTGTTTATTGCGTGTAATGTTCGCACAAAAGTGGGGAATGTAAATAGAAAGAAGCTTGGCTTCGCTTTTTTTGCGAGAAATGTTTCGGGTCCAAAACTTAGTTTGGTGCAGCGCTGCCAACCCTCAGGCATTCAGCGTGAGACTCACGCAATTGATTGTTTTCTCACGCCACAAATCAATTTTTTCTATATAATTTCATAATCTCATAATTTTTTTAAATAAATTTGAGATAGAAAACTGTAGTTTTGGGCGCTGCAAACTTTTTTCCCCAGCGGTCTAGCAGTGCACCTCAATGTTAAAATAAGGTGACCATTGGCCAATCAAATGAAAGAAGGCGGGAGTAACTGTTTACAGAGACCAATCAAATCAAAGAAGACAGCTAAGGTTCGAGTGCGACCAGTGCAACGCACGACGTAAGAGGCTAAGCATTCAACATTATACCATTTATTAACAATATACATTTTTAGCGGTAGTATCCACTGATGCAAACTACAAAACGCCGTTTTTTGGCGTTTCTAGACTACTGTAACTGGGGGGCAGGCAGGGGCCACTTATGCTTTTAGGGGGCACACTAACATTTGTTGTCATGATTATTTTTCATTCATTTTTCATTTGAAAACAAGTTCAGCTCAAAATTGCTCTGTTTGGTGAAATATCATTCCAGATTTAGGGGGGGCAGAGGGGGATGGCCAAGTGTGCTGACACGGGGGCACTGGCCCCCTCTGGCCCCCCCCAGAACCGCCCCTGACTCCAAGCTGAACTCAAAAGTTGGCAGCCCTGGTGTGGGGTTTGTTCAAATTTCAAACCAACCAACACCCGTTCAAGAGAAGAGAAGCTGCTTTCATTCATCTGTCAGCCTGTAAGTAATGCAGCGTGTCTGTGATAAATTACACCCTTCAGTGGTTTTATCTCTGAGCGCATCAATTCACTAATAAACCTGAAATGCTGCGAAACCTGAATGCTGATCAGGGAATTAATGGATTAACATTTCGACGTCATAATACATTAAATCATGTCATGGTGATACATTGAGTGTTACATCAGTTACTGACCCATCTAATGGCCTCATATATCTGATTACAGAGGAGATCATATCATATCTCATGAATATTTCATTTTAGTACTTGCTGAAATCATCAACGTCATCTAAAGAAAAAAAACTAATATAATGCAACGTGAAAGGCCTACGTGTTGATCCGTATATGATATAAACCTTGCACTGTACTGAGGATCCTTATTTCAACGAAATCTATCAGTAGACCACAGATATGGCTAATATTTATGCATTTCTAATAAAAAATATACTTCACAGTTTACGAGAATCTTTAATTTGCGCTACACTGACCTCTAGCGGTCAATCTTTGTAAGTACACCAAACCTTTGATGTTGAAAATGTTCTACCTTAGATATCACTAAATGCGTGTTGTTAAGCATCTCAGACATTATTCATATTTTTTTCAAGCTTTGTCAATATTTTTATAAGATCTTATATGAATATATAACCTGTAGTGTAATTAAAACCACTCTGTGCGCTTATGTAAGAAAGTCCAACAAACACATTGATGTTCAACAATTTTTTTGATTCACTTTACTGTACGAACATGCATGTCGGTGGTCTTTAAAATGTCTTGTATTTTGTGTTTGTCGTAATGTTGTACTGTACGTGTGTGTGTAGTATCGAAATTGTACTGATACTCCACATTTTGACATCTGATCTAATGAAACGTCACAAGGGTTTCATTCTGGAATGATCAATCTGTCGTGTTTTGGTTGTGAGGAGCGTGTGGATGAACATAGTGAGTGAATTTGCATGAGAGAGACAGAGAATGAGTGTATCAGGTGAAAAGGGTTTGTATGGTCATATCACCTTGTGACAGGGTTTTACTGCGGTAACTGATCTCTCGGTCACCTCCTGTTACCATAGCACCCTGGAGTACAATTACAGCTGCTGAGACACCTTACACACACACACACACACACACAGGTGTCTATCGCTATGTACACAGAAGGAATCATTTCATCCTTAGGTTTTTATTCAGCACATCTGTCAGTGTTCACAGTGGATGTAAATGTCTCTCGCTGAGGGCCGCGTCTCATGTCACACACGCTCCCGGGGTCCCTGAACCCCCCTGACGGCAAGAACCACGGACTCAGACGCCGGTGAGCATTACTCTATATGTGTTCTGTGGTATTTTTGGTCTGAACAGTTTTGTATTTGAGTGAGACGGCAGTGACGATGTATGAAATACTAGCATACTGCACACCGTGAGGAATACACTGCATGCAGAATATATAGAAATAAAAAAAGTTATTATTGTGTTTGAAACAGTAGTATTGCAGTGTTGTCACATGACCCCATCACAAGCAGAGTCCAGTTATCATCTCGAAAGGAAAGACATTTACTTTTATTCGAACTGACATGCAAAATATCCTCATTTTTAGAAGTCTGATGTGATAAATGATGGGAAGGTGAAGTGATGGGTTCTTCATTTTTTCCACGGCTGTATATAGATCAAAAGCACCGTAGAAGGTGATGTTGAGTAAATTGCTTTTTTGTGAGTTGTTAGAGTTTTATTGATAGATTTTGGAAGGATCAATTATTTAGTTTGTATAAACGTACGCATACGACACCATCATTACAACACCCCTAAAAGTCTTCATCGAATCTAGCAGAGAGTACACTGATGTGTACACAGTTGCGTATGGTCTGCATAGCGATGAGAGGAGGTGATGTTATATTGATTCATTACAACAGCTTGAAGAAGCTTGCCAGGGCTCAGTGATAAAGATGCCTGATGTCTGGAGGTCAGCGAGAGAGAGACTCGAGCCGCCTCAAACATCATTTGTCCAATCAGACCACTTCATCTTACAGTCCTACATCATGTGCGTTTTTATGCCACGATGTGTTACACATTGGAATGTGAATTCTTCCTATTTGCGCTTGTCATCAAAGTAAAGTTTTCTACTGTGGCTGACTGACATGTTGCTTAAAATGGCAAGAATGAAGTTTTATTTTAAGCATCAGATACATTGGGTTGAATAATAAAACATGTGTCTATGAATTCTATAGCCGTTGTGACATAACACTGGAGACCCAGAATCTAAAGCCGTCTCTGATTTTCCCTCTCATCTTTAAGCTCTTGAGTCGGCCACTCCTGCCGGAGGTCGGCTGGGCGCAGGAGCCGGTGGTTCTCCGTTCTATCGTGAGCTGTGGTTTATTGTGCTCATGACTGGGGTCGGACTGCTGCTGTTTGCTCTGATTCTGGCTGTCATTTTACATAAGACTCTCAACAAATCAGCGTTCACCAGAGAACGGCCTCCTCTCGTACCCCTGCCGCTGCACCGCCGCACCCCGCTGGCCAAATACCCGCCCAGCAACTCCTACCTGGTGAGATCAACTGCTGAACATCTTCATGCAGCTCCAGTTTTTGTTCTTTTAGGACTGAATAGACGACAGACTGGATATGAAAGTTAAGATGAGCTGATTTTGAACAAAAACTTGACTTGAAGCAAAGCAGACCAGCTATGAGCCTTGGCTGATTTGGTCTTTAGTTGTATTTATTGACTACTAGTTAATCATTTTTCAGTGTTGGAATTCATTTTATTATTTGTCTCATGGGAGACATCTTTGAAGAAGAAAATGTAAGCAGACACTTGTCAATCATTTGTAGTGTTAATAATGTCAAAGCTGTTTGGTTTGGTTCTCTTTGGTCCTGACAGTGAGGTGTTTGTGTGTCGGTCAGTAACACATTTATTTCTCGACACAGTTTGACATGGTTCCAGATACAGTGGGTGCTGCCACCAGTGTCACGTTGAAGTCATTCACCATGCACATGGAGGTCAGACATTCATTTGTGTTTGCTCTTTATTATGCATTTAATATAACAGTTCCACAAAACTAAAGCCCAAGCTTTGCCACAAAAATTTCAAGATGGCTTACAAAAAATGATATTTTAAAATTGAAACATATTTAATGTTTATATGGCTAACAATTAAATAAAAAAAGAAAGTTTTTGTCCCAGCTGTGAAAACTAAGCACACTTTATATTCTATACAGTGAGCTATATCATTTTTTTGTGGAAGTGATGAGGTGTTTTTTGTTTTTTTCAGGAGGTGATTGAGGATAAAGTGATGAAGGAAGATGTTTCTCCTGAGGGTGAGACGGGTTTAGTGACTGTCTCGGGTCTGTACACACAGAACCTGTTACAGCGCAGCGTCAGTCAACTGATGGACAGTAAAGATCTGGATCCATGGGAGCCGCACTTCAGACGCCTCGACAGCGGCCTGGTGAGAACATCAGCATCTGTGTTTGTCCGTCTTTTGTCAGAGCTAAATGTTTTTCTAAGTAATAATACATTTTATGAATGAAATAGATGTTTTATTTACCAATTATATATAAGCACTAGGTTATACAGTAGACCTGAAAGCATTTGGACGGTTAGGCCACAAATGTCTGAATGTCATTTGCATTAACCAAGAAAATATCAACTCGAGAGTCTTTGCAAACAATCGTTGATATTCTCCCAAAAAAACCCTGTTTCTTTTCTGAGGGATTGTTTTAGGTTTGTCCAACTGATGTCGGTGTGATTTTGAGTTGTTAAATGGTTTGTGTGCGTTTGTCAGTTTGAAGGTGAGGAGTTTGTGGACAGCATCAAAGGCTTCAGCACAGTAAGGAAAGAACACACAATGTTTACGGACACCAACCTTTGACCTTCATCGTGATCCTTCACCTCTGAAGTGGAGAATGAACATTTTCAGTTAACATCTGATCTGGGATTCATATTTCTATTGACTCTGACATTAGCGATGTGTCCCTAACACACAAACACAAAACATGAAAACTGGATTATACAATGAAAACATTAAAACAACTTCACTGCGCTATGAAAACAGATAACTCAATGAAGTTTGTTTGGATTATTATAAAATAAAGACATTTATTTTGTTTTTAATTTGTACGTTGATGATTTTTTTATAGCAATCAATGTTGTGTTTGATGGCAAATGTAATATTGTGTGGTCATCTCTGTTGTCAAAAAATAAATGACGTGTTATTTCAACCTCTATTTCAATCTTTACGTTTATTGAGTGTTTTTAATTTGACCCATATTATCACATTTTTGGGTAAATATCTACCAAAAAAGCACCTTTTTAATAAAAGTGATTTGACGGTAAATGACAAATATTATCCATGTATGCTGTCTGTGTTGCTTGTAATTGGAAGTAAACATATTTTACATAAACTGAAATGTCTGTATTGATTTAAAAACTGAATGTTGTTGTTGGTCCACTAGAGGACAGACATTGGCTGAGAAACAAAGACATGAACTCCATACAAGGGTTAAGCATTCCTGCGTCAATGCTAAATTACGCTAAACGTAAATGTAAACTACATACGCTTTTATCCAAAATGTCTGTAAGGCTAATGGTATGTTGCTTCTATAAACAGTTAATACATTCAATACTACAGACACAGATAAAAACTAAAACGAATACATCGTCACTACAAGATATAAACCCTTCACTTCACCAAAACGTCCTTTGGTCCTTCATGTAAACTTAGCTCTTAAACTTCTTTACAACCTTAATATCAATTCAATTGTTGGACGTGAGAAATGCCCTTTACTGATTATTGAAGCAAATACGTTCTAGTATGAGATATGCAACCTGTTACTAATCTATAAAAAAACAATGTCTCAAATCATGCAATCTGCGGACTAGAAATGAAATTGAATATGATGCATAAGATTGTCATGATTTCAGGTAAGACACAGGACAACAGCTTTGATGAACAACCGTCGCTTTTATTTGAAAACCCTCCTGCTTCTACATACAATGAGCTTCTTACAAAATATTAATTGGAAAAGGACCTTCAGGACAAAAATGTTGCATTAAAAATAAGATCAATTTTAATGTATAAAATGTCATGAATTTACAAAGGCAGCATTTGAATTATTGCTGGTAAAAATATATAATCTCATTCTTTATTGTAGAACGTGTACCCTGATTCACTGCACACTACTGTTTCTCAGAGTCACATCCCACACGCGTGACAACACATACAAACTCAATTATGCTGTCATCCGACGACAGTTTTTGTGTGAATATCATGTTCTACACAAACCTGCACGTTCCCTTTTAGAGATCAATTCAAAGTGCATGCAGCGACTATTATTCTGAATGCTTGACAAACATGAAAACAATAACAGAGATTCATGTGCATTAACATGCAAAACAGCATGAAATAATTTAATGCCGTTGTTAGGTTTGGCCCACAGATCTCACAGATGACCAAGACTGAGACACTTTAGATGTGTTTGTCTCTACATTCACAAGGGTTTGTTCATACAAGAATGATCATTTTCTCATTGTTTAGGTACATGTATGATTTTCTTTGACACAAGTGAAAGACAAAAGGACAAATGTTAAAGGTTCTGCCCTCTTGTCCAGTCCGTACAAAAGTACCATAAACGTGTCCCACATTCCACATTGAACTGGATCAACAATCATTAAAAAGATCAGACATATTATTTCTCTAAGAAACACATTAAGATTTAGGGCAGATATCAAGATTTTCTGCGAACTCACTTAAAGTGTATTATTATTCAATGAAAGACTTGACATTTTTCATCATAAAGTCCTACGAGTAATGTAAGAATTGTCGTTTTTGTTTGAATGGCTTTATCATGACATGCTTAATTCACGCCGACACAAATTCAACCTGAGTGTAAATTCATGTTTCTGCTGGACTCGGACAAGGTGATCTCAATCTCTCCATCAAAATAATCAACGTTCTGCATTTACTATTACATGTACAAAAATATCACCTCTGGTCTATTGTTCAACCGGGTAGAAAAATAATCAAAGACAATCATTCAATGTCACTCCAGAGCTCTTTCAACAGTCCAAAGACCTTTCAGATATGTCTCCACGTCAACGTACGTTCACCTTACATATGTAATTCGCAAATGTTCGCCTGACCCTTAAACAGAAATTCACCGGCCCAAATCACTCGCAGGAGTATTAATACTGTAAAAAACGCTCCAAACAGAACAAAGACAAAAGTGGACAATCTACAGTACTGCAAATCAAACCTCAAAGATTTAAAGTTTGCTTATAAATAAATGTTGCTGTAGATTAATCAATTTAACCGTCAATGTAGAATTCTGATAAACTTAGATTATTCTAAATTAACTCATTTTTTTACAGCTACATAAACTTCTAATCTAATCCCTTTTTAGTCTTTAGTGGAGAAAATTATCATCAGCCGCTAAAAACATCCTTGACTCTCTTTTACATTCCTGCCAGATCTACACCAGAAAACAAACCAGTCTGAATAAAACACGTGAGGACAGATCAGAGAAGTAGTGACGGTTGCTGAAATCTGAACCGCATTAGGAAATAAACGAAATACTGCACAGGAGAATAAACATAGAGATAAAGAAAGAGACTGACGGGGTGAATTCTGTGCATTATTAAAGAAGAGCATCATCTTTAGTGTTGCAGATGTTTTCTGAACCGATGAGACGAGCCGATGTTCAGCTCCTCAATGCCTACGTAGGACACAGCACTGAAAGAACAGAGAAGATTGGACAAATCAGACGATTACCAATCACAAGCATTTCAGATTAAAGTCTATACAGAATATATATATTTATCGGCTGATAGTTTAAAAACAGGGCCGATTTATCAAAAGAGGACAGGAAAATGCGATGAATTTCTTCTCTATGCTTAGAAAATGTTAAGAAACATCACCAGTTTGATATCGAATATTAATAGTCATTATATGAATTAAAACACTGAGAAAATTAAGAAATATTAATTGAATCTTCAGAAACGGCAGATATCACTCTGAATAATCGGTTTTGGTGGAGAAATGTAGCATTGGTGCATCTCTAAATAAAATGATGAAAAACTACAGTTCAAAGGAGCAATATAAGATCAAATATGCAGTTAGTTACTGTATTTATATATCAAAAATGTTTGTGTAGTTTTACTGCTGTGGGACAAATAACATGCACAAACACACAGCACAAAGAAAACACGCACTACACACTCATGCTGTATTTACAACACAAAGCCGAATGGACAGATCCGTTCCAGATACACATATTTCAGATTTGGAACAACATTTCAGGACATTCGGTCCTTCCGCTTCATCATCAATAGCATTAATTGTGTCTCTCAGCGGCTCTGTGGCCGTGCATTACGTCTTTGGGGGGCGGCGGGCACTGATAGATTGGCTGAAGGAGGGGAGACGAATTGGAGTGACTGGATGCACCACTTGCGCAAAATAAAATTTTTGCACATTAAATTTATAAGACGCAAAAATTATATATATTGATGATCAGTTTGGCAGTCGCACCGGTGCAACCATGAAGACAAACTTGTCGCACCGGCCGGAAAAAAGGTGCAAAATGCGACCATTTGGTCGCTGTCTAGAGCCCTGCATTAAATGACACAGAGACATCACAACCCCTCTTATATGTGTGAGCGTGTGTGCGGTCCACAGATCAACACACCTGTCTCCTGTTCTCACACCAGAGCTGGAGTTCAAACGCAGCGAGAGCAAAACAAAACCGGACGACAGTCAAACATCATAAACACACACAGAATCAGACTGACAGTTAAAGACAGACGACAGATTCAGACGTCCGGTACCTTTGAGGATGTAGTCGGTCAGAAGAGCGGGAACCGTCTCACTGTCCTCACGCATGGCGTGAAGAACTGCACGCAAAAAACACACATTTAAACGTGTACACTAATACACACACGGACTATTTATAGTTGGTATGTACGTACTCTTGGTCAAAATCTGAAGATCTTCTACAGACGGGGCTCCGTTACTCCTGTCATACGGGATCACTGTCGTCAAATACTGAAAGAAAAAAGTGACGGAAGAGGGAAAGTTTGTGAATACATAATTCTTGTGAGTGAAGCATTGATAAGTGAGGAGAGAGTAAATATGGCTCTTACGGTTCCTGGCACGTGCGAGCGGTCGGATCTTTGTACACCCGATGTGCTCTTGATCTTCCTCTTCTTCTTCAGCAGCTCTCGATGTTCTTTCTGGCGATTCTGCACGTTGATGAGAGCCGAGATGAACGTGTTCTTCACCTCCTTCTCAAAGTCCAGCTCCTCCCGCACGGCCAGCTGATCGATCAGCTCTTCGGAGAAACCTCGAATCTGCCTCTCCACCTCCTCCAGACGCTCCAGCAGCTCCGACACACAAAGACCACGTAATCCTGAGAGAGACACACATTTATACAATTAATTATTTTTTATCCTTCACCTTCAAGTTATTTTAACATCAACTTATTCTTCGTTGAAATCGTGATGTGTGTGTCGAGAGACACAGAGAAGTGCAAAGCGTCAAGATAACACACACACATACAGTACTTACGATCCTCATTGATGCGGCTGGATGTGGAGTTTGTGAGTTTGTGTAAGTCACGTGGCATCGCTGAGAGGTCAAACTGAGACAGGTTTGCGTGTTCCTCCCCGTCTGGAGACTGCTGCATTATCTCCTCAATTTCTTCTATAACCTGATCAACACACGTTAAAGAGTAATTGTGTACAGGTACATACAAAACACTGTTAGTGAAACCAAAATAGTTTTGCTTGAAATCAGGTTTGCGTGAAGGTTCAGTTTCTGAGTGTGTAAACGAACCTGTTCTGCTGTGAACAGCGGCTCCTCATTCACACAGGAAATGATGATGTTGTGCATGTCCATCTGATCTCTGAGCTCTTCATCATCAGACAGTTCCAGATTACTGACCTCGACCTGCTGAAACACACACACACACACACACACACACACTTTGAGTTTTGTCTGTACTAACTAGACAGACAGAAGGATAGATACAGATGGAAGGTCTCACCTGTTGTGGTCGAAGGTTCAGTGTGGGGAGATGAAGTGAGCGAGTGTGAGATGTTTTCCAGTCTACTGGCATTACGTTGCCGTAGTTCTTCGTCAAGACATTCCAGATCCTGAAAAACAGAGAACAAAAATCAGAACAGAGGGGGTGGTTTGCAGAAACAAGCAAGTTAGAAATGCATTGTTGTATCACGATACAGAAGGATGAAAGCACCTTCTGGTCCTTGATTCTGATTAGTTGAGCTGCTTAGGAAGCTGGTTTAATGACTCTAGAAACATACACCTGTGACTACATTACATCCAGTGTTGGGTGTTACCAGTTGCTAAGTAATGAGTTACTGTAATTTGAGTAATTTCCCCTTGAAAAAGTAAAGTAAGGGATTACTCTTATTTTTTCTGTAATTTAATTACAGTTACTTCTGATTTAATTGAACTAAAATGTGTGATATATTCAATAGTGGAAACAACATCTAAATTAAAAGTCTAACTTTAAAATGTATGCTTTAATATATCCTTCTCACATTTGTATACTTTGGTAAGTTAATAAGAATAATTGATGTAGTTATTTATTTAAATGAATTAAATAAGAATCATTTATGTAGTTATTTATTTAAAGGAATTAAATAAGCCGTTTCATGTTTATCCTTGAATCAATTCTAATCAAGGTTGATGTAATAAGTAATTAAATACTTTTTGAGAGAGTAATTTGTACAGTAATCTAATTACACTATTGAATATGTAATTAGTAACTCGTAATTTATTACTTTTTCAGAGTAACTTAGCCAACACTGATTACATGATCATCACACATCACTGCATGTGTTGCCTGGCATGCACTTTGTTGAGTTGAGTTTGAAGAACTACTACGCTTTCCGTGAAAATTCCAGCTCCCACGTCAGCACCACTGTCTTTCTAAATCGCTTCTTTCTCTTGTGCTGTTTTCTATGCAAAGGTCACTGAGAGAATTTAGCCTAGACTGATGAAACTTTCTGGAAATGGGTGTTCTGAGAATTGACACAAAGCTCTTTCGTTAAGATGTTTCCTGTATTTTTCACACCAATCCCCTTTGAACACTTCTTGTTAACAAGCAGTATCACGAAAGAAAAAGAACAGAAAAACACAGACATATAGTAATTTAGTCTGTAATGAACATAAACTGAAAATATTAGATGAACACATAAAATCTTGTCAAGTACAGACAAAAAATAATATCAGCGGATCAGGGTAAAGACGGGTTAAAGTTCCCTCTGCACCACAACTGCTCACATTTTACGCCCACTAAAGGAAAAAGAAACGCTCTTATAGGCACACATGCTATATTGACATTGCTCTGTAACAGGACATCATGTTTCTACTGTATCTGGTCGCATGTATTGTGCTCGGACCTTTTCATTCTCACGCCAAAGTGGTCAACAGCTTTACAGAGTGTAAAGAATTTTTCTACAATGGCAAAGAACCACAAGAAATGGATACGGAAGCCGAGAAAATCTGTCAGATAAGGGATGGATCTAATGTTGATTCTGATACACCTTATTCGGATGATTCTGATACACCCTATTCGGATGATTCTGATACACCCTATTCGGATGATGACCATACATTCTATTCGGCTGATTTTGCTACACTCTATTCAGTTAAACACAGAATTCCTCTGTACAGTGCGTATATATTTGATGACCAATGCTTAAAAAAAAAAACCCCACAAGATCCATGTACCACATGGCACATAGAACCACAGGTAAGAAAATATTAAATTAGCATTTTAACCTGTTTTACAGAATAAGGCAATGCCGTATTTAGGTTACTAAGTTGGCCATTTTGTTGTCATTGCAAATAAATAAAAGGGTTGAAGAAGTACAATATGAACACATTGGAAAAGGTGAAATGTGTTTATTTATATATAGTGGGACCATTATTTAACTTTAATACACTTCAAAATCAACCAGAATGACATACTGTAGATGAAACTGTTCTAATGGTTTTAATTTCCTTTGTAGCTTGTTTCTAGAGCTGGACCTGCTTACATGATGACTGAGAGAAAGTACATATCTTCTGTTTCTAATGGAGAAGTTATTTTAAAAAGAACTCAAGCCATCAGTGAGGATTATAGAGAGACAGGATATGATCGAGGTCACCTTTACCCCAACAGTTTCGACTGCAATGATATCCATAAGGTGACATTTACACTAACCAATGCTGCACCTATGGATCCATGTTTTAACCGTATATACTGGAAGAAATATGAGGAAGACTTGCAAAGATTTTTAATAAGTCAAGTTCAACTGGATATTTTTGTGACAGTCTACATTGTCACCGGTGCTGTACCTGGTGATGACAGAATACCAAAAGAGGGTGACTGTGGGGACAGCCGGGAGTCTGGAAGGGTTACGGTTCCCTCCTATATCTGGACAGCTGTCTGTTATAAACACAACTTAGATGACGCAAAGTCTTTTTCCTTTGGCTATATAGCAAAAAACCATCATGAAAAGAACATCAATTTCATGAGTATTCCAGACATGAATCAGCAGCTCAGTGAATTGTATAGTAGAGGTTCAAGAACTACTCCACAAATTCAGATTTTTGAGGGTGATTGTTTCAGTGCCCAATCTAACGTTGCTAAAATTGTTGATCAAATGAAATCAACACAGCTAAAAATATTTGAAAAGTTTGATGTTGCTGAAAATACCTTTCATGCAGTCAAAAGATTCTTGAGTACCGACAGTGAGATGAGTACTGACAGTGAGAAGTTCCCTACAAAGAGAGGTACAGGTAGACTTGATAAACTGACAGCAATACTTTTCTTTGACAGTTCAGTATCTTATTTCACCTCACAAGAGGTACTGAAAGATGAGGCTCGAAGTGCTTGTAATAACTTCTGCCAAAAAACGATACTGGACTGATCACTCTGAGCTCAGAAAAAGGGAGGTGTCTGAGGGATCTGAAGCCGTCCAATGCCAGTTGGTGCCAGAGAAATCTGTGGATGGGAAGACCGCAGCCGATGGCTCGCCATGCAGCAATTTTAAACATAATAATAACAGATGTACATGTTCAACACAAAACGGTAAAGAGAAGTTCTGCTGCTCCACTCCTTGCCTGTACCAGAAGGGACTGAAGGGCTACCGGTGTTACTCAGGGAGGACACAGATAGAGTGCTCACCCCAGTACTCGCTCCTCGCTATCAAAGGGAAAGAGATGTCTTAGCGATCACCCTTGTGCCACATACGGAGAAGACTACTACTGGTGTTACACAGACACCACAGGCTGGGAATACTGCAGCCCACCGCTGCTGGGAAGTAAGGCTAAGGACGGAAAGGACTGCCGCAGCGACCACGCCTGTGCCAAGTACGGCTCTGAACCGTGGTGTTACACGGATGATGACGAGAACTGGAACTACTGCTGTACTTCTGATGACTGCTTCTCAGCTGTCAACTACAAAACCTGCAAGCCTGACCACCCATGTGGTTACTATGGTAAAAATTACTTGTGGTGCAGAACCACTGACAACGACTGGAATTATTGTTGCAAAGCCTGTGGCAAGTAATCAAAGCTTTTTGCATTAATGAGTGGGCCAACAACAGCTGATTTACATGTTAAATTGTTATAGCACTTACTAACCTTGAAATTCTTGTCTACATCAAATGTTAGCGTAAAAACAAATAATAATTTGAAAACAACGAAGGAAATATTTGAAGTGCAAGATGCATGGAATCGTGACCCTCTGAATCGTAATCGAAAATCGTAATGCCATCAGCTGTCTGTTTTGGGGTATTTACATCAACGTTTTATAATCATACTTTTTACTTCCTTAGAGTGGTTTGCTTTTAACATTATTAAAAGTGTATATCTCATTTTGTCATTCTGTCTATAAAGTTTTGATATGATTTTAACCTTTAGTAAAAACAGCGTTTTTCAACTCATTCCTTGTCGCTCATCTGATCTGTAAAAGCTTGGCACGCATCATCCCCAGAGCCTCCTAACAAAAAGTCGTCAAAAGAATTTCAATGCGTTTAATTGTTTAGTATATGATTTATTATATTTGTCATGCGTGGCCCATTATGATGAATATGCCTTTATCTTGTCTTGTGTACACAAAAGTTTCAATGTGCACAACAGAACAAGCAAAGTTTCAGGAATTAAAAACATAGGTGACCACCAGCAATCATTCAACTCCCAGATAAAGGCTGTAGTTCCTTCTTTTGTCCACCAGGAGGTAGACTAGAGAATAACTGCATATACCAACATTTTTGTTCTTATTGATTACATTTTAAACTTTGCAATCAAAATACACAGAAATTAACTTATGGAAACATGGTACTACACTGACAATGTCTTCTTAGTTTTAAAATAACACATCATTTCAATTTATTATGTACACAGTATGTCAACAAAATACATGTTGTGTCTGAAATGTGCTACTGCAAAGTTTGCTAAAGTCGGTTGTTAGCATGACAACAGAATCCGCATTATACACTGGATTTGTTCTTTAAAACGGTCCATTTGAGCCCCTCTTTCATATTTATTTTCAACCTCTTTTGACCCCAGAATA
Source organism: Triplophysa siluroides (assembly GCA_006030095.1). Classification (NCBI taxonomy): domain Eukaryota; kingdom Metazoa; phylum Chordata; class Actinopteri; order Cypriniformes; family Nemacheilidae; genus Triplophysa; species Triplophysa siluroides. The sequence goes on from VCII01000713.1 coordinate 2,238,955, forward strand.
GTTTGTTCGCGTTTTTGTTACTCACTCGTCGTCGCTCAGCAGCTCGCGCTCACTCACAGCGCGCACACAGACGTTCGTGGACGCGCTGCTGGTTGAGGGCGGAAAGCTCGCGCTCAGGGTCTCCTCGAAGGATGCGAATGTTTGGATCTCCGTCGAGTTCTCCGGTGCCGCGGTCCAGCCGTGCGGGGGGTCGGCTGCTTTAAACTCGTTAAAATCCTCCCAGTCTTCATCGAGCGAAGTGACCGGGGCCGCCATGACTGCGGCGGCCGACGGAACAGAGAGGCGACGCGCACGCGCTCTCGGTGTGGAGGACCGGGTGGGCGGGGGGCTTGTGACGCAAACACGAGTCGGCGCAGCCACGCCCATATCATTTTGTTTACATTGGTAAAAAAGGATAAAACTTTTTTAAATAAATAAAAGTAAATGATAAACTGTCAAACGATCTCAGAGGGACAAAATATTTAAGGGAAACATTTATTTTATAGACGTAAAAGGATCAATTACATATGCAGGCGTTAAGCAAAAGTTTACTTTTTGAGAATTGTTTAATATAATATTTTAATTCGCACAACTTTACTAAAACGTATAAGTTTGAGGGCCTATGATTGAAACCATACAGTACCAAGTATACACTGTTGTATTTAGGTGTTGCAATACTACATTTCTGTAAACTTTTTATTTTGAGAAAACTGTATAAATAATCAGTATAAACTTGTAAGTCTTGGAATACTTAATTTAGAGGGTTAATATTTGTTGTTTTTAGAAAAACATTGTGTTCCACATGACCCCCCCCGTGAATGGAGAACACGTGGAGGACTTTGCTCTCTTTGAAAACCCTGAATGCTTTATTGAAAATATGCATACATAACATATCCTACACAACAATACAAAACAGTACAATCACTTTTGAAAATAACACATTTAATGCAAATGGATCCTCTGGGTAGAGGAGTTGTCAGCATGATGAGAAAGTCACCTCTCACTCTCTCTACAGCAGAACACGTCCCGCTTACAGTCAAACATGAGAGCAGGACCCCTGCTAAAAAAAAAAACAGAATTTCTTGCACATGGTTAACAAAACCATCAATAGTCTATTCACTGCTGTATCGATCAGACTTGTTTTTCTATCTTTTACGAAAATGAGGACCAGCCAAAAAAAACGGACAAAATCACAGTGCACCAGGTTTAGCCTGGTTTCAGCAGCGAACAATTGTGATTTTTTTTGCTTATGGCACAATACAGTACTTGGGTAAATAAGCAAAATTCAAAAGCAAAACTTTAAGCTTTACAAGTATTGATGACCATTTCAAAGACCTTTCCTGATACAAATCAAAATCTATTGGAACTCTCATAAAGGGCTTTACTATGAAAGCTATTGAATTTAGGATATTGACCATATTGAACCCCTCATATTAAAACATTTCTCTAGTGAAGTGTTCATGGTAAATTTATGGTTTTGACCATTTTAAACAGGCGTCTAGATAAATCTGAAATGTCCACTTTTTAGATAATCCAGATTTTCAATTGAAGTTCATCTGGATGTGAACACAGGCATTTAAACAACACAATGACTAAAAATGCATATGTGGATGGCAACAAAATTATGATTAATGCAATAAATGTATTGTTAAAAAGGGAAAGCATGCCAATAACGTTTAACAAAAGATTCAAAAAGGAGGCGATTTGTCTGGTTATAGTTTAATATAATGATACAGAGATAAGGTCAACCAAAAAATATTGTAAACAAAAAAACAAAACAAAAAAGTAACAAAAACTTCCATAAAAACAGGCAGAAAAGCATTCTTTTCAAACATTTAATATCAGTCCATAGCAAATATTTTTTCTCACCAAAAACGGGGGAATCAAAAGCTTTATATTTGGTGTAAAACAGCTCAGATCAGTAAACCGATGATATAACTGAACTACCATACAGGCAGAGCTTCCGTGTGCGTGAAATCTTTGTGGATATGTAGTGCAGATGGTTTGTTTTAATGCTGGTATGGCTGTTACGAGAAATATTTTACATCGGGGCTCTCAGCTCAATGTCGCTGCATAGGTCATCCTTTACACGCCACAAACTCCTCAAGCCGAATATCTGAATGACAGTTTGAGTGTCAGTATCTTTTAAAGCTGTTGCATTCGGCACGTTTCACACACGTTCTGCGTTAAACTCAGCTCTGTTTTCTTATTTGTGCATTTGCGCATACAGTGAAGATCAGAACGTGCGTTTCGACCTCAGTCACTTTGTTATTTTTTCTTTTCGTACTAACAACAGTCTCTCTCCTGAACGCCACCTCTAAGGTAAGTGGTGAAAAAAGAAACTTTGCTAATAACTTTCTTAAAAAAAAAAATACAAAATGGTTCTCAAGTTTTTGTTCCACAGATGAAAGGTCTCTGGGGCTTCAATCGGATCCTGTTAAAATTATTTATACAGCTAAACAAGGGACACGCTCTCGCTGGTATGAAACAGTGCAGATGCAAGCACACACAATCAGTCATAGATTCAGGCACATATACGCACGCACGCACGCACGCACGCACGCACACACACACACACACACACACACACGGTTGTGCTACAGTAGGGAGGCCGAAGCAGAATTCAGTCAAACTCTCAGAGATCCGAACAGCCCAGACTCGACCTTTGACCCCTGCTGATGTGGTGTGGGTGCGGGAGTTCGGTCACGGGTCGGGAGCTGAAACAAACGCGTTTGTGTTCTTAAGAGATAAAAAACTAACTACAGCACTCCATCATCAACACCAAAAGCCCAAACTGAGGAAGTGTGAACTGTTAAAGGAAGGAAAGAAAGAATTGCTAGGACTATTTCATTAAAAAAAGTGTTTGTCCTCTGACATTGGACGATTGAGAGAGAGAGAAAAACATTGAATGTGAGTTTATACACCCGGCCGAACCCTGGTTCCAACCCCCTAAACCACCCCCCCCCCCCCCCGCAGGGATATCACTGATTGGCGCGGCGGCCCATAATTTGGGGGTCTCGTCTTCAGGCCTAATGGAAGGTAATATGGGAACATGGGAATCCCGTGAAGGGAAAGAGATCCGATCCATCGGGTTGCTATGGAGACAGATCAGGTCTCTGCTGCCTCTAAACTCCTGAAACCGAGGCTCCGAATCTCTTTCATGTCTGCACTTGTGTAGTTGTGGAGGAGGGGAATGCTGTAATCACGTTTTTCTCTTGTAGATATAACAAGGTGTGGTCTGTTCTGCGGCTGCCATCAACTGTCCATACTGCTGCCAGTCTCTGAAAATTTAGGAAAAAATCGTTTGGTCAAAAATACACACAAAACCAGGGACCATGTCACATCCTCCATGCGATGTGATTGGACAGCATGCGCATACCATTGAGACCGTCCACCTCTTGTGCATCCAGGAATGGCGCGGGACCCCATATGCGGACTGTGCCATCGTCAGAAGCGCTGGCCATAAGACTGGGAATACACGGGTTCCAGCTGACGCAGTTCACTGTGCGTGTGTGTCCCGTCAACTCCACAATTGGCAGTTCGCTGCGTTTGTGCCAAATATAAACCTTATGATCTGAATAAGAGAGAGAGACAGAGAGAGATGATGCAATCATGAAAATAATCTTAATTAATACTGTCATCATTTTGCTCACCCTCATGTCATTCTTAACCCGTGTGACTTGCATTTCTCTGCACAACACAAAGTATTATATTTTGACGAATGCTGGACACCAAGCAACATTTGCCTCCATTAACTTTGATTGTATGGAGACAAAAACACGGAGACATTTCTCAAAATATCTTCTTTTGTGTTTCACAGAAGAAAGAGTCACATACAGGTATATATTGGCATGAGAGTGAATAATTGACAGAGTTTTTATTTTGAAGTAAAGTATCCATTTAAATAATAACATAACCTGAAAAATGTGAGGTACCTTCGCTGCCACTAGCGATGAAATCCTCATTGTGTCCCCCGAAGCAAGAGTGAATGGTGTAGAAACCTTGTGTCACACCCTGATACTTTCTGACCAATACTCGATCCTGCAGGTCCCAGAGATGAATGCCCTGAGAGACACAAACACACACAGACATGTGGTTCATACTTCATGTCCTAACCATTCGCATGTTCAAATTCTCACAGGTCCAAAAACATGACTCTTGATTTCTTTAGATGTTGGTGTGAAATATAACCTAGAAATATCTTGACCGTTTTCGCCGGGTTAAGAGACCGAAAGGATGAACATTCTCACCTGAGTTGCTACATTTAACAAAGCTAATCTTCCGTTCTTGGAAACAGTGAAAGACATTATCGGATGATCTTCCTGAACGCTAAAGTAGAAACAGAGAGAGATATTTGGTCCGTAAGAAACATTTCAGAGTTGGAAATCAGAACGGTCTGATAAAGGCAAACTGGTGCTTACATGTTTCTGTCTGTTAGGTCCTCAAAGCTGTAACCTCGGATCCGCTGATGCGTGTCGGAGGCGAGAACGGTCCGACCGTCATTCGTACACCAGAGGCACTGCACACGCACACCTTCCCATGACTCCAGCAGGTTTCCGTCAAGATCCTGTCCGGACCCAAACAACCAATCACAAATCAGGACAGAACCAGCAGCTGTGAGGGTCAAACAACGTCACGTACGATGTACATGTGAACTTACACATTGGTAAAACTGTCCTCTTTGACCTCCGGTGACGAAGCGTTTGCCGTCAGGGTTCCAGGCGACGCTGGTCAGGCTGTCCTCGTGAGACTGACTCATCTTTGTCCGCAGTTCTCCTGTCTGACCACCAGGAGGGCGACAACGGCAAGTCAATATTCACATACACCACTGCAAAGAATCTTGAGTTTTGCGCTTAATTAGGACAGCGATCATCGACTACATATGACTGCCTTTAAATTAGAACATTGTGGTAAAGACAAACTGAGAAAATGAAAAGCTGAGCTCACCTGAACGTTCCACAGCCAGAGCTCCGAGCAGTCGTCTGGACCGCAGGCGATCAGATAAACATCATCAGGACTCCATGCCAGATATGACACGCCATATGCGTGACCCTCCAGTGTCCGTAAGAGCTTCAGCTGATGAGTTTCCTGTGAGCAAGAGAATATTTACATCACATCAAATCCCAGAGGTCTGTGAGTGTATCCGAGTAAGTGGAAAGTCACTCACCGGCTCCACCTGCCAGATGATCACGGTGGTGTCCTTGGATCCAGTGGCGAGTTTAGTGCCGTCGTTGGAGAACTTGCAGAACCAGACCTCGTTGCAATGTTCTGTAAGGATCTGTTGTGTGTGACAAGGAAACTGTTTCCTGCAGATACACAAACACGGAGAAACTGTGTGTATTATTCTGAATTTGCTTTCAGAATACATTTATGATTTTGATTGTGTTTTGGTGTGGTGCATGCTGGGAAATCCATTTATTTAACACAAAGTGGCATAAATGGCACGTCACATATGTCAGGACCCCTGTGTTATAACGTATAAACAAACGCACCTGCTGCATACGTGATCCAGCAGTAAAGAAACCGAGTCCAGACTGGAGTCCAGTTTGGTGTTGTGATAAAGGCAGTGATCCCTCTGCATTTCTACCGCTTGTCTGAGCAGCGTCTGCAGTCGCCGAGGGGGCAGCATCACAGAGGGTGGCAGGTATGCTACACACACAATCATAAAACACGATACATGATACATATACAACAACAAAGGTCTATGTTATGTCATCATTTAGCGTTTGCGTACTCACTTTGTAATTTGTCCAATAATCTACATCGTGACCCCGCCCCTTTCCCCTCCCACTCAGCCTTTGCCTTGAGATCCTCAGCATGACTGCACATCAGATACCTTAAAAATGTTCCAAAACGTCAAGACAGAATGCAAATACTATACAAAATATAAGACGCTATGGCGACAACAGAATGAAATTCTAGTGAAAATTCTTGTGTTTGGTACCCGCTGAGCACATGGATGCGGTCCGTGTTGTATTTGAGTGGCGTCAGTTCCCCTCTCAACACCTGCAGGGCTTCTAGAACCTTCCCGTCCTCCAAATACTCCAGATATTTCTGCTGTAACAGCAGAAACTTCATACGCTGGAAAGACAGAGCATATTTGTAGATAATTACAACCTCATATGAGCATCTTCGTGATCTCATCACATGCAGTTATTGTGTGCCGAATATTCAGACAAAGAATAGTCATTATGACAACACTTGCATGTTTTTTTAAGCATCATGTATATAAATTGCCTGTGTTGTGGTGGGTGTTTTCAGACGTCACTGCAAATGTTTAGTGCTTATTAAATCAACAAATAATATTAATAAATTGTATAAATAAAAGATTATTGTTTATATTACATACAGTAAGAGACTTGATACAGATGTAAAGTAGATTGGGGCTCACGAGAGAGCTTACGTCAACACTCAGATGTATTTCAAATTTAAAGGAAACCAGCCATCAAGACCCTTTGAAATTGGCCAATGGTATAATTTATGATTAAAAAGTTATTTTTACATACGCAGCACATTTGATGACAAAATAAGATGCATATTTTAAAACAAACTATTGTCTAAAATACAGGAAAAGTTGAAACAATATATTGTATATTTATTATATTGAATATATTAAAACAATGCTCTTGGTTCCAGAATGAATGGAAAATAGACTAAGAAACAGGCTCAACTAAACTGGACCAAAGGAATTCCATGTTAAGGACCAGAGACAGAGTAAAAGAAAAAAGAACTGAATCCTTTTTTACACATATTATTTTGGTTAAAGGGATCTGAGTTTGGTTCTTCACTGCAATCTCAAATCTGAACGGTAAGAATAATCTTTTGAATGATCTCTAAAGGTTTTGCGTGCAGTGGGATGCGGCGGTCTTACCACAATAGCATTGGGTGAATGCATCAGTGCTTTCAGCTCATTGAGGTCGTTTTCAGCCTGCGGCGCACAAAGAAACAAATGTGTCACTTCAGCATTTAGCACTGGAAAAAACCTACGGTATATCGATCTATACCCAGTTTGACAACGCTAAAAAAAAAACAGTGTTAAACTATAGACCTTAATTTTTGTAAAGGTTTAATGTCATAGATGGCCATTGTGACTTAGTTTGAATTAAAAACAGCAGACCTATGCCACCTGTAATAAAAAAAATATTAAACAACAATGCGTTAAGGAAGATATCAAAATGACATCTTAAGCAAAACCTTGAATACTTCTGTTAGGTTTAAAGTGATAAAACACTGATTGCAAAGTGTTGTTCAATGTGAAATTTAGCGGCATCTAGCGGTGAGTTTGTGGATTGCAACCAACGGCCCACTCCACCGCTCACCCCTCCATTTCGAAGAACTACAGTGGCTGCAAAGGACTAAGATGTCGTAATGTTTTCACTTCTTTGCTGAAATAGATCATCGTATTTACGAAACACGCTCTGTAGAGCAGTTTGTCCGTTTAGGGCTTCTGTAGAAACAACATGGATAATTCCATGTAAGGGGACCCGCGGTGTATGTAGATTCTAAGGTAATAACAAATAGCGCTTCATTATGTAAGGTCTTTATACACCTCTGAACACATAGCTAATCTATGTATATTATATTGCATTTATGTCAATAGATCCTAAAAAAATTACACATTGGACCGTTTTTATGATAAACCAGATGTGTGGTCGATCTAGCAAGACACCTGAAGTAGGTTACCTTCAGATGTTTTACAAAACAAGCCAAAAAATGTTCAGTGATTCAAACATTTACTTGGAAGAAACAGACCCTAAATCACCAACTACTGGTTTGACAACCTGCATCATATCTAGGAGATATGTCTCACTGAATCATTTCATCCCAAAATGTCTGCCACACAAAGTGTTACTCTCCAACCGTTTCTGGTTGATGTCTTTGAGGCAGAACGTGGTCAAATAAATCTATTCCTCTCTGTGCAAAGTACAGAATAATTGAATTGTTTGTCCTTCCTATTTGAACTGCATTAAAAACACATTTATTATTCGGCTTTCTCTTTTAATGGTGATTGTGGAGTAAAGAGGAGAATCTGAAACTGTTTGAAATGCTGCTGCAAAAACAGGGCGTCACAGGAAAAAATGTGGTTAGAGATTTTATTTCTGCACACGACATCCTAAAAAAATAAGAGCCAAACTTCCACAGTAACGTAGAAACCATGACTTCTCTCTCTACGTGATGAACCAGAGCAGAAATCTTTTTTTAAGAATCCGTTCACCCCCCAAAAAGGGCCCTTCAGTCACAGCTTATTCACCCTTGGCTTCTAAACCCATACAACTTTCTCCCTTAGAACACACAATCAGAAAAGTAAACAACAAAAGCATACAGCGACCAAGTACTGCCAAGCCTCAAAACACACTATAACAGTAGCACATCCTCCTTGCAGAAAGTCATACAGGAAGCTATACACAACTCAAAACTTGGAATATAGCACAAAAGTCCTACATTTATTATTCTTCCAGTGCTTAACTTTGCAGTAAAGCAAACCTGTAGTTTGACAGGCCCTGGTCAATGTCTGACTGCACTGTGTAGAAAAGCCCAGCATCAACATTTTCAAAAGAGCCTTTGTGATGAGCCTTTGGTCCTATTTTGGACCGCAGAAGTCTCCGTTCACGTTTAAAATATTAACAAGGGACCTGAAATATTCAATCAAGTATCAAATCACAATACTCCACCTCACCGAAAACAAGAATGTAATGGTGAGCGAAGAACAAACAGCACAAAGAATGATTATAAAGTAGAAAGAGTTGGGATCCACACAAAATGTTACAATATATAGCACATAATAATACAAGATTCATACATGCCAATAGTAATATACAGTACAAAACAACATGCATTATAGATATTAGACATGGCACCATGCAGATTCTGAGCAGTAGGCAAATATTGGCAAAAGCGGCTTAAACGTCTCTTTTCACAAAAGGAAGTAAGTCATAAAGGTTTAAAATGACATGAAAGTGAGCAAATTATTACAGAAATTTCATATTTTGAGGCTTTTTAAGTGTGTCACTGACCCCTCACGAATACATGACCATATTACACAAACTTTAACTATATTTTTCCCATCTGTCGGCATAATCTGAGTTTAAACTCATTTAGGGGCGGTTTCCCAGGTTTAAGGCTAGTCCCAGACTAATTTAAATGTTAGATGTGTCTTGATCAAAAACAATTTGCATACTGTCATATGTAAGGGACAATCGTGGATTATGCCATTTATACCATGGTCATTTGCCAAGTTAAAGCTTTTATTGATGTTTACAGTGGCATTTTAGATCAAACAGGTGAAAATGACGGTTATTTTGTCAGTTCATTTTTTATGTAATCAAAAAGGCTTTTAATGCACACCTTCCAGCCAATCAGAATCCAGTATTCAAACAGACCATGGTATAATTTAAAATATATCATTAGGATTGTTTTGTCTCAGGATGCACACAGCAATGTTTGTTTTTGTAAAGTTTGTTTATACTCAAATAACCTAATTTAACTTAGTCCTGGTTTAAAATAATCCCTGTCCGGAAAAAAGCCCCTTAATGTCTGACCCGTCTCTCTCCTAACCCAGAACTCTCGTGACATGAGACAGGCGACGTACCTTGTCCCATTCTCCTTCCATAACATGGTTGCGGAATTTCGTGGCAGACGAATGCTCCAGTCTACAGCCTGATTCCTGCATCAACAGGTCCACCGTCTGACTGGACAGACACAAAGAGAAATGATGACATTAGAGTGACAGACAAACACACAGCGCTGCAGATGTTTATATGAAAACAGACGGTGGTTCCTCAGGAACAGGAAGGAGCTCAGACCTGCAGGCGATCAGAAAGCTTTGAAGACATTCAAATAAATGTCATTTATTCACCCTCACGTGCTTCGAAATTTGCATTCGACTATTTCTCCAGTAAAACTCAAAAGAAGATATTTTGAAAAATGTCTCGGTGAAAATGTTCTTTCGTTCCTAAATGCAGGGTCTCAACAGAATGACGTCATTCTATGATTACAAAAGAGACCGAGCGTGCGAGGGGGAGGGGATGAATGTTTTCAGTTTTCTCAATGTTGATCTTGCATTTTAGTTCTTTGTCACGTTCAGCCAGACCGCGATGCGGATTTCGATCCGCGTCGCGATTCGTTAGGATTCACGTTTTCGGGAAATCTGACTGTCAACTGATGGCTTTAGCAGATCTTCACTAAATTTAGATTCAAGCTCCGATTCTAATGTAAACCAGCTGCTGCACACACACAAACACATTCCACAGCCGCCATTAAACCACAAACACACAATCTCATCATTATCACTGACGATCACACGCATGCACACAAAAAACGACCAAACAGACCGTCGTTTCGGAAAGAAATACACCTGTTCTGACAAAAACAGTCGAACTTGCATTATAAATACAAAACACGTATTTCGGGCCCGGTGTATATTTGACAAGCACGCGCACGCACAGCTGTCATCTCAAACCAACTTGTTTTGTGTGTGTCAGTTTAACACACGTTTGATATTCTCACGTTTTTTGCATATACATTTGTAAAGATTTATATGACGAGATGTTGTGTGGATTTGACGTCGTTGACAGCTCAAATTGGTTTTAACGGGGCGTTCGTCATTCGTCCTGACAGCGAGGCTTTAACCCGCTGCGGCTTTATTCCTCATCGTTAAAACACTTACTTCAATCCCAACCCGTGTAGATGCTGTCCGATAAGTCGAATGACATCCTCCTCCGCCTGAGACAGGCGCTTTTTCTTCTTCAAGGAACCCGAAGTCGTCCCGGAGGCCCCCGAACCCGCTCCACTCTGCGCCCCGCTGGCGTTCAGATTTGTCTGGAGGCCGTTGGCATGCCCGGCGGTGGAAGACTCTCCGTTCTGCGCGTTGGTCGAGTGGTTCTGGTCCTGTCCTGTCCCGTTTGACTGCATGTTGTTGCCGGTTCGGCTGAGCTGGGTCGCTGTCGGAAGGCCCGCTGAAGCCTCGGGCTCTCCTGCTCCCTCCGCCGCCGAGGCTCGGTGTGCTTCTTCCGCGGGGGCGGCGACGCTCCGCCGGTGTCCGAGTCGGAGGAGGAGGAAGCGGAGGCCAGAGTTTCCTCACCGAGAGCGGCCGTGGTTAGAAGCCGGTGAAGCCCGGGGGAGGGAAAGAGGCGTCGGGCTCCCGCGGTCCAGAGCGAGTTCCGTGCGAGCGTTCGTTCGTGTTGTTGTTGTTCCTCAAACAGCTGCAACTCGAATGGCGTCCAGACGCGTTGACGTCACCGGACATTCCCCGAGCCTCACTTCCGGGTGTCGCTCGTGCCAGCAGGGGGCGCAAAAAACGAGCATCAATCATTTTGGTATTTATTATAATGTTTAAATTATTATTATTCATTATTTCTCTGTCCGTCACTTAGCTTGTCTGTGTATTTTCAATGTTCATAAGGTACGGAAAAAGTATGGTTGTTGTCTAAAAGCTTTAACTCAAAACGGAAACATCTCTTGGTGTACCTGACTTACAATCTTAAAAAAAACCTTTAAGAGTTGAATTACCTTGTTAGAAGTTATTTATGCTCTTATAGTTATATATATATTTTATTAAATAAAACACTGTATATGGCTAAATGAACAATCTAAAACAGACCTGGATTTACGATCATGAGTTTGAGTACACATGACAAACTGAATGAGTGTGATCGTGAATTGATAAAATCGCAATAAAATATCAAACAGCCAGGTGTGATGATAAAAAGGACCCTGATGTCAGCATAAATATTGTCTTAGTGGATGTTTTTGGTTAAAGCTATATTTTAAATAAAAATATGAAATAAAATCTGCTCGCATACGAGAACATTTTGTGACAATTGACAGAAGATTGCACAATTTGCTGGCACAGGCTGTGCTGCATTTACATGAAATCATTAAATTGTCCTTTTCTCCATCTGTTTTTATTACCTTCGTTTCTTCTAAAACATGCCATTTCATTTGTGAATGCTGTGTATCTCTTGATATAACCAATATCAAAAATGTTTAACTGTTAAAAATGACAATTCATAGCCTTGTGTATGTAAGCACACACTGTACATTCTAGAAAAAACATTTTAAATGCGATAGCATCAGAATGCCCATATTAAGCTCACACCTTCATGTTTTTGTTCAGAAAAATATATCATCATTCCTAACATTTTTAATGAGGAAAACACAACAAACATGTTTTATGTTGCAGGTGCTTCTGAATTTGCTTTTCAACGTGTAAATGTTTCAGAGATGCGTAGTAGGTAGTACATGCTCTGCATGTTGCGCTGTCGAGCATGTTGGGAGATTTTGGCCTGCGTCATGATTCCCCTCTTCCTTTCCAATAATTTCCTTTCCTCTCTCTGTTGTCTTTATCCATAAAATCATGGCCATGCTTTTTGTGGAAAATCCTAAAACGAAATGTCTTCTCGTGTCCTCTCAGGATTGTAGCATCTGATGCGGCAGAGAGACCACGGCTGTTTTTGTAACAGGTTTGTCTTTGCCCTTCATGAAATAGGTAAGCAGTTCTCCTTTTCCTTTAACATAAATGGGTCCTCGTCTGACAAAACGGAAGCCATATTCCTTTAGGATGTTATAGCAGTCCTCCACCACCTGAGGATCACCAACACCATAATGAATTAAGGCAGGGTGATGTATAATTCATATTTACCAAATTTTGATGGCATTATAAAATTGAACTTGTGCTTTATTTTAATGGTTTAATATGGCCGTTAAGTTTCCTTAAACCTGTATCATGCTTGAAAACAATTACATAAACATCTAGGTATCAAATCGTAAAAGAAATGTGATCCTAATGTCACCTGTGTGTTACCCATAACCCCCGTGGACTCCATACGACTGGCCACATTCACAGTGTTTCCCCAGATATCAAAATGAGGCTTGCGAGCGCCGATCACTCCAGCTAACACACCTCCCTTATTCAGACCTGACAATAAAACACAAGCATGCAAACAACAGTCTCATAAATATGAATCAAATGTAAGACGGATCAGTAAATCAGTCTGGTGTTTACTGACCTATGCGCAGCATGAAGCTATTGAACGACTGTTTGTTCAGGTTGTTCAGAGTGACTTTCATAGCCAATGCAAAGTCTGCCAGATCAGCAAAATGTTGCCATCGGTCCAAGATGGACTGATTCTCCAACTGTATAACACACACACACATAGCGTGATGACATCATTTAAAGTATCACACACTCTCGTTCTAAGCATGATGTGCTTTGTGTCCTGTATCTGACCTTGTTTGTCTCGTATCCGGTGGTGTTGCTCTCCGGCGTCACACCGGACGCTGCCATGTACGTGCTACCTATTGTCTTGATCTTTGTTATGTGGCGAAACTCAGATCGATCCAACAACTACTTAAAGTAAACAAGGTTGATTTATAAAGAACCAATGTAAAGGAAAAGGAGTTAGGAACTAGAGGAACTCACACTGTCAAAATCAGAGATGATCTCATTAAGGATTCTCAGACATTCTAATCCTCCGTTGTTTATACTCTCCTCTGTGTAAAAGTCGGAGAAGTTTGGAATAGAAGCGAACATGACGCCAACCTCATCATACGACTGACTGTACAGTTCCTGTGATACACACATACACATCACTTCAAACATTCATTCGGGACTGAAATCATTTAAGAGTATAATTTTTTAAACCTCATCTCGTTTTTTGGAGCCCAGAAAGTGTTTGGCCACGTGTTCTGGAAGCATGTTGGTGACCAATGCTTCGTTGTATGTTCTCATTTCATACACTTTCTCCTTCTGATCGTGCACTGCGATCTTCCATAGAAACAGCTTACGAGACTGTCTTTCCACCTGAGAGACGGCAACAAAATACACGATCACTTCATCTTTAACATGCAGTGTTTAATCGACACAGACATGTTTTACAATTTCTGCTTGACGTACATGGCGTGCAAAGTAGTATAGACTTATCATCATGATAATAATCATCACAGTCAACAGATATCGGGTGGGAACCACTGTATACCTGAAACAGACAAAACGCCAATATTAACCTGTCAAATAAACAAATATTTATAAACTTCCCTACTAATCATTTTTGCTTTCATAAATCTGTCATAGCACTCCACTCACCTGTACTCTAGGTAGCGAATGAAATCGTAGATGTCGTAAATGTACATCCAGCTGTGGATATTCACGGCACCTGTTGCTATGGTAACCAACATCATCAGCGCCAGTTTGACCACATGGCTGAGCTGCACAAGCAGCATGACGGATGCTATAAGTGACAGCACGGATATGTAGCCATAGTGTGTGGGGTTCTCTGCACACCCACCGTCACCCAGAGACTCGAGCGTCAAACCAGAGCTGGAGTTCAACAGCAGAAGGGGAGGCTGAACGCAGCTGAGCTAAAAAACAAAAATCAGATCGTGTTGATGTAACGTCACACAAACCTGGTGAGGAGTTCAGAAAAGATTCTTACCATATCAGCCACCTCAGCCATGGTGAGAACAAATATGCCTGCCATTGCCCAAGTGTTACGAGCCCAGCGCGTTCGGTCAATCCACTGTGAGAACGACACCAGCCTCCGCGAGAACACCTGAGACACGTAAACACTATAACACTCTCTCCCCAATCAAAGTCAATTTTAGGACACGTTTCAGCCCAAAATCAAAGGAAACAGGGAATACAATATTTGTTTTTATACATAATAATTGATATATATCATTTATTATATTATAATTGATTTTAAATAACGTGAAACATATTTCACATATTACATATTAATTCTCATTAATTTGAGAAAAATATCATTTATTTAAAACTAAATTGATAGTTGTTCTACTGTCTTTAAAAATTTGATTAGAAAAAAATACATTGCACTAATTTACAAAGAATAAAAATGATATGTGAGAAAATATAACTTACAAGTGAAATGTTTGGATAAAATAAAATGTTGAAAAATATATGACCGGGCATGTGTTTGTGAGATCATCTGTTGCTGTGATATTGGACTTACTCGAGGAAAGACTGCGGCCAGCGAGCACACAGTCAGAATCAGAAGTAACACCTCACCCACAGCCAGAGTCACGTAATTCACAATCAACCTTTAAAAAAATACAAAATTAATTATTTTAAATATTTTATTCATCACTTTGTAATCATGAGCTATACGCACTGTGGGTCGATGAGCATTTCCATTGCAGAAGTGAAGACCAGAACGACACAACAGCAGCTGAACGCAACCCCCGTACGGCTCTCTTTCTCTGCCGAGAAACGGGACTCCAGGTCAGGGTCCATGAACATCAGGGATATAACAGCGGTCCTCTTCTCCTCCAAACTGAGAGACAGATGATGAAATGAGACGGGCATCAAGACTCAAGTCTCAAAGAAAGAGGAGATCACAATGAGCTTAAGAAGAAACTTTTGGTGTGTCTTTACATCTCTTCTCTTTCTCTCTCCAGTAGAGCTTCACTCAGAAGATGGCTCAGATCCTGTTCCTCTGACATCCCCATATCTGTCTCGCTGCTCTGCTGAAACTGCTGACACGTCACAGACAGACAGATACTCAGACATACAGACGGACAAACCGATAAAGAGGTTTCACACCATCTTACCTGTGTTTCTGTGTCTTCAGGAGTTTTCTTTAATGATGTGTTGCTGCCGGTAGTTTCTGTGGTGTTGATTAGCTGAAGACAGATTCAGGAGCGCCAGACAGACGGTTAGACAGCGGAACACTAATCGGACAGTAAGAGTGTATATCAGGATACTCACCGCACCGTTGCTCACTCCGTTTGATATATATTTTTCTTCGGGCACGAGCACCAGGTACGTGTCAATGCCTTTCTCCATCAGATAATCGCAGCGGTCTCCTCCCTCGCCGGGCTCCAACTCAAACAGTCCCTCGTGCAAACAGTCCTTTGTGCTTTGAGAGATGTGCACACGCCTGTCAACACACACACACCACCTGTAAACACATGTTAGCACATACAGTATAATAGTCTGTCATGATCGCACGTCTGGTTTATCTCACCCTGGGATGCCCCCCGACTCCATCTTGTTTGCCACGGTCACATCAGTGGACCAGACGTCAAACTGCCAGCGCTTCTGTCCCATGACTCCGCCCAGAACGGTGCCCGTGTGCACGCCCACACGCATGTCCACCCCCGTCTTGGTTTTCTCACGCACGTACCTAAAGCACGTAAGACAGTCATGAGCCATTTGGACTGTTTAGAATCTTTAAGTTACATTTTTTGTTTTGCAGTCATTAACACTTCCTTGTGGATGTGTGCTGTGTACTCACGAGATGGCATCCACCATGGACAGACCCATCATAATGGAGCAGGCTGCATGGTCTTCTCTATAATCTGGCAAACCACAGATACAATAATAACAGTCTCCCAGAATCTTGATCCTCAGCTGATGATGTTGCTGTTTAATACACACAGAGACATACAGATAAAGCTCTATAGAAGCATCTGTGTGTGTGAAAGTCTTAGGCCCTGTTTTACAGACAAGCCTGGACTATGTCTTAAATTGGGATATTATAATATGCATTAGAAAAAACATTACTGGTGTGCATCTTAAGACAAAACAATGGCAATTTATATTTGAAGATAGGTCAGGGCAAGATGTTATCAGTGATGACAGCTCAAACATTCATTTTAGTCTAAGACCAGTCTTGTCTGTGAAACCGGGCATTAGTGTTTGGAAAATGCATTGTATTCTTAATACTGGTGTTCACAAAAGGTCCCATACCTGCAAACTAATGCATCAGTGCTTTTTTCCCTTTTGTATTGCTTTTGCATGGGGTTACTTAACTTTAATTTTTAAAGAATTAAATAATAATATTTTTAAATAAAATAAAACTTAAATATATATATATATATTTTAATATTTCAGAATAACAGTGAACTGAAAAACTATAAAAAAATAACTCAAATGCAACTATGGGGGTTATGCTGCAACTAAATAAAATGATATAAATATATTCATAATAAATGAAACTATGTTTTAGAATTTTCAGTGTAGTCACCTAGAATTTGCTGAAATGAGATGATTTTTAAAGAGCATTGAAGGAGTTCCCATTATTCTGAGTGTTTACACAATTATCTCAACATAACTCATTTCAAATATTTAGACATATAGGCATCTTCATGTTTAAATGTTTTAAATGTTTTTCAGTGACCTAAAATGTTGAATATTGACTATATTTTCACTCACTTCTGCTAGTTTGTCGAAGCGAGCAAAGAGCTCATTTAGTAGTTTGACGAGTTCTCTGGGAGTGACGGCAGACGACAGCTGAGTAAAACCCACTATATCTGCAAAGAGGATACTGAACAGACAAGACCAAGGGATGTATGATCATTACATTACTCTGTCTTCAATCCTTTGTGCTTAAAGAGCTTTGTTTAAAGTCAACATGCAGAATACAAAAAAATTAAAAGAGAAAACAGAAGGACTCAATTACTATTCCACGTTGACTTCATAATGCATAAAAGCAGATTCAGGTGAGACAAATCTTCTACATTGTTTTGGGGTTGGAAAAAAAAATAGGAACAGCTTAATAAAAAACAATAGCAGTCAATAGTGAGCCCCCTTTGTTACACGCATGATGGTGTATGTGTGTTTTACCTGACATTCTCATGACGGTACATGTACATGGTGTTGAACTGTTGGGCATCAGATTTCTCATTGGCTCCTGTTTTCATCCCCTGAAGCATTTCCTCGGCTATGTGCCTCGGCAAAATTGACAACAGCAAGTCTTCCTACACACACACATTTTGGATCTTATGATTGTGTGCATCACATGCTTTTGTTGAAAATGTTGCTCATTTTAATAAGTTTTAAAATCTGATCAAACAATTGATATGAGACACAAGAACGGAGATGTACGGATTCTGTGCCGCTCATCTTGTTAAAAACTTATACTGCATCTGACATCAGAAACATTCTTGATGTTTTTTTGTTATTTATTAAAGAGAACAATGATGTGGTCTTTCGGGAGCTTGATCGCAGAGCACAATTGTCTTTTGATGCTGTTACCATAGCGAGCTAAACCACTCATCTGCACTCTGATTGGTTGGCTGCACTCAACTCTCAAAACTCCTGCTCCTGTGGCATTCTGGGATTGAGGTGGTCTCTGGAGACCATGTGACCACATAAGCAGAAAGCAATTAATTGCAGTTAGCAATGTAGAATTATATTTATTTTAAATGAGTCAGAGACTCAATAACATTTATTTGAAGAGTGAGATAACTCAGTTAAAAAAAAAATCAAGTTTTTTTATTGTGCTTTCCAATTAATATCAATCAAACTGCAGTTGGTTTGTTTTTATTTAAGCCACAAGAACTAAAAAAATACAGCTAACGAACACAATAAAACACAATAAAAACATTATAACAATTAAAAACATGATTTTTCAAAAATAAAAAAAATCTAATTTTGGAACCAAACTCTTCATTTTTAGTCCTGACTTGTGAACTCAAATAACATTAAAATCCCTCCAGAAAAGCAACTTTAAATATGTAGGGAAGACTGGGGCTAGTCAAATATTTCTCAGAGTGGCGATGGAAAGAAATTATTGGTTTACATGTACCTGTTGTCTTGTGTCTGTAGTCATACCACCTGGAGTTGTGACAACCAAAATGCTAATAACATTCCTATCATTATTGCCAAAAAATATCTTATGAAGAAAAACATATTCTATCATACCATTACCATGCAACAAATACTGTATATCATATAATTGTGCTGTTTTCTATGATTTCGTTTTTTATTGCATATATTGCGCTGTCCTTCCAAAGCCTCGGATGTCCAAATTCACAATATCAATTCATATTCACAAATCAATAAGCAGCTTTTCTCAGCGACCCTGCCCTTTTGTAAATAATGAACATGACCGCAGAGGACCACTTCACTATTTCTATTCTCCGTTATTTTTAGATGTTTGTTTCCATCGAATGTTTCCTCTTACGTCATGCTCAGAGGTTCCCGTGGGTCACCCAATAGGGTGCACATGCACTCTTCAAAAACAGTGTTTGTATTCTTGACACGAAAAAAAATATAGAAACACATCTTAGAATTAAATATGTGACGCGTTTTCTTATTTTTCTTATACGGGCTTTCTTAATCATAGTGACAAGAAACAACGTTTTCAATGAGCTGTAGTTTTACCAACCCCACTAAAATAAAAAATGTAGGTTTAATTTCATTTTTAAGTATAGTAAGCGGTATAAAAATTAAAACCTGATGTTCTTTTTGATTTGAGACTGATCTTAAACTTAGGGATGGTACATACTGTATGACCAACATTAGATAATGTGTGATGGCAAATTGACACTCTTGGGTCTTTAGTGTCACTGCTGTCACAATAACAACAGTCTGGGGATTACCTTCATTACTGCAATAATGAATAGTGACAACGTAACACAACCTATGTGTGCGAGAGAGAGAGAGAGAGAGAGAGAGAGAGAGAGAGAGAGAGAGAGAGAGAGAGAGAGAGAGAGTGTGTACAGTGTGTTCTTATCTCTAGCTGCGCTCAAATGTGCCAATAACAGGTAGCAGAACGCCTAGGCCCCAGGGTGGAGCTCCACCACAGAGCCCAATTAGAGCATCTCCATAAACGGTTCATTACGCACACACACGGCTTACATAAAGCCTCACAGAGAAAAGCTTAAAATTAAAAAAACCTGAATGTGCCTGAGGTGTGTGTACCTGTTGATGACTTTGGTCCTTCAGAGTCAGACTGACTTCCAGAGATTGTTTGGCCTCTAAAAATGCAATGCGGTATCTGCGGTCAGACATAAAATATGCCATCACACCCACCAGCATGGCAGCAAAAAACAGCATCAGATTAGCCACAAGCTGGAAAAAAAACATACTCATGTTACTGCTTCATGAACACACTTTACTATTGCAATACTACATGACATGGAGAATAGAAAAAAGACTAAGTGAGGTTTTGGAGATTGTGGTTGCTAAGAGACCGCCTCCATGGTCTTGGTGTTAAAGCTTTCTTCCTGACATGGGAATCTCTTGAGATGACATCAGTGCTTTTGTTGTAGACGTCAGGCTTGTTCGACTTGATGCTGCGCGCAAGATCCGACAGGCGGATGACATCAAAGTACCGCGAGAACCAAACTTTTTATGGTTGTTCGAATCGCTCTCGCGGTACTTTGATGTCATCCGCCTGGGATCTTGCGGCGCATCATGTCACACAAGCCTTATGTTTTTGTCACGTGACGCGGTGTGTCAAGGATCATTTAAGGTTAGTTTCTCATGAGGAGGAATTTACAGCATGTACAGTAAAGTAACCTTATCAGACTGAAATCTGATAAAAAAACACTTATATAAAAAAGGTAGCTTTAAAAGAACAGGGAATTTGATGACATTCTATTTCATATATTTGTAGTTATTGAACATTTAATACACACTTCCCAAATTTACATGTGTACATTTTTCACAGTTTGACTTATTATAAAGTGTAAACAGGATACTATTTAAAATGAATAGGAACTGGATAAATTGGAACTGAATAAAACCATCTGGTTTTAACGTGTGTGTGTCCCACCTGTCTGATCAGTATCGTCACATCCATTGTGTTTTTCTGTCTTTCCGCTATTGTGAATCCCAGCAGGAGAGTGTGCGCGGCGCACGAGAGCGCGCTCAGGAGCGCGATAGGCGCGAGCGGCAGCGGGAGCGTGAGGAAGAATGAGAATAGGAAGAAGGTCTGCCATCCGACCGAGTCACCAGCTGCATAAAAGCCGCCGAAATTCAAACTGTAGTAACACAGCACGTGAACCGTGATGAGCAGCCACAGAGCGTACGGCACGAGGCCCCGGGACACGGACGCGGGCAGCAAACGGAACCGGTAGAGAACATAGAGCAGAATATCCGATGCCAGTCCACCTGCGGCCACGGCGAGAGTGTTGAGTTTATCCTGAGAGTAAACCACAGCGCACATAACAATCACATAAGAGTTAAACAGAGCCGCAAACACGACCAGAACCAGTAACGTCTCCTCCCGCTGGCGCATGAAGTACGTCTGATAAACTTTCTCGAGGGACTCGGGTGCGAAGGTGAGACGCATGAAGCGCGGGAGTGACAGAAAGCCACCGGACCGCCGCGTCGTCTCATGCGCGCCCACGGCGGTATGCGCGTCCGATACGGTCACCGGACCGTCCTGGATCCCGTTCACCGACATACTCAGGCTCTCGTGAAGTTTTATGTGTAATACTGCTTTGTGGGAACAATCCGTCACGGTTTTCCGAGTTTATTCCGCTCGGGTTTGAATGTTGTCTGTGTTCACACCGGAGAGAATCAGTCTGTCAGTCCGTAATGATCTCGAGCTCCGTTTCCATGACAAACACATCTCGCGCTGCTCTTCCACATCCTTAAACAACAATAACAAAAACACGAGAACTTTAGAGACAGGATCATAGAAAGTTTTACACAAAACATTGTGAGTTACGCAACATTTATAATATTTAAAAATCTTTATAAAAATAAATTAATTTGTATAGTGACATAATGATTTATGCTTTTGTTATAGCTTTTTGCCAACGCAATCTCAAAAAAATTTTTGTTTGAGAGTGAAATATAAGTACAAATACAATACAATATTAACGAAACAAAAAAACGTTTTAAACACTCGAAAAGTGGCAGAAGTTAGTATTTTTAATATTACTGTGTTTAAATTTAAGAGAAAAAATGACAGATTTTAATTCAAGAAAGTGCCATCTCAAATCATTGTCCACTAATCAAGTCATTGGTCAAAATGTACTTTTAAGTGACCACAAAAGATATAGGATACGAGCAGAGCCTTGAAAGAGAGAGTTGCGCCAACGGAAGTTAAAATTTTCGCGTGTCACGTGATTCATGGAGCCTTCAGATAGTTCCAGGAAGTTATGTTTTCTCTTTAAATGCTTTATTTCTTTCATTCTTTTATTCATTAAATAACTTAATTCTTTAAATGGGTTAAAAGTTGACCTCAGTCGGTCTGTTTAGCCGCAGATTTTGCACATTTATGCATTTGGCAGACACTTTTATCCAAAGCGACTTACATTGCTTTATCCTATCCATTTTACATAGGTATTTGCAATCCCCTGGGATCGAACCCACAACCTTGCGTTAGCGCAATGCTCTTACCACTGAGCTACAGGAAAGATCCAAGCAGATCCAAGCGTTACTAGCAGGGCCGGCTCTAGGTATAGGCAGGGGGGGCTGAGCCCACCTAAACGTCTGTCGTGCCCACCCAATGAGAATAAAACACCAAAAATTGCTGTATTTTCTATTGGCTGAAAGTAACACTCTTCACTCACAGAGCGGCTTTAGTTTGTGACAGAAGCATGCTACATGCTACAGGTGGAAGCAAAGTACTGTGCAAAGGAATTTTAGGCGCACTGCACATATGTCAAATTAAGCATGTAAAATGAATTGTGTAGTGAAATCAGATTCATTGATTATAGTGTGAGTTTTTGCAGTCTTATTTTGTGCCATTATTTGCTTGCAATATATAAGCTAGATTTCAACCTATTGACTTTCAGTAATGACTGAATGCTCGATCTTCCGAAGTCTCCCTCCATCTCAAATAACCCAATTCACGTTGCAGGTGGTAGCGAAACACTGTGCAGAAGAGTTTAGTTTAAGCGCGGTGTACGTTCAAGGACCAAAAACAACAGCAGATACGATGTAAAGTTCATTATGCAGTATAATCAGATTCATTCATTAAAACGGGAGCTTTTTTGCGAAATTAAACGAAGTCAGTGATCATTCATTCATGGGGAATGTAGTCTGCTTTCTTTCGTAGGGTTTTATTTATCTCCAGTTAACATAACTGCTTTATTAATGGGTAAAATATCAATTAAATCCAATGCACACAATTACTATATAAAAGGCAATAATCCACCATTATTACTTATTTATTGATTATTCTTGCAGTCTTCTGTAATGAATTTCTGTTTTTTACATTTATAACATCATAAATAATTTAAATCCTGCATGTAATGTTGTGTTGAATTCCAACAAAAGCAAACCTCAAGAGTCACAGTCAACAGCAATATGAAAGCCTGAGAGGATGAAAATAAACCCATAAAAAAATCTGGGTTTTTTAATGTACAAACATTAGTTTTGTGTCGTTTAAAACTAAATATAAAACGGTCAGTTCTGGTCCTGGAATCTGATTGGCTGAGCCGAGTTCAAAGCTGTTATAAAATACCCCGATTTATGGCTGACCGCATTAAATAGCGTTAATATAATTGTATTTTACTTTTCTTTTATGTAACCTTGCTAGGCATATGGAATATGCTTCGCGTTGTGCCACAACGCCATTAGCTGTTATAAAATGCACCGTAACCCACTGCTTCACGGGGCTTATTGCTTTAATATGAACGATTTTTCTGTTGTTTTCTCCAGTTCATTTTCAGAAAAAAAGGAAAATTCAGCTATTCACTGTCTGTGTGATTGGGGTATGTGCCCACCCAGGATATCTGCTAGCCCACCCTTCTGCACATGGCAGGAACCGGGCCTGGTTACTAACTTCCGGGAACTATTGAGAGGCTCCATGAACCGCCATCGCTGTGAAAAAACTTTTCCATTGGAGTCAACGGAGTTGACGCGACTCTCTCTCTCAATAGCTCTGGATACAAGTAGGTAAGAGCCTTTGCTTGTAACCATGGCAACATCATGATATTTTGCGTATTTACGATAGTCTATGAAACTAGTTTAATAGTTAATATTAATTTAAACAAACATACTTAAAAACGGTTTAAAAGATTTTAAAAGACATCTTGCACCACAAACCCAAATTTTAAGATTAATTATAAGAGCTACACTTTCATGGTTAATAATAATTATACTGATTAGTGATCATAATATTAAAACAGAAAAAAATATCTTACCTGCATCAGAAGGAAACTCGGCTACTACAAAAGGCTATATTGTGTTTAAAATAAAATAAAAGTAAACTAACGGTGAAAAAAACTAAATAACTGAATTCTAAAATAAATTGAAAATGACACATTTTGTCAAAAATTCCATTGTTCTGAGTTTTAAAAAATCCATGTACTTCTGAAGGATCTCTGAAAACCTCTGCCAGCACACTGAGCCCCAGCAGATCTCTTGCTCTCTCTCTGACAGTGTTGCGGTAACCAAACCCACTTTTTCCAGGTTGCTACAGTGTGATCTCTCCGGAGGAAGGCTCGCACTTAAGGGGCTACAGAATGTACTGTCATATTAGGTTTTCCATATATGCTGTCACGTTTAACAAGTTGCAGTTGAATTGTTATTCACTTAATCATTGTACTGCTGTTTATCCCTAAATGTTTTACAATAGTTTTGTGGGTTTGTTAGGCCAGTTAATCATTAACATAGTCTGTCATTTGAGTTGATAGTCACGGACACAGGGGGGCAGCAGACACTGTGATATGATGTTTGAATTGAATGTGGCTTGCATCCAAATACACAGTGATGTACACAAAGACATGTACTTATAATGCAAATGAGCACAATTTGCTAGTGTTTCAATATATTGCCTCCTGTGATTTTTGTCCTCCGGACGGCTCCACCTTAATTGATATGACTTTATTATGTATCCAGGTTAATTAAGTAATATCAAATAATAGTTTTTTACATAATTCAGATGTTTTTTTTCATTACCCACACAGGAGCTAGAGATGATGTTCTTATACCCTAATAAATCAAAAGAGGGCTTTAAAAGTCCATTCCGCTGAAGAAATGGGTATTATACATATTTAATTTAGTTCTTCACATGTGATCTTAGATGATCACAGATACAATTTTTTCCTTCAGCCACATTTGAGATATAACACAGCAGTATAAAGTACATTCAGAATGTTGTACCAATTCAACATCTTCGATCGAGTCTAATAGAAAAACATTCGCACATAAAATTTGTGAATAGGATACATAACCAACATAATTTTCTTAGAATCCAATGCAGTCATTTCATTAACATTTCACAGAAATAGAATAAAACAAAGGACCATATGAATCAGTAGACTGGCATCTAAAGAAATCTAAATTTTAAACATTCATTGTGTCGTTGACATGCACCTTTTGCAAGTTATAGCCTACTTTGCACACTATAAATAGAAGCATGTTTCCGTTTAACAGACATGTTATTTGTACTTAAAGATTGTCTTAGTCTTGTTTCATGAGGGGATTGTTTAAAGCTGCAATCTGTAACATTTTTGTTAAAATGAATAAAAAAATGGTTATTGATAAAGACCATTGAAATAAAATATAAAAATGATTATTGGATTGCAGCTTTATGACCAATAATAATATATAAGTTTACTGAGGTAAACTTTTAACACATTTAAAGAAATAATAATAGAAAAAACGATGATCTTATTATAACCAGTCGTTACATTTGCAGGCTTTTGGTCCGTTTCTCTAATAGTCATTACCCAGTGGTCACGTTTTTAGATCACTGCAATGACTATTCACGCCGTTTATGACTCAACCAAAGTTCATTGACTGCCATTCACAGGCAAATTCCGTGCGGAACTCATGCGCCCCCTGTCGGTCAGAGCGGGAAGTGCGGCACGCTGATGTGCTGGTGGAACGCGCCGTGATGCGCGCCGTACAGCAGCTCTGTGGACGCGCCGTTCAAGCCCGTGCACAGCGGCTCGTGGTTGCTCAGGACCGTGGACAGATACTTGGCCTCCTCTGTGAGTCTCTTCACCTCTTTCCTGAGCGCTGCATTTTCTTTCTCCAGATTTTCACTCTCCTGCAACACAAACAGAACCAGAAACACGTCAGTGATCTCAGTGACTCATCTTACCCTGACTGACACATAATTGAACAAATGCACACGTGGTTAGCTACATACTTTGAAGAGTTATAGCCTAAATAGATATGTACATTGTTTTAGTTTTAAAAGTTTCATTGGAGTTGCGATAGGTTTGAATACAAGGGATCACACATACTGATAATAATGTGTAGCTTGAATGCACAGTAAGTTGGTTTGGATAAAAAGAGTCGCATAAGAAAGAAATGCATCAATAAAATGAATCAAATTAAAAACCGGGATCTTGAAAACCGGCACTCTAATCCAACGTTGGGTTAAACAAGGAACAAACCCAACCGTGAGTAAAATGACCCCAAAAATATGTATATTTTACTCAGCTTTCTATTAAAACAGAACAACAATATAACAGTTTTGATATAGTCCTGCATATACCGATACTGTTTTTGCTACAGATTGTTTACATGGTTAAGTGCTCATGATGGTTCCCGCTCAACGACGTCACTGGCCTGCGAGCTTCACCTCCGCTAGATGCTTCACTGCCTTCCAGTCACAGCAGGGTAAAACCCCTCTGACAGCGTCATTCAACTTTATCTGCCCACGGCTCATAGCGATTCACCTTACCAGAAATGACAGCTGAACACTCCCCTCGACAACCCACGTTTCTCAGGCAGGCCTCAAGCAAAAAACACAGCACAAGAAGACACTACAGGAAACGTGTCATACGCAGGGAAATTTCAGCTTCCTGTTTATCAAGTATAGCCGTGAAGAGCAAACCGCAAAATACACTAAACTCACACCGAGCCAGCAGACTACCTCTCATTGACTTTATGTAGGCCAAATATTTCACATCAACACAATGCAGATCACCACGAGGATTCTAAATCCGTTCGTCTTTTCTTTCTTCTGCAGAACACAAAAGCAGATATCTTGATATCATTGACCCCCATTGACTTCCACAACCCATAGAGACATTTCTCAAAATATCTTATTTGGGTTCCACAGAAGAAAAACATGAAACATGGGTGAATAAATCATGACAGAATTGTTTATTTTGGGGTGAACTAGAGCAGGTTTTGTTTTACCGTTTTACTGAGTGAACTTCCACTCGAACAGGCCTGAGAACCTCTGAGCTCTACACAAACCAGTCATAACCTTTCCACGTCTACTGACGTCTGACCCACATGCACATTTCTGAAAAGCTGCACAACCACAAAAATAAATTGATATGCGGTTCCTGGTAAGTGGTGTGTGGCTGTCGGGGAGAATCTCCCACTTTTGCGTTTAACCTGATGAATTCAGGGGAAGTCGGATGAGGTCAGTGTGTGTGTGTGAGTGTTTTATCAGATAACTGATACTCAGAAGTGTTGCGGGGAAATGTGAGGAGAGAGAGACGGTCCACAAGCTAATAATCAGACCTCTGTCTTCCTGAGAAAATGACTAATACAGTATGTCCATTTTCAATTTTCATTTTGAATCAGACTAGAACTCGTTCTCAACCGTACAAAAAAGAAAGTTATTTAAATGTGCCATTAGTATAGTTCTTTTAAACAAAGAAATAAGAAAGTATACTTGCATTTACATTTTATGTGCTACACACTTAAAAAAACAGTTAAGTGTCTTGACTTATACTGACAGAAGTATATTTGGCCAATACTTGTACTCAATCTGAAGTATTCTGTGCATATTTGGCTTCTAGTTGTGTTTACACTTAGAAATATATTTCAAGTATAAGACTAGTATGAGTTTACAGTATATTTGGTAGTATACAAAAAGAACACATAAATAGTCAAATAAATAGTAAACTATAAATATGATTTTAAAGGGTTGGTGCAACCGTGCTTCATGCATTCTGACTTCTTTAAAATGTTAACTTGTTAATGCTTAACATGGTCAAGTTCTCAAAACACGAGTTGTGCGCATCACGTAGTATTCCTGCGCTAGAACCTCCCCTCTAGGGTTCGTATAGGTTTCGGAAAGTTTTTTTCGAATGTGAAATTCCGTTACGTAACAACTTGTCTTAGTTCCTTATTGGACAATACTCCCGGAAAAGCACGCCCACTCAGCAAGAGCAAGAAAAAGAGCTCGCCTCAACCAGCGAGAGTCCGCCCATCAACGGGCTTGTTCGTTGTACTGAAGTTCAGCTGTGTTTGTTAGTTCACTGAATTTCAGCGAGGAATGTTAAATTAACAGTGGATGTAACGCTGGATTTGGAGATTGTTTAAAACTGGTAGATGGAGCGGTCTCAGCGCTACAAGATGCCCCACATGAACTGCATGCGGTAAGTGAAGTTTTGTCGGCAATCGCCGCGTACGTGCATCCTGTAAACAGCACATGAACTTATAGTGGATAAACAGTTATGCAGGGATAATGCAATGATGTATTGTGTGCTCGCGGTGTAGTTCCCCCACACCCCACACGCCTCCAGGAGCTCGCCTGTTTTCGGAAAACATTATACGGCTGTATCTTTCTTTTATAAATTAGATCAAACTAAATACTCTTCGAAGATCCATAGGTACTCAAGATTAATATGATATGGGCAGATACTGTGTGTGTTACCCCCGCTTTAAGTTGACTTACAAGTATAATTGCAACTTAAAAACTCTTAAACTAGTAGTCTAGTTGAGAGTATACTTCAAAGTGTACTTTCATAAACTAAAAATGTGCTACAAGTATTGAAGTGGTACCATCAATATAAAGTTCAGAAGTATGTTGTGTACTTGCAGTAAAAAATAAAAAATGTATTCTAAAGTTTTCTACTGTGAGTATACTTGAAAGTGTACCTTTATAAACTAAAAATGCTCAAGTCCCAAGTAGTACAATTCACTAGTGTACTATAGCACACTTACAAGTAGACTACTAGTACATTGATATAGTTAAAATATACTTCAGCTTCACGTTAGTATACGAAATCAAATAAACTTGAAGAATACTTTTTGAAACCACAAGGAAAATGAAAAACAGACCTCATTTAGTAGATTTACACTGACATTGTTTAAAAGGGATAGTTTACCCAAAATGACAAATCCGGCATCATCTATTCACCCTCATGTTGTACCAAACCAACAATGTAAATATGTTTTCCTATATTTTTTCTAAACATGTTTTGATAACATTGAAGGAACGCTAGCCAAAGTTCAGAGCACAGAGCTGGCTTCAGAAGACATCACATGCGTGCATTCGGCGGATGCTTTCACCCAAAGCGACTTACAGCACACATAAGGTACCGTTTTATCAGTATGTGTGTTCCCTTTGAGCTTTGTTTTCACCTACTATACAGAAAGGGTCGGATTGAGTGTTGTGTGCACTAGGCCTTTAGTCTGTTCTGTTGAGGAACACTGTGCAAAAGATGCTGAGGAGCAGAACCTTCAGATTGAATGAAAGCACATGAGTAATAACAGAGGGGAAACACCCATATAACACACAGAGAGAGAAAGATGCTGAATGAAAGTGGTAGAGCGTTTTGACTTTGACTAAGGGCCAAATGCAGTCCAAGCGGTTTGATGACTGTTAGACATGCGTGTGCTCCAGCTCTACACATCACGACAAGCACACAACAGGCGCACACAGAATAAGTCACGGCGAAATCAGGATTGTTTGCAGAACAGTAACGGAGAAACAGAGTTTTCACTAGGTGCGCGGCCGCTCGATTCAGCCGAGCGTTTCACCCACGCGTTGTAATTAATGCCAGAATCTGAAGCAAACAAGACCAGAGCCACGACAAGTGTGAAACACGACAGAAGCCGTGACGCATCACCACATGGTCAAGCACGGCTCCATGTAAATACAGTCAAAGCAGATCAGAATCAAGCCTGTAACACAGCTGGACACATGAAACACGCGTTCTCTTGTAAGCCTTGTTTGTTTGTTTTCATTTGAATCTTTACTGTGTGTTTGGTTGTTAATACTTAAGACGGATTCTTCTGCGTCTCAGATATTTCTACTGAGAAAAAGCCAGAAGTGTCAGAAATGTGTCTGTCATCGGAGTTTCAGAAGAGATGTCAACAATGTCTCAAACTGAGCTCAGATTTGTCAAGTCTGCAAGTCAATGTTATTGAAGATCTCAGTGTGAATTTCTCCTCAAATGTACCCCAAATTAACCCAGATTGTTTGACCTCTACAATCTGCATTTATGTTACACCGCCATACTCTTTACTGAGAGTTTATTGAGTCTGTTTTCTTGTATTAAACACAAGGGTCATAAATGGTGTAGAATAAGCGAGGGATAATCCATTAAATGATTTTAATGCACGACATGGAGGGCAAGAACCACGCGATGCGAAGCGGAGGGTGGTTGCCTCCACAAAGTGCATTTAAACCCTTTAATGCACGGCTAGCCGTGGATCATCTCGCTTATACCATGGTCATTTGCTAAGTAAAAGCCGTTATCGATGTTTACAGTGCGCTTTTTGATCAGATGGGTGAATCACTTATTTTCCTCAGTTCATTTCAAACCTTGATCAAACTGACTGGAACTACCTGTGCATTAAACGGTTTTAAGAATTTTATAATCAACGGTAAATGTTCAAATGAAGCGCTCACCAAATGCAGATTGTCTGCTTTCTGAGTTTGTCTCATCCGGCTCTTCTGCGCCGCGATTCGGTTCTTTTCTCTCCTCATCAACTTCCTCATGTCATCCGAGGAACCCTGAAAACCAGCACACGAGTTCATGAGGCCAACAGGAAAAACTGTACATCAGTATGAAATGGTATTCCTATATTTATCACATATTTGATGTACTTATAGTGATGTAACTTCTATTAATTCTATTGACATGATGTCAGACAGGTTGCTCTACCTACACAAATATAAAACAATAACTAAATAGTTATTTGCTATTATGTTTCCCGCCAACCCGTAAGTAGTATTGGAGACCAAACAAGGTATTACCTTTTATTAAATAGTCTGTATATATATATATATAGAGGAACAGAGATGCATATTACAAAATCAATAAGGTCCTTTTTTTATTTATTCTTGACCCAAATTTATAACATTTAATGAGCAGTAGAGTTACTTTCTCTTGCACTTTGGTCGGAAGGTGCTATGACTGCCTGTTTATCACATGTACTTTAGTAAAAGATAAAAGATGTGACATTTCAAAAGATGCAGAGCAGTGTTTTCCCACAACCCCAACAGCCCCAGCTGAGTGTGATGACGCCCTCTGTTGAACCAACAAGAATCAGACTTTTTCCATATGACAAATTCCCCACAATGAGAGAGACCCTACAGATCAGAGTGTGTGTGCGTGCGAGCGTTTGTGTGCACATGAATGCATGCATGTTTTTGAAAGGTTTCAGATTATGTTATGCTATGAAATTCACATACTTTATATACGATTTATGTTGATATGTTGAATGACATGATTGTCACATAAACACAGAGCATATCCCAATCATTTGTTTGCTAGATCAGTTTTAGTCTCATAAGTATTTACAATTCATTTTAGCTTATGTCAAAGTGGTTTTTAGTGAAGGTAAGATCCTCTCAGGTTCACTCGGGTGTCCTAGCAGAGTAGTTTATCACATTCTGCTAACATTTAGAAACCAGCCTCAGAAGCCTTCTTTCATTTTATACACTAAGCCTATTTATCTTTGAAAACAAATCTGAAAGAGAAGCAATAAAGATTGACAGTGCCGTTCTGGCTTAACGTGATCCTCTCGGTGGTTTTTTTCTTCGTCTCGTCCAGTGAGGTTGGAGAGGATGTGAGCATTGCTCATATCACCTATAGTTCTCCCGGCCTCGTGTCATCCTAACGACACTTTCACAACCACTAACGTTCTCTCGCGCCGTCTCACTCACAGCACGCTGCCCATGGACGATATTTCTTACATCTCTGTGAAGCAAATCTAGGTCTGAGTCAAATAATGTTACACGACAGCCTCCCTCTTGCGACTTGTACCCGACAACCTCTCTGAGACACGTGTGAATCATAATCTCACACATATGCACATGCACATACACGCTTGCACAAACACATAGACATGCATCGATTCCTTTGCAGCCATGCGCTTGAAATTCAAGTGTGATGTACAGTTAATTAAGAGGAACGAAGAGCACTAGGTGTTCAGATTATAATGTCAAATGCAAAAGTTGTGTAAGTTATGAAAGCTCTTGTTAGACATGTGCCTGTTGCATCGTGTTTTAAATTGCATTAAAAAAATACAATCATGTACTTTCACAAAACTTTTACTTTGTAATTATTTCCTGTTTTGTACATTGGTGAAGTGTGCGTCTATGTAGATGAAGACATATTGTCTTCTGGTGCCGGTTGACGGTTCTAATGGTCTCTCTTACCTGTTTATTGCCTGGCGATGGAGATTGGGTGTAGCTGGAGTCGTTATTGTCAGAACCCTGAGCCATGCCACTTCAGTCCCCGAGAAACCTTTGACCTCCTTCAGAGTCTGTCTTCTGTCAGCGTCTCTTTCAGTCTGTCTGTCTGTCTCTCCCTCTCTCTCCGTCTCAGGGCGAGTGAGAGTACATGTGCTCAGAGGAGAGATGTGAAGTGATCACGGTCCACTGGCGAATGCGTAGAGACTGCAGCTCGCACTCTTTCTTGCTCTGCTTCACCCTCTCTCTCTCTCTCTCTCTTGCTCTCTCACACACTGCCTAATTAGCGACGTGTGATGTGGTCTTAGATAGAAAACCTCTACAGCACTAGACTGGAAGTCACATGGTTCCTGGAAACTTTGCATGAAGTCTCTCATTCGCAGTAGAGCTTAATGAACCTTAAGAAACGGGACAGACACAATAACAGAGCATCACTTTGGACCAAATATGTATTTGCACACAATGGATGCACACTTGAACATTTATAAATGTTAAAGGGATAGTTCAACCAAAAATGAAAATTCTGTCATCGTTTACTCGCCCTCAGATTGTTCCAAACCTGTATACATTTCTTTGTTCTGCTAAACACAAAGGAAGATATTTGGAAGAATGTCAGTAACCAAACAGATCTCTTCCCCTATTGACTCCCATAGTATTTATTTTTCCTTACTGTGGCAGTGCGGGGGGTGCGATCTGTTTGTTTACTGACATTCTTCCAAATATCTTTCTCTGTGCCCTTCAGGACAAAGAAATGCATACATTGGAACAATCTGAGGAAGTGTATAAGTGAAATAAAAAAGTGCCATTTATGCGGTTAGGATGTAGTTTGGTTGGTGGAGATTTGTGTTAGCCTTGTAAGTTACTTTACTGTATATAAAGATGTCTGCCAAATGATTCTTGTAATGAGTGTTAAAAGAAACACAGAACAAATAAATCGATCAAATATTTTACTTATAATTTTCCTTTTAAAGTTTGCTTCACTTTGCATTCTTTTTTAATGCACTTATTTGGCACTGCCTTGGCAATAAAAATTTACACTTTTTGCCATGCCAGCAAAGCACACGAAATGTAAACATATTTAAATTTAAGCTTTCCTGTAGCTCAGTGGTAAGAGCATTGCGTTAACAACGCAAGGTTGTGGGTTCGATCCCAGGGGATTGCAAATACCTATGTATAAATGTATAGGATAATGCAATGTAAGTCGCTTTGGATAAAAGCCTCAGCCAAATGCATAAATGTAAATTGACCGAGACTTCGAGAGAGGCAGAGAGAAAGAGCGAGAGAGAGAGAGAGAGAGAGCGAGGGAGGGAGGCAGGCAGGTGCTTTCCCTTCTGATCTGGAGTATTTCAGCAGGTGCTCACTAATATACTATATGTTCAAAAAAATTCCATCTGACTTCACCCTCCGCATTACCATAAGATGTACCCAGCCAGATTTTTTAAAGCAGCAGATTTTCATAAATGCTGTCGATGACAGATCTCCCACCAGAAGACCGCTGGCAAACCGGTGGCGCCAAAAACAGCGCGTTTACTGTCAGCGATGCAAATCGCACCCGGTGCCAAGCAATGAAAGCATTACACTGTGGGATTTCAACACAGAGATATTTCCCCAAAATCACAAGGATGCAGAAACGTGATCAAAAGCGATATTTATAGTCTATTGCCAAAGCAGTTGACATTGCTTTCAGGAAGTCAAGCATCACTTATGCAATGGTTCAAACTTTGAGTCAACCCTCAGCATCAAACATCAGCATCGACCCGTGGACATAAACCAGTCCTCAAATCCCTTTGACTATTACTTTTGTATATGATAAAACAAACACAAGTCCTGAAGACTTACATTGAACTAGGGACTACGGGCAGATCTATGAGCCAGAATTTGGTCTATTCAACCATCCAGCAGCATCCAAACAACCACTCTTAATACGTTAGCAACCGCCTCGCGCGCATCACCAAAATGCACTTTGTTTAATGTTTGTGATACTAAGACTGAAATCTGCTCAAAATGTGAGCGGGTTTTTGAATTCTGCTCGTGTTTTTATTAGACGGGCTCAAACAGAGCTGCAGGAATAGATTCGAAACGGCACACTTCATCAGCATCTGCGTAAATCACCAGAATTCAGCACAATGCCACAAGGACACACGCTGAGTGATCTGCGACGTGTGTGTGTAGGTGGAATATCCAGTAAACGCAACACAATAGAAAAATATACATTCACATTTAGGTGGCTTTGCATCTTACTCATAACCACTGTCCAACATCTGCAATGACTTCAGAAGATTAAGAGTTAAGGCGTTAAACGGTAAAAAAGTTTTGTTCGGTAAAGATGCGAGTGACTTTCCCACACACGTCGCTGCACATTACTGGACTAACCGTCAGAAGGGTTCATCGTGAAAAGTGGACATTTCTACATTTTGAACATAATAAAAATCCTCTAATTTAAATCCAATGCAACTAAACTTTAATGTTTGATTATTTTATTTGTTTAGTACATACGTAACAAAGGTTAGATGCCAGGTTATATGGCACAAATGAGTTTGGGAATGTGAGATGTGTTATGTGATCGGGATTCTAGGTCATTCTGATATTTTATGATAAACACCAGTTGAAGACTCTGTGTATGTGCGTCATTCAAACATGGCATTTACCCTGACTAAGGAAGAGCTTTAGTTTGTCATGAAACTCACAGGTGATCCTCTGAATGTAAGTGTTCACAAATCATCTGAGTCAGACTGCATCTGAGATTCCTCAATATATCTGTCCAATATCACAGCTGAATTCTTACTCATTCTTCAGCAGGAATTACCACATAAAATGTTAATTATTACAACCACACAACATTTCATGTTCATTACTGGAATCACATTGTAACCAGGCCCGGCTGGACTGGGGGGCAATCCCATATTCTGGTTGGGCTGATACATATTCATAGTTTATTGCATTGTTGCTCAATATTTTTGGAGGGGCCCAAGAAAAATGTGGAGGGAAATCCCCCCTAGCCCCCGCCAGGACCCAGACAAACTAGCTCAGATCTTCTGCCGTCATCTACTTACCCTTTTCTGATTTGTTAGAAAAAAAAGAATTGAAAAAGAAAAGAAATGATCGCACTTTCCCAAAAATTTGAAATAAAGAGGATTACTGAAATACAGAAAAAAACTAAAGATTTACATTTATGCATTTGATATTTCATGATTTTTATCCGAAGTGTCTTACAATGCATTCAAGGTAGATATTTTATCAGTATGTGTGCTTTCTCTGGGAATCGACCCCACGACCTTTAAATCAAGAACACAGTGCTCTATGTACTGAGATACAAATACAAAGAATCCCCAAAACTGAGTACTGAGACGCAGACATACTGATATATGGCAATATTGATACACTGAAATATTGATAGCTAAAACAACACCATGAATCATTGATCTCATGTGAGAACTGTTGTTATCAGGTCACTGCGGTGGTCTCGCGAGGGATTTCAGCGCGAGCTGTTTGTGTTCAGATCTGCCTGTTGAAATCAAACAGTTCTCGAGGCAGCAAGCTCAATGGCACCAAACCAGCGTTTTTTTTCCCCCGCATGCGCTTAGAGAAACAGGGTGAGGAGCAGATTCTGACAACCGCCCACATGAGAAACATGTTCTGCCAAAAAGGCGCATTTTTAAGAGGCTGGAACTGCTGAGCAGAAGGTCAGACATTTGATCAAAGCAGCTTTGAAACTCAAACCAGACCTGATCTGCCCAAAGCTGACGTGACAAAAAGTACTAAAGACAGAAGATGAAAAAAACAACAAGCAGCCCACTCAGGTCTGCTGCTAAGTGTATAATTATAAAGATAAGAATTCACACCGGCCGAAAAAAGTTGAACACTTTCACACATACAAAATGTCACTGCATTGGACATTTCAAGCTGGACATTTCAGAAATATATGTGGTGGGATATAGAAGACAACATAATAGATACTATAGTTCAATAATGTGTTTGGACATTTTTCTGGTGGTCGAACGTTTTAATGTTATATGAATGCAGATGTACATCTGTGGCTATATAATGTGGAGACATTCATGATTTTGAAAATGTTATAGCCACTGTATACTACATTCTTAAAGGGATAGTTCATCAAAATCATTTTAATCATTTAATCACCTGGATGAGACTTTCTTCTGCAGAACACAAAAGTAGATCGAAAAACGTTGGTAACCAAACAACACCGGCCCCCATTGACTTCCATTATATGAACACAAAACCACTGAGACATTTCTCCAAATGTCTTCTTTTGTGTTCAACAGATGAGTCATGTATAGGTTTTGAATGACATGAGGGTTAAATAAAGCATAATGAACAGGCAGGCCAGTTGTTATCACAGAAATAAGCCCCGACTGTGTTTAGGACCCGACGCGGAGCATCATTTGATGCTCAGATCTTTGGCGAGGAAATTACTTTTGGTTTTACGGAGTTCAAATCTGATCTTGCCATGTTTATTTCTTCCTGTCTGCAGCAACCTGTAATGTCCACAAGACTTAAGCAGTTACAACAATTGTAAAAAAGTGATGAGTATTCAACTGATGTATTTGAAAAATAGGCTTTAATGTGATGCAACAATGAAACGTAACAAAAGTGCCTGTTCAACAGACACCCTCACAATAATACAAAAACAGATATCATTTACAACCTCATGTGATAGAGCAAACTCGAATAACATAAAACATGTGTCGAATACAACTGAATGTATTAACACGAACAACTGTAAACAAGAAATCCATTGAGACGCCAGCATCAGGGAGCAATGGAGTTTATCAGGCAGCGCCCTCTGGTGGCCCTTCTGAGAATTTGGCATAAATGTCAAGGTGAATCTTTTACATTCCGTAAAACTGAAATATGCTACACTTGTTTCTCAACAGTACGAACGATCTGCTACCATGCAGATGTATGTCAGAAGTGTCCGAATCTTTTGGCGGATGTCAGGGAAGTTCGCGTCCATACGCAGAAGGAAGCAAAATCCTTTCCCGTTCCCACGCCGCGCCAGTCTGAAAATGAACAATCCGCGGGTGAAGGGGGAGGGTCCCTTTATAGGGTAGTTGAATTAAAAGGCGGGACAACGGAACATTTTAAGGGCAGAGCAGGAAAGGAGCGTGGTCGGGTCTGGGGAGGTGGGGTATCTTAGTGGGGGCATAGGTTTCATACTGGCAGTTGTGGGGTGTTCCTCCGGTCGATGGGGGGCTTGTGGTGCTGTGTACCAAACTGTACCTGCGGCACGCGGATACACACTTGCTTCAGTGGTTCGGGGATGAGCGTGTGACAGAAGACCCTGATCGGTTTGGGGCGGATGGCCTACAAGTGCTCCTCTCTCGTCGGTCGGTAACTCCTCGCCCAGCTGTGATGAATGGGGGGTCGGTCAGATCCAAACTGTTATAAAAGTAATTAACTCAGAGACGGTTGTCTCGGGTCTCTCGTCGGTTGTGGGTTTGGGGGTGATCGCGTTCGAAAGTTCGAGACGGGAAATGCACGTGGGGCCTAGTGGGGTGGTGGGTATAGAAAAAGCAGGGCAAGGGCAGGGAGCTGGATGCGTTGTTGCGGAAGGTCATCCGAATTTATGCGAGATCCGCTGCGGGGGGTCTTGGAGGACTTGCACAACGCGAGTTCAAACGGAGGGAGATTCGGGTCCAGAAGGCGCTTTCAAAAAACTCCAATGGGGGAACAACCGATGAGTAAAATTGCGTACGTGCGAAGTAACATGGTTTGTTGGCATCCACTGAAGTTGTGTGGTGCTCCAATAACTTTATGGTGGTAGGAAAGGTAACAGAGTATCCCTGAGCCGCGGGTGAAATGAAAAGTGCGGGGTATAAATTTTAAATATCCGGCAAAAAAAACTACTAATAGGCAAACGGTTAAATGTCCGGAAAATCTAGTCTAAGTATGTGTGGAGTCGCCCCGCTTTGGTTTGTTCCCCCGGTTGCTAGGCAATTAAGTTAAGTAGGTCCCAAAATGCCCTCGTATTGAATACAGATCTGGAAAGACCGTAGGGTTTGGTAATTTGTTTGTACGCTTGGTTTAAAGGGGTTTAATTATAAATAAATATAGGTGATTATATTCTGCAAATCACCAACCTTTTGGCAGAAAGTCCCGCATTTTTTTTGCTTTACCTTTGTGGGTTTGCCTGTGATCGAGCGCGGAAGCGGGAAACTGCGACTTTATGGTAAGTAATGGTTGGTTGTTTCGGTCGCACCTGTCTGTAGATTGTTTCTTGCTGGTCGTCATTGATTATCAATCATGCGGAGAACATATCATCATCATCAAATCTGTCTGTGGGTTCAGAAGTGTTAAAAGATCCCTTAGACCATGCGCAATATTCGTTGTTATGGTCGGCTGTTTTGAACTGGGTTGCGTATTCGGTAAGCCAACTCCCAGGAGATGGTTTCCACAAAAGACTGGGTTTGCAGACATTGGCAAGACAGGATTTGGAGCATTTGTGTCCACCATGTGTGTCGCTCTTGAAGAAACAGGGGGGGACTTTAATTACGAGAAGTGGCCGTTGGTCACGGTTATCCGCCAAACTTTGAAAGGTCTTCTGGCAATAAGGCCAAACAATTGGGGGGTTTGTATAAGACGTAGAAATCTCTTGTTTTAGTTTTCACGGTTTATTTTTTACAACTTTAGAATTGAAAAGTATCATGATGGTAAATTTTGGGGGTTTGGTTGGGGTATGTGAAAGGGCAAAGTATTCAGCAGGGGGAGGGTAGTGGGTTTGGTATCGTGCGGGCACTGTGTGATTGTTAAACATGATTAGAATTGGGAGATAAATAGGTTAAATAATAACAGTTTAATCAATGCAAGACCAGTTTGAGTTGGGGGTCCTAAAATGGGGTAATAAATAAAATGGTACAAGCCACTGTAAGTAGCACAAAAGTTAACTTGGTGGTTTGTATTATAGAGCGTTATTTAATTAAGCGGCGCTGTCTGAATTAATAAAGATAATACGGAGCAATTTCGTTGTCAGAAGAAAGAGCTTATATAAATATCTGGTTAATATGGGTTTGGGGGGTAATGTAAGAAATAAAGGGGCGAGTAGTGTGGTTGAGAGTTTTCTCCACCTCACTCTAAGGGTGATCTGAAGGGGACGGTCCTGTCCTGTAATGCTTGCCGTGTCGTGGGTGTAGAGGGATTAAGAGTGGAGACAGACCATCGCCGAGTGGCTGTAAAAGATTTCTTGCCAAGGTTGGTGTGACAGTTGGGGGGTCTGTTGGTGTAAAGGTTGGGAATAGTAGCAGAAATACCACGCAAGGGTGGTCCCGAATGCAATAAGGGCGAGAGAGGCAAGGGAGCGGTGTGGGGTGGACCAGTAGAAGGGGATCAGGATGTGCTGACCAGGCCCATCCCAATGCTAGATAATCAGAAAAGTAAACAGGTGATCGTAATTTATTGGTGTTTCTGCAACGGATAGTGCAACTAGATGTGTATGGAGCGGTGTTAAAACAATTGCTTGATCCTATACTGGGGGGAAAATTTTAAGTGGGGGTTAAACGAATACACGGGGGGTTTTTGGGGTACTTTGGAAGAAAAAAGGGTGGTGGTGAACAAAGACGTAGAGAAGTGCAAGATATCAACGTTTAACCTGGGGGGGGTGTTATTCCGACGGGCCCTGCCCCACCCCATGAGACGGCAATGCGCGCGAAGAAGTGGAATTGTGTCGGATGTGTAGGTCGATGGGCAGGAATAATCGCAGGGTGAGAAAGGGAAGGGCAGTAAAAAAAGGGGGTTTAAAATGTTTGGCATGAATGAGCCATTGCGGGGGGGTTCTGGAGGGGTTGTGTCATAGGTAATCAAACGGTTCAGGGCAAGAAGTACCCAAGTCAGCAACAAGGACAAACCTACGCGGACATACAACTGAAACTCAAACCAGATGTTGGAAATTGAATGTTCTGGTGTACGAGGCTCAGGTTACCATTGATTATGGTGGTCAGAACAGATCAAGGGGGCTTCTGCAGGAGGGATTAGTCCCTCCGGGCAAAAGTTTCTGTACTGGACCAAAACGAAAAAGGCCTAAATTAAAGAATGAAAACAAGGCACAGTGGGCAATAGGCAGAACCTGGAAAGTCAACGAACTTCAGAAAAGGTGTCTCTCCTTTAAGGAATTTGGGGGTGTTCCCATTGTTGGGGCGTATTGTTTTCGCTGGATGCGGGGGTCCCTTTAGGGGAGTGGGTGAACGGTTTGGGTAAAGAGACTAAAAGTGGGTGATCTGTACAACAAAGTTCTGAGGATGAGGACTCGTATGCAACAAGGTTAGGAATATGATCAATAAGGAGGATGTCTAATAAGAACTACAGCGGATATTACAGTAAAACCATAGAATTAGTCAAGAAAGTTATACTAGCTGTACAAAGCTTTGGGGATTGGTTTGTAGCATAGGGGTATGTGTTGCTAATAATCAAGTAGGGGTCATAAAACCGGCAGAGTGGGGTTGAAGTAAAAATTGTTATGTTTCAAAGGGTTCCAAAAATCAACGGATCAGTTGAACCACCAGGGGTTATAGGAATTGGGGGGTTAATAGCCCTGTCTGTGTAATGATGACCAAGCTGGTCCGGGGGTATCATGATGTTTCGTAAATTCGCACCGTCCTTAAACCACATGATTAGTGGTCTATTCACATGAGGGGTTGTGGTTAAGAAAACTAGACAGCTATCATGGATACGGGACGATCGGTGTTGAAAAGAGGGTGTAAAACAAAATTGCGAGGGTCAAAAGGTAAATGTGGGTTGGTGTAGGTTATTGAATTTTAAAAAGGAATTGCAATTTGGGGTGCTCAGCCTACAAACAACACGAATAGGGAACTGTCAGGTACGATTAAGTGTGCCAGTAGTTTATAATAAGGGTGAGGATAAATAAGTGAAGAGTTATTGACGTTTGGTGATAGTACGAAGGAGTAAGGGGGAATTACAATTTGAGGAGTTATGAAACAAGTATCGGACCGCCCATCACCTAAGAAAGCAAGATCATCTAAAATGTGGAAAACATCTGCAATAAGATTCGGTTATGTGGAAAAACGCAGTATTGGTTTATAGGTCGAATTTTTGTTCCGATGGGATGGCTCCACAAGCCCGTGGGGGGTATTGGGGTAAACTGAAGCAAAACATGGCTTCATGGGCCGGGGTTAAAAGAACTTATTCGAAGAAGGGTGCCACATGATTACAGATGTTTTCAAAACACGAGGAATTATGTCGACAAAATTTAAAGAAATCGTGTGTAACATTTGACACTGGGTCAACCAAACATAGGGTTAAAAATCGTCGGGGGGGGGCTGTATGAAAGTGGCATAACACTGATGTCAAAGTCCAGCGTGTGCGATATTGTCCTAAAAAAACCCATTAGTACAGAGGCGGGACAGATAGCAAAGTAATGTACGAAGCACTTGGGGTCCTGTTGTTGGAAGAGCGTTCAGTTAGTATGCTCTGTCGGGGTTCGGGGGGTCCCGCGTCAGTTCGTTTGGTCTGGTTGGTGCGGCGTTGTGCAGGTCAGCGGGAAGCTCTTTAAGTATCGGCTGGGTGAGCAGTGCTATCTGGGATGCGGAACTGCCGTCCGTCCAAGCGTTGACTTCAAATTCGAGCACGATGTATAGCGAAAAGGGGGTAAAAAGGGGGGTGGAGTGAGGCGGTGGGGGATTATTGGTAGGCCCCCGCGGGTCCGCCCCCGTACATAACGAGGAGGGCCGAAAAATAGCAACTGGGAGGTCCTGGAGGCGGGACTGGAAAAGTGGGAAAGAGGGTTCCTCCCTCTGGGTGTAAAGGCTGCAGGATAGATCCCGATACAAAAGGCAAGAGGGGCTGCAGAATAAATAAATTGAGCAGATTTCGGTCCTATTTGTCATCCAAGGCGAAATTAATTTGTAGATGGGTCCACGTGCTTGAAATGTGAGCATAAAAACGATATTTGTGAATAACGATTGGGGAA
Source organism: Triplophysa siluroides (assembly GCA_006030095.1). Classification (NCBI taxonomy): domain Eukaryota; kingdom Metazoa; phylum Chordata; class Actinopteri; order Cypriniformes; family Nemacheilidae; genus Triplophysa; species Triplophysa siluroides. The sequence continues at coordinate 2,280,925 of VCII01000713.1, forward strand.
TTAAAGTTTAATAAAGGTGGGAGGGGGGGTAGCTGGTGAACGAACGGACTGATTTTAACTATAAAAGGCAAGAGGGTGAAAACATGTTCGGACAAGGGGAGGGGCGCTTTAGTTGATATGGGGAAAAGTATGGGATTTCAATCTGGATCAAAAGGATTGAAATCGTCCACCTGTTTATGAATAAAGGCAATCATAACCGAATGAAATGCTTTTTGCAATTTTTACAAGATGAAAGACTAAGAAATACTGAAACAACTGAACCGCAAAACCATTTTTTTTAACAGTTTGTTTTGTTGTTCATTAAAATCTGGTGAATTTGAACTATTTGATAGCCAAAAAGAGAAGGCATTCCACACCAATGGGACTACTTGGTATAATAAAGGTAAATAAATAATAATAATTACATTTAATTATGCCTGAAATGAAAAACAATACTTTATGTTGTTAAAAAATAAATATAGATAATATACGAATAGGATGTTGGGATTGTGGGGTCTATACAGCTTGAGGGTTGAAAAAACATAATTGTGGCGGGAGGGGGAAAATTAATCAAACGGCACGGGCCTAAGCTTGTTAATTAGTAAACCCCTTAAAAAACAAGGGACGAATAACTTAAAACTAGTACCCGCGGGAACGTACGAGGCAACGACGTTTCTTGTTTTCGCAGTACGGCAATTACAAACAGAAACACCAAATGTGGGTACATAATATTAGGAGCAAATAGTAGGCCTATAGTGAGTGAACGAGTATGTGATATGAAAAATCTGAAATACCTGGGTGAACTTGAGAGAGAAATGAGCTGATTCTTAGCAGCCCACTGGTTGACAACCTTTGCAGATCGCCATAAAATCCACGTTTAACTGACCTGTCTTTTCTATTTTTTTTTTTCGCTGGGTTACTCATTTAAAGGGATAATCCACCCAAAAAAGAAAATTCTGTCATCATTTACTCAGCCTTCAGTTGTTCCAAACCTGTATACATTTCTGTTATTCATTCACTACCATGGGAAAAATGATTGTATCATGTTTTGTTGAACACAAAATTAGATATTTTGAGGAAATTAGGAAAGCAAACAGTTCTATGGCACCTTTGACTACCATTTAAAATTGTCCGACGGTAGCCAATGATGTCCCAGAAAGGTCAGTTGGTAACATTTTCCCAAATATTTTTCTTTGTATAAATGTACAAATAAATGTAAACCGGTTTGGAACTATTTGGGGGGGGGTTGGAGTAATTTGTGACAGAATTTTTATTGATGGGTGGAGTCCCTTAAGTTTTCCTGCAGATATAGTACATCCATGAGAGAAACAGACTATAGCTATTAACCTCATATACTGTATATTACATTATAAAGGGGTTTGGCTGTCTGGAGCTGTTACTGTTACAATAAAACTTGTTTAATTCCATTAAATGTGGAAAGGAACGTTTTTTAAAAAGCTCGAAACAAGTACAGCTGTGCTCTATATTTTAAGCGCAGTAGAAATGTACAATTACACCATTTGTTGTCATTAAGACCGCTATGCTACAATTGTTGTATTTAATTGTGGTTTGTCTGTTTAGATACAGCTTCTTGTGGTATTCATGGTTGTTATATTTTTAAAGATAAGACACAATTTGATGACCGGGAACATTTCACGTACGTTCTTTTTTACCTAGTAAGTGACATAGCCAGGCCAGATCATGTAAAGTCATCTCCACTTTACGTCAGGTGTTGTTTTACAATAATGACAGGCTGACTGTACATAATCTATCATATATCTCACGAATGTGAGAGAGGCACTCACCCTATAAAATGCCATTTTATGAGCATACGTGAATCTCTTATTACAGATGAAATACAACCGACTTGAGTGGATCTTTTTGTGTGCACTGAAACACTAACAATTTCAGACATACCGCAGACAAAATCACCTTACAGTCACAGACACACTTCCTCTTCTAGATTGGTTATCCGACAGCTTTATTGTATCATAGGTACAGTCATCAGGATTCATGAAGTCTAGGATTTTCAGTCTGAAGTTAAATGTAATTTAAGAGAAGTTAATTGTGTCATTGAATTCTAGGTCTTTGTCACACAGAAGCACTTAGAAACATGGTTTAATGTCATTACCTACAATAAAAGCACCGTAAAGTATGGCCTCAAATAACTTATTTCTTTGTTTAATAGCAGCAACTGATACAGTAATGAATTGACTGACTTTAAATTTTTTATTAAAAGTTACATTTATTTATAGATAAAAATTAATTCCTCTGCAACGTTATGTGCATTAATCAGAATTGTATCCATTTTAAAACATAGCTCAGTCAGAACTATCTGCTCTATAATTGAAGGTTTTAGTACTTTTCTTTATAACAGGAATGTTCCTGCATCTATGGAAGGATGTTCATGTTCAGCACCTGATGAGCAATGCTGACTAAGGCACTTCTGCGTCTGACGATCATATAAATAAACACTACAGAATGATGAACAGTTATTTCTGATCAAGTGAGAAAACTGCAGCCAGACATTGTTCCAACTTTTCAGAAATATTCACAATTGGAAAGACAGTCATTTGAAAATGCACAGGAAGTCAAATATATTTGAATTCTGACGTACTGATTTATTTTTATGCATTATTCAGCTAAAAAATAGTTTGTCAGTATCTTACATTTAAAAAATGTATGCAAAGACATTATAAAAGAAGGTCCAACATTTTACAATTCAGGACACATGCAGTAACTCTCATTGATGGGAACCGAAGAGACATTTGATACACATGAGATGTAGTCCAGATTGCTGTATATGTGACTGTAACTAAATAATAAAATAGATAGTCTGGGATGCTGAAACAGGGCCAATACAGCGTCTCAGTTCTGTTTAGCTGTCATGACACTGTTGAGTGAAAGCACCTAAATTGGGTAAATAAAATTAGGTTAATAAAATGTTCTTTTATTTACAATATGTCTGCTTATATGTTATATAAAATTGCTTTATGTAAATATAGTCTATCTGTATGTTATGTAAATCATGTTATATTAAAACGACATCCCGAATTTGTCAAGAATGAAGGGGAAGTTGGTTTTGTTTTTTCTGCAAGTTAAGACTCAGCAGACTCATTAGCCCCAGAACATGTTGACTAATCATTTTTACACTCTATGTAATATTTTATATAACGAACACAGAATATGTTACTGTATCAATAATATAAGAATTTCTGATATGTGTTTACAACAGTGAATCATCAATATATCTTTGGATCCAAAATACAATTGTTATTTCGACACGAATTAAATAGGAATATGTAAGATTCAGCACTATTTCGGCCACTAATCAAATATAAGCAAATGTGTACCACTGCCCATCTTGACCCAGACAAAAGGTCAGATTGTCTTGCTTGCATTGAAGCACACAAGATGCTCTTTGGAGCATTCTCAAATCATGATAGAATTGCACGGATCACCAGATTTTGCTCAAATTTGTGGAGTGCATGCTTGCTCCAGTGAATCTGTTTGTATAATAAAGCAGCATACAAAGCCTCTGTCATTTATTAAGAAAAACACAGTAAAAAGGAAAAGAAATCCTAAAACACGCGCTTTATTTTCTTACAAACTCTTCGACCATGTGACCATGAATAAAGGCTGCCGCTAAATGACTGCAGCAATAAACGCTTTAAATATAGACTACATTTGGTGACCAAATCAAAACATTAAGACACATGTCGATTGTTTCATATCGGTAAATGCGATATAATGTAAATGTGTTCGTTTGTTTATTCATTTGATTTAGCAGAAGCTTATCCAGTTCCCGTAACCTACCGAGATGTCTCTCCGCTGCCCCTCCTCTCTCTCGCTCGAGCTTCCGGAAAGCTTTCACTGGCGAAACGAGACTGGTGTTTCCATAGTGACAGAACAACATCGCATTACATTTCCTAATTTGGGCACGGAAAGACGGGTGAAAAAGCCGCGTGCGTAGAAATACGCACTGACGTCATGCTCTTTACGTTACGTCCCAGGCGGAGAGAGAAACATTCCGACCGTGATAGCAGCGCCAGTGTCGATAAAATTGCTATGGGGTGAATCTATACACAGATACCTTGAAAATATACACTTTTAGAAAATCGAGCTCGATGATATGGGTTTGCGTGAAAAGAACGGCGTGACGCAAGACACGCGCGGATGCGTGTCGGTGCTGTTAAGGCGCTGTTAAAACGATCGGTGTGCAAAAAATAAAGGTGCTTTTTCGCGTGGACATTTTGCATGTTTGTTCTTTATTGAGAGCAATGAGACTTTTACAACTCGCTCGCCATAAATAAAGCAAGAGACGCAACACTTCACACATTTCTCTTTCTTTTTTCCCTTATTTTTTTCTTCGTTAATAAGAGACATGCGAGACCACTGAAAGGGGAGCAGGAAGAACAATATGCATAATGTTAAAGGAGTCGATAGATCTTTGCCATCATGTTCAGGATCACATTTTTAACAATACCACAAAATACACGGTGTTATTCATCTAGTCACACACGTAGACACTGTGTAACACATTGCACAGTACAGCATAAAATCACCTGATACAGTTACACGTACCTACAGGTACAAAAGTGCATGAAACCGTTTATAAGCATGTCTTTCAAATGAACAACAATACTTTTGACATCTGGAAGCAACATATCTGGTACACAAGGGACTCCAGTGGATGTAAGGATCACATTACATTGAATGTCTTTATAATCATTTTTTTCACACAGAATTCACCATATTCTGACGTGTTGAACCCATATTTGAAACATTTTGCATTAGGGTTTTTTGGGTTCATCGACCGCTGCGGGTAAGGTGTTTCACATCATCGACGTATTCCCCTTTTTCATAATTTCATCAAGATTTCTTTGGCAGCATTAGTCTTGCTCAAGCCCTCTTTGTTGCTCTCGTGTTTCTCCAAATCTGCACTGTTGAAGCTGAAAACAGGCACGGTGTTGCTGCTGCTGCTACAGGTGGGGCTACATGTCAGAGAGGAGATAGGTTCTAACCCGCCTCCCATTGACATGTACAGGGTTTCCCATTCGCTCAAACCCAGAGAGCTCGTGAGATCGATATCCGGCACCAACAGATCCATGTCATCACTGCTGTCAATCACATCGCTTATGTCTTCCATGGATACATCCCTCATATCAATGTAGGGTTCCACCTCAACGGCTCCCAGTTCTGCACTGGAACACAGCAGGACATCAGAGTCCCCGAAAATCGCAGTGCAGGGGGGTTCGGCTTGCGGGGGGGTGGTGGGCACCTGGTTAGGTTCTAGGGTGGTGTCTGGGGAGTGAGGGGGTGTCTGGTCCTCCTGGCCTTGAATTTTCTCCTCTGTTTCTCCTTTTGTGTCCTCTGTGATTTTACAGTGGGGTGTGTGAGCAGAAAGAAGGAGCTCCAGGCTTTTTTTCTCCTTTAACAGACTTGCGATCTCGGACTTCAGAGCTGCTTTGTCTTCCTCAAGACTGTCGGTTTCCTAAAAACACGTAGTTTTTAACAACTTCATGCAGAAATCTTAAAGGTTATCAGTACATCATCACATGCGTTGATTTGTAAACTTACTGCTTGGAGACTGTTGGTCAGTTCGCGTCTGCGATTTCGACACTTGGCCGCTGCAAGTTTGTTCCTCTCTCTTCTGATTCGCTTCCTCTCCTCTTCCTCTGGCGAAAGCTAAACCACACACACGCACGCACACACGCACATACATGGTATAGATTGCTGAATGCGAAATCTCTTGCATAAAATACATTTAGAAAACCTTCAAAAATGCTTAATTACCTGCTCTTTCGTCCCCTTTTTCCTGCATGTCTTTCGAGTAGCCTTCGAGTTGTCTTTGGAGCGAGATGTGCTCTGTGGTCTTTCATCTCTCGCAGCGCTGCAGGGTGACACTGAAGAGATGTCCGTCGACAGGACCATCCACTTCAGGTCTGGAGCTGAAGCTACAGCAGTGACCGTGGGAACAAAGGGATCATCGGCTGCCTCTGTGTTTAAACACTCATCCTTCTCAATACCTGCCTCCTAAAACAGAAAAATATGTGGTCATTTTATATGCTCAATGCTCATAAACAGTATGCTCATGCACAATATTCTTCACACAATTTCAATCAAGAGGGTGTTGTTCAATAATCATTAGATCATTACCAAACATTATTAATTGAAGCAAAATGAAATAGTCCAGTTGTCACGCAATTCATTTTACCTGCGTATCCTTCATCTGAGGGTCTGATGCGTGCAGCTCTTCTTCTGCAGACACCTGAGAAACACTCCGACACGCGGATACGTTTTTAGCCATCACTCCTGTCAGACCACACAAAGAGATGACGAGAGCGAGATTAACGTGTGACTAATGTCACCGATTGCAGGTTTTGCGATATTTTTTTCAAATCTAGATTTCGGTCACTACGCAAGGAGGCATCAGCCATCAGCGCTGCTTCTTTTTATAGTGAGGCAGATTTTTATGAATGAAAACTGTGAGACGAGACTGTACCACTGATCCGGAGGGGAGACGGTCAACACGAGTATACAGCATTTCACAGACTTCCCTCCGTTTAACATTTTCATTTATTTCGTAAAATATGACAGTGCCAAGCTAATGCCTAACCTCATCTTTGTAGTAATTATGTTAAAGCTTTCACCTGAATGAATAACAAACGTAATTGTACGTGCTTTGTTTGCAGTCTGTATCCTGATATCATTTGCATATTACAGAGATAACCCGTTTAATATCCCAAATGCAAGAAGCTCAAGAAACATATTATTAAGACAAGATGTGCATTTGATATCATCAATGTGAAACCCTACGAAATAAACACCAGATACAAAAAGGGCAACACGATATGTGATAACAAGCAGAGGAATGTTGTGATAGTTCAACCGCGCCCTTGCTATTAAAAGTATGATTTTTTTCTCGCATCCATTGTCAATTACAATGATGGATCTCCCACTCAAAGCGCTCCAGCAACAACCCTGTCGCTAATGCGAGCAGCCAATCAGAGAGCAGCGTGTCCTGACCATATTTGGCGTATCCGGTGTGGAGCCCGTGGCTGCAGCGCTACTGCGGCACAACCTATTTTTATCATATCATGCTTAAGTCAATGACATTCTTATGACGACATCTTCACCAAGTAGCCCAAATTAGCGAAGTATGTGTTTTCTATTCCAGGTGTTTATTTCATAACTGCTGGGAAACTGTTCTCATTATTTTCTTGTTAGGCGCATGCAACATCAGGCTCTTTTACATTTTCTAATATAGCCTACGCTTGGGCTGGAATAAAACTCTGTTGTTCGTATCCAAGACCTGTGTGAAAATGTCTATTCATAGTGCAGATGAGGTAATCCCGCTTTCACATGAAGGCGAGGGGCCTCCCTGCTGTCAGTGGTCCAAGTGTTTCCCGGCAGATCCGCCCCTGGCTTCTGATCTGTGTGTGTCCTCATGGACGGAAAGGGGCGTTATGCAAATAATAAGCTGATGGTCACGAGTATTGTCGGTAAACTGTCACGAATATTAGCCTACAAACACAATTTATTGTCTAAAACCTTACACTGGCAATCACATCTAAATTGATTTTTTCGGTCAAATACATATTATAAGATTGTTCCGTCTTCCTCATAGTGGACATACCCAACGCTCGTGTGTGTGTTTTTACTGTTGGCAACAGACGTCCGTTGTTTACAGGTGAAACAGATTTGCACAGGTTCAGGTTGCAGTGACGTCAGTGGGAGAGGCGTCGCTCAGACAACGCGGAAGATCAAACAAAACACGCGCAGAAAAGTGGAGCAGTGAACGTGACGTAACATGGGAACGCTGATAGAGCTGTTTTTAGCTGTTAATTAATAACAAAGGTCATCTGTTTGAGTAATGTTTACCTATGGATAATCGTGGAAACATATTGAAATATCCATGACTGAAAATATTGGCCTATAAAGAACATTTTATTTACACCTTGTAAAACATATAGTGCTCGAAAGGTATACATAACCCAAAGGGCGAGTATATGTGTTTAAATAAACATTAATAGACCAAATAGCTTAGTCTTATTGTTGTGTTCCATTTATTTGTCTCTTAAAAAAACAAATTTAGATCATAGCCTGTGTTTATTTCATACCTTGTTTAATGACGCAACGCCATGATCTTAAAGACAAACTCAGCATTCTAGTAACCAGGGAATCCTCAAAACCTGCTGAGGCGGTCATTCACACTTCCAGTCTACGTGTTTGTAGGTTACAGTTCGCCCAAATATTACGCCTTTTACGCAAAGGTACGAACACTGCCTAAGGCCATGAATGTTGTCTGTGGTTTTTTAGAAAGTATGAACCGTAACAAATGTACATTGGTAAAAATAAGATGTAGGTGATTTGATCAATTACGTTTATATAAAATGCTTTAAGGTTCTAACGAGAATTACAATCATAGTAGTTTCCAAAGAGTATCCAAAGCAGACTTTGTTTTGTTTTTGACAACACTGTTTCTCGAAGTAGTCTCGAAGTATCTTTACATAATGCTCTACACTGCACAGAGTATTTCCCATCAGCGCTCCGCCTGTTCAGGATGCATTCCATATAAGGTAAATGACGTCTTGGGATACCCTGCTATGGAACTTCGTGCATTCAGTCCTGTCTTTGCTAAACTCTTCATCTATGAACTATATTTCTAATATTTTCAGAACGTTTTAAGACCATTGGCATAATGTGTCTTTTAAACCGTTACAATGTATTCCGGAAAATGTCGTTGTTCATGTTTAAACGCAATCGCTGGAACATAGTCGCCACGCCTTCCCTTGACGTCATTCCGAGAACCCGATAAATACTGCGCCAGGCGCTGAAGCTCGCCAGTCAAACTTTGGATACCGACAGAGAGCAGAGCAAGACACGAACAGGGAACTAACCGACAGCAGATATTTTAACACGCTTTTCTGGATATTTCAGTACTGGATAGATTTTGCTTCTCGACATTTGACAAGATGATGTTTACCAACCTTAACGCCGACTGTGACGCGTCTTCTCGGTGCAGCACGGCGTCACCGAGCAGCGATAGTCTCGCGTATTACCCCGTCAGCCAGGTATATATAACTCTTATTGATATTTAATTCATTCACAAAATTAGAGTTACTCATTCACAAATTATGTTTGAATTGTAGTTGAATTGTTTTTCGAAGAAATTCAAGTAGTCAATGCACCTTAAGAATAGGCTATACAAGCATTGTTATATACTCGTTTGTTCAGTAGATTAAACGTGAATTTTTGTTGTTGTTGCGTTTTTAGGAGTTCACAGATCTGAGCGTTTCAAGTGCCTCTTTCGTGCCAACCGTCACGGCGATCTCTTCATGCCCGGACCTGCAGTGGATGGTTCAGCCCATGGTTTCATCTGTTGCGCCATCCAACGGCGAAACTCGGTCCTACAACTCGAGCCCTTACTCCAAAATGAGGGTCACTGGAACAAAAACCCCAGGTTCAAACAAGAGAGCCAGAGCTGAACAGGTAAATAATGCATTGATTTGAAAGTTTAAAAGATTATTCTGTATTCTTCATATTTTTTATAAATGACTATGCAGGAGATAAATTGTTCATATTATTGCTTTTGCAGATTTCACCTGAGGAGGAAGAAAAGAAAAGAGTCCGCCGTGAAAGAAACAAGATGGCTGCAGCAAAATGCCGCAACAGAAGGAGAGAACTCACCGATACTCTGCAGGCTGTAAGTATCCCTCACATCTTTGCCTTCTCAAAGTCTTCAGAGACCAAAGTATCTACAGAATGCCAGTGTAGTGTCTATCAAACAATCTGACAGTCCTTCTCTTTGCTCCAACAGGAAACTGACACACTTGAGGATGAGAAATCCGCCATTCAAAATGACATTGCTAAGCTGCTCAAAGAGAAAGAGAGGTTGGAGTTCATCCTCGCTGCGCACAAACCCATCTGCAAGATCCCCTCCGAGATGGCCATCAGCTTTCCAGTGCAGTCGGTTTCTCCCGTCGCCTCCAAATCGGTCCCTGAGATTCACAGCGTCACTACCTCAGGAGTGTCAACGCCAAGCAAACCAGTCACAACCTCTTCCAGTACCTCGCTGTTTTCCAGCACACCCTCCACCCACAGCTTCAACTCCACGGTGAGGATCTCCGACCTGGAGCCCCTCCTTGAAGAGTCTCTGGAGCTCTTGGCCAAAGCAGACATCGAGACCGCTCGCTCGGTGCCTGATGTGGACCTGTCCAGTTCTCTGTACGCTCAAGACTGGGAGCCACTCTACACGTCGGCTAATAACGACTTGGAGCCCCTTTGTACACCTGTAGTCACCTGCACCCCGGCCTGCACTACCTACACGTCTTCCTTTATGTTCACCTACCCAGAAAATGACGTCTTCCCAACCTGCGGGCTGGTTCATCGAAGGGGCAGCAGCAGCAACGAGCACTCGTCTGATTCCCTGAATTCCCCAACCCTCCTCACTCTTTGAGTCCACTATAGACCAAGAGCATTTGAATTCTGACAACTTGATATAAAATGGCAACACAAGGCTATGGAAATGACTCTATCAAGCAATCATCATTGCTTCCTATATTTATCGAAACCATACATGCCTGCCAAATGTAGCAAGATAAGCATGGATAAACTAATTTTACATTAATGATCCATGTTAAGTTAAACTAATAATAGAGTATTGAGTTTATTGGTGCTAGATTCAATTGTTGTATTAGTGTACCTAGCAATAGAGAATTAACTTGTTTTGCCTCTACGGTTGATTTTGAATGTCTGAATCGTGTGAACTTTATTAACTTAAATGTGTGATGCCTCACCATTGCATTAAATGGTCTCTAATGTCCAAGTATGAAGTTTTCTGTGAAAACGTAGTCTTCTTAATTTCTGGGATTTTTATTTTTGTACTGAAATGTGTGAACGTGCGAATCGTTTGCAAAACTAGACAATAAATATTACATGTACTATATCTGTTTGCTGCATTTGTCTTACTTTGAAAATGACCAATTTTAGACCCCAAAATGGCAATTGCGTATCAGTCTAGAAAGTGACAACATCATCAAAACTTCCTATTGATGTCTAAGAGTGTTTCTGTTCCGCTCTCCAACGTGTGTTTAGGATTTTCCTGTTAATCGAATTTACCAAAAGGCCAAGTCAAGTGATTCTGTAAATGAACAGGAATGTTTTTTTAGATGAGCCATGACTTAAAGCTGCAATCATGATATATTTCCTTTAACAAATATTGCAGCCGTATGAATTTACTGAGGAAATGACGTTGTTTATGTGCGTAAGAGATGGTGATGCAATCACATATTGCACCTTGGTCACTTCCTTCCCTTTTCATTCTTATCACAGTCACACCCATTTGAAGAACGAGGGAGCAGCTGTAAAACTCCCTCATAGCCCTCGTAGCCACAGATTTGTAGTTTCAGATGGTCCAATTTGTTATTAAATGGCTTATTCGGATGAAAAGCCTTTTGAAATATGCCTTCAATTGCATAGAATACAAGAATACAAAGGAAATGAGGCAGAGGCATATTAAAGGAATGGAATGAAAATCAGATGCTAAAGAGATGAAAGAATTTTTTTTTCAAAATGACCGCTTTTAATCACACTGCCAGTCAGAGACAGTTGTTGCCATGACGTGAAATGACGTGGAATGTAATAATTCTCTGTCTAATAATACAATTGGCAGACCCCTGAGAGAGGCAGAGACAGAAATAGCAGGTGCGCTGCCTCCACCATCAGCATCAACAGCAGTAAAATTAGAACACGGTGACGCCAACCTGCGTCGATGCTGCAGCCCAGGGGAGAAAACAGGCAGCCAACGTATGCTGGAGAAGAGAAAAAATAGGAGAAAAAGGGAAAAAAAGAGAGAGAACCCAAGCTAAAGATAGACCATAATGCATTGCCGCCTCACTAAAGATGGATAGACACAGCTGGACTGACGCCATTTCCTACATCAGCCATATGAAAATGATCTAACCGAGCCATGAGCAGAAGAGATTTTTAAGAGAAAAACAATTCACGTTCATTATTCTAGATCGTGTGTGTGTGTATGTGCGTAAAGTAAACATTTTGTGTTGCATTTCATTTCTTAATGTCTTATTCTTATTACTCTTTGTTGTTATTCTTTACTTATTTTCTATATAGTTTTATAAGTTATATATTAGATTTTTCTTTCTACCTAGTTATTACAATCTATGTTGGGTGCTTCATTTGTGTTGTCTTCACAAGTAGATATAAGTTTCCAGTGGTCTCATTCTCAAGGTTCATAGTAACGTCACATGACAATGTTGTGAAGCAGTTATGTTCCACTGTCTTTGTTTGTATAATAACACCTCAATGTGTTTTTATATAAAACAGAGTTAGAATGAGCGATAGAACATCGAAGTTCAAGATGGAATCTAAACACAACTATGATTTTGTCCATAATAAACTATGATCATTTTATAATATCATCACTTCTTCTCCTGCCTGCTGTTCTAGCTCTAGATAGTTAGATCTATATTTTTTTATGTATGAAAAAGATTTGAACAACACTACGGTAACATTGTGGATCAATATCAAGATAGTATAATAGCTTAATATAATCAGATCTATCCAGAGTTAGATGATTTAAGTTATGGGTTATGTTTTCTATAGAGAACCCGTAGGTAGAAAGAGGGAGGTTAATGTTGTAAAAAAAACATTCTCACAGACATCATCTACAGGAAAATTAAGTCATAGGAAGATTCTTTCTTTCTTCTGCAGAACACAAAAAACCGCAGCACCCATAGATTTTTATTGTACAGACACAAAACCAATGCAAGACATTTTCATTTTTGGGTGAACTATTCCTTCAACCCCTTAAGAGTCACAACCTTTTTTGAGCCTACATAAAAACGCACTGTTGGAACTTAAATGGCTTTAACTCATGAATTCTTTGGAATAAAGACCTAAGGTTGGTCTCGTTTGAAAGAAAAAATGGCAAGATTATTGCTGAAAAAAATCACAAAATAAAACCAAGTTATTTTAGGTAACGTTTATTGCTAAATATGTTTGTATTAATACAAATATTAAAGTTTTATTTTGAAAAAAGAATACATACAAAATATCAGCCCAAAAATGTTATATTTCAAAGTCCCAAGTGTTGTATCTATATTGATCATCTTGATACACCAATTATGACGTGTCAGTGAGTCTTTTAGTTTCTGTACCACAAATATCCACTAGGGGGCCCCTTTGTTTTTCATACTTCACCCAAAAATGAAACTTCTTTCAACATTTACTCACCTTTGAGTTGTTCTAAATGTGTATACATTTCTTAATTCGGATTAACACAGAGAAAGATATTTGGAATAATGTTTATAACAAACAGATTTTGACATCTCAACACCCATTGACTCCCATAGTAGGAATAATTACTTTTGTTCTGTTGAACACAATAGAAGACATTTTGAAGATTGTATGACAGCAAACCGTTCTGGGGCACTTTTGACTCATTGTTTTTTCCACTATGGTAGTCAAAAGTGTGTTGAGATCTGTTTGGTCATAAGCATTCTTCCAAATATCTTTCACCGTGTTCATCAGAACAAAGAAATGTATACACATTTGGTACAACTCGAAGGTGAGTAAATGATAGAATGAATTTTCACTTTTGGGTGAAGTATGCCCTTTAACACTTGATCTGACATTTGACCACAATACAGACATTAAGATCCCTTTTCACTTTTTTTCACTTTTCAAATAAACAGATACAAAGAAAAAATACAAAAGCACAGAAACATGTAAACAAAACCATATAAAAAACATGAAATGTGTATCAAACTATATTTTTGATGCACACTCATTTTTTTATCAATGATCATTTATCAATAACTTTTCCTACATAAATTATTTTATAAAACACTGATCAAATATGTGTTCTAGAGTCTTAGACCTTTCCAACGATATAATGTTTTTCATTATAAGATAAAAAGTATTTTTTTACACATAGTACTTATTTTTACATTTGATACGTAGACTATACAGCTTTTGATTGAAAAATGTTAAAAATAACATTAAGAAATGTTAGTTCCTGTATATAATAACATTAAAAAGAATGTTTACTAATGGAACTTTCTATTAAAGTGTTATCAAAGATTTGTGATTTGTTTGAATGTAGTACAGCCATAGGGCTATCGCAGAGACCACGACCTGCCAGCAATTGATATCTGTGAAGTAATAGGGATGTTTTATACGTAACGTTTTAAAAAAAATCCTTCACATTACCAAAATATATATGGCAAAAATAAAAATGACAAAGTTTTTATAAAAAAATGTGTTATAAGGAGCACTGTTTTACTCACGTACTCCACAAGGTGGCCCTCAAGACTACGAGAAGCATCAGAATCAGTGCGCATGCGCATGCGCTGTGCGAAGGCGCAAGCGCAGTGGGTTGTGTGTCCGGGGCCTGCAGTAGTGGAGCGATCGGCTCGTCATGGCGCGGTTCGGTGTGTTGTTGCTCCCGCTTTTACTATCGTTCGTCGTTCAGTCCGTCGTGTCGATCTCGTTCTACCTGCCGGTACGCAGCAGAAAGTGTTTGCGGGAGGAGATTCACAAAGACGTGCTCGTTACCGGAGAATACGAGATCAGCGAGCAGCCGAACACGAAAACCAACCTGAAGGTGACGTCACAACCACTCGAATGGATTAACGATATTAAAATATAAGCAAATAACCACTTAACATTAAATCAACTATGCAAACACGTTCAAACTGAGTTTTCGGTGAACTCGCGATGATTTTAACGAATCTTTTGGTTTTAAATCGAGGCCGTATGCTAGCGCTACATGGCGCTTCCTGGTTGGACGGTCGCTTTATGACACATAACGTGTCTGTGTCGCTTTAAGTATAATCATCTAGATACATTAGTTGAGTTAATGTGATTAAATTGAGTTTTGTTGATGCTTTGCAGTTTTGAACTTGTTTAAGGGGTATATGTGGATATGTCTCGGTGTTTTTTTCCGGATCTCTTTGAATGGGATTGTAACACGTCAGTCTTTCTCACACACAGGCATTGGACAGAAACACCTCTTAAAAAAATGTTATCAGCTCTAAATGTTTGTGTTTATCATGTCTTTTAGTAATTTACTAAATGTGAAGTATTTTTACTCAATATTGTTAGATTACTGATTCCTCTGGACACATCCTCTACTCGAAAGAAGATGCAACCAAAGGCAAATTCGCCTTCACCACAGAGGATTATGACATGTTCGAGGTGTGCTTTGAGAGCAAGTCTCAAATGGGTGAGTATATCAGCAGAATAACTCGTCTTTCTTGAGTCTTTTAAAACTTTAGTTGTCCAAAGGAGAGGTGTTTTATTCAGGCAATTTGGCTAGCATATGTTAAGCAGAAAGTGTTATAGCGTGTAGGTATGGGGGGGATGATAGATAAATAAATATCATAGGATAATGTATACATTCATTCAGACATGTTTTTGATTAAAAAAGTTCCTTACTTATTTTTCCCTGTTTTTTAGGAACTGGAAGAGTTCCAGACCAGCAGATCAACTTAGACATGAAACATGGTGTTGAGGCCAAAAATTATGAAGAGGTTTGTAGAAATGTGTTTTTCTTACATGCTTTTAGTTGTTAATGATTTGTTACATTTATATAGCGCTTTTCTGGGCACTTGTTAGTTGGTTTTGATTAATATTTTAATTCGTTTTAGAATGACAATTAATTATTATTATTAATTAGAAATTTTGTGAATCACTTCTTCGTTAATTGGTTAGAGTCATTCTGATGTTGTCGCTTTGTTCAGATTGCCAAGGTAGAAAAACTGAAGCCCCTGGAGGTGGAGCTCCGTCGGCTAGAGGATCTGTCGGAGTCCATCGTGAATGATTTTGCTTACATGAAGAAGAGAGAGGAGGAGATGAGAGACACAAATGGTAAGATTCAACATTGAAATGTAGATTGATGAGGATGTCAGGATGATTTGAAATGTCATTTTTAGGGAAAATGTTTTGAAAGTCTTGTAAACACAGGGGAAACATCAGCGATCAGTTGTAAAGTAATCAAAGGCTTTGACCTGCTAGTTTTGTTATCTGGACCAGGATCTGTTTCATGCGTTTTCTGATTTTCCATTTGTCGTGTCTTACAGAATCCACCAACACACGTGTGCTGTACTTCAGCATCTTCTCCATGTGCTGTCTCATTGGTCTGGCCACGTGGCAGGTGTTCTACCTGCGTCGTTTCTTTAAGGCCAAGAAGCTCATTGAGTAAATCCTGCTTGAACAATCAGGGACAGAGAACTTCTTCCTGACATCACAACCTTCGGCCCCTGACATTTGCTCTGCCTCGGCAATTTATTCCGGTTGCCACAAGCAACTTGAAGTTCATCGGAAGTGGACGTGCATCAGGGAATTCTCTGGGAATGATTGATGCTTGGCGGCCAAATTTGTCTTTTCAGTGCGTTTTGATACAAGATCGCTCAGTATAATTTGGGAAAGAAAAAAACACAAAGTTTTTGTTCATTTTCGTTTTTTGCAATGTATTTATATAAAACGACAGCACAAGCCCCTGTAACAGCTAAGAGACGTGCAACCGCTCTGTGAGAGAAACTAAAAACGTTCCTTGTGGTCATCAGATGTGTGTGTTAATAATTACTCTTGATTCAGTGCTTATATTGTACTGCTTTAATCTGTTTTTGATTCTTTTTGACTGATTATCATTATTTGAAAAGAATGATTGTGTCGGCCTTTGCATACAAAGTTTTCACGAACCGATTGTTGACTGATGTGTTTGACTGTTTATTCTTTGTTAAAATGACTAGTGTTTGGAATTGCAAAGCCATTTTAAAAATGAAGTCCCGCACCTGCAATTGAAGCGAGTAAAAGCACATTAGTGCTTAAAGCTGTCATACATCGTTCTAACTTTAGGAAATGGATTTACTTAGTTTTTTAACTGTTTTACTTTGTGAGGTTGCATCTCTTTTTAGTGTGTGTAGAATGTAGCTGGTAAAGGGTGAGTTAATCTAAAGTTTTCTTATTTTTGTTAGTTATTGGTTTCTCCACAGATTGAAATAAACATTCAGTTTAACAGAATTTGCATTGGTTTTGCGGTTAAAGCTAATGTAAAATGCCATCGCTGGTCCCGTTATTCAAGTTATATTAAAGATTTGCCTACGGGTTCTACCTGTATTGTGACAAAATTCAGACCGTGCAATTACTGCGGTTAGTATTCCGCTTCATTTGTAATGTATTTATGGAATAGTGGTTACACGCATTTGGGGTGGAAGGTTAGGATTTGGTTTATTCCCGGATGTTTTGGTCGAGTGTTAAATCATTTTCAACATGTTTATTCTCTGAATAATTTTTGGTGGAAGTTGATTTCAGTAAAATCATTGGCTTGTCATTCAATAAAAATTATTACTAAAGTAGTTTGAGTGTGTTTGTTAGTGAGCAGAGTTTTAATATTAGCAAAAATCTATATTACACCACCATTAAGGCATTTTAGAAGATTACTAACAATAAATTAATCTGAAACTATTATTATTTAAGGAGCATGTCGAATTACACATTAGAATAAATAATACATTGTTTAAAATTGTGACGTTGCGCAGATTGGTTACAGTATGCCATCAAATATCGCGAGAGTGACTAGAAAGCTTAGATTTTGGCACGCTCTCGCGATACTTTGAGGTCACACGTCCGTCGGTCAGCGCAACGCCGCAGCCGAACACCCTTGTAATAACCCGGAAGAGCTTTGCGTATTAGTTCCGTGAGTCAAGAGAACACCAGTTTGCATCAGCGGTTTTTTAATATTATTGAAGATGCCAGGAGGAGATAAAGAGACGGATCTGTCCGAGCGCATTGAAGCGTTTCTGACGGAGCTAAAGCGATGCGGTAGCGGCACGGGATCTCTCCGGGGCTCCGCGGAAACTGCCCGAGAAACGACCGCTTTACTCCGCAGAATCACCGCGCAGGCCCGCTGGAGCAGCGCTGGTGAGTTAACTTAACACCAACACGGGGAACCCATAGAGATCAAAAGAATGTTCTGGATACGGGGAAAGCAGAACCATGATCTAGATGTCAGAGATCAAACCATTCTGCTGTTAGAACCAGAGATCTAACAGCCCACAAGCCTGTCATTCTAGACATGACGAACTAGAACCCACAGCTGTTCTGAAATCAGATGCTAACTGTTGATCTGTCTAAAATCAGAACCTTATTTTTGATATTTAAACCTGGAACCCCTCTGCTGTTCCAGCCACAAGTAACCATGAACCTCTCAGCAGTTGTAGACACTAGAGATCATCCTTCTGGTGTTCTTGAAGCTTGAGAGGAGAACCCACCTGACATCCATCAATCCATGTGCACAATAATGTAGAGAGAAGACAGTTTTGCGCAAAGATCTTGACGGTTCTACTGTCATTTTTCAGGTGAGCTGATGGACATCATACGGAAAGAGGGGAAACGTATGACAGCAGCGCAGCCATCAGAAACCACCGTCGGGAACATGGTCCGCAGGGTGCTGAAAATAATCCGCGAAGAATATGCGAGGTGAGTCTTGCACATGGTCTGCGTCAACTTTTCCTAATGCATTGAACCACATGCAGTACATGACAGAGCGCCTCAACCCTGGCCTGGAGCACCGCACACGTTGGAGATCAGATACTTGCCTATTCAGATCTTGGAATCTCCACAAATGATTCAGTGAGTTCAATCAGGTGTGTTAGATGAGCGGTGCACCCAAAATGTCCGGGACATGATTGGAAACCGGTTTACCAAGATGCCTTGTGATGACAGATGCGTTGAAGCCCCACTCACTGGAAAGAGAAATCATGGATGAGATCTTTTTATTATCGCAGTTATTTCTCCTAGACATGGATGATATTAAATGAAGTCTCTTGCCGTTTCAAATATTTCTTCATAATTCCGCCTGTAGGTCTTCGCTATGAGTGTAGATCTTGCATCATTTTTCAGGTCGAGAGGAAGCAGTGAAGAGACGGATCAGCAGGAGTCGTTGCACAAGCTCCTGACGTCCGGAGGATCCAGCGAGGACAACTTCAGACAACACTTCGCCCATCTCAAAGCCAATGTCATCGAAGCCATCAATGAACTGCTGACAGAACTGGGTGAGAATCCGCAATATCCGCGACAGCTTGTTTTCTGAACAGTAATAACGTGTGTGTGTTGTGATTCGTGTGCGTGGGTTATGTTTCTTTAGAGGGAACCACAGACAACATCTCCATGCAGGCTCTGGAACACATCCACTCGAATGAAGTCATCATGACTATCGGACGCTCCAGAACAGTGGAGGCTTTCCTTAAAGATGCAGCACGAAAGCGCAAATTTCACGTTATCGTTGCGGAATGCGCGCCCTTCTGTCAGGTCAGTGCTTTTGATGATTTGACTTAAACCTCTTAAAACTGGCAACTGCAGAATAGACAGCTTTGAGTTAAGACGACATGCTTTAGATGTTAAAATAATGTTTAATTATTGTTAGGAAGAGGTTGAACATATTTCAAGTTTTATGCGGTTAAAAGTGCATTTGTCTCCTGTTGTCCATCAGGGACACGAAATGGCCACAAGTCTTTCCAAAGAGGACATCGAGACGACAGTCATACCAGATGCTGCCATCTTTGCTGTGATGTCACGAGTTAATAAGGTAAAATGAAGAAACAAAGTACAAGGATAAAAAAAGAAGATTATTTATCTAGAATCACATGGGCAAAAAGATACTTCATGTTTTTTCTTGGTCTAGTGTGAGATCTTTGCTCACATTTGGCTTATGAATTCTTGAAGCCTGGTAAATAATTGTATTTACTTATTATGTTTGTTGTGTATTCCTCAGGTCATCATCGGCACACAGACGGTTCTGGCTAACGGAGGTCTGCGGGCAGTTAACGGCACACACACTTTGGCTCTAGCTGCCAAACATCATTCAACCCCTCTTGTCGTGTGTGCACCCATGTTCAAACTCTCGCCGCAGGTATCTGACACACTTCCCAATCACACGTGAATGATTTAGTAACACCAAGTCAGGGTAGATAAACCACTTCATCATATTATTATTCAACTCTCAATTGAAAAAGCTCGTTTTTGTGTTATCCGGGATAACCGGGATGTTGTGCACATGTCATTTATGCTCAAAGATCTCACTTATATAAGTCAGATACTTTACTTTTGGTTTAAGCGTCTCACTTGTGTTTCAGTTTCCTAATGAGGAGGACACGTTCCATAAATTTGTTTCGCCACATGAAGTTCTGCCTTTCAGTGAAGGTAACATCACTATCACAAATTTTGTATATTGAAAACGTTTAGATTTGTTTTACCATCACAATATAATTTGACGTGAAATGACTCTTCTGTTTGCAGGTGAGATTTTGTCTAAAGTCAACGCTCACTGTCCAGTATTTGACTACGTGCCTCCTGAACTCATCACATTGTTCATATCCAACATCGGTGGAAACGCACCGTCATACATTTACCGTCTGATGAGTGAACTTTACCACCCTGAAGATCACGAACAATAGAATGACAATAAAGAATCTCTGACTCGCATGTCTGTTACGTTTGACTTTCAGCATGATGCAGTAAATATTTTGAAGATTTAATTTTATTGAAACTATAGTATAGACAACACTGTTTGTGTACTGGTGCTGTTTAATGCAACAAAGACATTTTGAAACAGCTTACAGAAAGCAACAGTTTATAAAACGTTTTGTTTTAAAATTTCATCAGAAAAAAAAAGAAACTTAAAAGCACAAAATAAATTCTGGCTCATGAAAAAGGTCGCAGGAAAGGAAGATTGTGTGAGAGTAGAAACATTCTGTAGCTCAGTTCTGAACATTCACGGACGCTGCGTTCACAACGTTGCTACGTCTCAGCTGTGAGTAAAGAGAAAAGAAACGGATGCTGTCAACTAAAATGAACTCCTCATATTAAATAAGTGAGATTACCGTCATACATTTCACTGTAAGAGTTTGTGGTACCTGCTCGGTGTTTTGGTCCATTTTAAAGCACTTCTGGGCGGCACACCGACAGTTGGATGGTAGAAGGTGCAGTCAGTACGCTTACACCATGTTGAAAATCTACACGGCTACACCAAACAACAAGAGAATAAATGAATGTCATGAAACTGGAAATGACATCATATATATATATATATATGAAATCAGCAATTTAGTATAAAATCAGCAATACATAACTATACTAAATATAATGCACTTAAATTTAGATCAGGAAAACTAAATGGTGTTCAAACTCACTTTAGGGTGATAGAAAGGACAGTCCGTTTTTTTACACTCTGGGAAGAAGCGACACGTGTTGTTATTTGGTGCTGGAGCAGCTGCAGGGTCAGAGGTCATAGGTCAAATCTTAATGTCATCATCAAAACTGACACTTTTAAAGTCGGCATGAAACGGAAGTCGTGACTGTCTTTTTTTCCTTATCGTGACGTACACCTAAGTGAAATTACTTCTGACATGAGGGGAAAAATGTAGGCCGGGACTTGATTTCATCCACCAACAACTGATTAGATCGTTAAAAGGTGAACGGCAGTTTGTAATCTGTCAGTCATTGCAGCCCCGCCCTCGCACCATTCCTCCTGACCAGAAGTGAAGAGAGGTCATTTCGAGAGGAGGAGGAGGTTAACGCTTTGGATTAAAGATTACAAGTGCAAATGAATTAAAAAATAAAATGTGCACAGATAAATCATTTATAATAAATACTTAACCCCTGTGTAAAACTATTAGAATGATCATTTTTAATTTCATGCCGACTTGAATACTTTCCTGTGTATTTTCGCTTTCATCACACACACCTGCTCTTGTGGGCTTGTTGGGAAGTCGGCGGCTCACGTGTGTGAAGGGACAATCTGTTTTGGTGCACTTTGCATCGAATTTACAGTTTGGGTGAATGAACAAACATTTATCGGCAAATTTGCAGTTGGGGAACATTCTGCAAGAAAAGATGCAACACAAACGGTAACAATACTATAGGATTCTGGTTTCTAGTGTTATGAATGGCTGGTAAAACTTTACACAAAGCTTTTTTTGTTAACATTGGATAATGCAATGAAATCATGCAAAAAACCTTGCTTGACGCATTTCATTAACACAAATTAACAATAAAAACCATTATATTCACTCATTAAAAGTATAAATTTAATAAATGATGCGGTAAAACTGTCTTTCATTGTTCCCTTATTCATAATAAACAACTAGCTTGTTTTACAAAGAGGTGTGGTGTGTGTTTCTCACTTGCACGGTGTGTTGGGGTGATGGTACAAACACTCGTCTCCACTCTTGCATGTGGGCCAGAACTTGCAGCGTTCCAGAAGTTTCTGTCGTTTAGTCTGATCTGGACTAACATCCATCTCTTCCACTTCATCTGTCTCTCCATCTGAACAGAAGCAGGAGAGAAAGAGAATGAAGGTGAGCAGGAAGCAGATTCATTTTTTTGTGAGATTTCCGTCACACGTGACTCGTCTCTAAGTGGACATACATATCTTTCTCTTACTGTCAGCATTCACAAGGTCAGTGCCAAGTCTGAGGTGGACGGCAGGTTTAGGTCTGTCATTTTCTAGAAGCTCAGAAGTCACGTTAAACTCATCCTCAGGCTCCATCTCCTGGTCGGTACGACTGGCTAACGGACTGGGAACCCCATCCAAAGTCACGATGAACTTTGGACTCGCTCCACCTGCAACCTCCGTTCTCTCTCTGCATGAAGATGGATCTCAGATTAGGTGGTTGAGAATTCAACGAAATGTTAATCTGGATGACTATCATACCTGGCCTGCACCATTCGAGCAGTAATGGGCGGGGCTTCGTTCTGACTGACGGTGCCAAGCCGGCTCCTGATTGGTGGTCTCTGATCAACCTCTGGTTTTCTCATGATGAACGAACGAGTGTCAAGGGCTTTGAGTCTCGCCGCCTCTAAAACCTGCAAGTCTGAGTAAAAACAAAAGACACATCTAGAGTAAAAATCAAACTCGGCCTGAAATTAAAGGTGCAATGTGGACCAAACTTTGTTTTTCAAACAAAGAAACCTTAAATATGGGGTAACACACGCAGATTCTGCAAATCTCATATTAATCTTGAGTACCTAAAGAGTAGTATTGCCTACTTCGTATCTTCGAAGAGTATTTAGCTTGATCAAATTTATTAAAGTGAGAGAAAAACTGTACGATTATTTCCAGAAAAAAACGAGCTGCTGAAGGCAGGCAGTGGGAAGAAACTCCAGCATGAGCAGATAATGCATCGTCGAATTATCCCTTCGTGTCGTTTACATTATGCACGTACGTGCCGATTGCCAACAAAACACAGTCTCGTGACTTATTTTGAATTCAGCTTGCGGTTCATGTCCCGCATCAGAATGCATGAAATAGCATGTTACGCCATCTTTAAAAACAAGGTCGAATCACTCACCGTATTCATCACGCTGCTGTCTGCTTCCTTGCTCTGGAATCTCCTGCTGCAGACAAGAAGATAAAGCTCTGGAGTGTGCTGCAAAATACGAATAAAAAAGAGAGAGAGGAACAAACACTTAACATTATTATAAGTGTTTTTAGGGTTTGTCAAGATCATACTCAGATTTAATGTTTCGCAAAAATGTCGTACCTCGGCTTTTTGAAAAGAGGTTTGATATTACATTTCTAAGCATTGAGTCACAGCCAGGGACCTAAACATTAGAGCTTTGCTGTTTGAATTTGTCACCTGTGTTGTCATACTGACTGCTTTGCAACGTGTCCTGAGGTGTGAGAGCCTGCAAGTGCTCCTGGACCAATCGAACAGTTGCATTATTGATCTCGTCGCTGGCTGAACGGGTCCGTGGCGCAACTGGAACTGTCTGACGCTGGGAAACTGAAATAACACCGACAGATCAACTTCAGGTATAACATATGAATTTAGAGCGGATCAGAATAACTGGTATTCTTATTTGTCACATTAAATGTCTATTGTGAAACCTGTATATCCTGTGGTCCTATGGATGGAATCCTGAGCTTCTGAGATGGCTTTGAGGAGGAGATTTTTGTTGGCTTGTTTGGCTGGTGGAAGTGAAGGCCTGTCGAGGAACACAAACTTCTGTCAGTATTACTTAAATCTCATAGAGATTTTACATTAAAGGTCAAGTGTGTGAAATTTAGTGGCATCTAGTGGCGAGGTTGCGATTGCAATTAACGGCTCACTTCTCCCCTCCCTTTCGAAGAACTACAGTGATTCACAAAGGACTAAGATGTCGTCACGTTTTTGCTTCTTTGCCGAAGGAGATAACGTATTTACGAAACGCTCTGTAGAGCAGTTTGTCCGTTCAGAGCTACTGTAGGACCAACACGACGAATTCCGTATAGGGGGGGCCCGCGGTGTGTGTAGATAGAAATCTCATTCTAAGACAATAAAAACATAACGCTTCATTATGTAAAGTCTTTATACACCTCTGAAGACATACGTCATTAAGAATATTATATTGCATTTCTGTCAATAGATCCTCCAAAAAACGACACATTGGACCTTTAATGACATAAAACCCTTAGTTTCCAGAAAGACCCACTTGCGCTCTGGTTTAGCAGGCAGCGACACTTTGCTGGAAAGACCGTAGTCCTCCTCATCTTCATCCTCCTCCAGATCTTCACTCTCCTGCCCGCGGTCGTAACCTCTGTTGACCCGAACCACTGAACTGGCCATGGGGGCCTTTCGTTTCCGAGACATCTCCTGCCACGAGAAGAACATAGAGCTTTAGGTGCATCATGGAACAGAAACACACGTACGATCATTCACATCACATTGAACAAGCTCTTATGTTTAAAACAAAATTGGTAGCTTAAATGGCAGAGCGTTGAGTAAGCACTAGCAGCAAGGGCCTTTGAAAAAAATTTAAGTAAATGTAAGAACATAAGGTGCAAAATGAAATCGGAAAACATGAAACTGGAAATAACAAAAATAGCTGAAAAGCAGAAGTGACGGCTAATACTTTGTAAAATGAAGGGACAAGATTCCAGCCAAGGCCATGCGTGACCTTGGCATGATTTTATGCCAATAAGCACTGGGTTTTATTTTCCTGACCAAACATGACACACTGTTTGAATATGCTCATGAGGAAATGTGCGAATAACTAATATTTCAGCCCGTTCATCATACAAAGCTGCCGTTTAAATTCAGAAGCTTTATAATATAGTGCACAGATCTGTAATTCAAAATTGCTATTCTTTGTTCCCCTTAAGAAGTCTAATAAGTTTAAAACAAACTGTGTGTGTGAGTAAATAATGACAGAATTTTCGCCAACATGTTTTGCTAATCTCGTATAAATCCTCTCACTCTCATTATCACTTACCCTGCTGCTCTCCCCTGAGCTCCTGTATCCCCGCCCATGGCTGGAACTTGACCTTTCCTGACCTCTCGAGATATCCGAGGACCTGTACCCCTCTGCGTTTCGTACTGACATCTGGCCGGACGACGCCACCGCCGGCCTGGAACGCTCACAGCCGAGCGGCTGTATAACCCCCGTGTGTAACTGGAGCTCAGGCCCTGCTCTAAGGGGTCATCGGTGATGAGGTCATCATCCAGGTCAGGTTTGATGTCAATCACAGCTTCCGCTGACGCTTCAATCAGAGGTTTGACGGCGGATGTGAGTCTAGATGGTCTTTCAGAAGAGCCTCTTCTGTGACACAAGATAAAACCAACAACGGTTTGAACACAAGAATGGCAAAAGTGTAGTTTCAAAACAAAAACAAATAAGTTACCTGTCACTGTGCTCATGGGCGGAGCTAGACACCCACCCCTCGACCTTATCGGAGCGGGAGCTGGACACGGCGAGGGTGCGAGGCTCCTCCCCACTTCTGACGTTTGCTGTCGGGATACTCATCTCAATGTGAGGAACAGGTGGGCATGATGGGGGCTCTACTACAGAAATAAAAGAAAATATATTAAAATAACAGAAAAGCCAACGGTATCGTAAGAGTAAACAAGGTTAGTGGCAAGAAGCATACCGACTGCAACTGATCTCAGCTTCTCCAGAACACCATGTAACCTACAAAAAACAAAAGATGACTTACTTACAATGTTTTAGTTTTGTTGGCTTTTGGCTACAGAGCTCAAGATTAATTCCATTCTTATTTAAGTGTTAAAGTTATAACAATCAAATGTGCATGCACACCTCTTTGGTACAAATATGTTGAAGCTTGTTTTAAAGTGATCCAGCATAAAATAATGCCACATATTGCATAAAATGCATTACCACGTATCCTCTGTGAAAACAATTTTTTTTCGTGTTTGCTTTTTTTTGTGGACATCAAATACTGAAATCATGTATAAAAGAAAATGGTCACCTACCATACAGTGAACGTAATGGTGTTGTTGCCTAGAAACAAGGACAGGTCCTCTGCCATCTGCTCCATGCTCTTCTTATTGGCCACCATGACCATGATGTAATCTGGAAGCTCCTCGTCTGACAGAAACACAGCGTCGTATTTTTAAACATTAACAATATTCATATACACTTCCATCAAGTTACCACCAGTCAATTAAGTTAAAAACTGATCTAACATGACATTTCTAAACTTCAAGACCACAAGTTAATAAATCTAATGTTGCACATAGAAAAAGAGAAGGTTTTTTTTCAACATTTCTAAATGCAGCTGCAAATGTTCAAAACTTAATATAAAAATGTAAAACACAGTTGCTCAAACTAAATAATTCCCCATTGAATGAAACTTTAAGTCACAGTTTTGCGTTTAATTTGAAATGATGTGAAATCTTACCAACATAAGCTCCCAGCTCCTGTAACTTCCCTTTGATAGCAGCCTTGAAAACAGGAAATGACATCATTACAGCAGAAGACTAATAAATGAAAACTTAACATGCACTTAAGCAACACAGAAACTAGCATAACAATCCTTAACAAAAATAACTGAAGAGCTTCAGAAGGTAATACCATGGTACCCCCGTCACATACTATGGTACTGAGTGATTACCACATTCACATAACATAGTATGGACACGGTAACGTTACTTCTGAGATCCTTCAAAAATAACCTTTCTGTTTGTAAAGACCACACAAATACACACTAACAGCGCAGAAAACCTTTCAAACATACTCAAAAACTCGCTTAATAAAAGAAAAACACGCCTAATACACGACTAAAACAACCAATAGCAGACAAACGCACTTTTAGAGCAAACACACGGCTAACTCAACACAGCTGTTGTTAGCTACGGTTGCACGCTTATCACTTTTGCAAATGTTAAGTATTATAATGGTTTTACCCGTATTTTCTTGCTAATTTCAGTTCCGATCTCCATAATTGTTAGATTCGACGTTTTCAGCAACAGAGGAGTTTAGTTAAAGAAATAAAACATTGAAGAAAGACGGAAGAGTTAAACGGTTACTAGGCCTGAAGGCCTCGCGTGGAGCGTATATGTTTACAAAGCGCATGCGCAGCAGCTCGGTCCATTGGACGAGAAATGAGCGAAACGAATAAATCATAACAACAACAGTATTGCATGTATTCGTTTTGAAATTAAACGATTCGTAATATGTATATTTGTTTCATATTTAAAATATAGTTAAATAAATGTTTTACTTGTAAATCTTCCAAAGGCGACAAAAAGGAAAATGTAAAACGCATTACTCCTCCAATCCAGCAGGGGACGGTAATGAGAACGCGCATACACGCACGCACTGTTATTTAACATACACACACACGTTAACGTATGTCATCAGCTGTCAAACGGCGTAAGTTTGATGCTCTCCATATGTTTAGTGTCCATTAAAGTAAATTAGAATAAGAAGACGCTCGGAAGCTCTGTCTATATCTGTGAAGGATGAGTATAACGTCCAAAGTGAAAGTGCAAGTGAGTCAGTTCCACGCTTGAAGAGGGCTGATGTGCTGATAGCGGATCATACAGAAGGATTTCACAGGCGGTGAATGATGAGCTGGTTCGGCAGAAACGCAGTGATCGGTCTCGGGGTCGGTGTGACGGTCAGTACCGGTCTGATCGCGTTATTAATAATTAAAGAGACCCTGAGAAGGAGAACCCGCCGCCTGCTACTGCACGACACGAGCTCCGGGGTGCTGAGCGACACGGGTATGAATCAAGTACAATACAAATACTACTGGTTTCCATTATGAAACATCTACCATTCAAATCTTTACAAAAGTCCCTTGATGTAGTGCTTCATTCCCGTAGATGTAACGGTGTGTGTTGGTTTCTATTAACCACGTAATACCCCAACAAAAGAACACAACACCAACACCAGGACCGTTATAGGTTCAACCATTATAAAGTCCAAAATTCAGTGATGATTTCTATTGTTTCTTAGCAGACAAAAGCACGTGTTGCTCTATCTGTGTTTATGTGTTCAGTTGAGACAGCGGCCCCTCTTCTGTTTGTGTGATTGAGAGCTGGAGCTGAGGAAGACTCTGGATGATGTGATGAAGAGTGTGTCCAGTCTGCGGAACGAGATAGCTGAGCTGCGCGAGGGTCTGAGGGACATCACCACCACCATAGCTGAAGATGTGAAGTGAGTGTTGCTTCGTTCTGTTAACTTACAGAGTCTACCTGCAGTCTCACCTGACTGTGATATCTCCTCTGAGCCTCACCTCCGTCTCATCTGAATCTCTCCTCCGTCTCATCTGACTGTGATATCTCATCTGAGCCTCTCCTCCGTCTCATCTGAATCTCTCCTCCGTCTCATCTGAGCTCTCCTCCGTCTCATCTGACTGCGATATCTCATCTGAGCCTCCTCCGTCTCATCTGACTGATATCTCCTCTGAGCCTCTCCTCCGTCTCATCTGAATCTCTCCTCCGTCTCATCTGAATCTCTCCTCCGTCTCCTCCGTCTCATCATCTGTGATATCTCATCTGAGCCTCTCCTCCGTCTCATCTGACTGTGATATCTCATCTGAGCCTCTCCTCCGTCTCATCTGACTGTGATATCTCATCTGAGCCTCTCCTCCGTCTCATCTGACTGTGATATCTCATCTCCTCTCCTCATCTCATCTGAATCTCTTCCGTCTCATTGAATCTCTCCTCCTGAATCCTCCTCCGTCTCATCTGACTGTGATATCTCATCTGAGCCCTCCGTCTCATCTGACTGTGATATCTTATCTGAGCCTCTCCTCCGTCTCATCTGACTGTGATATCTCATCTGAGCCTCTCCGTCTCTCTCCTCCGTCTCTATGTGATATCTCATCTGAGCCCTCCTCCGTCTCATCTGACTGTGATATCTCATCTGAGTCTCTCTCTCGTCTCATCTGACTGTGATATCATCTGAGCCTCTCCTCCGTCTCATCTGAATCTCTCCTCCGTCTCATCTGACTGTGATATCTCATCTGAGCCTCTCCTCCGTCTCATCTGACTGTGATGAATCTCCTCGTCTTCTGATATCTCATCTGAATCTCATCTGAATCTCTCTTTTCAGGAGGACTGTAGAGGAGAGTCGGAGATCTAGGCGGCGACGTGCCTTTATGCCAAGGGAGCGTTCTGAATCCGTGAGCTCCAGCTCCATTTATTTCACTGCCAGCGCGGGACCGGACAGTCTCTATGGCGACAGTGAGGTTGGGTATGTCTGCAGTTTAACACCGCCCGTCTGTGTGTCAGAATTCTGTTTCCACGTCAGCAATGATGATGTCATTCACACAGATACTCCACGGCCTACTCCAACGCTGAGTCCGACTATACGGACAGAGAGACGGATAAAGACGGCGAGGACGAGAGGGACTCGGACGAGGAGGAGAGCTGTGCCACAGTGCTCACGCTGAGACAGGAAGATGATGAAGACGTCGGGTTGGCGGTGGACTCTTTGTTGGAAGTTCCCAGCGCCGAACTCGCCCTCCTGCTCGCCCAGTCTGATCTGCTGCATGCAGGGGATTCTGGGAGAAAAGCAGAGGGCTTTCAGTTGTTGACGGAAAACAGGCCGCTGGTGAGTATCAACACAGGTGCACGACCAGATATGCAGGAGGATGATGTGGGT
Source organism: Triplophysa siluroides (assembly GCA_006030095.1). Taxonomy (NCBI): domain Eukaryota; kingdom Metazoa; phylum Chordata; class Actinopteri; order Cypriniformes; family Nemacheilidae; genus Triplophysa; species Triplophysa siluroides. The sequence goes on from VCII01000713.1 coordinate 2,310,826, forward strand.
GTGATTCATTTAATTCACTTTTTTTTGCAAAATATTTCATTATTTAAATATTATTTTTCACCTAAACAGAACACATGACTGAGCTGTTTGTAGATGTTAGATTTAAATCTTTAAACTACATCTTTAAAATCCACAAGCACTCCTTTATTTATTGAGATATTTTTATCATGGACTGATAGGACCGCACCTATAGCTGAATGTTTGCTAAGCGAGTTCATTCTCTCAGTCATATCAACTGGGATTATAAATTGTGTTTATGTGTGTTGTTGTCGTCAGTACGGCGATGACGTGGAGTTTGTGTGGCGATTGGCTCGTGCCTACAAAGACATGTGTGAAACAACAGACAGCAGAGAAGAAAAGAGAAACTACGCTGAACAAGGTGACTGACCTCTCGGGGTGCATTACGTATATGTTTTCTTTGTCAAGTAAACTTTTATATAAATCCCCTGCTGAGTGCACAGGGAGCAGTGAACACTACGTAGATGACCACGGATTATGATTTACTGTAACTTACACTTTTTTTTACCTGAAGGTCATTATGAGGTCGAGGCGGCGCTGAACAGGAACGGACTGAGCGCTGAATGTCACAAATGGTATAAAAACAAAACGCGTGCACACACTCTCTTCATCTCTTCTGTGTGATATGATTTGCAGATTATTGTACACTCTCGTTTTCTTTCTCTTACTTGTTATATCTCTCTCAGGTTTGCCATCCTGGCGCATGTGTCTTCACAGCATGAGAGCATTCATGGAAAAGTAAAAAGCAGTTATGTACTGAAGGTGAGGCAGTTCGAACACAATGAATCGGCGTTTCAGATAAACACCAAATGATCTTTCAATCATTTTTTCGACCCGTTTTAATTGTCTGTGTGTTAATGATCGTGTTTATTTCTGAATGACAGGAGCATTTGGACCGAGCCCTAGCTCTGCATGATGATGACCCCATATGTTTCTACCTGCTCGGCCGCTGGTGTTTGGAGGTCAGTAGCTCTCAGCCTCCTAATAATTTTTCTCATAACTATTATATATATAAACTCAGAATGTTATTGCTCTGTATAAAATGCAGACACGGTCTTATACGTGTGCTGTGTGTTCGTAGATGAGTTCTCTGAGTTGGTTGGAGAGGAAAACCGCTGCTACGCTTTATAAAACTACTCCCACAATCTCAGTGAATGACGCTCTGGAGAACTTTCTTAAGGTATCGATAAGTTTATCGGTTTTTAGAACAAAACTGTAACGTTTGTATCTTTACTGTTAAAGATTTAACGTGTTTGATATCCAGGCGGAAGAGTTAAATCCAGGCTCCTCCAGAACAGTGAGGCTTTATATTGCCAAGGTAACTGTACCTGTCCAAATAATGTTTCACGTGTCCTGTTAAAGAAACTTGTAAACCAAAAAATAAAATCTAATTGTTCACTAGTAAAACATAGATTTGGTGGATATTGCTTGAGAATTGTTTGTTTTGCAGTGTCATAAGGAGCTTGGAAACATCTCCGAGGCCAGAAACTGGGTCCAGTTAGCACTGAGCACATCAACCGAAACAAATGAGGTGAATCACGTTTGTGTTCTCTGTAGAGCATCATCAGTATTTATGACTCCTAGTTCATTTAGAAAAATGTGATTCAATGATTGTTCTGTTTTAGGATGCTGGAAACATTGCTTTACAGGAGGAGCTAAAGGCTTTGATTGACAACACAGCTGACCTATCGACAAACCGTTTGAATAATTAGGGTGGGGTGTCATAGCGGTCCTCAAATCATTCTCATATTTCACCTGGCAATTGCTTGATTTTAATATTGTGGTTTGCTTTAAGCGGACTGTTCGCATTGGATGTGCACTGTTAATTTATATTTTCCATGCAGAAAACTATATTAGTATTAAATACCAAATTTTACTAGTATTATGTGAAAATGTTCAGTAACATCACTACGTCCTATACAATATCCTAGATTTCATTCCTTTTAAAAAGAATTGAAGGCGGCATTAAAATCATTCCTATATTTTAATATTTAAACATGCTTATGTAACGATTCACACAACTGCCTTTGTTCATATTTGATTTTATGTGGTGATATGAAGTGAATCCCTAAAATATGAAAATAAAAAAAACACAAACAACTATGAATTGCTTGTTTTTTTAAATAATATTTTAATGTTCCACTGCTCTTTTTAAGTAAATATATGTGTAAAAAGAGTTCAACAGTTAAAATACTTCAATTCAGTGTAGTTTATGTACAAGAATTCACCCGTTCAAAACAAATACAACAAAAAAACATGTAAAAAAAACGTTTTCTCCACAGCGGACCTCAAATAATTACACCAGCTCAAGTGATTTAGCTCTGTAAACTGTACAGAAATAAATGAAAACCACATCACACAATGCTGTTAATATTGTGATATATTATAGAAGCCGCTCTTCTGTACGGTGCCAGTTTCAGGCGAAATTTCACCTTTCATTCCGTTTACAAAACCTTTTAACATTACCAGCCCAACAATGTGTATCTGAGAAACCATCAGGTCACATAAACATTTCTTTTCCTGGTTTCACGCGGTAAAGGTTTCTCTGACCAGCATTATTTCTCAGTCTTTGGCATCACCCACTCCGTCTGGGTTGATGGCGAACATGGCTTCAGCCTCGGGCAAACACGGAGAGTCATAAATCTTACAGATCCGCGTCTCACCTCGACCCTTCCGCAGATACAATCTACAAGACAAACACCAGGATAGAAGATTATCAAGCTTTTAACAAGTTTATCAAAGACAACAAAGCTGAGTTTTACCGAGTAGTTGATGCGTGTGCCAGAATGTTTCCACCAATCGGCTTCTTGGGATCGGCAGAAAACATGGCCGCTCCGTCCACCTGCGCCACCACCTGGTTACTGATGACGACAGCCACACCAAACTACCAACAAGAGAAATATTTCCATCAGCTCCTCTCAACACATACTGGACACCTTATCTTATGATCTTATCTTTTGTCCAAATGCAACACAAATCGTATTCTGCAAGCGTTAATAGCTTTTTGTGATAGTTGTGTAGTCCCTGCATTGTCCAGAAGAACTACAGACAGTCATTGATGCAGACAACAGATAATATAAAGAACCAGACTGCAAAATTTATATCAAGGTTGCGATCTCTTGCAATTTACCTCATCAGCGAGACGGAGAAGCATGCGTAGAAATCGCCCCAGATGCCCCTGACGGGCTGACAGTTCTCCTCGCCCAGAATAATCTGTTCTGTAAAGTGCTGTGGCGCTGTCTACTATCAGCAGAGCGTACCTGGAGGAAGATTTACAATAATAAAAATGCTACTCTGTGTGTGTATAAGCAAAGACAAGAATGATTGAAGAGCACATTGTTATGGGTCAAAGATCACAAATAAGATGCATTCCAGGTAAAATATTAATACAAATAAATACATCAAATAAAGTAGAAATGAAAAAACGAAGAATTTGGAGCCTTTGCGTGTTACCTGGACTCAGTCATCATGGCAGAGGCCTGGTACAGCAGCTGTGTTTGATGGTCTGTGTTGAAGGCTCTAGCATACGCTACATTATCCAGCACATCGCTGCCCACCAACCCGTACCTGAACAACCAAACAGAAACACACACAAAAAAAAAAATAAAAAATTACACACCGAGCACAGCAAAGAGAAACGGAGGAGTGTTTCTGAAGCTGATCTGACCTCTCAGCCACAGCCAGGAGTCTCTCTGGACGAAACGTTCCTTCTGTGTCGATGTACATGGCTTTTCCCTCCCCGCCGCCCTGATCGATGGGCAACTGAGAAACACAAACACAAGAAACGTTCAATTCACTTTAGCCATTAAGGTCTGGATATTTGTGAAAATGTTTTAACCTGTAGTTTTAACCTACAGTTATGGTTATAAAAAGCTTCAAGGACTGTATTTTAAGCAAATAACTTCGGTCGGGATTACTGTCCTAGGCTGTTGAACCGCACCTCAACCACTCCAAACGGTTTATTAAATATTCGCATATTTTGTTTATTTGATATGCTCTGCCAGAGGTCGCACAACGACGATTCACAGTTAAAGAAACGTTCAGTATTTCAGTCATCTGTATAAAGAGACAAAGGGACAACAAAAGTTGTGAGGACTGTTACCTGGCAGGTGACGGCCAACGTGTGGCACAGCTGTGTCTTTCCTGTACGGAACTCTCCAAACATCTCAGTGATGGATCCCGTCTCAATTCCTCCTGGAGAAAACAGACAAAAGAGTTTTCATCTCTGTGCGAAATCGGGAGAGTGTTGGACATTAAGCTCCTGCTTATAGTGACCGACTGACGTACCCTGCAGGAGTTTATCCAGTTCTTTGGATCCAGTGGAGATCTGGATTATTTCAGCTCTGCGCTGATGGAACTCAGTCGCCGTCGTGAAGCCCATGGGAACCATCTTAGCAGCCTCTGTCTGTTTATTAAAAAACAAGACGCATTACCATTTCATTCCTGGGTACAAATGTATACAGAACACAAACAGAGGTGTATATTAAGCACATATGCATGACCTCGGTAACACCACAACCTTTAAGATATCAAGCATGTCTGTGATACAAAAATGCATACAATGGTTCAATACTTTGGATCAAAGTTGTGTTTAAAGTTACTGAGATCTCACCAGGATCTTGTCGGCTTTGGCTTCACTGATTCCCTTGATGTTCAGCAGTTCTTTCTTGGGTGCGTACGCCACGGCCTCAACCGTGTGAAAGCCAGCGTCTTCAAGCTTTTTGATGTCACTGCTACTGATACCAGATTGCTGCAGGATGACATGAAACACATCATCATTAAATACAGACTGAGATTATAGGATGCGGGTGTGTTTCGACAGACATACCTCCATACGGGAGACAGGCTGTGGCCCAAAGCTCTCCTCCTCCTCAACCTCTGCTTCCACCTCCACCCGGGACGCATTTCTCATAGCCATGTTTACTGCTTAAACATATAAAACATCACATCCTTATGCAAAGACATACTGTTAATATACAAAATCTCGTGTGCTTTCCATGACTTTTGTTTTTCTAGGCCTAGAATGTTCTTGTTTTTATTCATTTGCTTATCTTGTGCTAGATTGTTTTCCTGGTTTTACATGACTGTGGTTTTCCTAAATGCACCAAAAAAGTCCCTTGGTATCAACTCACTGAACACGGTACAGCTTCTTTACTTTAGCTGCAGTGATCAAAATCAGCAAACGAACTAAAATATTAAACAATAATACATTCTGAGCGTCAATGTACGTTAACGTTAGTTCATTGTGTATTACGGTACAAACACTATGCTAATCTGTTACAAACTGTCACACACATACAATCTGTTACACACAACGATCAAATATAGAACTGCCCAAATATATAATGTTAAACTTACGTAATACGATGAATTAAAACAATCTTTAACAGCTCGATTATTGTTGTTTCTCTCGCTCACCAACTCAGCTGCTCGCAGGCTTCTTAACTTTCCCGCGTGCCACCGTCACGACTCGTCACCGACGTAATGACGGCATCACGCCACTGACGTAGCCACTTAAAAATACCGCAGATAAGCTTTTATGTTTATTGTTTTCCCTTACCTAGCTTTATTTGATGCTGTTAAACTGTACGAAGCAAGGAAATGTTCTTTGTAAAAATAATTATAACATTATAAATGATAAAAGATCGATTTTAGCCTATAATCAAATGTTTTTATTTTAAATGATGTTGACTACTATTACATTGTGTAATATTTTGTATTAAATAAAGATCTCCTTAAAATATTCTAATTCATTTTTAATTGTATTAATATTAACATTTACAAAGTGACCAGGAGAAAAGTCCCACATGATTAAAAAAAAGTCCCATGTGATTTTGAATAAGCAGAAAAATTAAAAAATAATGCAAATAATTAGTACAACATGAATGTGAAACAAACTCATTAATAAAAACAAAGCCTCATTTAACTGAGCAACATAAGAAACAATTTGCATTAGTCTTATGTGAAAAACAAACAAATACAACTGGAAGTGGTCTAGATAAACTGAGCTTATTGCTGTTTTAACCAACATGATATCAAATAACAATTACTTTCCCAGGAAATATTTTCCTAATTTTCCTTTCAAATCAGCATTTCTAGATGTATTGTGGCAATACCGGTCCAGTGTCTGTTGTATTTTAATAAGATCAAAGCTAAGAGATAAACTGGAAATGCATTTAACATTTCGATTCAATTTCTAAATGGCAGCACTGTAAAAGGATTATTCCCCGCTCTGTTAAATAGACCGATTACAGATCATTCTTGTAGAAACAGATACATGCGTTACAGAGAAAGGTTTATAAAATAATAAATTGCATTATAATGAAAAAATGTATGTATGACAAATATGCGGCAATGTTTTGGTGGCTGTCTGTAGTTAGTTAGAATATGGATTTTCTGTAGTGGTGTCCTCAGATGTCTTGCTGCATTCTGAGGGTGCGGCATCTCCAAAGAGGGTGCTCGATTTGATGTAGTATATGAATAAGAAGAACCCTACAGGAAAAACAATTCTCATCAGATTTAGCATATTGCTTTTTACCAACAAAACACCTGTAAACACAATATAAACGACAAACCAACGGTTTCTTTGTAAAACAAAACAGCTGAGTATCCTGAAATTCTAAAATGAACATACTGAAACCCTCTCACCTTGGAAGGAGTTCAGGATGGTGAATATGTAGTACGAGGGCACGCGCAGAGCTCCGAAACTGAAGAAACTGAAACTCCAGGTGAGTCCCAGCATACAGCAGAGACCCATGACGGTGGCTATGTCGGAGGTGCCGGTCTTCGAGCCATTCATCTTCTCCATCTTGTTCCATCTATTCTGCCTCAGCATGCAGATCCATCGCAGGATCACAATGAAGGTGCTGAACGTGAAGATGAAGACGAAGCAGTAATATCCAATGTTCACCACATAATGCACAGTAGAGTCTTTGATCCAGCACCTGTTGACAACAGGAGAACTTTATGTAGTGTTTTACTCTCCTTATGTGATGTAAATTGTAGCGTGACAATGAGTGACACTTACATTGTTCCATTGTTGCTTGTTTCAGTCTGTATGGTCTTCTCACCGTATTCGCCCAGGAAATAAATGACAGTCACGACAAGAGCAGGAGGAACTTAAAACCACAAAAGAAAGAACGAGTCTTGATCAGCAGAGATTTAAGTTTTGTTGAAAAAAATGCTCCGTTCAATCCATGGCTGAGTCAAATATGAAAAAATCCAACCATTGGGGGTAAATAATAAATGATGACAGAAGTTTACTATCCCTTTAACCTTAAATATGGAATGAGCAAAACTGATGTTTGTACTAGTGAACTCTGCTTACTATGAAACTTCAATCCCCCCATCCTTCAGCATTGCATACACAGAGAATTATGAAACCGAACTCACCCCATCCAACAACCAAGATCTTGGTGATGTAATGTTCGATGGTGACCGTTGGTTTGGCCATTTGGAGGCAGAGGTGAAAAGCTTCCACAGCAAACCAGGTGAAGCTGGCCAGCATGCAGTAGTGCATGAATCCGGCCATGACCCGACAGGCGGTGATCTGATTCATGCGAGCAACGTACTCGTTGGACAGGAAGGTCAGATTCAGCAGGAACAGTGCCACAAAGAGATTTATCAACACGTGGACCGAATTACTGGCCTTAGCTTTCCTGAAATGTACAATGCAAAAACCAGTAAAGATCAGTGGCTTAAAATGTTAATCCTGTTAATCGCTTATGAACTCAGATTTACACTTTCATAGCTTATTCAAAATGTGAAGCCTCTATTGCTGTAAAAAGATACATATTCATCTATGTTGTTCCTATTTGTGACTCAATTTGTGACTTTGGTGTCTCACCTTAATAGAAAGTGCATGAAGAGACCGATGCCCAGGAAGAACATGGACAAGCCGCAGCCGATGTAAGTGATGTAGGTGAGAGCGACGAGGTCTTTGTTAGAAATGGGTGTATCTGCAGGGCTCTGTATGAAACAGAATATTACCAACGTTGGTTTTCGTTCTTTTGGCTGTGATTTGTAAGCGATAAATAAGAAACCCTGCACCACCAGAAGACGTAAAGCTCCCGACAACTTATTGATCTGGTGAGAAAAGGACAGAATGAATCGCAGAACCTACCATGAGCACAGCGAAGAAAGTCAAGTGTGAACATGAACATGTTATCTTATCCTTATCATAAGTCGTGTTACACCCATCAGAGATCCAAGTTGGCTTGCTTCCTGATAAAATGATACAGGGAAGTTTTTAGAGATTCGTGAAGAATAATACATAAAATGTTTTTAATCCCAGCGTATGAACAACATAAAAAAGAAACAACACAAAAGCATCACAGACCATCTCCATCCCATGATACACAGACCGGACGTGCTTTATTCTGCAGAGAAAAATCAGTTGCATTTCTGCAAATCTTGTATTGTATCGTATTGTGGTCATTTTCAGACATTACATTTACGCATTTAGCAGACGCTTTTATCCGAAGCAGTTTACAGTGCATTTAAGGTTGATGTATATGTGTGATTCCTGGGAATTGGACCCATAACTTAAAAAAAAGCGATTACCTCTTTATACTGGAAGCTTAACTGGATACCCTCGGTTAGATTAGAAATGTGTGTCCCCATTTCGATTGCATACACGTCATTATTTAAAACCTCACTTTTGTTTTCATCCTTAAAAGAAAGTAATGAAAGATATACTTAGGAATTGGAATATATAAGTAAAAAGAAGACATATCCGGAACACTTTCAGAGTCTGGCATTACAGAAATGAAATCCTCAGACATTTTATTTACCTTTGTCATGTTGGGAAACCGGAATATGCCCATAAGAGCGTTCCCACCGGTTTGATTGAATGCTTTCTGAGCAGCTTCTTTTGGAACGATGAAAGCACCAGGGAATTTTTTTATTTCATCCACGTCATCTAAAATCTGCAAACATTGTCATCACTGTAATATAATTCATCCTTATTCATATGAATAAAATGTAATGGCATTGCAATCTATATTGTACAATTATAACATTAAATAAAATGCAGTGGCAAGCAAATAAGAGTCATTGTTTTTTTTAAGACTGAAGCCATCCATTTACTTACAGTGACCCCTTTTTCTGAAGAGTATATAAAGGCAACTGTTTTGATAGCCTCTTTGGAGTAAATTTTCCTCACAACACCCTGAGCATCACCCATATGCACAGATACTTCACTCAGATTCCCCATCAGAGGCACCAGCTGTTGGAGGTTATTCATGGTCTTACTGTGGGAGAATGCACATTTCTGAATAAAAGTAATCAAACCTATGAAATAATAATTGAAGTATGGGAAACGGTGACCATAATATTAACAAATATTTTATTCAACTCTATACAATTCATGTAAAACACTCTAGTAGATATCTCAATTAAAATAACCGTGTAACAAACCATGTTGTTATCAAATTCCCCTTATGTTGTACTGACCAAAAAGCAATTTTTTTATTGAATTAGAAGTTTATTTAGCTGCAGTATTTAACTTTTACATACTAATTTCTATTTATTTGCTTCAAATTAAAAAAGCGATAGAGCCAACTTCAAAACGGAAATTACCATTGAACACATTTGATTCTACACATAAATACACAGAGATAAAGAACTTATAGAACAGGAACAACATTCAACAATCAAATTCATGAGATCCAGCTTAGATTTTCCCAAAGTACAATCAAAACAACCACTGTTAAACCTCACCAAATAAACCTCCTATGTAAGAGATGGTACTTACGCTGCTATTCCAGCATCCACCTCTTCTCCTAGAGATGTTAGTGAAGTATTCAGACTAATAGCTGGCAGACTTTGTACAGGAGATCCACACTTATAACAAGTAGCAGTACCATTCTCATTAATCCCAATATTGTTTGTATTATTACAGGCTGCATTAAGACGCACACACACACAAAATCAATTAAAATGATACAAATCAAACAGGTAAGATGATGGTTATGTAATATGTTTAACCTGAAGACATGTTGATATCACTATGGATGCACGACTCTGTTGTGTAATCTGCGTTCTTACAAGTCTCCATAAGATTCAGGCAGGTTATATTGGGCTCTAACATACACAACACGCAACAGAGCAATATTAAGAGCTTTAAAAGACATCAGAGCTTATAAAGTCAATATAGTAATAGTCAAAAGTGCATTTAGGTGAAATGTTCTTTCTGTTCACAGAAATGATAACATTTTCAATCGTTACTCAAGAAACCATCAGAAACCTTTAAATAAATATTTAAGAACAACTGAAATATATGTTTAAGCCCTGAAAAGAGAAGATTTATTCCTCTTTCACATCGTTTCACATCTGTGTCATGATTTTATTCCCAAGACCATTAGATTTTTATGAAACCATTTTAAGAAATCACAGGAAGCTGGAATCAGTCTGTAGAAATTAAGTCATCCTTTGTGTGAATTATAGATGTGCTAGTATTAATAATAAATATTTGACATGTGGTTTTGCCACTGACAGTGTTAATATGTGTTAATAATGTCTGCTTTGATATAGTGGTAATTTACAATAAAGTTCCTGTCCTTGACATTAGTTATTACCTTAGCTAACAATTTGCAATATATCATACAGCCACAGAAAAAATTAAGAGACCATTTTAAAATGACTTTCAGTTTTTCTAAGTTGACTATTTCTGGGAATGTGTTTAGGCAAAATAAAAAATTTTGTTTCATTCTGTGAACTAACAATATTGCAAATTGGAAATAAAAATATTGTTTCTATTTGCATACAACAGTCATACTTCTATAAATGTATTTAGGAAAAGTTCAAAAATCGTTTTTTTATGTGATAACCTTGTTTCACTTCTGACGTTTGATTTTGTTGAAATTCAACAGACACCATACTGAAATGGATACAATACACACAGAAATATACTGATTAAAAGAAAATTTGGAATGGTCTCTTAATTTTTACCCTGCTGGATATAATAATCTTTTTGATAATATTAGTTAATACAAATATAATTGTGGATAAAAAACTTCATCCAGTTATTTGTTAAAACATTAACAATTGTTCTATCTGTTTCATCCTGCTGCGTTCAAGAATTAAAAGAAAAGAATCTGATTTCAGTTGTTATTGCTCAACATCTTAACTATCAATGCATTTATTCAATTTGTAGAAAACAAAGTTCTACTCACTGTTCAGGTTTACTAAAGCAGTTTTTGGGGCGGTCCAATTACACACTTTCATAAAGAGAACAATCGATAAAATGACATATTAAAAATATCAGATACTTGAAAACATTATAAAATTGAATTAATGTCATCTTTATTCTATAGTTATTTTGTTTACTCAGTGTTGAGGCAGACAGACAGACAGATCAAATGACAGAGCGAAAACGTTTGATTGATTAATAACTTTACTTGCACAACTGTATTTACATCTAACGAAACAAAAATTCACAAAAAAACAAGTATAAAAACGTATTTCTTACCAAGCCCCATTTGTACTGTTAGTGCTGTTAAAAACTGCAAGACAGAAACAGAAAGGGTGACATTTATTACCATTAACATCCACACAAGCAACAGAGCCCACTGTTGTGATTAACAGGAATATAAAACCTAAATTCTTTACCCTCTTTAACCCATGAACGTCCATTAATCACACAGACAACGGCAGGCGCATTATCTCTGCTTATGCGCAGCTTGTATGAACTGTGGTTTTTAGATAAAGACACTGGAAAAGGATCTGGAAAGCAGTGAGTTAAAAACATTACTCTACCCTCATCTTTCTGGGCATAACAATATTGTAAAGTTCAACATTTTAGTACTTCAGAAGAGCCATCAGTCTCCAACACTCACCATAACTGTAATTTGTTTCATATGATGTATTCGGAATTGAACTAAAAAACAATACATTCTTGCCAGCTGAAAGAAAAAGCAAAGATTATTTTAGGCTGATACAAAGGAAGATATATTCTTCTTTATACCTACTTTTGAAAAAGTATGATTTGTTTCAGAAGATGATTAATTACATAAAAAATATTTTGAAGTTGATTCACATCCCAAAGAAGTAAAATTATATTTCCATTGAAATAGTATTTTGCTTCCTTTAAGGGCACATTCCATTTCTTACAAAATAATAATTTCTACTGCTCTTATCTCATTTACCTTTTTGCATCTGTCCCACAAAACCATCTGTACCCATCATGATGATACTGTCTAGACTTTTCACATTTTTCTTATTTCGATCTACAAAGCATTACAACAGAACATAATCCTTAAACTAATTATTTATTTTAACTATTTCTTTATTGATTAGTATTAAATAAAAAATTGCTTAATTGTTTTAATTTGTTTACTGCTGAATCAAAGTATAAGATTTTCATACAAAGTCCTTAAAAACTTACAGGGATGTTTGCCATTTGTTGAAGAAGTAAATATGTAAACGAAAAGCAAAAGTTTGCAGGTTATCAGCTTCATCCCTCTTGAATCCATTTTCTCATTAACATCTACACAACACCAAATGAATCAGATTAAACCGAAAGCACTGCATTTAAGTTAGCCTACCTGCAAGATACATGACCAACACTTGAAAAAAATAACAATTATATATAATTTCAACACACACAAAATAATCAACTAATAATCAACTTTTCCTGGAGTGTTTAGGTATGAATTATGGATCTTGAGTTGGTTTCGACTCTGCTCATAATTCGTTTGCGGGTTTGATGTTATTTCTCTAATTCATCGATCTTCAGACATTTGAAGTGTTCTTACCTGGTGAAGAGTCTGTCCAAATGCTGCGCATGTGTCATTTTGTCAGTCACAAATGCTCCATTATTTTGCATGTAGCATTTCCTCCCTGTCGCTGTGGTTTTCTCTTTTGTTTATCACATCTCACATGCAAACCAGCTGTCCTTCAATAAACTGTCGCATTCTTAACTCTTCAACAGCAAAAACACAAAACAAAAACTGGGCAGGTCATATAAAGTTAATGTCGTAAAGTTTCTTGGTCTTACACAAAATGTGTAAGCAGTCATCCACCAACACAATTTGTAGAATAAAGATTAAAGAAGAAACATTATAGGCAAGTTGACTGGAAGGAAGCTGTTACAACATTTTTCACTAGCTGTAGTTTATATGTTCGCTTTGAACACATCATATGAAAAAATTGTATCCTGAATTCTAAAACAAATCTGGAAAAATGTTGTGTGGTCCTAAACGACTCGTATCAATACTTCATTAGAGTATTTATTCATTATTTTACTAAACTGAGTCTTGTGAATTACACTTGAATCATAATAAATTATTTATGGAAACACTCACATGCTCCAAAAAGCACCGAACTTAAAATTCTCGAAATAACTCTTTGTTTCGATGACCTGCGGTCATGATGTACTTGTAGTCGGAAAGGTACATACAGTAACTGAACAAATAATGTTTCCATATAATAACTGTGGTAGGGCAAATACGACCTAATCATTTGTTTAACAAATGAGATGTTCCATTACAGATTATATCAGCAAAGAACAAAACATTGTAGGTTTAAACAGGAACATTCAAACGCTTTTGAAATAAACAGAATACATATATAATATCTGAATATAGTTCAGCGTTATGATGACACAACCACTGGTATTAAAATATAGTCACTCAATTTAAATAGAAATGCTAGATCCTGACTCAAATCTTTTTATGCATCAGTTGATTCATTTCACAAAACTTGTTGGATTATTTAGTTCATGTATTAGATTTATTCGTTTTTTTCCCTCGTTTTAGTTGCAGATACAGTTGCGGTGAAGTATGTTTGTGAATCGTTTTACAGTTTGATGTATATTTTAGTTAGTCCTCCTCACACAAAGACTCAAAAACTTAGTATTGACCTTAGTATTGATTATTCGCCATGGTTTTCTGAATTAAACATCATTACATTTGAATCCTAATACACATGGAAAAACATGCACATGCTCCAAAAAGCTCCTAAGAACTTTTATAAATAAATATTTTTTTTGTTTGGATGAAATCTGTACCTTAACCTTGTTCAGTGGAAGAATGTGACAGCAGTGTCCTTCCAGTTCACCTGCACCGGGGTAAGAACCTGGGTAACCTCAATTTCTTTGTATGTTTAATGGGTCATTGCTGGAGAAGAGATTGAGAGTTAGCTCAGTTTGTTCATATAAACAGCTTTAAGTTTTTGCATTAAATGTTTGTCAGTTTGTAAACAGGATATGTCAGAATGACACAAATAAAGTATAACCACAAAACATCACACAACCTATACATCTAAAATCACTAATGTTTTCCGCACAAAATCTAACTTAGAAAATAGGAGAATTGTAGTAAAATATCACAAAGACAAAAATTTACTGTAAATGATAAGGTTTGAATAAATTGTAACAATTAACATGTATAAAACAATGTATTGCTTGCCCATAAAAATATTTCCAAGAAAACTAATTTAGTTAGCAACATTTTTATATAGCTCTCAATTTAAGACGTGAGTTACAGAATTGTGATGACATTTTTCGAAACTTGTAATTATTTTGTCAAAATTTTTAGTTGATAAAATGGGTCCATGAAACTGTACGTTGTACCAAATGACAAGTGACAATTGATGTAGTGACTCAGTATCGCCGGTAGAGGGCAGAGAAGCGCATAAAATAAACTCCAGCATTCAGCCAGTCGCCAAAGTTCAAGAACACGAACTTAGTCGATTCTAGTTGTTTAGGGCAGGTTTTGATAATGCTGATTTATTATCAATGTATCTATCAAGTATCATGGTGATAGCCTACCATCACAGTAGTGAAAAAGACCAACAACAAAACATAAACATATACATAATTATATCAATTATATTTATTTGTCTAATATCAGAATCCAATTATACATAATCATAGCAATTAAAAACAAAGTGTGACTTGACATTGGTTGAGACAGAACACACGAACGCATATAGCTGAAGCGTCTTATCTCACATTTTAGGAATGCGTGATGCTTTGTTTTCTATTTTTTAGTGCTCAGGCGAATTTCTGGTTATATTATGATGGGACACACACTCACAGGTTTGTAGGCTGCATGTGTCTCACGGGAGATCCAATTGGATGCCGGGCTGCAGTTTGCTGACATCACCTGTCACAATCTTTCCTTTGGGAGGAGGAAGTTTCCGTCGGTCCAGATCGCTGTTGTTGTCATCATTTTTTGGGACTTTCACAGTGATGTCATACAAACACAGTGGAAATGCTTACACCTCGCAGATCACTGAACGATGTAAATAAGACGTCACGTGTGCTTTTTAGCCTAGCAGAACGTTAGGGTATTAAAACTACAGAGTATAAAGACAATTAGCTACGTACTAACTTTGTACTCATTTACCATGTTATAAAGGGAACTTTACTGGAGACAGTTCGAGTCAACTCTAACCACGACAGACAGAAATGTATATTGATGCAATCTATTTACTTAAATTGTGATTATTTCCAAAGAGCCACTGGTATAAATATCTGTTTTTGGCGAAGGTAAGCGCGAGCGCCTTTAATCTATGCACGCGTCGCTTTACGCTACACAAGTGCATTGTGGGATTCAGGCGCAGACAGAAAGTTGTGGTAAAAGTCTCTCGCTCTATGATATAATTTAAAGTAAAATACCGAACATATGACATACGATTGACCACAAACTTTATTCTTCATAGCTAGTTTAACTGTATGACTTATTTTACATTGACAATAGCATTGTGCCGTTTGTACACTAGAGGGGGCACTATACTACACAATACACAATACACTTTAGTATTATTTGTTTTACCTGTGAGAAAAACATGAACAAGCCTGTGTCCGAAATAGCCCCATACCCTAATATAGTGCACTCCTGGAGCGGACATCCATTTTTAATGGTGTCCGAATTCATAGTGGACATTATTGAGTGCACTCATTCAATCCCATGATGCATCATAATAACGAGTGTACAACCGATGCACACTGACGGCTAGCCAACGCTCGCCTGAATGAATTCCCGCGTCTCGGCAGAAGATGGCGCCCGCAGCATTTCCAGTGCACCGAGTGTCCGAATTCACTCACTCGTTTTCACCTCCTTTAAGTGGAGTATAGTATTGAACTAATGTAGGGACTAGTGAATGTGGGTATAGTGCGCGATTTCGGACGCAGCCTAGGTTACCTGTTACTCGTTTGTGGACGACTGCTTTATTTTAAACCGTGTTGAAGGTGCATAACGGATTAAAAAATACAGTGTTTCATACACGATGTGACCAAATATCCTATAAAGCATAATTTAAGAACACAATTGAAAAAAAAACGAATCTAAAAGTTTAAAGTATTAAACAGACTAGATTGATTCCTGTAACAGTCCGATCATTCAGATTCAAATCTTACACATTCAGATGTTTTCTAAAGCATGATGTCATGCAGTCTTAGCCATGATGTCACCTCTGATTTATCAAGCGAGCTGCAGTCATTTGTCTGGGGACTCATTCTTCTTTCTAGGTGAATCAATTGCACAGTTTCCTATAACCTACTGCTCTGTTTAAAGATCAAACAGCACCCAGGATGACTTTTGAATACTTTGTGGACGATAAGATCTTCGCTTTAAGTTGTAATTGTTAATAAAAGGCGTGTTGTTTGTGATGCATAAATAACTAAAAACACATATTTAAAAAATTTTCAATAAAACTCAGGCTTGTTCAGAAAGTTTTCTAATACGATAAAACAAATACTTATTTGCAAAAATGTGTGCTGTTTAAAAGACACTAGGTACTATTTTCGAAAGCATTTAATTTAATAATAAAAAAACTAATACATAAAAGTTGTGCAAAGTCGTATCATAAGCAGTTTGACATCATTTGTATTATTTCTTTACCGTATAAAAATTACAATATAATTGTGATGTAGATTTTCTGCCTTAATTTGAGGATATGACAGGCAAAAAAAGAGTGTGATTTTTGGTTAATGAATGCCTGTTTGTTACACAATTCTCACCAAGAGCAGAATGGCAGCAACAACATCATGTTTGGCCAGCATTTGGATGATTGACAGAAGTCTAACCACACCCTGTTTTAGCAATTGTGGTTTGTTACTAGGAGTCCACGTTGCTGCTCAGCCAATCGGGATGAAGAGAAACTGACCTTCTGCTGTGGGCGTATCACTTCTGGCCAAAAGAGAGCAGATACAAAACATATGAATGACTGAGAGATCGTAACCGGCAGCCAATGAGGATCGAGCACGGATCCCACCAATCAGAGCTGGTTTCTGTTCTGCCGGACAGTTACCAAGTCACTGTTTCTGCCTGGGTTAGCTGGGACCGTCTGCCATTGGCTGTAAGTGAAGAAAACTCCGTGCCTGATTGGCTGAATAAACACACGCCGTTACTAGGGAGCCGAACCAATCACAGTGAGGCAGAGGTCAGCTGTTTGGTTTCTAGGCAGGATTTACATGCCGAGATGTTTTGGCGGGAGAGCGGTGGGGATGGGGGGTCTTGTAGAGCGAAGTGGAGCATGTGATTTGTGTGTGTTTAGCTCTTCCTCTAGTAGGATCTTTCTGATGCAACATGCAGTTGTGAGGGAGGTGTCTCCTGGGCCTCTTGTGTTTTTATTTTTTTACAGATCTTTACTATGAAACAAGAACCAATGATATAGCTGTTGCCACGGAGGCAGCGCCAGTGTTTGTTTTGCCTCCGTTCTCATCTCCCGTACCGCCCCATCTACAGTTACCGTAGAAACAGAGTCACTTCGAGTCTATTTCAATCCTCTTCTTCTAGTCCGTGATTTGCTTCCTCCTCATCTAAAACCATCCCGATCTGCACTTTCCAGAACACTCAAATGCCTGCCCGCAAGTGTTGGCCTGTACTGAATAGCTTTGTATGTCTTTAAAGCATAACACAAGCTTTCACTAAAAAAACCTATTTTATTTACAACTTTCCTTTTTTGCCAGCAAGTAAACTTTATTTCGAAATTTCTTGAGCACCGATTCATCTTTTAAATGGCCATTAATTTTTCACAGTTCGTGACTGCAGCAACAGTGTACAGGAACGCTGTGCCCGAAGGCTGCCAGAAAAGATGATGTCATCGCAACCGAGTGAGAACAGGAAGATGTTCATGTAATATGCAGGTGACTCATTGCCCATTAATAACAGAAGTGCACTTGAACTGAAATGAGTAAGTGTGTACAAACCACAGCAGCTCTTTTTAACAATGCAAAAAAGTACAAAAATAAAACGTAACAAATCCTTTTGCAATGTGTAGGGAAGTCACAATATACCTGTATTAGTAACATTGTAATTATTGATGTCAAGTTAATACTACACATGTGATAAAACTGTATTTGGTAACCATAACATATATAGTTGTTGGCTTTTGCACCACCTCCCTACAGTCATTGGCCAAAAAAACTGAGAACTAAAACTTAACAAAATAATGATGATTTTTGACCAATAAGGTTATTAGTTGACAGGCTAAAAATGGTCGCTGTGCAGTATGGAAAGGTATTCGGAATCAAAGCTATTACAATATTGTGTATTTTAGCTAACTGAAATGCTTTTAAGACAAGAACTTTGCTATGTCAAAGTCAGATAAACATCAATTACATTTAGGGGCGATTTCCCAGACAAGGATTTTCTTAAACCAGGACAAGGCCTTAGGTAAATTAGGCCTTAGGCCTGTTTTAATAAACAAACTTTACAATAGAACATAACTGTGTGCATCTTGAGTCAAAACAATCGCAGTGATATATTTCGAAGGGGTCATATGACATCGAATATTATCGTTTGTTTAAGATGTGATGCAATGTATATACACGACTTAAGGTTAAAAGCGCTGTATTTTCCACATACCGTGCATGTTTGTATCTCCTCTTTGCTCCGCCTCTCTGAAATCCACAGATTTTTTCAAAGCTCATGGGTCTGAAAAGCGAGGTGTGCTATGATTGGGAAATGAAACAACTCTTACCATATTTGAAACATCAGGTTCAAAAGCAATTGTACAGACAGGTACGCCCACCTTACTTGTGTATACATTTGGGCGGTCTTAGTCAACTCATACCACGAACTGACGTAGGTTTATGGGGGTGAGGCGTTTCAGGCAAGTCTGTGGGGGAATGCATCTTTTTTTTCCGACACTTTCGTGTCTAATACATGCATAGGCAACTTATAACATACCAAAGACACAAAAAAACAGGTATTCGCACTATATGACCCCTTTAAGTTATGTCAGTGCAAGTTTTTTTTCGATCAAGGCATATCCCTCACATTTAAGTTAGGTTTAAGCCCTGTCCAGGAAACCGCCCCTTGGGCATTTATTTAACTAATTGTTTCTAGTTAGATAAAATGTTTACTTTGCAGAATTGTTATAGTACTTCAATGTTCCTTTTTTGTGGAGTTTCATGGGCTAACTTAACTGTTAAGTTTCCGGAGAAGCATGAATATTCTTACGGCTTGGAATAACATTATAGGATAGTTGACAAAATGCTTTTTTTTTAAAGAATCTGTCACCTTACACAATTTATTATTCATGGTGAGTTTAAAAAACAGCGCATTAATCATTTCTTCATTGCCTGTCCAAGTATTTATTTCAGAAGACGGATTCAAATCTTACTGCCAACATTTTCTTAAATATTACTCGAAAAAGATTCATTCGCTGCCCTTCTGATCTTCTGTGTTTAAGAAAAGAGATTGTCAAAGTCAACACGTAAACCCTAAACTGACCTTTTCCCTCGGGCGCAAACAACACGCGGCTAGGGGTGGGCGGATAGATCCTGATTGTATCGATACTTCCGATACTTAGGATCGATACTAACATAAAAACATCGATACTAATGTGTTTTACTACTGATTTGATTTATTTACAAAAGTATCTATTCATTGTATAATGAAGAAAAACTATTTCCCATACACCTAGTTTTGCGCACGTTGATCCTCCCTGCCCTGCTGCGTTTTGTAGTCCCCTATCACGTGACGCAGCAGCGCCAATCGCAAGCACGCAGACGCTGCTACAGCCAGCGAAGAGGAGCAACGTGTGTAGTTGTTTCACCCCAGTGCATAAAAACACTGCAAACTGCGATGTAAGGCAGTGGGTAAAACCCAAAGATTGAAAGTATTTTATTATTTAAACACTTTATTTACTCACTTTAATCTCAAACAATTGTGTGCACTTTGTTTATAAATTCACTTAAAAAATGTGTAATGAAATGGAAACACTGAACAAAAAACGGAAAGGCAGTTTTAAAATCTTTGTACATCAGTAATACTTTTGTGCACTTTTAAGCTAGAGAAGTAGTACTGGTTATATATCGTTTTTCTGTTCTGTTAGTCTGTTATTGTTACTATTTTCCTGTAATAATTCGGTGCAAAGTTCATGCTTGCAAATTCTATTACAGGAATAAATAACTAAATAAATATATTTATTTGGTTTAAATTATGTCCCGTGTTTTAACATCTACATGATTAATTAGCCTACAGGCACATTAAGAGCACAAATCACAACATATTTTAGTGGTCATGAAATGTGTTCAGATTTAGCATATTAATGATGCATTTCATCTACAGGAAAGTAAATGTCAATTTATGTCAATGTCGGATCGATCGAAATTTTACAGTATCGCCCACGACACGGCGAAAGCGAGGCCACACCCCTCACAGAATTATATTTCTTTATCCTGTGAGGTCACCGCCGACGGGCGTGGCCTCACGGAGCGCTCGTGTCAAACCACTCGCGCCGAAACCGTGTTAGTAAACACGAGCATGTTGAGGAGTGAACACGGATTAAAAGAGCATCGACGGCGTTTACGGAATAAAAACAGCTCTGAGACACATTCGCGCATTGGCGGTGAGGGTCTCAAGTTTCTGTGACTCATTTGCGTTTATTTTGATAAGATGTGAGTTGATCTGTGCTTTTATATACGGCAAAAGTGTCATTTTCGTTGAAGAGTACGTTTCGTGCGAAGTGACGACAGAACAAAGATAATCCAAAACACAAAATTACTATTACTTTCAGTTTAACCCTGAACATCAAATATATAATCTGATATGTCTAACGTTATGTCTATTGTGTTTATTTGTGTCTTAAAACATTTAAATCACCCATTTCTAATGGTGACTTTGACATATTTTATTGTATGTGTTTTGTTTTCATTTAAGACTTTCTAATAAATAATAATCTGCGAATATCATAGTACATTACACACTCAGTATACTCTCAGTATTGCACACAATGAGACAAACACAGGAATCACTTTCAAGCGTTTTTGTAGGGATTTGTAGCACTGTAAACATGTTACATGTCTGTGCACGTCTCTTGTTCATCATGCAACTTGTCCTTTAACAAGTTCACCCTTCACTAACCATTGAACCAAAGCATCTGGTCTATGTAGTTCTTCTCAGTTTAGCACAACAGGTTTGTTTTAATAAGGATTTGAGCTTGTTTTCTGAGAAACAAGAGTAATGCAACCCTTCAGCGGAGGCCTGAGTCTTCCTTTCATTCAGATGTCACTTCTTTAAAATGCTTATCTCTGTGATCTCACCCTTCTTTGATTCTAGAAGTTGCTCTTTCGTGCAGATCTACTGTGAGAATATTCCGTTCTTAGCCAACCCAAAACCGCATTTAAACACTGGTCTCTTAGATCAGTCGCTCTTGATTCATGGGAATATATGATGAGATGAGCCACATTTGCTGTTGCGTATTCTAGAGAAATAACAAAACTGCGATAAGTTGTCCGTGTGATATGTAACGCTGACCGATCGAGAGACTGATATTGTTTGTGGGCTGTATTTTAAGGCGGCTTTGGTGCGTCTGATGGAGGATGATGAAGAGGAACAGCTTCCTCACAGCCTTGAAACGCCACTGACAAACCAGAGCACAGAGAACAGAGACGCCTCTCGCGGACAATCCCCTACCAGACACGGACGGTTCGAAAACAGATCCACGCAGACTTTAAATTCAGCGAGAGCCGGAGAAATGGCACCGTTCCAGGGTTCTGAAAGAGGAACATCATCTCACTGTGGAGATGCGGAGGCCAGGACTGCCTTTAGAGGGCTTTGTGGCTTCGCGTCATTTGCGGCGGCCCCTGGGGTCCTGGAGGGGCCAAGAGCACTTTTTCACGGTAGGGGAATATGATGTGAATCACATCTTTGTTTGTGGGATTTTATTAGGATCAAGCTCAAATTAAGCATACGTTTTTTATAATGTAGTAAGTAGGTGCTTTATAGGAAATAAGCAACATTTAGTTAATCCACATAAATGTTTTTTTTCCATCTTGAAGGCAATGCTGGGTTTCGTGCACACTTCCCCGCCCTGTTCGAGCCCGTACCGGATGCAAACTCAGAAGAAAGCGAGGCGGAGGAAAGGAGGCCTGAAGACAAAGACGACCAACGCGAGGCAGGAACCAGCGTGGAGGTTCAGATCGGCCGCAAATTACGGGAAATGGGTGACCACTTTCAGCGCGAACATCTTCATCTGGTAAGAATGCCGTCAGACTGGTTCAGATTCAAATGCAAGCATGCGATTTAAGAGGGTAAACAAGGTTCACAGGTGCTTTAACAGAGAATGTGGCTTTCACCGCAATGGTTCCTGTCACGATGTGCGGTGACATCATTCTGTTATTACTGCTCTGCTTAATATGCAAATGCTAAAATGAACCAATGACATCATTAATGGTTCATTTTTTAAGCTCTGTTTGTATATGTCCCTATAGAATTTTTCAGGCGGTTCATTCACTTAACAAAAGAGATGAGTTAATATGAATATGAAACTGAAGTCACATGAGTGTTGATGACATCATTTAAAGGAGTAGTTCACTTTAAAATAAGCCCCCAATGACTTTCCATAGTCATTTTTATTCCTACTATGGAAAGTCATTGGGGTTTTATTTAACTCCTTTAGGGGTAATCTGTGATCATTGTGTTTATGTATAAGTTTATGTTTAGGTACATAACATAACAAATTCAGGTTAATGTTCAAAAGATGAAAAAAGTGTGAGGGTGACTAAAGATGTTTTGATAGAGGCACAAGATGTTTGTGAGCAAGTGACTGATAAAAGAGAAGTAGTAACTCACAAGCCCTGAAGTATATTTCTTTCAAAAGTTAAAATGGATACATTTAGTCCAGTCAGGGGTTTCAAATAAGTCTGGTTGAGTTTATCATCACCGCCGGCCGGCTGTAGTTTGTGTTGTGTGTCTTCAGAAAGAGGAAGCGTTTATACTACTGTCTAAATTTAGACTCTGACTCAAACTTAAACTCCACGTCAGCAAACACGTGACCACGTTATCAAACACATGTCAAAGTAACAGTTTGTACTCTTTCTGTAGGCCTATGTCTTATGTTTTCTAACATGCTAAACATTTTGACACAAATGTGTCTTGTAGATCTCACTGGAGAAAACAATAGCAACTATGACATCATTTGTATTGTTTTGAAGGGGAATTGTACTGGTTTTAATGGAACTAATAATGCTCTCGGGTTCTATTGGTGGGATGTTAACTGGTGGATCGGAACCAATAGAACACCATTAAAACCTAATAGAAAACACACAACATTTTGCTCTTAATAATATTTATAATTGAAACCATTATATTTTCTATTGTTTTTCGCAAGGTACGTCATAGAAAGCGTGTGTTCCGTCACGATCTCAGAAACACATCTAACAACACATTTCCACACATCAAACTAGATACAAATGTTGAAAGCATTACATTTAAACTAAAGTTTATTATTATTATCGGAATTAAAGTTTGCTAGCTCACCTAAACTCAGTCGCTTACGCAACACCCTGCAATCGAGCTGAACTGTAACGCCCGCCCACAATCGCGCTGGCCTGAGTGTTGATTGGACGCTTTAGCTGTCCAATATGGAGAGCGAGAAGCGGCGGTTTAAAGCGATACTCGAGGTCACGGCGCCACCTAGCGGCAGACACTAGCAACTGAACTAAACAACTGAAAATGTGTATAAAACATCTTGTAGTTTAGTATATAAGTGTAAGTTGACACTAGGTCATTCATAAAAATGTTTTATTATGCATGCACTTAAAATAAGTACACGTTACCCCGAAGAAAAAATGGTTTATAAATAAAAAGGAATAATACCTGCTTTAATTCTGAAACTTGAAATTTACATCTTATTGTTTTTTCGTTTTGCAGTTCACACAGCATCAAAGAGATCAGGTGGGTTTGTTCCAGATAGTGACATCACTGTACAACTTTCTATTTCCACAAGAAGGACCCCAAAATGTTGGAGCTCAGAGATGAAAGACCACCACACCTGTTTAGGATGCAAGTGTGTTCAACACAGCACTAAGATCTGGATTATATGGCTCCAAATCAGAGGCATGAGGAACACTGGAAAGTTGCTGCTGCTTTTTCATTGTCAGAGTGGAGGGTTGGAGCAAGTGTGACTCTTTCTGGAGGTTACCTATCAATATTAAGATCTCAATAATCTGCCTTATGTCTCCCAACATTTTTATTCCACATGAGCGACTCTCATCAGCGGATGCTCAGGCAATGTCTCTGCTGAAGACACCAGAAGAGATTCTTGAGCTTTCTCTGCTAATTCACAGCTTGACTCCCGTCCCTGTGGCTGTTATCAGTGTTATTGGGATAGAGTCGAAGAATTTTGTTCAGTCTCAACGGATGTTTGATGTCTCAACCAGCACAAGGCTGGTAATCCAGATGCCAGTAACGTACTTCACAAAAAACAGACGCACAGAAAAATGATACAATTTTTTACTACCTGAAAATCAAAATCGAGCCATTTTTGATAACAAGAAAGAGAGAGAAATATGATTTTTGTTATAATGCTGATACATGTTGGTCTTTGCTAAAGAAGATGTTTTCTCATTAAGGGTGAATGTACCACATTCAATTCACAGATGAAAAATATGCGAACTAAACATCTAGCATGCTTCTTTGTTGAACAACATGAAGATTTAAAAATTTGCCTTAATGATTTCCACTGTTCTGCATTTCCATTCTGCTGTTCTATATTGCAGATATATGAATTATTTAATGATACTTAGAGATGAAATTCATTCATTCTTCACCGAGGTATAAGTTTAGATACCAGTGTTTAAACCACCGGTTAAATAATCGACCCTTTGCTGTGCCCCACCTTAAAAACATTATTGACCAATACACAATATGTGCTTTGTTTACAAAGCAGGTCTATGTAATTGACACGATAAAAAAGTATAATTAATAACCTTAATCAAGAGGCAGGACATAGAAAAGGGTCGATTGTGGACAACCGGGAGTTTAAAAACCACCAAACCATCTTTTAGAGTTTAACCCAAGCGATACATGCAATCATAATATTTATTAAGTGTATATTTGTACATAGCAATCACTGGTTATAAAGAGGAGCTTTTTATGACTGTAAATGTATTAGAGGGAACGTGTCCTCATCTATAAGGCCTAAATATGCTTTACCTTTAAACGAGGACAATAATGAACTCAAGAGATTTCTTCTATAAGCGTTCAGTGAAACGGCCAGACTGCGTCATGAGCCTGGCTTATGATCTGGTGTCTGTTAATATTTAAGAGTTTGTATATGATAAGTAATTATTTATTTTCCATATATCTTAAACCTATAATGTAAAGTGAATATAAATATGAGATTAAGTTCTAAAATCTTTCCATTTCTGATTTCTTTGTGGTACAATCTACTGAGGTGCCTGTACTTTGCAGTTTACAACTTTATAATGTTAGCTTGTGCATAATTGATAAAGGGATACAGTTTATGACATATTCATGTTTTCTATGATTGCATTTAATTTCAATTCCAAACCATTTTGTTTCCTGAAAACATTCCACGGAGGTTATTTCCAGTGCTGTGATGTGATGTATTGTCGTCCTGTTCTTTTGACGGGTGTGCCTGTAACGCTTGTGTGTTGATATCAACAACACGCAGACAATCAAACAGCTGAAGGTGCCTTAACAGCAGGCAAGTGATGAAGATTCATGATATCATCACTCCAAACAGATCTGAGCGTTCCTAGCCCTGGTTCTTTGGGTCGAGGGAGACTGCAAAAAAATGACCTAGACCTAAATGACAGAGACATCAGATTTATCTCGCCAGCTGAAGATTCACAGGATAAAACCTCCTCCATCTGATACCTCCAGTATGAAACGCTGTTACAAATGCACTTGCTTCAAAAAAAAAAAACTTGTCAAAGTCGATAAAGATGATTTTATTTGGAATGTTTACGGGACCTTTCTTAATTTTGGTACTTTGTCATAGACTCTGAGAAATGCACAATTCTCGTATTAAATGCTTTTATGAAAATGTCTTTTTTATCATGCATCATAAAGGCTGTCATATAAATGCTGAACATTTCTGCAATTACCTGCATTAAAGTATTTATGGATACACATTTGGCAGCTCATTTGTTTTCTGTATACGTTGAAAATGAACCATGGTTTCAGCCAAAATTCATATAGATCTGATTATTACTAAAACTGGTGGTTTTGAGTATGTTTAGTTCTTTTTAGCATAAAATCAGTGAAATTAATATAAAAGTTATTAAGAATTAAGTCTGAAATATGGGTTTTGGATTACAAGAGCTATAGACAATAAAAAAACAAACAGGGAAAAAAATTCATAATTGTAAAAAAGTTTTGATTTTTTATTTATTAAAATTTCTCTGGCTTATTCACAACCTCGATTAGATAAAAAAAATACAAAACAAGCAAACTAGAAAATAGTATTTTTATCAAACATAAAATCAATAATTTATATTACTGCATAGATTTTGAATAGACTCATCTGTGTTAAGCTTATTTATACTCTTTAGTTCTTTATAACACTGATACTTTCTGAATTCTTGTGGATTTCATGTTAACATGAATATTTCAAATCAGCATTTGTTAAAAACCAAGCTATGAGCTGATATCTTGAGATGATTAGTTCAGACAAAAATAAAAAGAATAATTTTGTACAAACACACTTAAATAGCAAAACAACACGTCTGTGTTAAACTACACACAAATAATACATCAGATTGATGCACAATACAGAAAACATTTCAGTCTCGACTGAAATAAAACGACACTCACAAATTTATAGATAAATAATCTAAAAATTCTAAAACAGATCCGTTCTTCGATCACATTTTGAGGGCAAAGATGTGCACGTGTTTAAAGTTTGGCCTCATTTACAACAGAAGGTTGTGCAGTCGTTCTGTCCAAACGTTCCTATGAACAAAACACATTACAGTATTAAACATTACAGTGTGTGAAACAGCGGCCCCTGTCTGTCTGAAACACACACACACAACTGTCTGCAATTCACAAATGAGCTGAAGACCTGAGATGCACATGAATTAATAAGGCTAAATACAACAAACGACAGAACAAATCTAGCTAGCTATGACACATGTATATACAGTTCCAGATCAAAGTTTCGTCAAAGTTGTATTCAAATTAAAATAAAAAGGAAAGCATGTGTGCATCAGTGCAGAAGCCATAATCAACATGTGTCAATGATTGTGAATTAAAAGAGCAGATTGGTGCGTGTCGCCAATACCTGAACCCCAGTGTGTGATAAAATCAGACAGTGAGTGATTGATCAGATGTGTGTGGACGGGAGGAGAGAAGCGTCGCTGTGATCCTTAACGTCTGACCTGCCTGCTGATGCCTAAACACACACACACACACACACAGAGGTCTGATCTGTAAACATGAGCACAGGTAAACTGAGAGGAAGAGCCAAGATGAAAGTAAACAGGTAAAGCATAAGCAAAAACAGGATGAGGGAGAGAAGCGTCGCTGTGATCCTTAACGTCTGACCTGCCTGCTGATGCCTAAAGACACACACACAGAGGAAACAGGATGAGTGGAAATAGGAAGAGAGGAAACAGGAAGAGAGGAAACAGGATGAGAGGAAACAGGAAGAGAGGAAACAGGAAACAGGAAGAGAGGAAACAGGATGAGAAACGAGGAAACAGGAAGAGAGGAAACAGGAAACAGGAAGAGAGGAAACAGGATGAGAGGAAACAGGATGAGAGGAAACAGGATGAGAGGAAACAGGATGAGGGGAACAGGAAATGGATGAGGATAAATAAGAAAAGGGGAGGTAAAGAACAAATCTTTTATAATTTTCTGTCATCCAATCACAATACTGGAATCTCGAATTGTGGAAGAATTCACAAGTGTGCTCAGTACATCAGACGGATGAGCCATAAGATTCATCACATGAAGACGGTCAACGTCCAGCTGTGGACTTCGGAAAAAACAGCTAACAAATCATAAAAAAGCTTTTAATCGACAGATATAAACGAATGACTAAAGCTTCAGTCACAACAACACAGCATAAAATGTTGTAAATCGATGGAACTGGAAGGTATGTTTAGCACTTACAGCTGTCAGTGCCTGCTGGTTTGCCATCTGTCTGCGCAGATCTGCTTTAATACAACCTGAAATAAACAAACACGACGAGACAAACAGGACAGCTGTAACATCGAGTCATGGGAAAACCTCTGAAAAATCCTAGATGCTAGTTTACTGAATATATAACACACCATAGTCATATAGTTTCACTGTAAATGAAACTAAAAATAATATTATGTTTAAAGAAATGGACAGCGGTCCCGGCTTAGATAGAAGGCATTTCTGTATGTGGGTCTCCTCGGGTTTTACCCCTAGAAACAGCCTTTATTTTCTTTGTCCAAAGCTTGCATACTTTATTCAAGCAAATTTAAGAGCAAACAGAACACTGGGGAGCTAGTAAGATCACATCCTGCTCTTTGTTTGAGCCCCGAAGTATTAAGGCAGCAAAAACATCAAAACATTAGCGCTCGCTCCAGAATCCAGTGTTCTTCCGTGCATTTAATACCTCATTCATTAACCATTACATCACATTTACATTTCATGCATTTGGCAGACGCTTTTATCCAAAGCGACTCAGATTGGATTAGACTGCATTTGTTTTTTCTAAATCCCTGGGATCGAACCCATGACCTCAGCGTTGCTAGCGCCATGCTCTAACCACCGAGCCAAAACAGTAGAGGATTTCAACATCACTCATGCTGCATAAATTTTAATAGCAAATGCATTCTACGAAGCATTATCATAAGATGTGCCATTACACTTCACAGACTGACGGTAAAAAGCAGTTACACAATAACCAAATGAGTGAACATTTATAAACACACTTTGAAGTAAAGAAAAGTGGAAAAGCACACTCAAATAAGAATAAGCCAGTTGAGTTCTGGTTAAGGTGATGAGATTGAAACGCACCTGTCATGATGGTTCCAATGAGCAGGAAGACACAAAGGAAGAGATTTCCCGCCAGAGTGTTAAACGAGTCCATAATTTTCCCCTGAGAGATTGTGAATATGATCCCAAACACCTGCAGTAATGATGGGAGAGATACTTTTTAGGATTTGGAATGATGTTGTAATTCACCTGGTGATGATGCTGTGCATTCTTTACTGAGCAGGCTGAATTTTCAGAGAGGTTGTTATTTGGACCATCTCAATACACACACACACCTGTGCGGAGCAGTTCAGCAGTCCCGAAGATGTTCCCTCAGACTCCGGATAAGTCAGTTCGACGGCAAACTCGAAGCCGAGAGGAAGATATCCCGTCATAAAGAACCTGTAATTGGAGATACACAAAAAACATACACACTTATTTCAGTAACATATAAAGCCATTTTTTATGTATTATATTGAATTGAAGATTCTTTTCAATCCAAACATAAAAGTGTAGAAGAATGTTTCTCCTACCCGAGGGTTCCTGCCGTGATGAACACCACCCACAGGTATCCCAGATTTAAGGTGAAAGCAAAAAGCACCAAACCCAGAAAGGACATCAGATAGACGGCTAGAGTGGTCTGTCTGTGTGGGCATCAGATAATATCGTAGCGGTTAAGAATAATTGTAAATCTGAACTGGATGGAAAGATGAGACGACATGACCAAAACATTCACAGCAGCTCCAGCTATATCAGAAATATTATTATCTCTATTTGCTTTTGAAAAAAATCTGCATCCTTTCCAGTGTGTGACCTTCGTGAGAAATCTGTTACATTACCTGAAAAAGTTAAAGTGTTAAAAAAACACCCATTGATTGCATTACGGCTTTTAAATCTGCAGTTATGTGGCGTGTGTTTGCGGCACATGGTGTCGTGTAAATAAAGCATTTTGTTGTCCTGAAGGGGAAGTCATGCTGCGTGAGGGTCAGACACAAAAGGTCAAGGGTTCTCCGAAGTCCAGATCAACACACCTGATCAAACACACTAAACAGAGTCACGCAGGGTGAGCTCAACAACAAGCTTATCTTCCGCTGTGCGATCGATGACTAATATTTAATGACTGCTGTCTCCCACTAAAGGCCGTTTCAGGAAACACATTTGTTTGTGATTGAAGTCCTGTCTCTTACTTGTATGTTTTGGATTGGTCCAACCAGATACCGCAGATGAGGGAACCCACCATGCCCGCGATCACGATGGTGAGCCCGATCCGGCCCGCGTTCACTTCCTCTCCCTGCAGAACCACGGCAAACATCACACACGTGTATATTGTCCACATTCAACGTATTCTTCCGCCGTAATTCTGCGGGGACTTACAGGATAGTGTTCGATGATCATGCGGTTGAGAAGTGTACCGACGCCATAAAAACAGCCAACGTTCAACCCTGAGGAAAGACAGACAGATCAGACAGCCAATCAAAAACAGGCATGAAGTAAAAAACAAGTTAAGTATAATGTGCCAAAAAACGTAACGTTTTATATAACGTTGTGGATTAAATATGATAGGCTGCAAAACCTTTTTATAACTTGATAGCTGATAAGTAGTTCTGTCAATGTTCAGCCAGGTTTATGCTGCTACAAACGTCCCGTTTGTGTGTTTGGTGCGTATCTAAATCAAAAATTCACTTCATGTTGTTCCTGTAGCTCAACTGATAAATCATTGTGTTGGAAACCAAAAATGAACCCACGGAGCACACATACTGTCACTTTGGATAAAAGCGTCTTCCAAATGCATAAATGTTATTTTATCATATAGGATTATGAAGTTGCGTGCCGGGCGAGACATTCACCGTAAGTGATGGCGAGGAGGATGAAGGCTTTGTTGCGGAGCAGTCTGAGGATGGAGGCGGTGTACGAGTAGCTTTCTGGAGAAATCTGACGGGCCGCGGCCTGGGCGTGTGTGGGGGGGATCTCCGGACAGTCCTGAAACACTGATGAATACATAAAACCACAAACTCGTCCAATCACCGGTGAGAAATGTTGTAAAGACATCGCATTACACTGGCAATCTTCCAAATCTCAGTGAACTGAAATCAGGCAAAATGGCTTGTTGTTTTTGCGAGTAAAAGCAAGCAAGCAAAAAGGAAAGCATAAAAGAACATTCTGACATCTGCGGTTGTTTGTGTCGCGTAGGACTTTAACATGTTGTCCCCAAAACTGCAGGTGACTGAACTGAACCGAACTCTGTGATATTTGCTTTTTCAAACAAGCTTTAGATATTAAAACCTCTGAACTGTAGGAGAAAAGGCTTCACTTAAGAATCGCAGGACAGAAGAGTCAAACAGGGCTTTTAAGGAAAACGGTCATTGTAAATGTGTTGTTTCTCGTTCCCGCTTTTGAGCAGAACTGAGTTCACGTGTTCCTCAAAAACGTGATGTGCTTCCTGCGCACGGTTTGTGGTCTTGTCAAGATAGAAAACATGGCAGCTCAGCATTTTAAAAGGCAGAAACAAAAAGCACGTGAGAGATGTGTGTGGGAGAGAACGAAAGAGAGAGAGACAGAGGTACGGATGGTGAAAAATGACTTCTCTGATTCGCACTGTATCAGTTTATCAAAGCCACTTCATTTGACATGTTTTTTACATGCAAGAACAAGCACAGGGTAAAGCACAAAATAGGAACAGACAGACAAAAGGAATAAAAACTGGACTCTAACCTGCAAAACACTTTACACATAACCAAAATGTCTCTTTTAATGTTTAAGGAGTATGGAGCTGGTAATGAACAAGAAATGCCACAGTGATTTACCTGTAAAATGACTTAAACATCAACATAACCAAGAGCCGGTTTAATGTAAACACACTGTGTGATCACAGCTCCTGTGACATCAGCACGATTGACATGTGCACTTACCAATCACAACCAAGACAAATAGGAAAGTGGCCACGCCCGCCGTGATGTAGAACATAATTCTGATGTGACCTGCCAGCTCATCCATATCATCCACATTTGGAACCAGGATCGGTGGCACGAGGAAGCCGATGGCAATTCCCAACTGCAAAGTAAACAAGCATGTTTAAAACAATCCGCACACACGTGTCGAGCATGTCGAGCAATGCGAGGGTGAATGCCAAATGCCCTTTTTACCCCCGAAGAGGGCACAGCAAGAAGGGGAAACTGTTCTGAGCGAAATACCAACTGAAAGTTTACAAAGGGATACTGTCTCTTA
The DNA here is from genome assembly GCA_006030095.1 of Triplophysa siluroides. Classification (NCBI taxonomy): domain Eukaryota; kingdom Metazoa; phylum Chordata; class Actinopteri; order Cypriniformes; family Nemacheilidae; genus Triplophysa; species Triplophysa siluroides. The sequence goes on from VCII01000713.1 coordinate 2,343,228, forward strand.
ACAAAGGTCGATTTCAGACAATGCTCACTTCATGAAGGTCATGCTGAATCATGTGATCCTGTACATTGTTTTAGTCACGATTCTTTCTGAATGAAACATTCACTCGTATTACCGAGCAATATATCCAAATATAATATCATTTATTCCATTCAATATCGTAAATACTAATTGATTAGTGTTATATAGATTTTATTATAGTGTAAGCAGGAGCCTATTTGGAGCATTTAATAATGGACACATATGAGATTCAATGTCTGTTGAATGAATCCAAATCAGTCATCACGTATCACAAATACAAAAACAAACTGGTGTTGCAAACATGGCCACCAAATGCTGAGATTTCATATTATTTGATAAAGATTATAGGAAAAATAACATTTCTAATCAATGAAGTTCTAATAAATGGATTTTGGTGATTTCGTGTTTGCTAATGCATTGACTAATTGTTTACAAATACAACTCTATAGTAAAGTGTACCAAATATTTTCTATATATTGTGAGGAACTTCACTGTTTTACAGTTTTTTTGGCCTTCAATGTCCTCCTACAAAACTTTTAGTTGCTATGTAGGTGTGTTAGATTAATTGTTTTGATGAACGTCCAACAGTTGTGTTCATTTTCTAAACGTTTTTAATACAGTCAACATTTTCTGTATCAAATAAATTAAAGGGCCCTGATGCTTATTACCTAGATTTTTGGTTGTTTTATTTAGATGACCTCATCACGGAGTTGTTGTCACAGCAACAGGTAAATCATATCAAACTTGCTCGGCAGAAATCTATTTACCATAAATATGATAATTATGGCTTAAAACGGTCAGGTCAATGCCACTTTGTTAAATCGATTATTTGTGTAAATACATTTAAAATGATATTTTAGGAGATTTATTGAACAGCGTAGACATAACTAGACTTTAATCTCTGTCCGCTTATTGGACCAATGACTCATTAATAAAAAATGAAGCTGACTTTATCATATCAACAGCCCACATTCACATTTATGCCCATTTAACATTAAATCCTTTTCTCACTCATTTCAGGTGTGGACAGGTTAGCCAATTATAACAGTTAACTCTCTTTTTGGAATCCCATTATTTCGTTACCCACCTGGTTTCCAAAGACCCCGATGGAGCACGCGGTGGACACCTCATCCGAGCCGAACCAGACGGACGCGATGCGCGAGGGCATCCCGAGGATGAACACCTGAGCGACCGAGCATATGAACTGTCCAAGAAACGTCACCGGAAACAAGTCGGGTCTCGCACTGGCCACCTTGACCCACGTGCCCACGCAGTTCAGAGCCGCCGCCACGAGCGCGATGACCCGCAGCCCTTTCTTGTCCAGGAGCCACGAGACGGGGAAAATGAGCGGAATGTACGTTAGCATGTAAATCATGGACATCCAGTCGATAGTGAAAGAGTTGACGGAGTAGAAGCGCATGAAGATGTTGTTGATTATTCCGAATTGGATCCATTGGTACGAGTTACAGAGCGAATACGAGCTGAATAAACACACTATGAGCCATCTCTTTTGATATAAACGCGTCGCTGGAGGCTCCAAACGCGCGTTTGCGTCGGTCACCGCTGGTTTGGGGAAGTTGTCGTTTACCTCCCGATCCGTCGACTTAGATTCATCGCCCATACTTTCATTCGTTTACACACAATCGAATACAATAATCTTTTCCTGACGCCTTTAATTCAGTCATTCATTCAAGTCGAGTCGCAGATTTCAAACTGAAGAGACGCCGGTTAAATTATCTGCGACCATAAACATGGCAAACTCTTCTGAAATGCCCCACATGACAAATAAGTGATATAAGGCGTGAGATTAAATGCTTTATACACTGCCCGTATCAGTTTGAGTTATGCTCATCTCCACTTAAAGATCCGCTACTAGGACTCGTCTTCGATTCCAGCGCCGGAAATCTTCAAACATTCGCTGAAAACTTTCGACAGTTGTGAAGGTCTTGGCACAAGAACGAAAGTCTAGAAGGGCGATTACAATCATAACAGAGTCACGAAATGGGCGGGGCTTGAGTGACACAACGTCAGTCAGAGGTGCAAGTTAGCCAACATCGTATGTTTTATTTCAAGATTTGATGTTCACTTTTTATTCAGCTAACAATTCACAGTTTTAAATTGTTGCAAAGCCTTTTTACAAAAACTACATTTTAGGACAAAAATATAAACAGAAATAAACATTGTCCTACTTATTTTATTTTATTTTTTGCTTCAAACAAAATGCATAATACAAATACAATAACATAGTACAAAGAATAATAATTTTTAGTATATTACATTCACGATATAAATGTTCATCGTAAATTTCTATCAACATCGAGACATTTCAATATAACATAAAACTCAAATAAAAATATAAATAAAATGAAAAATAATAAACAGAAAAAAATAGAAGAAAGAAACGAGGATTATAACCAAACCAGCTTTGCTTTTAAACAGATGTTGCGTTCCTGACAGAGTCAATTAAACATAGTATTACTTTTCCTTGAGGAGTACATTCAATATTTTGAGAGTTTTAATTCCTTTCTTACTTTTATTCATTTTACAAAGGGTTTCTTTAAAACATTTAAGTTCACTACAAAAACATTAATATTAGGGCTAGAGCCCGTAACTTTACATTTGTATGTAATATTTTCCAAGCAAACATACATTTTTAATAGCATTGTCTATTTCAATAGAACCAGTGTCTGAGTATAAACATAGGACCTTTTCTTCTTTAAAGTCAATCAACTTATTGAAAGAATTAAAAATCAAAAGGGAAATCTCTGTCCAAAATGATCTTGTAATTTTACATCTAAAGAACAAATGGATAATTGATTCATCTTCATCACCACAAAGAGAACATTCTGGTTGAATATCCATGAACTTAGACAAGAAAACTTGCAGGGATAAATTTTATGGAGAATTTTAATATGAATTTCGTTAGCTGCTGTTTTACTGAAACCTTGTATCTCCGGTGATTTTTATTAGTCACCTTTCTTTGTTTCTCACCGGGTTTTGCAAATATATAACCAAACAGTATTAAAAAGTGTTTGTCAACTTCGACAACACACTTTTTAACCATTTAAAAAGTAGGCTTAAAGTGTTTTTCCATTTTCTGAAAACAGAGAATTTGGATATCCGAGGTTTTAGAAGGACATCAATGATAAAAGGGTTATAAAAACATAACAGAGAAAAAATCTACTTTGCTTACAGATGATTAAATCCATAAACGTTTTTGAATAACCATACATGCTTTATGATAATATTTTAAGCGCTTTAAATAAATACTTTATTTAAACAAAATCTGTTCTATGTAAAGTCTTCACAAAAACATAGTTTATATCGAGTCCTGTGGTATTAGGGAGGATGGACCAATCACAGTCATTTGTGGTTACAGGATTAGGCATTTTATTAAATACTTTAATGTTTACAGAAATGTTTGGGGGAAATATTCATCTTTGTAAGTATCAATCCAATTTAATTCAATAATACATTTAATCGATCGTGGTACAAAGTTTTCAACTAAAGGCTGGAATACTCTACAAGACTGAACGGGAGTTAAAAAACTACTTTTTGAACGTTTGCATAGAAAACAATACATGACCAAATCTGCAGACTGGTGCAGACTTTCTTCAACAACTCCAGACTGAAAATCTGGGCAAAAATCTTGTGGTGTATTCAAGCCATAATATAAAAGGTTTGAAAGCTGCATAATGCATTTTCAACAGTCTGAGCCGCAGAGCGCCCCCTGGAGGAATCGGAATGTCACATGAATCCGTTATAATATGAAAATCATAAAAGTGGATCATGTCGCCTCCATTATGGGGAGGGCAAGACCTATAAAGACCTACCCTAATGTAATGATATATACTGATTGTGCCTGTTGTTCATTCCACCACATGAGAATATGTTAAATAATATGGATACAAGTTCGAAAACCAACAACTACTAACGAATAACCACACAAGTTGAAGTGTGGTTACAGACACATAAATTACAGACACGTTAAGATTATACGGTCACTTAACAAAACACAAGGTAACACAATTTAATGTTCGTGTAAGATGTTTTTTTTCCCCTCAACAACATGGCGGCGCCGTTTACCGCGCTGTGTGAAGGCTCAAGGCTGCGCTCATGAATATTAATTAGCCTCACTGACGCTCTTCTAGTGAGTCACTGAACGTAATAACATTTCATAGACGTCATTACGTCCTATAACGTCGCACGCCGCATTGGCCGCTGGATGGTATGAAAATCTATCGTACGCCAACTTCGCCATATTGGAGCGGGCGCCATAATTCGTGATAAAACTGGAGCAAAGATGCCAGACTCGTGCGCAGCTTGGGGCTGTAAAAACCGTCGCACAACCCAAACCAGATCGCGAGGAATTACTTTTCACAAGTAAGAGTAAACAGTTGCTTCTGAACATTGTAATATGACTGGCCACCCCAGTCAGCCTAACACATAGCAGCTAGCAATAACGTTAGCAAGCCGAGACTTGAGAAATGATGTAATGCTCAAGCATGCAGGTCTTAGTTTGTATTATTGCTTCTAATAAGAAACCAAGTCGAAACTTTTATCTAAATATATCTTCTCCAAATAGACGTTCGCGGTTAGCTTTAGATGAGCGACGGGCGTGTTGTTAGTTTGCTAGCTAACTTTTCTCCCACTTCAAAGGTTTCCTAAAGAGAAGCATCTGAGGAGGCAGTGGGAAATCTCTGCGAGAAAAAACGTAAGCGTGCACTCCGTACTTTGTAGTGAACACTTCCGGCCGGAGGACTTTGACAGGACAGGTCAGACTGTAAGGATCCGAGATGGAGTTAGACCGACTATCTTTAGTTACCGGACCTGCAAAAAGGTATGTGCATCCATGGGATAAAATGTTTTGGTGCTTGTCATTCTGACTCCGTGTTTTTTTTCCCTCCACTTTAGCCCAGGAAAACACGAACATCACAGAAGGCTTTGGAGGATCTGCCGGTGGACTATTCTCTTAAAAAACAAAAGACTGCACAATCACAGAAGACTTTGCAGGACCTGCCAGTGGATTATTCTCTTAAAATCCTAAAGATTTCACCAGATTCCAACACACTATCAAATTCAAAAGCTGTACCTCATAACATTGTGAGTATTTGGAAGGGTTACTGGGACAGTTCACACAAAGATGAAGATTCTGACTAAATGAACTCCCCCTCATGCCATCCCAGATGACCACAAGTTCAACACAAATTAATTTATTTTTCTATATTGTCCACTGTATGTTGTATATACTTAAAGCTTCAAAAATCACATAAATGTATTTTAAAGTAAAGCAAGAGGGGCGAATTAATTTCCATGTTGAAATTAAATAAAACGTAAAAATTTACTTTTATGCATTTGGCAGACGCTTTTATCTAAAGCGACTTATATTGCATTATCCTATACATTTTACATAGGTATTTGCCATCCCCTGGGATCGAACCCACAACCTTGCGTTGTTAACACAATGCTCTTACCATTGAGCTACAGGAAAGCTGAAACAGTGATAAAAGCATTTTCATTTTTTTTCCCACTAGGACCACTGCTATGCTTTGCCGTCATCTCCCGCTATTATAAAGGCTAGACTCCATGAAGCCCTGGCGAGGGTAGAGAGTCTAGAGCGAGAGATAAGGAACATGAGGAGCCGAGAACGGAGGGCAAAGAATTCAGTGCACGAGCTTCTCGAGGATCTGAAGCAGAAGAACCTCATAAATGGGGAGCTGAAAGACAAGCTCAAGGTCTACTCGGGTAAAAATCCAAAATGTTTTGTTTTATTTTTGGGGATTATTATGGCAAGAGCTCGTACTAGTTTGTGCTGACTGCATTTCAGAAATTCCGATAGACCTCCTGGTAAAACAAGGCCATGAGTACACACAAGACCAGAAGGACTTTGCCATTAATCTTCACCTGCACGGTCCCAAAGCATATAACTATCTGAGAAAATCTCTCCATCTCAATCTCCCACACCCATATACATTACAAAGGTATTTGTCACATATGATTGCACACTTTACATTGTACTGCTTCTATTACAACCCATAACCGTGTTTTTGTTTCACAAAGGTGGATGGGTACTGCAGGAGACAAGACTGCCACAAACACAACGTCAGAAACATGCAGTATAAGCCAAGAGGAAGACCTGGGTATGTACCTCTCATAACTATTAAAAACCGGGGATGATGTGTAGATTTGGAGTGAATAATGCATCTGTTGTACCATATCTCTGTCACCAGATACACAGAATGTCACGGTGGTGCAGTCGCTGGAGGAACTGCATGAGCGTGGGATAAGAGTACTGTGGACGGTGGATGACCTTCCCTCCGATATTAGCATGTCTACCGAAATTGACAGTTAAAGAGGGGCCTAAGAACTTTTTTCGCTAATTTAAAGACTGGTGAGAAAGTGTTCGTGAAGACTGGCGCGTGTCATGTGTTGAATAGTCGAATAACCAGCACCACTGGCCAGATCAACAGGACATACACTTCAAACAAAAATGGAAGGACACTAAGGCGCTCGCTCACAGCAGCTCTGCGCTCAAATACTCGCAGTTTAAACACTGTGATGATACGGACATATTCATTGAGGTTCTACAACATACGGACATGTTTAAGTCCAATGCTTTGTTATTGCAAACATTTTGGATGATCGACGGCCTCTTTATTGTAATGAACAGTCCACGTGTTGAAGAGTTCAAAGCTTCTTTGTGTTGTTCGAATTGGACTGATACAGATCTTGTTGGTGAATACTTCAGTTTCTGATGATGAGTTTATACCTTTTTATATTTGCCGTTTAATTCGTTATTTTGACTATGAAATATGCCCCACTGTTTATTTCAGTGTGTAAAATATGTATTTTGTAAATAAACTGTAAATCTTTTTCTTGGGCAATAACAGTGAGAATGTTTAATAGCTTTATTGTCGCGTTACCACATCGTGTTGCTCGGAATGCAGTAACATCTCATAAATCATATTAAAAATCATCTTAGCTGCAGAAATAGTCGAGCATGCTATCTTAAACATAACCACTTTCACTAAAATGCATTTCATCCTTACAAATGTAATGATACATGTGCAAAGATTCTAGTGTAGTGCTGTGTATAGTGCATTTCTATGTCCTCAACATCAACAAAAAGCAGCTGTGATGTTCAGAACTCTTGAGTGGGTAAATATGACCTCACGTTTTATGTTGGACAAGCCTAACCTTTTTAACTTTAAGGATTTGTTGGGGAATTTCACGGCTCTGTGCTTACCTGTGAAGATAGGATGTTAAAAAATGTACCAGGCATTCCGTTAACTCGCTTTGACAGAATAAATGGTTTCATAAGCAGGTGGCAGAAACATGCAGACCTGCAGAATGCTTTGAATCTGAACCGCAGATAATTTACGACTGGGAAAGTGTTTTTAGGCATGAACATGGATCTAACTTCTAAAATATGATTAACATCTTTGCAGTCATAGAAAATCTTTTTATTAAAGAAACTATTCGATGAGTCGAGCACCAATGGAACCTGGTGCACCTTCACCCAGATCTCAATGAACTTCAAGAACTTGTATTTTGGCAGAAGAATCTGTTCACTGAGAGGATTGAGGGAGACCTCAGGTGTCTTCGCTCACCCGTGTGACCCATATATTGGTGTTTGCTGTGAGAATTAGCATGTTACATTGAAGTCATACCCGGGCAAAGCAAGCACTGTGCAGGCAGATGAACATCAGTCACTCCTGTCCGTTTTATTCCGTCTGCTGGCGACTGGATGAATACCTTCCCTATTTGCTTTAACAGGTGATGGAGAAACATCACTTGGTTGGGTGCAGAAAAGACTTAAAGACATGTACATGCCAGGAACGGTGAACTGAGTGTAGGCTTCGGGTTTAGAAGAAAGCTTAAAACATCAGTCTGTCTGAATTTGTGCAATGTTTAAGTTTGTATATGGCTTATCTGTAGAGTTAAAAAGTGAATCACAAACATCGTCAACATTTAAAAATAAAGGTGCTTGAAAAGTTCTTCACAGCAATGCCATAGAAGAACCATTTTTGATTCCACAAAGAACCATTTAGTCAAAGGTTCTTTAAAAAATCTCTTTCTTACCTTTTCATAGACTAAATAACTTTCTTCGCTAAGAGAACCTTTTGTAAAACACAAAGGTTCTTCAAATGTTTAATGTTCTTTATGCCATTTAGACAAAACAAATCTTTTGAATCACCTTTATAATTTTTTAAGCTTTTTTTAAATCTTACTCTTTTAATTTACATACTGTACATATCTGAACAAACAAATATCTTTAAATATTTTATACTACCTTTAATTTGGGATATTTTGCTGAATAATAAAGTGATGGAAAATGTCCTAATTGCTATTCAAACTAAATCACAGTTTAACATTATTCATATGATCTGGACATATTTTCCACGAGATTTACCCGAGTAGTATGTTAAGTCTATGGCTAGTCTGGAGGTCTACAGTACGTCTATTATGGCGGAGATATTGATTTATCTCACGCTGGTAGCAGACAGACACATTTTAACATGTTACTGTTATACTGCTATAGGCTGTCTAGCTGAACGGTGTGATGACAGACATAACCCTGATTTATATGTTTGCGAGCGATGTCTGTACATTTTCACCACAAATAGCATTCAATTCTGGCAAATGTTACGGACAAAGAGACTGAGTGTCAAGTTTCAATTTATGAAATACTACTGACAAGTGAATAGTAATTAGATATTGTAGATTATACATTCATAAAGTGTCTTGAACTGTATATTTAAGACATTGAGAAGAAGCAAAATGAATGTGGATTAAAAGGTTATTTAGGGTTATTCGACATTTAAAGCGACATGAAATAATCTAAAAACAGAAAAACAATAAAATAGCAATAAAAATACAACACAAAACAAATTGTGATTATGGCTGGATAGCATAACAAACGCTTTTCCACACCTTTAGATAAGATTACATAAGAATACATCGATAACATTCCTCGATATTTTGAATACTATTATTTTAATACTTCATATAATTTAGTGATTAGAATCTGACAATTTCATTTGAAACAACATCTGTGAAATGACGTTTGGAGCCAAAATTCAGAAGCATCCTTGAAACATCAGCCTCTGTGCAGATGAAACTGAAGTTGCCCTGTCCGAGTCTCGTGAGGTCTGCTGAAAGCTCTCAGGACATTGACCCTGATGAACAGAAATATAACTCAAACTCGTGTTTTAAGTTAATGTAGTCATTAATACTCTTAAGCTTACCAAAAATGCTCCGTTACATTCGCCCCAGCATGTTCTGCATTTGCTCCATCTTTCTTGTCACAGCAGCGAGTAAAACAAATGTTAAGGCGATTGCTTTTTATATCTACGATCATATGACATAAAATGGTTATTTTTCAAATAATGACACAGAACAGAGACTGGGCTTTCAGAAAGGATATGTTTGGCGTTGAGGTCCTGAATGGAGGTTTGTGTTTGTCTCTGGAAAGCCAGTCTAGCCTCACACATGCAGGGATCCTGAACGATCTCCACCTTCACCTCTTCACACCACAGTCAAGCAATAAACATCACAAACAAACCACTCAAATGGCGTATTTGATTTAAATGATCTATCCTCAAACCCAAAATATGTTGTTTAATAAAGTCTATTTGCAACTATGTAACACTTTGCAACACAGCTTATCCAATGTTGAGTTTTCGTAATGTTTTCCAACATTGTGAGAGTGTTACATAATGTACAAGAGGGTTCACATCAATGTTGAATCAGTGTTTAACCGATTCAACATGTCAGAAATTATACAGACACAGACAGATGAGATTGTTTCCTAAATGCGTCTTAGATTTTCAATGTTCTCCAATGTTTCTATTGTGTTTTATTATGCCTCCCTGGTACCTACAATCTATTTATAGTCACTGGCGATGTATAAAGACCTGCAAACAATGATATATATATAACAATCTATTCTACAAAACTATTCAACATTGTTTCCTAAAAAACTGGGCATTGCCTCAACCATGAAATAATAGACAACCAACATAAAATACTAGATTTGTGTCAGCCAATAGAATTTATGATATGTTGGTGTATGTGATATTCATGGTTGCAGTATTGCATGTTGAATAGTTCTAACTTCTTACGTTTTTTGGAACATGATTTCTTGTCTTCTTTCAACACAAAGCCCCTCCGGCATTCACAGTGAAAAGACGCATCGCGGTTAACGCAAATGTGATCACAGTCGTGACCCCGGCCACAGTAATCCAGACCTGCAATAAACCGAGCCCTCAACCTAACAAACTTTTGTAAGAACACATGAAGCAAAATAGAACTAAACTATCTGAAATGTGTCGTTTTCCTAAAGAACTTTTATATTCTCATCATCTTTTACAACAGCTACAGCAACCATCATAAAATGGTATACAATTATTCGTTATACCATTTATGAAGGCTAAAACTCACTGGCACTACCATCATCATGGTCACTGGCTTTGAAGCATGATCTCCTGTCCTGCATCAGTACAAAACCAGTCGGACACGTGCAAAAAGGAGAAACACACCAAACCCACCACATGGAAAAGGCCATTAACAAACACATGCTGCTTTCTTAAAAACTTTAACTATAGCTCTTTAGGTTTCTTCCACATGGCCAACCGAATCAGGACACCTGGCAATGTTTCAATACGGAGCAAAATTGAATTTGCTTAGTCAACTGCTTCTAATTCATAGACATGACTGGTACTTGATTTTATATTTCACATCATGAAATGGCATTAGGAGCCATTTATGATTGTGAATTCATTGACTCACTAGCACTATTATCTCCATCTTGGTCGCCGCCGGTGTAAGCGCCAGCACTTCTAAGGGAGCATGTTTTCTTGTCGTCGTTTAAGACGAAGCCCGTGCGGCACTTGCAGTGATAAGAGTTCCCACTGCTAACGCAAATGTGTTCACAGTTGTGTCCTATTTCACAGGCATCCATATCTGGAACAAGCCACATGACATCTACAGTGACATAAAAGATACTGGGCACAGTAGTTAACAAATAAAATAAACCCAATGGGATATTTGGGTATTCAAAGCTTAATCTGTACAACAATATCATAATAGTCTAAAAAATCATTGGGAGATTTCAACCCATGGTTGGGTCAAATATGGACATTTTCTTGGTCTATAACCCAACCATGGGTTGAAACCACACCAGCATTTTCAAGTGAAAGTAAAGTGGTTCTAAAGAAGACCAGAGTTGTGAAATATATTTGAAATATTTTTAGATCATCATCTGTCTCTCAGAGTGCCGGCATCACACACGATGATGTTGCTGTAAGGTTTCAGTAACATCCCGAACAAGAATATGTCCATGATAATTCAACAGTGATTTAACATGGATTGGATCATCAGTGATTGGAAACCAGCTGAATAATAGAAAAAAATGTTACATTGCACACATCTAGCTGACTTATACAGCTATGTTCCAAAACTTGTAGTGAGCAGCCTACAGCATTTCATTTGGGATGGTTCCCCCCAAAATATTAATTCAGTCATCATTTATTCACCCCCATGTCATTCAACATCTGTTAAGTCCAAGTGTGAAATGTATTCTTCACAAAGAATGACAAAACAGAGCTTTCATGTAACTTCATGTAAATTGTAAATTAGCACACACAATAAAACTGATGAATCATCGATTGGTATCGGATGATATCAAGCAATACAATAAGAACACATATAGACTTGGCGGAAAGCAGGTCAACAATTGTAGCTAAATTGGATAGTTAAATAGGATGTAGTATGGTTATAACGTTAGCATTCGCAGTTACCGAGCTTAAATTAGTTGCTGTTAGTGAAAATCCAATGTGTTTGTACTAAGTATTCTTCAAAAACTACAGTAGAGCAGTTAGCAGAATCTGCTGGCTCTTACGTTTCAAGGAACATGTTTTCTGGTCTTCGTTCAAAATAAAGCCATTCCGACACTTGCAGTAAAAGGAGGGGCCACTGCTGACACATATGTGTTCACAATCATGTCCCATAGCACAGGAGTCCATACCTGGAACAAGCTTTCATTACTCAATGAGACCGCTAGCACTCGAGCAAGAAAAGTTTATGGTCAAGCAACTGGATTTAAATTAGGCTTTTAAGAAAAACAACCTGATTCTACGGGAATTCGTAAATATTTTACGAGGGGGCTAATTTGTTTGAATTTGTACGAAGTGAACTATCCAAAAATGAACAATTATTAGTAGAAAGCAACACAGCAAACCATAATAAACCATACCGATGAGATCGTATGAAATCATGCGAATTAGCTCGCTTGAAAAATAGTTACGAATTGCCAAGAGATCGCGTCAATGCAATGATAGGGTAATTTAAGTATTAAAAGATTTCCTCAACAAAAATTAATGTCAAGTCCCAATAGCATTTACGTCAGTATGCTGACTAGCTGATAGTTAGCTGTAAGCTTTGAGGGAGTCGCTAGCACAGCGCTTTACTAGCATAGCACTTGGTTGAGTCATTTTAATGTCCATGAACAAAGTTTGACTCTTGTCCTGAAAAAGACAAACAATTTGAATTATCCACAAACAGTCAAATATTCAAAGCTCTCTGCAACGAGAATCATCTAAGGGTGAAACACATTTGATCGTTTGAAATATTAAATACTGAGAGCATTCCATTCAAAGATCTTCATTCCACAAAAAATAGACAGCGAAGCACACACATGAGCTGATTGGAAGCATTCATAAGAACCAAGAAATGATTCTTTGAATGACCGTGGGCTTATCAACACTCTCATGCTAAAAAACATTTTCGTTAGAATGTTTTACGATCCAACAATTCAAACGTCTGGAAAACAAGACAAATGCTTTAATAAAGTCCACAAAGCCATATCATCATGATCACAATGGTTACGTTAACTATATTTATAATCATATATTATCAACTATATAGTATAATCATCACCCACTAACATACAGGACTATAACAGATATATTCTGAAAAAACACATAAAACCCCATCTCCCCCTCTTTTGCGTGAACCCTACGCGTTAAGCATCACCCCATAGTCTCCAAACCATGGTCCTCAGGGTCTTGTGGACGGCCATCGGTGACGATAATGGCGACCTTTGAGATGTTCTTGGATTTCGGCCGCGCTCCTGACTTTTCTGTAAAGGCTTCATCCATGGCTTTCTTGATGGCCATACCTGTCATGGTTCCCGCTGCCAAGGGTCCGATGCGGTTGATGGCTTGCTTTATAGAGTCCTTCGTGAAATGGTTCTTCAGCAGGAACTCAATTTTGACCGTGCTGGCGTAGTTAACCACAGCGACACGTGTGGCATCTTGACCGACATCAAGAGTGTCAACCATGTCGGCAAGGAAGATCTTGACCTTCTCAAACTCACCTGGACGCACGCTACGGGAGCTGTCGATGATGAAGACCAGGTCCAACGGACGGCTTCTACATTGGGAGTCTGTTGCTGAGTTAAGCAAAGAATAAACACTTTCTTTATGTTGTGGCTTAGGATCATGGTGGTGTTTAAGTACATTATGGCATTAGAGAGAGAAAATTAAAGTTGACACTCATTGGTTTGACCCAAAGGAATGGCCAGTCAAGCAAAGTAATGCATGCAAGTGCTAGAGAAACAAGTCCTAAAAGTGACAAAAAAGGTGTGGAAACTGTACCAACATGTTATGCGAATGTACATTGGTTTATTTCTGGGATCCTCTACTGGATAGATTTGCTTAGAAGCGTGTGAAATCATATGCTTAGCAAATTAATTCAAATAGAAGTGCCCACTTCTAAAACAAATTTTCATAGGTAGACCCAGCAAAATGACACCAAAGATTCTTGCATCCTGATACTACTCGAATTTGAAAGGGTTTTTCATACTTATGATATGGCAAATATAATAGTTTAGTAATAATAATAGTAATAGTTAAAAAATGGAGAGTACTAAAATAGACCAGTAAAGTAATTTTGGCAAATCCACCTATGAATGTAGAAACTGTAAGCTTCCTACTGCTTTTTCTAAAGTATTCGGAGGGTTAACCAAACATCAGATTATTAATGGATTGATACCTGTCCCCCCCTTCGATGACTATCCTGCTGTGGACAAGAATCCTGTCTGGTGTCTCTGGTTTAGGTAATGATTCTCAATAGACATTACTGGCAATCGTTGCGATGCAGTCTTAAGATGTAGCTTGTGTGTCAGAGTTGATGTTGACATGGACTGGGGTGCGATATTGCGAGGACATAGCTCTTGAGTGTCTGTGATCTTTGGCAAGGATTGAGCTGAAGCGCTTTGAGGATAAAGTTCTGCAGGTAGGGATTCTGGGATGGTACTTTGAGGGTAAACCTCCGGTGTCAGGGTAGAAATTAGCAGTAATTCGGGTGAGGTGTCTTTGGGATATCTGTTGGGTTTTAGGGTAAATGTTGATAGGGATTCTGGAAAAGTACTTTGAAAGTAAGCCTCTGGTGTCAAGGTAGTTGACAAGGATTTAGATTCGGATGAGGGAATTGGGGGAAATGGGCTTAGTTTTAGCGTGGGAGTTGGTAGGGAATCTGGGACGGTACTTTGAGAGTGATCCTCTGGTGTTGGGGAAGATATTGGCAGAAAGTTGTCTTGGGGATCTGGGTTTGGTTTCAGGGTAGAGGTTGTGAGCAATTCTGGTAAGACATTTTGGGGATATTGCTCTGGTGTCATGGCAGTCAATGATTGCTCCACACGAGACTGAACTAGGCTTAAATAAGACTGTTGAGGTAGTGGTGGAGAATTCGGAGTGACCGCGGACAAGCCTGTACCTTCTCTCAATTGTCCTGTAACTACAACTGTTTGTTGCGGATCTGGAACTTTTTTGCAAACAATTGGTGCCCATTTGCCTTTTAGCTGCCTGTGTGCCACAGGAAGAGATCGGTCTTTATTTGTATTGTGTCGTTTAGTGGTTGGTATGTCTTTGAGCTGAGGAAGTTTATTTCGAGCTTCAGTCTTGATAAGCTACTGGGATAGGATGGGGTATAATTTTTCTCCTCTGTTTGTACAGTCCATTTACAGTTTTTCTCGATTGGTTTGGCTCATTTCTTGAAACCGAGATGACATTCTCAAAATAACATGGACAAATCTCCAAACCACCTTGCAATTGTTCACAACAGAATGTCATTTTTCATTGGTTTTATCAAATTGCAAATGCTTTAGTACATGTCTCAAGTGACTCTGTGCTTTTTTTCAAATGATTATGTACAAGTAGCTACAGTTAGCACAATGAGCCCACATTTAGCACATTTTCCAAATAAATAGATCTTGCTGATCTAAACTGATTAGTTGATTTTTCAGTGAAATGGTTACTCTCTCCAAAACATATCAGCATGGTTTCATTGTGTAAGTCATCATATGCACAATTGTCTGTTCAACTGTCAAAATTAGTCAAAGATATAATACCATGAAAGAATTTCTTGGAACATTTGATAAATTTATGACAGTACTTGACAATCAATCAGGTGAAATTAGAACTAACGAAGGAGCAGTTTCCCACATCTCAGATGACCAATCAAACAGTTTGTTTAGTTACCTGACAGGTGTTGTGTATGATTATGACTGCTGCCAAAAGTATATAGACAGAGCTTGGCCCGGGGCCAGTTTCATTTGCAGTGTGAACATGGAAGCACCTCGCCAAGTACAACAGCAACTTCCTGCTCGAGGAAGAGGAGGAAGAAGAGGAAGAGGAGGAGTGAGAATGCGTGGGAATAGGGGGAAGAGGCCGAGGAGCACGGAGGCACCATGATGTCCCAGATGAAATCCGGGCCACCCTTATTGACCACGTTATAAACCATCGCCTCACAATGGCAGAGGCAGGTCGCCGAGTGCAGCCTAATGTGCCTCGGTCTACAGTCCTCCATCATCCAAACCTTTCGCAGGGAAAACAGGTACAGAACTATTCTATTGAACTATTCAGTGTTGGTGTGTGTGTAGGCCTAGAGTACTGTAATATCTTCATGTGATGTTATATGATACTATAAAAATGACAAAGAAAAAAAATGGAGAAAATACTGTGAATAGTATTCCAGTCACTGTGCAGTGCATCACACTTTTAGTACCATAAAACAGCAGTACAATTACATTGGTAACTCATTTTGTAACAAATTTAGTGTTGACCTTTGACTTGTATGTCTAGGATTGGACGACAGCCTCAAGTGGGTGGCAGAAGAAAACTTCTAAATGAACAACAAGAACGAGAAATATGCAACATGGTCATTGCAAATAATGCCATCACACTGAGACAGATTCGTAATGCAATCCTTCTAGACAATGTAATGTTCCAAAATATAAACTCTATCAGCATCTCCACAATAGACCGTGTATTGAAGAAACATCAGATGACCATGAAACAGATTTACAGGGTACCATTTGAGAGAAACTCTGACAGAGTGAAAGAGCTGCGGTACCAGTATGTGCATGTAAGTCAACTACTGGTTGTCTATCATTGTAACACTATTACAGTAAGACATGGTTACCACTTTTTTTGTTTTGCTTTATCCTTTTTACCTTCAGAATCCAGCTTTGTGTGACTAGAGCATTTTGCCTAGAAATTGTCTTCAGTTTTTCACTCAGTTTTTTACAGTACTTTAGATCCTCCCTGCAGTATCTGTCTCTACTTGACTGATTAGATTTATTTTTATTCTATTGTAGAGAATAATGGCATTAGAAGGCAACGAAACCTCTCACATCCTAGTGTTCGTTGATGAAGCTGGCTTCAACCTGGCCAAAGGTCGAAGGCGTGGCCGTAACATCATTGGCCACCGAGCCACTGTGGATGTCCCAGGCCAGCGAGGAGCAAATATAACAATGTGTGCCGCTATATCAGAAAGAGGTGTGGCCACACATTCCCAGTTTAGGGCCCTACAATACACAAAAGCTCCAATTTTTGGACCACCTTTATACTGATCTGATCCCGGAAAATGAGAGAGGTGAAGAAGGACCTCAGCTACCACATTATGTCATTGTGTGGGATAATGTGAACTTCCACCGTGGCCCACGCATCAGAACCTGGTTCACCACCCATCCCCGGATGCTAATGGAGTTTCTTCCACCTTACTCTCCTTTCCTAAATCCAATTGAGGAGTTTTTTTCAGCTTGGAGGTGGAGGGTGTATGAGCATCAGGCTCAAGACCAGAGGGCCCTGCTGCATGCAATGGATGCTGCATGTGAGGACATCACAGGGGATCAATGTAGGGGATGGTTGAGACATTCACGCCGTTTCGCGGCATCGCAAGAGAAAATATCCGTTGCGATGTGGATGAGAATTTATGGCCTAACAGAGAGCAGCGCGTCGATGGCCAGGAGGATGAGGATGGTGGCCAGGAAAGAGAGGGTGACAATGGCGACCACTGAAAATATTACTGTACTATAGTTCTGAAACTTTATTTACAGTATGGTAGGCTAGAGTTTTTTTTGTTTTTTGTTTGTGTTTATAACTGTTCACATTTACAGAATCCTGTATATGTTTTCTTTTCACAGTATGTTCTCTAATGTTAACATTTTCTTTGTACGAATAAAAATGTTTACAGTTTCCTTGAGTATGAGTCGTTTATTGGAGGCTGATTTTACTGTAAAATCTTTTAGTTTTATTCATAGTGGTATTCTGTTGCTAGACCTGTGCCTCAGTGACAAAACGTCTAAGCATTTTGACTTGCAGTGCTTAAACAATGCCAAAGGTATAATGCATTTTGGGGGCATTGACTATTTATATGAGAAGGATATTTAGTTTTGACACATGGATAAACTGTTTTGGGAGAGATATGAGCTTTTGCAGGGGATCCATGGTGTTGTGCTAAACCATCCAGGTTATTTTGACAAAAGCACTAAATGAATGCACATGTGCCAAGGCAATTGAGAAGGATCTGTGCTATTTTGACTGTACTGACCTTTTATATGGGAAAGGAATCTGCTTTTGAAGCATGGAAGAAGAGTTTGGGGAAAGATATTTGATTTTGCTAGTGAGCTATAATGTTGAGCAGAATTGTAAGACTGTTTGGCCAAATGACCTTATGGTTTTGAGAATGTCATCTCGGTTTCAAGAAATGAGCCAAACCAATCGAGAAAAACTGTAACTCGAATTTACTCCGGTATACTATTAGAAGGTTGGAGTGGAAAAGGAAATTGGACATAAAGACGATCAAACAAATACAATTGTTTGCAAGTGTTTATCTATAATACATGCCATAATTATTATGTGTAAAGTTAAACTCTTTACATAAAAATAAATGCACATAGACCGACATAAAAAATACATTCCACTTAGATGTCATACAAATGCTTTTTAGTAGCATTCGTTTCAAACTGAATGTATTTTCCTATGCTATAATTAATGCCCAACACCTATTTAGAAAATTTGTTGTGCATTTTAGTAAAAATGACATTAATAGATATAACATCACACACAAAGTTATTCTTGTGCCATGTAAACTGAAGTGCATTGAGGAAAATAATGAAACAAAGTTGATGCAGCGTAAAATTAAAAAATTCTAACTTTTATAGTAACAAAAACAAAATTAGTACATACAATTTGGAAAGAGACATACCTGCTGGGTTCAGCATCCGGTGTGGCAGGGCATTATTTCTCCTCTGTGCATAACTTTGGGCTAAGATGTCTGATGGATCGTGATGGTCGTAGGATCGAGCAAGATCCACTAGCAGAAGAGAGAAGCAATAAACCAAACTCCCAAAGGACTTCATTGTGTCTCTGTTCTTCTTGAACTTGTTTCAGGTCTGTTCTGTCCTCTCGGTTAACTCACACCAGTGTGCTTCTTACAGCACCTGACCGCACTTTTGAAAGGCTGAGGAACAACGAGTCACATATTTCATCCAATCCAAGCACAGGAGGCGTTCCCGCTCATCTCAAATTGCTCAAATTGACTGACTGGTGAAAAAGTGCCCGAAAAAGTCTGATATGTTTTGAAATGTTTATTGAATTAGATACAGAACATGTACAAGAAACAGAACACAAAATAAAACAACATGCATCCATTGATTTAATACAGCACTATCAGTTTCCTTTTTTAAACTTTAGTACATTGTCTCTCATGAGAGTTTTCACTCATCAGTCGTGTGTTAAACAGCATTATTCTGCAGTTACCATGACAACACTATGATGGCTGCTAATGAGATGGTGCACATGGGTTCAATGGATGGAAAACAATGCTAATTCTATAAACAAGATAAAAAGTGCTTTGCGCTTTCACTTCTGAAAGGATGAAAGTCTGACGTTCACTATTAAAGTACACAATGGAAAAAATATAGATTTTAACCATCACACTGGATTGTCTAAACAGGTTTATACTAGTAAAACAGATTAGCCAAGGTTGGCGATTCTAAACGCCCCGTCAAACTGTCGGGCAGTGTTGATTTCACAATACTTCCTCAACTAAGACATCAGCAAAAGAAAAACACAAGCTTTGAAACATTAAAAATAAGATCTCATGATGGGTGGAGCTTACGGCGAAAGCTTTCATTGGTAAAAATTTCAAAAGACGATTATCAGCCCCGCCCCAAAGAATCATTTCATTAGCAACAGACTACGAATTAACTACACAATTCTGTCGTAAGCATGATTATTGCAGAGCCCGGGTCGTGGTGTCCACAAAAAAGAATGGTATATCGTGTCGCGATACGCTGTTTAAAACAAATCCTGCCACGATCGCTCCCTTCCGCAACCTGACGCTTCAAACGATTATACGTGGTTTTACAAAAATAGATCTGCAGTGAAGTGTTACGAAAGTCATGCGAAAGAAAGTCACGGGCGAGTCTATGTGATGTGTAAAGCTGGTGATGATGATGACGCGTGTGGACGCCTGGAGTCCAAACGCCTTCTGTGAGTTGGAATGGAAGGCAGGATCGAAAGGCAAAGATGGGTGTTTGCAGTGGCTCTTACTGCAGGCGCCAGGCTGGGGAATTTAAGCTGGCATGTAAGGAGGAGGCGGCTCCTTCGCTGGCATCGTCATGGCCATTTCATAGGTGGGAAGGATGTACTGTGGGGAAAAAAAACAATGTTAAATATGATGTCATTTGTCTGAAAGAAACTGTACAAGCAATACAGCTGATGGTCTGCTCCAACCAGAATGAATCGCTACTTAACTAGTTAGTCAAGGTGTTGTGCACTACTGAAGTTACAGGCGTGTTGTGCTTAAAAGCCTCATTCAGAGGCAAAGAGCGCCCTCTACTGTAAAACTGAACTTTCTATATAAAGAGATTTGAAATGATATACTTCTTGGGCACAGTAAGACATATACATTTTGCACATGCAGAAAATGGGTATAAAAATTAATGTACTTCAACTGTCCATGCACATAAATTTATAAAAAATAAACTTATACCTGCACTAGGGATGCTCATACTGACCGTTTAACCGTTAACCGATAGTAACAATTTTGACCGATACCGATTAATACTATCAGTTAAACGATTTAAAGTGTATGTTTATTTTTTTAAGTTAAATCATATTAATAATTTTTAATAATAATAATGTAATAATATGTTTTTAAATAACTATTATTAAATCATACATGTTTTTAGTTTTCTCTATGACAAGAGACAAATACGCTATACATATGTTAACTAAATGCCATCCCAAACGTATTCGAGACAGATTAAAATCCGATAACGCAAATCACTTGACGAAAGTGGACAAGTGTAATTCATCTGTCACATTTGTCAGGGATTACTCATCCAAACGGAGCCTGGCAGCATTGCTCAAGCTCAAGTTAATTGTTTTAAATGTAGACGCGCGACAATCACATTCACAACGCGCTGTGACATTTTTTGTATTCCCGGCGTGTCTACACAACAGCGAAATGAAGCTCAGCAAAGCTAATAGCAGAGCTACTGCAAGGGAATTCCGATAAACGATAAAATCTTATCAGTTAACGTTTAATATTCAGATAACAAGTGTCAGTTCTCGGTTAGAGAAATTAACCGAAATGAGCACCCTAAAGTGCACATTAAACTCAAAGCAGACTGGCCAAACCTGAGGTGGGGTCTCAAAAGCAGGATAGACAGCAATTTCTGGAGCGTTCCTGTTGTTTATGTACTTGTAGCAGTTCCACACACAGTTAATCAAATAAGCCTGAAAAAGGAGAAAACATGCAGCTATTAATATATAAATATACACTTTATTATAAACAAACAGATTCGGATCTTTCGAGAGCTCAATGACATTTACCTTAAGACGATGAGAATGGCAAAGAAGACAAGCACAAAGAGCAGGAGACAGCTGGAGTCCAGAGAAAGCAGGTTGTCTTTGTAGGGGAAGTCGGGCTGAAAGAGGGACAAGAACGTTTTTTAATTAACCTGTCTGTGATAAACAGATTGTAAGAGGTAAGAAGTGAGCGGGGACACTGACCAGCTGGTCCAGATAGTCCTTGATTCTGGGCAGGTATGTCAGAGAGCTGATAGCTACCAGGCAGCTCAGAGCGAAGTCAAAGAGCTGGTAGCAAAAGAACGGGATGAGCCAGCCATCACGATTCTGTGCAGGTGGAAAAAGTGTGTGATGTCATCATCCAAATACACACTGAAAAGAACCTTCTTGATGTGGCCAGCTCTAATGTGATTGGCTAGCCCCTGCCAGTTCATTTACATTTACACATTTGGCAAATGCTTTTATCCAAAGAGATTTATAGTGCATTCTAGGTACATTTTATCACAATGTGTGTTCCCGGAAATCAAAACC
Organism: Triplophysa siluroides; assembly: GCA_006030095.1. Taxonomy (NCBI): domain Eukaryota; kingdom Metazoa; phylum Chordata; class Actinopteri; order Cypriniformes; family Nemacheilidae; genus Triplophysa; species Triplophysa siluroides. Next base: position 2,364,941 of record VCII01000713.1, read on the forward strand.
ATGACCTGGCTATGTGGAACTGCTGTATGAGTCTTAGTCCCAGCCAGTAAGAATCAAGGAAATGATGAATCATCTGGTTCTGCTATGGCACGAAAGGGAGTTACAAGCAGACAGGGCTCTAAAGGAACAACAGCCTTTTACAAACTATACACTATGCCTAAAATGGCAAAGGACACTGTGGATCTAGCACAATGTTCACTACAAGTAGTATTCAGCAAGAACAAATGTGCATTTAACTGTAACCATAATAATTTAACTCGGAAACTATGGGATATACTTGTACTATGTGTCACACATCCACAGACTCAACCTCAACCTCTTTCTGATGACATCATGAAGCAAGACTGTAAAGAACAGATTAATATACAATATTGAAACCTAGTACATTTGCACAGTAGTATGTAATGACAGACACCAGTTTACAGTTCACCATCTCACCTGTTTATTTTCAGGTTTATATTTAATCCTGATTTTCAGATTCTCTTTTATTTAACAAAAAAAAATATATGTGAAAGATGTTTAAAAATAAATCATTTTAACTTACAGTAATAGCTCCATACACCATCATTGCACTGATGGTGAGCATCAGAAGAGAGATGGCAAAGCCCACACAGGCATTCTCTAAAGAGACAAAAGGCAAACGATAAGCAAATATTAACATAACAATCTTTTAACTTTCTTAGTCCAAAACATTTGATTAGCATTGGAACAGATGTGCATGTGGCTTTAGGTACAGTCGAATCATATAGCATTAAATCATTATTAGATATATGGATATTTTAGCATTCTGTTGTTTAGTAACATAACATCAGCAACATACCTGACATTCTGTCTGAGGCAAAGTAATGCTCAATAACCTCATACTGCAGGTCAACAGTAGGGACGTTTTCAGGCTGGGTAACCGCCACGGTCAACAGAATACCCATCAACAGGTTCACCACCTTTAAACAGAAATAAGTTCAGCAAAAAAGTCAGTCTAATTACTCACTGCACCATGTGACCTTTCTGGAAAGTTGGTACTTTTGGAAAGAAGGTCAATGGCTCTTTAATCTACAAAAAACTTTGTTTCACAAGGAAAATATCTGCATGCTCCAGGTTGAAACAACCAGCTGACAACACATCAGTTATATCTAAGTGGAAACTTTGGTTTCCTGTAAACATTGAGCCCAAACCATTGACATGGAGGCATGTTCAAAGATGTTCCATTGACAGGTGCTATGAAATAAGATGTTTTATCCACAACACCAGTTTATTTACAAATACTGTAAGTCGCCAAGCAAACCTTTAAGTTCACCTGTTTAACCTTTACTGTCAGTCAAACAGCAAAGCAGAATATCACAAACATGACAAGAGCTTTAATACGAAAGTAAAACCACAATCAATTCAATTCTATTTAATTTATCAATTTAATTAGGTCTTTTCACAATGTGCATTGTTCCAAAGCAGCTTTACAGGAGAAAAACAGAAAACCACAGAAGGGTAAAACACAGCACAGTGCATGGTGTTTATAGACCGAGCAAGATCATAATAAATACTATATATAATATAACAATATATAATAAATGATTAAATAAATGAAGTCTCCCGGTGAGCAAGCCAACATTGCTGTCAACAATCACATGCACATTCACTTAAATAACACACACTTGTTGTTCGTTTACTGTAAATAGTATCAGTATATCAGTCCCATGACACTGACAACTCAAACGTAGGCCTCTGGTAGCGCGTTAGCTAGTTAGCTAAACACAATTATATAACAAATAAAACATTTTAACACAACCTCCGCGACTGAGTTTCTCACTTAGACCAATATATAACGACGTAACAATACTTGAAGGCGATTAACCCATATCTAACCTCGACACCTTGTCATGTTTGTCGACAGTTCGTTTTCAAAACATTGGGTTAGCATTAGCATCGCGCTAACGCGGATCTGTCAGCCAAAACATAAGCAACAGCACGCGTCATTACACAAAAGTAGGCCTGATAAGTCTAATGTTACGTATAGACGGCAGTAATGTTTTCTTTGGGTTGACAGTCACACACAAAAACGATGCGTGTAACGTATGCTTGTCATGTTTTAGTTCTCGTACCATGTACCAGGTGCCCAGAATGATGGTTCCGGTGCGCACGTGACAGCAGCCGCAGCAGCGAGCGCTGTACAGTCGGTCTCGAGACGGTTTGAAACGCATGTCGTTCTCGGTGCTTTGAAGAAACTTGCAGAGGAAGAAACTTGCAGAAAACGAAACGAAACGAAACGAAACGAAACGAGTGTCTGCCGTTCAAAACAGCAGCTACGAGCGGCCACCGATCTCTCGAGCAAAACTCCGCCTGACGGGGGCGTGGTCACAACGGATCGTGCGCGAAATGGGGGCGTGGCTTGTCGTTTAATCACGCATTTTATCTCCATTGTAGGGTCCCTCCGGAGAAGTTACGCAAAAGCGATGATGATTTGTATCAGCTCACTCAGCCATAGACAGATGTTTGGAAATTTACAGCTGGAGGATTTTCTGGGAAAAACTTTGATGGGTTGGGAGGGGTGTTATATAACACATAAGATGCTGGAAATTATATAAGGATGAGATGGATGTTGGCAATATTGGTTATCTCACTAATCTGTCTCTTCCTCCCTTTTTGCAAGGATTTGGTAACATGTTACATGATCATAATGTGAATATAATGCAGTCTGAGATCTTATGAATTATCAATGCACTAAGCTCTACATTAATTATGAAAGAGTTTATTTTATAGTAGGGACAAAAGTTACATATTCCTGTCGGTTTCTAATATATATTTGGGTTGATATTAATGCTTAGGGTACACTAAGCCACTAAGTCAAAACAATATACACTATATTATTTACAGTTTACAAATGTATATGACTTTTGGTAACAATAAGGGTTGTATTTGTTAACGTTAGTTAATGTATTAGCTAATAATGATAATACTTCTATAGCATTTATTCGTTTTTAGTTTATGTTAAATTTAGCGTTAAATAATACATTATTTAAATGAAATGTTGTCGCTGTTACAATTGATTAATGCTTAATGAACTAACATTAGATAAAACAAAATATATAACTGTTTTAATGAACTAACACAAAACTGACAAACGCTGAATAACTGTATTGCTCTTGTTAGTTCATGTTGCTAATGGAAATACAATCTTAAAGTGATTTATTGTAATAATGTTTAAATTACGTTGGCTCTTCATGCAGGGCTTAAACATGGTACAACAATTTCCATTTGTGTTCATGCAGTAAAATGAGTTTGCTGTTATTGTGTGTTTCTTGTTTATGTATAATGCTTTGGCAATACTGCAAGTACACACAATAATGCAAACAGTACCTTCACATTTAAATGGAATATAATTGTGATCAAACCATTGTATAGTATAGGCCCTACGTGCTCTCACGTGAACTTAAAGGACATAATGCTTTTGCCAGAAATAGAGTTTGACTAAAGATCCAAACAATGTAAAGATGTATTTTAAGTCCTAGCTGTTAAATTCCTATGAAATGTTCCAACGTTAAAGATGATAAATATAGATTTGCCTTTGTAGTCAGTTCAACAAAAGCCACTCAGCAAATCATTGACTTTCAGTTGTTTTAATGGAGACACTGATTAACCGTATCGTGTGATGAGTTACATTTATTCCCATAGTTTCCGACTCACAGCCAGACTTAGAAAAGAAAAAAAGTATATCAATATGTTGCTGCTGCAAAACTAAGGTACATTATTTACATTCCAAAAAATGAAAACATCAAGACAAAATAAAAACAGTGCCAAAGGTTTTAGAGATCATGGGAGTGAATACTGGAGCCTACAAATGGCAAGCTAAAGTTCAGAAATGTGTCCCAGAATGACTGATACACGCTGGGAGTCAAAAGCAAAGACCGGAACATTAAAAAACACTTGATAGGGAAACAAAATTCTCAAACAGACCAGAAAGTAAACTGTTCCTGATCTTTTGTCTTTCTATCTCTTTACCGTCCATTGCAGTCGCCCGTCTGAAGCAGTGAGGGTGCCGTGCCCAGGAGCCGCCCGCATGGCACCAGTGGTTCCACCTGTTGGATCCCGTTTATTTTTAGCACTTGAAAACAACAGGTTTTAATTTCCCGAAAGGGGACGGGAGGTTCAGAAAAAAAGATGCTTGTTAAACTGGAGGAATGGAAGGAACATCTACAGACAACATGGGCTCTTTCGGGGGTAAAGGTGTGCAAACATGTTTCCTATCTAAAATATAATACAAAATGGCCATTTTTGTTTTGGCATTCAAGGACTGGATGGGACATAAAGTGAAATACTGGAGTGCTTAATAATTCCGCTGCCATTTTTAACACACGTTTTCAGTCTCTGCTGTTACTATTAGTCCCCAAAGGGCATCAACTGCAGTAGTGCATAAACAAAACAAACAAACATAAACGAAATAAACCGTCATTTTGTTTTCCTACAGCTTGAAACCATCCAACAATAATAACAACAATAACGACAATAATAATATTAATAATGCTTCAAAGATGCAGGGAATTATTGCCTAAGGCATGATTCTATACAATATTTTCAGTACATACTTTGTAAGTGTTTGAGGAAAACAATCCTTGTATCTGCTACTTGTTCCAAAAGAATATACAGCTCGATTACTCTAGTTTCGTGTGCCTTTGTCCTCTTTGTTGCTTTTCACATTTTCGACCGATACGTTTTGTCTTTTTCTTACAGCTTTAGTTCATTGGCAATTTTCGAGGCGATGTTCTTGAAAGCGATGGATGTTCCTGATATCCGCTTGAAGCGCACGCCGTTGAGCGAGAGGCGGGGCAGCTTGCACACTTCCATCTCCCATTGGACCAAGCTCTCGGCGTGGCCGTCGCCATGGACACACAGAAGCAGAAAGCGCTCGCGCTGCTCGTAATCGCAGTTGTTGGCGTCCAGGACTTTGCGGATCTCGCGCATCATCTCCGTGGGCTCCATGGACGAGGTGGTCTTCATGCTCCAGGTGAAGCGTAGCGAGCGCGGTTTGGAGTCCTTCTGTTCCTCTTTCTGATCCCCAGACACGTTACGACTGTCAGAGAGAAAGTAGAAGAGTTAGAACAACGTATATTTACACGTGTTTGTTTTGTCATACTTTTGTGGTTATTACAACATTTAAAGGGATAGTTCACCCAGTAATGAAAACGACTTCTTTATTTACTCAGGGTCGTGTTGCTATTTCTGTTTACAATGGAAGTGGACTGTGACCACCTTTTTTAAGCTTCATAAGGACATAAAACTTCATCAAATAAATCAACTTTAAATAACTTAAATATAATTAAATTAAATAAACTTCATTCTATAGTCTACAAAGTTGTTTTCATGAAAAACAAACCTAAAAAATCCAATATTTATTCAAAGTCTCTTCAAAAAGGCAAAGACAGCTACAGGTGTTTTAAATGACACAAGGGTGAGTAAATAATGACGACTACTATTTTTATTTTTGGATGAACTATACCTTTAAAGACATATGTTTTACATGGAAACAAATGGCATAAAATCAAGCTAGAAATATTAATGTGGATGTGTGGTGTATATTTTAGGAGTTAAACACATACAGAGAGATACTGGTGTGAATAAACAAACAGAATAAAAAAGTTCACCTCTAATTGCCATTTTTCATTTCAGTCACAACACGACGTGCAATAAACAACTTAAATGCATTTTAACATGCAAACATAATCATGCAGAGATGCATAAACAGTGTATGAAACAACAAACAAATCACATCTTTAGACAGAACTCGAGATACCATGAAGTATGATTTTGAAAGGATGCATCCAAAACGGTTTAATCCAGTTATTTATGGACAGAAATCCAAAGCAGGTCTTATTCTTTAGATAACCATATGTGTGCTTTAACAAGTGGTTTTAATAATCATGTTGCACTTCCTTGTTCTTGCCACAAGGTGGCAGAGCAATTGCTCTTGCAAGTCATTCATGAAACCAACTTTAGACTTTTAGGGGTGGTTTCCCGGACAGGGTTTAAGCCTAGTCCTAGACTAACTTAAATGTTAGAAGTGTCTTGATCGAAAACAACTTGCACTGACATAACTTAAAATATATGATTGTTTTGTCTCAAGATGTAGGCCTATCAACATTGTTCGCAAAATACTTTTTTTTAATTGTCTTAAATATCCTAATTTAATTTAGGCCTAGTCCTGATTTAAGATAATCCTAGTCCGGGAAACCGCCCCATAATGTCTGAAATTAAATTTAAATCTAAATCTATATAGGCTGGACTAAAAGTGCTCATATGATCTAGCTGTTCAAAAACCACAGATGGGCAAATACAAAAGATGCCGGGGGGGTTCACAACAATGAAAGGGTAAAGTATATAAAGGAAAACCCGATGTCCTGTCTCACCTTGAATCCTCATACCTCCCATTTCTATCGCATTCTGCCGGCACTCTTAAGAAATGTATGACACAGAGAACAAAGTTTAGAGGCAATACATTTTTAGTTTCTGTTAATAACGGACGAAAAAGCTAATCTAAAGACATCCTAGAGGAGAGAAAGAAAATATCAAAGACAATGTTAGAGGATCTCAACACAGAACGCCCTGTTTAAACCTAGAGACCATAAGATGACTTGTGGAGTGATAAAAAAGACAGGAGAAGATACACTTCCTGTGTCCAAGGATTCAAATTCCTGTTCTAAACAAATCCCGTTCAGTTGATATAACTGACTTTGTGTGGACTGTCAAAGAAAAAAAATAAAAGTCAGATCTCATAACTTAAGAAAGCTGTACATTTGCCTACAAGAAAAAAATAAGCATTTCATGACAATAATGGTATGTGACATGTAAAGGTTAACCTCTTTCTCTCAACAGGTATTGTTCTGGCATTTCTTGAAACTAGTAACTTGGTATTAGCACCTATTGCATTGTTGCTCCTGTATGACATATCGCTTATTGCTCCCTGAACTCTCTGTAAGTCGCTTTGGATAAAAGCGTCTGCTAAATGACTAAATGTAAATGTAATTGTACAGTTAATGAGGACTACCCGGAGAGCTGTGTAATAAAACAATGCTTTATAAATACAGACATATTCAAACTTTTCTTCTTCATTCTACACACTACAACATGAAAAGTGTATGGAATGGTCATGCAATGGTGTGGACAATGTGCAAGAGTCAAAGGAGAAGATGTGAAGTGAATATAAGCAGACAGATGCAGGACACGCTCTAATATGACACATTTAGAAGCCAAATGACTTTCACATGGATCAACATTTACTTTAAAACACAATTTTTAACTATTTAACGTTGCCTGAATTGTTGTCTTTTCCAGAACGAGTAACTCATGGTTATGCATTATAAATGTGAGTTTTTATCTCCTGGTTTCTAAATAAAAGAAACATTCTCTCATTTATAAGAAACAAACCTATAATAAAAACAGCTCTGTCTCTTTGGGAATAAGCAGAAGCGGCCTTTGCAATTTGGAGGCACGTTTCAAAGAAACAGTTGGAGGCCCCATTTATTTTATAAACACCGTATTTAACATTTTTATATTTCGGCCAGTAGCAAACTAACCGAATTCTATCCACCCTGTATTTTATTTGTTTAAACAGAACTATTTTACAATCACTATACGATTCTTGTGTTAATAGAAATAAAGTAAATTTAGTTCAGTCGCATTAGATGAATTGAGCCGCGTCTGTGCTCCATAATGCGCGTGCTGTGCAGTCTCTTTTTGGCGATGGCGGAGACAAAAGGTCAAGAGAAGGTTTGTTAGTATTTTGTTCATTTAATATCAAGGAATTTGTCTTTCGTCGTTGTAACGCTTATTTTATGTAATATCCATGTTGTTCGCTTTTGTTCACAAAACTATGTTAAAAATAAGATGGTTTGTCATAGTAGCCTACTGTTTTATTGATTATGGATTATTTGTTAGGAGTAAAAATGAGCAAACATTTTGAGCATAATTGTTAAAAGAAAATGTAAGCTTTAAAGACCTAATGTTAAAGATAAAAAATGTTGTCAAAAGTGTCGAGTTTTTCATCCCTAAATAATACAAATAGCATATTTCCCCACGTACCTCGATTACGACACTTATAACATTCTGAGAGATGCAAAAGCTCAGGGAAGATTTCCTTAATCCGGCGATCTCATTACATTGCGTTTAATGCCATGGTGGCATATATTTCAATTTAAAACAACTCTTACAGGATTTTTATGCCCCCTATCTTGAAAATAAAGTTTCTTTTTTAAATAATTTTGACGGCACTTTTCCCTCAAGTCCCCTTAACATTTCTCCCTGCACGGTGCATGCGCGCATGATGGCAGGGGAATATTCTATTTATCGAGTGTAAGCGGAGGCCCGTTTCAATTGAAACGGGTGAAACATAGCAAAGGCCGCTACTGGGAATAAGGCACTTGAGAAAGCTATTGAGATGGAAGACATCTATTGTCTTTAGGGAACACTCTGAGAGTTGTCTGATCAAACACAAAAACAGCTCTACGAAATACAAAATATACATAAATTGTCGAGCTGTAATCTTTTGATGTCATAACAGCACAGGCAGGAATAACAGAAGTGCTGGTGCTAAGAGGCCACCTGACGAAGCGACACAGGGAGGTCAAAAAGGAACGTCCTATAGGAGATTTCTGGAGCATGAGGGCTGGAACAAGAAGGGAGGGGGTCAATCTCGGTACCTTAACTGCAGTAATGTAGCCTTTCAATCTCCACATCTGTCAGCAGCTAAATTAAGCGCCCAACAGGGTGGCCTGAATTACACAACCAAGAGCAATCGGTTAATTTATAGCTGGAGATTGCTGGAGGTAGTCAGAGCAGATGAACAAGGAAAAGTGATGTAGACCGTGATGTCATGAAGTAGAAATAAATAATTGTATATATAAACTGTATGCGGGAATCTTAGAAACAGGGCAACAACCCTTAAGAAAATGAGCCCTAGTTTTACTATAGTAAGAGTGTTTTCACTCTTGATGGATTGCTTGATCATCAACACCACAAATATAATAGCGAAAAATGTTTAAAACAAGCAAAAAAGTTTACCAGGTAAGGAAAATAAACTTAAGCAGGTATTAAAAAAAGGTAAAACTAAATTCGAGTTGAATTTTTTTGACTAGTTTTGCTTGCTTTAAACATAAACTTACTTAATTCATGTTTTATAAAGCAAAACTACATATTTTGGCTCACTTTCCGTCTCAAGTAAATGTATATTGATTTAATAACTTTGAGATAATTATACTAAAAAACAACGACAAAAAATGCTGAATAAGAATACAAATAAAAATGGTTACTATGGTTGAACTAATCATTTTCGTAAAGTGGCAGTCATATATCAAATTCCATTGCTGTAATGCCAAAATAAAGTTAAAAAAGGTTTCCTTTTTTAAATAAATAATTAATTAAAATAAAGTAAAAATAGTAAATGATACAAACAAAAATATCAAATACTTAAATAATAATTTAATCAAAAATATGTATACATACTGTATATTTATTTATACAATTACAAAGAACATATATACAAAGTAAAATGAAAAAGAATGATTATGATGAAAAAAATAAAGATGTCACTGTAAATAAACTTAAAAATAACATGTAAAAAAACATTTTTTTGTATAAAAGTAGAAGCTCAGAGGGGCATTGACATCATTTGTGTCTGAATTAAGAACGCATCACTGAAACAAACGTTTCCTCTATTGTACACTGTAACAACTACATCTATCCTAAAAACCAATCTTCCTGAAAGACCAAAGCTGTGAAGGAAAAATAACTGTCTATAATATTTTATACTGTAAGGAGTTATGCTTGTGCTCGGTCGTATCCTGCGAGCGGTCATGCATTGAAGATTAGTAAAGTTCTGCTCATGAGACGTCTCGGGCATGCTCCATCACAGTCCGAGTGAGACAACAGTGTCAAAAGGTGAGTGACAGGCAATTAATCGAAACAGGTAATTTACACAAGAGTTAAAAGTTACGTTTTTAGAGTTCAGTTAAAACGGTCAGACGTTAAAGTTAACTGCATACAGAGCCTACCTTTTGGCAAACCTGAATGACATGTTTCTACAACACAAACAGAGAAGAGAGACATCGATCAACATCTAGAGCAGATGTGTGGTCTCCTAAGGACACGATGAAGGGGAATCTGATGCCAATGGTATATTTCATAAATCTACCCAGACGACAACAAATCCAGGTAATATTTCGGTGTCCAGGAGTTTTCGGTTGCGATAATAAGCTTCGGTTTTGCATCGACGGCGTGGAGCGTTCGCTTACCTGCGCGTGAGCTTGGACGTCAGCTTCGTGAAGAGATTTGTCGATCCGCGGCTTCGGGACTGCGAGAGGGGCGTGGCGTCTTGCGATAAGGTGGGAGAGGCGGGCGGTCCGTTGTAAGTGGCCGTGCGTCTCTCTCTGAGCTGACCTCCGTGGAAGGTGCTGCGGCTCAGCGTTCCTCGAGGGAACCGCAGGCGATCCGGAGGGGTCACGCTACTGATGCTGTGGGTGGAGGCGCCGGGGTTCCTCGGAGTCGTCTGAGCCGTGCTCGTACTGAGGAGGTTTAGGGGAAAAATAGGAAAAAGTCAGAATAAAAACAGGTGCGCGACTCTTATGGGGGATATTCGGATACTTTCAGGAGTGCTGTCGGATTTCAGTTCAAACTGAATTGAACATTTGAATCCCCAGATATTCTTAAAATCCTGTGCCAGTAAAAGTTTCCGTGGTTTAGCATCTGTCTTTCATTTCATCCATAAGCTCAGGGTTTAGTTCGGCACGGTTTAATTCTATACCTGACCTACAGCTTCAACACCAATGTGAAAACTCGAATCCTTTGGGTTTATTTCATGTATACTCGTAAAGATCCTTCACGTTTCTTTGTAAGGAGTGTGAGGTCACCCTTACTTGACGCTCAGTGTCGTTCGGTCAAGGACTCTTAAAGGGTTGGTTCATCCAAAAATGAAAACTGTCATCATTTATCTACTCTCGTTTCATTCCAAAATGTATGTTTTTTCTTATCTTTCATGAACTACAATGGTTCAGTTTTGGAATAAAAAAAAAAGTATACAAAATTTTTCACAAATTATTACACAAATAATTTCTTTACCCCTCTTGCATATTAGTTCAACAAAACGACCATAAAACATTTAATACATCTTACTAGTCATTTAACAAGGTTAATGAAGTTCATATCCTATATTAGTGGGATATATTAGACACAACGGGTTAGTTTTCATGGCTTGAGTGGAAAAATGCAGGAATCTCCTCGCCAGGTCATATGTGGCGGGCCGGCACGGGATGAGACGTGAGGAAATCAAAGACGCAGACATCAGAAAGGTCAAAGGACGTTAGAGCGAGACATTCGGGACACACTAAGATTAGAGACAGACGCTTAACTGGTGTTTACTTAGGCCTGAAGAGGTCAGAGGTGCGGCAGGTGTGTCCGGAGGCCGACAGGGACGCCGCCTTTTGGTGGCGCAGTCGGACCGAGGCTGACGAAGCGGTGAGGGTATACGCCGTCGGGCTTGTGCTGACACGACCCGACATTTCGCTCAGGCTGGCCAATGGCAGACGGGCAAATAAACAGCGTTGGCATGAATCGGAGTACGTAGAGCAAATCAAATAAAAAGAGTTTAATAAGATAGGGAGGGGTTATGATGGAGACTTGTCGCAAAAATGACAAAAATGCTTTTTTGGGCAAAAATCTGTCATGTTTGCCTTTCGATCAGTGTATTTGTTTAAAACATAAAATTGCAGGTGACTTTATGCACTTATTTGAAGTTAAATGACGTCAATCTGACATTTCCTATGATACCGTGATCAACAGTTTATGGTACAAATCATTATTATAAGCCGGTACATTCCTTTTTTATCTGCATTTGCTTAATAACAAATTTTTGGTTGCAATTCGCAACCTTGCCGCTAGATTTCACTGACTGGACCTTTAAAGCCAACAGCAATGAAAACTCTTAAAAACTTCCGCCCCCTGCATTCACTTTCATTTTGTTTTACTTTGTGTTTAGCTGTAGCTGAATAAAATAATGAATCTTATGTACTCCTCCAAACTCGAATTCAATATACGTCGCTTGCTAGGGACAAATTACTCCACCAGTCATTCAGGAAACACACAAAAATGATTTTGGAAGTTCTGCAAATCCTAATATGGGATGCGGGCCATGGTCTCTATATCTCCTGTGGTGTACATGGCAAAGCTGAGAGGTTTATCACGGCAGACTGGCACAACGGGGATGCCCATCTTTTGTGTGAGATGTAATAGCCGTGAACAGTGGCCTCTTTGTGTCCAAAGACCCTGAATTCAAAAACATCTCATGCAAATTTTCCTAATTATTCAAAAAGGGACCATATCCTGGTGTGTCTATGTGCATCATATTCTCAATCTATACGTGCGCAGATCCTCCATCAGACATTGTACACATTGAATTTGTAAGACTGTCTGTTTGATGACTAGAATGCAGTTTCATAAACCCACAGGTTACAAAAGAGTTGCTACCTTATGACCTGAAAAGGTGGCTCTCACCTGTTCTCTTTGCCGTTCTGGATGACCGATTGACGGTCCGTTGCGTTTCTCTCACTGCACACGTACGTGTTTCTTCTTGTCATACCGCTGGACACAGAATTGCTCTGCGGAAACACAAACTCCTGCACTGTAGATTAAGTCTCATCTTAACACCAAACGCAAATTAAGTGATGTTTGGGAGTAAATGACATGCGAAGTCAATGCAAAGACATGAATAGATGCGAACGATGGGGAGCGTTTTTACGCATTCGGACGTATTAAACAATAAGTGTCAATTAGCTCTTCGCACGAGTTTCTCGCTGGAGTAAAATTTTTTTACTTGCGCTGCACGATCCGGTTGAACTTGCAGCAACCGCGACGCCCGATCCTCGTCATTCACATCGCCTGGCACCCGCGAACACGCATCCATCAAGTCTTCTGCGAGAAATTGGCGCAAAGAGCTTATTGACACCTATTGTTTGACAGGTCAGGATGCGGAAAAAACGTTGCGTAATGTTTTCGCAACACAAATAAACTATTCCCGCGAGTAATAAAAAGCAGGGAGCGCGATGCTTCGCGTTTGGTGTGAACACAGCATTATTCTTCAACCTAGAAATCATTCACAAAGATTCTCAGAGGTTGCCTTCTTACCCCAGGAGTGCCGGAGCTCTTTTTCCGGTCGGGAATGTCGGCCTTGTTGGGGTTGTTGGCATTGCCCAGCATGGGGCTCGGAGGGCCGCGGCTCCCAGAGCTGGACTTGCGTGCCGGAGCGCTCCCCTCCTCTTTATGCTCACTTTCTGCAGAAGTGGTTTGACTCCTCTTCGGATGTCCAACCGAGGGAACGGCCGGACCAGCTGTTGATGGAAACATTGGAAGGAATGGAGACCAGAAAGGGACGGGAATCGACAAAACAGAGCAGAGATGAAAACAGCGCTTACCCTGGTCGCTAAAGCGACGCTGCTTCTGATTGGAGGAGATGCTCCTTTGGACTTTGAGGTGAGATGGTGATTGGCCGTTGTTGTGCTCGCTGTTGGGTCGCGCTTTGGCCAACGACAGGTTACTGTTGGAGCTGGAATCGCTCGCCTCCAACTGTGATTCGATGAAATAAAATGTATTTGCTCTGCTAATGCATCAGATTGGTTCCTTTTAAATAATGCTCCCACACCTCCCGCTAATACAACCCAGTCAACGTATCAGCCCGCTCCTGACGTTTGTATGCATGTGCATGAGATACAACAGCTCACCTCTGTGGACTTCCTGCCTAAGAGGAGGTATGTAGCCGTGATTTCATCGTACTTCATCCTGGTTAGAGATTCGTGGATCTCCTCCCGCGAGTAGCCCATGCCCACCATGATATCTGAAATAAAACACATTCCCTTGATATATGACATTCCCACATATATGATACAACACAATTTCATGGCCGTCAAATATGACAGTCTAACAGTACCTATCAGTATACCACTAGTCAAATAAACAGCGATTTAGTATCATTTGGAAAATGGGATTTTAAAATCATTTTTAATTTTGCGAGAAAAAGCTTTCAATCCCTTAAATTGCTCACACAATGTCACGTTTTTGTTGTGTTTTAGATTAAATGTGACTCTCAGCTCAACTGAATTGTTCTTGCACTAGCAGAAACACTGAACTGGATCAATAGAGAGTTTGAAAGCCAGACTGCCCTGCGGTATCAGTGAAAGAAACAGGTCCAGTCTGACATCATCGATCCCTGGACTCAAAGCCAGTGATGATGATGCCCACAGGCACGCCAACCGCTATCAGCGTCACGTTGAATGAAGCGTGCTGTTCTAATGGCTTGTGTGAAAAAAACTAACTGATTTACCATCACACACACACATTTCCAACATCTGAAGGCAATGCAGTAGAGCCAGACACATCTAAGTCTCTGATTCTCTCTTGGTGGTATTTCTAAAACAAACCCTAGTAAAAACTGATCTAATCTAATAATCCATACGCTTGAAAAACGTTCGAGGTCTATGTCTATAAATTTGGATTCTGTTTCGTCCACCCGGATGTAAACACAGTATAGTCAAACAGTTGCTTTTGGTTCAGCAACAAACTAAAAAGTACAGTACATAACTGCTACTTTGGTGTGACTGAACATTTTGTTTTTACAGGGAAGTTCTGTTTTTTTATTCAAAACAATGCTGGGGAAACTGTGGTAATGTGCATGTGATCATTTGCCCATGAGAAAAACAGAATTTTCGGCTTGCCCACATAGTGGTTAGCATTAAAACCTGTGACAGCAAACCGACGTACTGAACAGAAACAAAAATATTTTTTTTACTTATTTACAAGCAAAATTGCATCACCGACCCGCCGTGGGAAGACAAATAAACCTGCGATGCTTCATCAATAGGAACTTTTTTATTTGTATTTATTTATGGGAACGTATTGTCTCCTAATGTCTCCTTTGTATTTATTTATGGGAACGCATTGTCTCCTAATGCATTTCCGCATTTAGCTCTTTCGGTTCAACACTTATGTAAAGCATGATTCAAAAGGGAAGGTTTAAATCATACTGTACATGCATAATATGTGGCATATAATGAAGAACTATAGGAGCAGGATCCACATTACATATGAAATAAAACACACCCTTACAATTTCGTAAGAAGAGACAAATCACGTAAAAGGTGCTGATTTTATACCGATTCTCTTCTGGTCCGTGATGTCCAGTTCCGGCTCAAGAAAGGGTTTAAGTTCGTCCTCCTCACTGCCTGCATTGATCCACCGATCCTTCATGATTTGCTGAAACAGACAAACAAACACACCTGTGTGAGATATTCATCTATCCGCATGTTTTAATGAAAAAATGTCCAAGTTGGAAATCAGTGACGCAAACTATACAATCTGTTCCATAACGGATTGTTTTGCATTTTTTTGAGGGATAAACATTGCAATACAGTGCCATGCAAAATAATTATCACTCGGATTATTCACATCTATGCAAAATTTAAACTAAGACAAAAGCATCGTCTTTTAACAATCTATCCATTATACAGATTTGTGGCATGGTTAAACCCTCAATCATTTTAAGTCAATGTAAATCAGCAAATAATCACCCTGCAGTTACATCACGCACACACTGGGGGCGCTGTTTCCCTGGAAACAGGGTATGCCTGTTCTTCTGTGCTGGTGTTTAATTAATGAGGGGTGGAGAATGCATGCTGGGATGAAAGCGTGCGTTCAGGGCGAGGGATGCCACGGAGAGAGGATAAAAGAGGATGATGGTTTGTAGGAAATGAGAGATTTAGGTGTCAAATGAAGGTATAATCCCTCACCTCGAGCGTCCCCCGTTTGACTGGATTCAGCACCAGGAAGCGTTTCAGGAGGTTCTCACAGTCAGTGGACATGTAAAAGGGGATTCGATATTTACCCCTCAGCACTCGCTCGCGAAGTTCCTGTGGAATATTTTATTAAGACATTATATTATTTATAGCACTTTACAAAACACAATTCAAAGCAGCTTTAGAGAAAATGATCCTCATCTGAAGAATGATTTTAACTATTATAAAAGCTGCAATCTGTAACTTTTGAGATTAAAAAATGGCCAAAAAACAGACACTATCCCCCAAGCCAGAGGCATGTGTCTGCATTCAGTGGTATGATTCTCTGTGAAGGTTTAGGTGACCTTTCAGTACGGCGCACACTAACCTTTAGATTCTGTCCATCAAAAGGCAGCGATCCGCTGACCAGCGTGTAGAGAATGACCCCCAGACTCCACACGTCCACCTCCGGGCCATCATACTTTTTACCTTGGAAAAGTTCAGGGGCCGCATACGGCGGACTGCCGCAAAACGTATCGAGTTTATTCCCGACTGTGAATTCATTACTGAAACCGAAGTCTGCGATCTTAATGTTCATGTCTGCATCCAGCAGCAGGTTTTCTGCCTGCATGAAAGATGAAAAGAAAGAGAGAAAGGTTTTTAGCGTTTATGCATTTGGCACACGCTTTTATCCAAAGCGACCCTAGGATCGAACCCATGACCTTGGCAATGCTAGCGCCATGTTCTACCCACTGAGTCACAGGGAAGCATTTACACATTTGGTGGACTTTTTTTTAAGTCCAATGGAAAGGTAATGCCCCTTACGTTGACCTCCCCCTTACAAACAAATATAAACAGACACAGTAAAGGTACAGCATACAACAAAATAAAGAGTTACGCTTCAGCAGACCCTGATTTCCACCTGTCTTCCCTCACACGAGTGCTTTCGACGGCCGTGTCCTTATGCATCATTTACTGAACATCAGTCTGGAAAGGATAATGTAGTGCGCGTAATGGAGTGTGGCGACGCTGAGGGGGATGGACGAGGAATCTTTAAAAGTTATGCTTGCGTTGGTCTGCTGTTCTGCTGATGTTCAACAGACACACAGACTCCAAAGGGTTTGATTATTTACTCTAAACCAGAGCTCAATTACACCTGCAGATTTCTCCTGTTCAGACTGTATTGTATCTGGCCTCGAACCCTGTTAAGTTTCCGTCATTAATGCAAGTAGCACTGTGAAAACCTGCGAAAGCTAATGCAATTTTAGTTAAGTTATAACGTGTAAAAAACTGCTAGTTCAACTAAAAAAAGTTAGTTAACTGGTTGCCTTAAAATTTTGAGTTGTTTCAACTTAAAAATATCAGTCCACACAACGAGTATGTATTGAATTCATTAAGTTAACTCATATTTTTAAGTTGAGCCAACAATAAAGGACAACGAATGCAACAAATATATCTGTCGGTTCGATAGCTTTATGACAAACGTCACATGCAGAAACATGAAAACATGTCACATCGCATGGTTTTCAGGTCTTTTGTGTGCGTTTCCTTATTTATAGAACCATTTCAAAGATACCAAAAATAAACGTAATTCATATCCACAAATACACACAGATTCATATCTAAAACTGCTTTACGTCTCTTCTTCTCAAAATACAATAAAACGGCCAAAAACAGGTATAAAGGTATAAAAGACCCATTATAAGCAGAGAGTGATAAGTGATAATACATGTTTCACAATGATACAAAAATGTAATAAAATAAAAGATTTTTGATGTTTAGTAATGTTCACCTTAAGTAAATTAAAACAAACAAAAAAAAGGGTGATAATCACAGTTTTGAAGACAAAATTGTATCATATGGGGCAGGATTTTGAGAAATCTATAGACCTATACCTAAGGGGGTCGATATCTCAACCAATTTAAGAAAATGTCTAGGGTTTAGAAAGATCCTAGAAAGAGGAAAATGTAAAGGTGAATGGTTACAGATGCTAATCTTACCTTGAGATCTCGATGAACGATGCGTTTTTGATGACAATACTGAACAGCTGATACAATCTAAAGTTGAAGAGAAGAAACAAATAAAGGTTTTTAAAGTGGGTAAAGAAACTGGTGATTGAATAACAGACAGCGTTTGGTATAACAGCCAATATAACACATGAAGATTCTTCATGGTCGCTTTGTTCCAGAAAACAATTGATTGGACAAGGAAGCATGTGAAGCCGGTTCAGTCACATGTTTTAGGAAGATACAAGAGAGAGAGACGCCGGAAATAGATCTGGGTGAGACATTGAGGGATTGATAAATTTAATTCAATTCAAATGTTTTCCTTTATTTTCTACATTTATTTCACATTTTTTGCAATGTTGGAAAGCCCTACATACCCAAAGATAGTGGTAAATGATTTACAGAAATGTAGTTTTGTCTCATAAAATGAAAACGGTCCCTATCTATTTTCATAATAAAAGCTCCTGGTTGAGTCCAAGATCACTGTCAGCAAAACCAACAAATAAAAGACAACATTATTCTTATCGGCTATCTTTGTCATACAAATAAAACTGGCTTGTGATATCAGCAGTGATCTACTTTATATAAATCTCATTATTTTGTCTCTGTCTTCTCATTTTCAAACAAAGATGTTTAATATTCATGCAATCGTGTCCCAGACATCAGATGCCAGGACAGATTTCCATTTCTTCCTCCGGCTGCTGGAAGAATCTGGTCGTTTTTTCTGCTCTGCTAAGATCTCAGTGGTGTTTCGTGCCTGACCCAGATAAGCCGTCTCCACAGCAGCAGAGGAGGGAGGTGTGGGGGGGGCATACAGGGAGACCCCATCACCATGACTACAGATGTGAGCATCAGCTGTGGGCTAACCCAGCGTAGAGGCACATCAGACTGATCAAAACAGTGGGATGAGACACAAGGGTCATTGAGCAAACACACGGAGTAAATGATGCTATTGGAGTGTGTTTGTCTATAGTTAGTCAGAGGTGTTTCACTGGACACTTTATTTTTGTTGACTATATAGTGGACTTAAACATCTGGCTATAATCTATAAAACTATAACCTCAGAATAATCATATCTGCAGTCTATAGTATATCTAACCGTACACAGTATAAAATATACAGTATACAATAGAGCACAAAATACTAATCCCACAATGCAATACGCTCAAGTGCAAGTAATTATACACTTATTTTTAAAAATGAATTAAAAATACAAATTTGTCAGATTGGAAATGCATTGTGAGATCTCACACGGTGTGCCCTGTATTATTATGCTACTGCAATGTCGGCAGGGACACTTAACAAGGATGTTTTCCGTAAGCAGGTCTCAAACTTTTCAAACCGTATTTAGTTCATGACCCCAAACCAAAAGTCACGTATATGGGTCACATTCAGCCCACTGGGAAACCCTCCGCCCTGCTACTACAGGATTCACGCCATCTACTGCCAATCACACCGGTGTTGCCCAATAGCATCTCGCTGCTTGATGTTTCCACGGCAACCGGAGGCAACGTGAATGAGCCGGGCGGTGAGGGTAACAAAAAAGTGGGTGGGGCAATATTTAGTACACTGCAGTACAGTACCTGTCTAAATTTAGCTCTGGCCTCTTTTTCCTTCATGCGCCCATGCGCTACGAGGTAGTCAAACACCTCCCCTATGAAGAGAAGAAACGCATTGGGTGAATCATATAGCCCTCGTGCATTCAGTACGATGGGGACGGTGAATAATTACAGACCCCATTTGTGCAGGATTACATAACAATGCGCAGCTGAACACACAAGTCACATAAACTTCCAACTCACCACCGCTGGCATACTCCATTATCAGATAAAGTGTCTTCTCTGTTTCTATAACTTCAAAGAGCTTTACTGTAGAGACAGACAGAAAGAGAGAGAGAAAGACATTAGCATTGATCATTATTTAAACTTATTAATATTTTTGTATATATGGTACACGGTTATATTACGGTACATGGTAACCATATTTTTTTTGTTTTATTTCTAGTAAAACCCCCGTAACCACAAATCTCCTACGGTCTCACTATAAAAGCCATAGTTAAACAATGATGTTTGTATGTAATAGAAATTCAAACCGATCTGCCAATAAAACATAGTTACTTCATTTTTACCGTAAAAGAACCAAGGTCGCTTTCCCAAGGGATGGCCTATATAAAAGTTTTGGACTTTACACTATTACGGATGCAGCCTTATACATAAAATATATGCATAAATTATAAATATATTCTTTCTAAATCCATCCAATAATGGGCGTTAATGAGATCAAATGCACTTGGCCAGGCATGTGATGTCAAAATGGCAGCTCCCACGAGGAGGACATTATGTATTACATAGAATACGATAACTTTGAAATGAGTCTCCTGTACATGTTAAGAGAAATATTTGCCATTTCTTAATGTACAAAATGTTATAATCTTGAAAAATTAAGTGCATATTTAAAAATAGCACACATTTAAGCAAAGAATAGAGAAAGAACAAAAACTGAACAGAGAAATGTCACATTGCATCAGGTCACAATTTTTTATTAATGACAGCCGACAAAAATATCATAAGAATGTGCCCAATTGTCGTGAAAATCCCAATGCAGAAAAGTCTTCTCGGCCATAGAAACAGGGTCTAATAATATGCACGATAAAATGTTTAGATTTTTCCTTCGATTTTGGGTTGTTATGTGACCCAGATATTTCTTCGTGAGATTTTCGAATAACCTCCGATTTTCATTTCAAGTAATGCTTCACCAGCACAAATCCTAAATGATCTGAATAAACTCAGATGTTATTCAGTGCAGTGAGCCGCCGTTCCCTGTTGACCCACAACCCCACAGACATTCACCCGTCCGTCGTCTCTCCAGGAAAACACTACTGTAACTGAAGTTTGTTTGAAATGTGACTGATGGGCCAGGCTGTAGTAATACTACCCGACACATCGACATCAAAGATGTACTCACAACACACGCGCACCAAATATAGTCACATCGTAAATGCCAGCGAAGGCAAAGCTGTGCATCTGTGACAGCTATGATAGATTTCGGTCAACATGCTCGCATGCAAACACACTCAAGCTTGTGTGAAATTAATTTCTTTGATCTTTCTCTGTTGACACAACTGCATCTACATTGAAAAAAGACCATCATACAAAATCTCCTAAAATCATTATATTCTAATAAAATGTTATTTTGATCTATTAACTATATCATTTTGTCATTCCAAATAGCTTTTATATATCATTTTTATATATTACATATTTTAAACGTTCATTGTTTTAAATAATATGCCAGATAACAAAGAAAATAAGAATTGCAAAAAAAAATTCAATATTGCTGTAGGTTTATTTGATTTATTTACAGTTAAAAATTATAGTGCTTTTAGCGCAGTTTAATGCTAAGGCAACATTACTTATTTTAGCTTAGTTTAAGTTTTTTAACTAATATTCTGGACCACATTTTATTTGAGTCCAATTAACAGTTTAAATACTGAACTACATTAGTCCTGGTATGGACAAACTTTGAGACCTTTTTATTTTATTTTGAAACACTTTCTTGAATCTCAACATGTGCGGTCACTAAGAAATATCCTTGCATGGCAAAAGTTCCTTCAAAAAGTAACAGCATCTGGTTCTGGTATGACATGACGTCAAATAAAAGACAGAATATTCATTTTTGGGTTTTTTTTCTACGCTATCGTGTTTGTGCCAGGCCTTGCGTTTGACACAACCAGATCCAGAGCAACAACACACACATCCTCTCCGCCTTTCTCCCTCGTATGCGAGAAAAGGACAAAAAGTAGGTCATCGCCGGGGCCGTGATAGCGTGTGACCAGACGCCGTGCTCTCATGGAATCCAGACGGGAACACGGAGCCCGGGCCCTCAGGCTGAGGTAGGCGATGCCCGAACATATGCCAGCGCGGTCCAGAGCAGATAATTGCAGAAGGGACCGCACGTGGCAAGCGTTGCCATGACAACCCTTGTGTTCTTCAGCCCACAGGGTTCCAGATTCCTGGAAAGATGCCCCACAGCAGGTAAAATAAGGATTGCGGATAGAAGACAATCTAACAAACTTTTGGAGACACAGCGGTTATTCGAAGAGGTCCGCGGAGGTAAAATCTGAATGAAGGAACGGTTAGGAAGTGTGTGGGCCGAGCTGAGAGTTAGCAATTACCTTCACTCCCACTCACCGCTAAAATCTTCCTTTCACCGCTAACACATCAATCGCTTTCACTGGTTCAGTCATTCATTTGTGAAACGTGCATTCACGCTCCAATGCAACAGAAACACAAAACTAAACCTTTACCTAAACACCACACAACACATAAAGACAACAGCATCTGATTCATTTAAACAAATCAGCTCGTATGGATGGTTGGAAACATTCAGTGATCCGAATCATCACTTGTGTTCCCAGAAGTCTTTTTTGAAAATATTTAGCCAAGTACAATCATTTATCAATGTGGTTTAGTGTTCAGGTATTGTGCCAAATGTTCTCCATGGTTTATGGCACCGACATGTCACCAGCCTCAACATTTCACCTCAATCCATTATCAAAATGAACCAAACCTTTACTCTCCAAAAAAAAAAAAAAGATAACTAAAAAACCCATGATAACCACAATGATTTTACGGCAGTTTAAATCTGTAGTTATACAAATCTGCCAAAAATCATGTAACACTACTTTTACTGTGATAAAACCACAGTGTATTTTCAGAAGGGATACACTATACGAATCAACAAAGAGAAGATGAACGAATTAACTTTGAATCGACCAATCAGAATTCAGAACAAACTTTGCAAAACCAAACAAAACAAAACAAAACAAAAGTATCAACAAACAAACACTCGCTGCTTCCGAAATTCGAAAAATGAGTCATGAATTGTACGTCCGATACCTCAGTATGCAAAAAAAAGTACCTGTATGTTCTATTGTACTTCCACCGAGATTCGTGAGTGTGGATCGGATGGACACTTCTCTATCCCATGATGCCACGGGAGCTGAGCAACGATTTCAAAAGTACATCAAATAAATATAGCGGAAAACTTTAACATCCGTTTTTAATGCGAGTGCCAGTAAAGTGATTTCTCGTGACTAAATTACGCTCACGTATAGGTTGTTGTAAATACGTCATAGGTCAAAAAGCATTCGGGTCACATGACCATAAAACATGACGGACGCAGTATCTCCGAAATGTATTCATACTACTCCCACTCATACTATATAGAACGTTTTAACGGCCGTACTTATTCAAATTCAGTACGTACTGTCACAGTATGCGATTTCGGCTTGCTCGCGTCCCGGAATGGCAGACAGGGGGTAGTTTAGGTCTGATTTAGGTGGCGGGGTGAATGAGGGGCATGGGGCCACCCAGAGATGACATCATGAGAGATGGGGGGAGGGAGAGCCATGTGCTGGCCCGTCAGATGATAGATGCTTAACAATGGCACACAGAGAGACACACAGGAGTGCTTTTGTGCTGGCGGGAGGAGCCGGCGGGTCGGATGAATGGAAGCGGTGTGGCGGCTCTGGGAAAAGAAGAGGGAGTTCCTGCACAGGGGATTATAGAGGCCTCCGCTACCGTCCGCTCTGCGCGACACATTCCTAAACATCTCCACAGACACAAATGTGAAAACAGATTATACTAATGTGTGACTTACCAATATTTGGATGATTGAGGATCTTCATGATTCGGACTTCCCTGAAGAGCTGCAGAAGAACACAGAAGCAACAATTACGTTTATATAACTTACATGTTGTGAAGAAAATATGAGTGGTGCTTGTCTGTCATAATGCTAGAATGTGGTGGTTTCTAGGGGTTGCAATGAGGTTGCTATGGTAATATGGTTTTGTTAAGTGGTTGCCCAAAAAAGTTCACTTTTGATATTACGGTCCCATGCGCACCAAGAACGATAACTAGATTGGAACTTACACAATCAGAGGATAACATTGTGTTTTTCAAGCTTTCACATGTTCAATGCATGAGCTCTTTAAATTTCAATGGATTTTGATTGGCTGGCAATGATTTATTGTTCCAAGGTTGAAAAAATGTAATCAAGATCAAGATGATATCAAGATCCCAATGATATAATTTATAGTTGTGGTGTGGTGTGGACCTTAATTTAAAATGTTTTTTTTTTACTTTCTCTATAAATAAAGTGCTTGGAGTGAATGGGCCTTACGTCTAGGGATTTTCTTTAGTACTCCTTTTATAATCCACCGGGTAAAGAACATAAATCAGACAGCATTATATAAATCATTATATTTGTCGTTTTAAACACATAGTCCGGAACGGAGCAGTCTATGATGTCCTCATCATTCCCCGGTCCTTCTCTGACCCCACAAGATCCGACTGCTCACATACGACCTCATGAAACCCTGAGGGTAGTCGTTGCGATTTGTTGACTGTCACATTTACTGAATCAACGCTCACGCTGATGAACCGCCTAAAATGACACGCTGTGTCCTGAAGAAACGCCTCACACAGAATCTGCTTCTGAACTTAAGTTAATCGATTTTTCTGTTCTTTAAATTACTTTTAACTGGTATACACACAGCTGGTTTTTATTTCCCTTTTCAATTTGTTCTTAGTCTTTAAAAACATCTCTTCAACAAACAAGAAGACAGATCCTTAATGACATCATCTCTCAGGAAGTGACATCATTTTGGGCAGAAAACAATACAAACAAGCTCTGGTGCATGTCTTTTTGAATTAGCTGGTTTGTCTAATTTTGAACGTTACACCCGGTTACATAAAAATTAAAGTCGATATGATAATATATCAGAATTAAAATTGTATTAAAAAATGATATCATCTTAATGTTAACACCTTCATATAGGCTAACTCTGAACCGCTTACTGAGCAATAGCTAAAAAAAGAAAAAAGCTTTCTATTCATCCTATTAAATATATATTTATAATACATTAAGTTTAAGTGCCCAAAGCATATTTCTGAAAGTATGACATATCCTTTACATGGAAATACTGTCATAAACGACATTATTAAAAAAAAAGTGAGAGAGAAGTGAGAGAGCAAAAGGTACAAATAACAGGAATGACTCCACCTTTCCTTCATCACATTCAATTTTCCATACAAATCCACATTCACTCTTTCCTCTCTGCCTTCATCTCTGCTTAGCTCTCTCTCTCTCTCTGTACATTATCGCCATATATATTTTCACCTCATCTCTCTTTCTCTCCTCTAGAATTATAGCCTCCAAGAAGCACTTTAGCTAGACTCGCCATCCTTTCTTATGAAACACACACGCCTCTAATTATTTTCAAGAGTCTGGCATCTGCGTCATTCTGACGCCTGCAGTGCCACACAAAAAGCTAAAAGCGTGAGAAACAGCGAAAGGTACATGATGTGTGTCCAGTTTTACAAAGTTCAATAATGAGCGGTCAATGCAACGACAAACAAACTACCAAAATCGATATGCCGCTCTGAGCGCCGGGTAAATGAGACTCTTGGTCACACAGCAATGTTCTATACCCGCCGATCTATACAAAAGTACGAACATACACACTGTTCTTGTACAACACATGGACAGGGTCACAATAGCCTAAACTGATATCAAAGCGGATGTTTGTTGCTGTTTGCCCTAAACTTCAACACTACGGTTGAAACGGTTCAGTAGCCGCCCGGAGCGGGCCAGATACAAACGGGGCATCTAGTTTCCACATCAACGGGCCACAGCGTAAAAGACTAAATTTAGCCGTAACACAATCTGTTCATCCAGCCCTTCACATGAAGGAGTATGTGAGATTTTCCTTTACTAATCTCTCTGTAAGGTAAAGAGATACAGAAAAAGTCCACCGGCACAGATGGACCTAAATGTTCCCTGGGGTTTTCGCATGTAATCTACAGCACCACGTTATGTAATTGTCCTATTTCTATATCCATTTATTATACACCTTTTTCTATTTTTATGTTCAGTTTTTGTGCTATAAAGTTCTTTGTTAAGATGATTTGCAACAATTCACAATTCTGATAACTATAGTAAGCTAAAGGTAAATAAGGTACTAGATAAATTAAGGTAAAAGATAAATTAAGGTAAATAAAATAAAATACATTTAACTCACAAATTACATGTCATTATTTGAAATGAAGCGAAAATTGATTTGTGACATTTAAAGCTGCAATCCACAACTTTTTTTGATTGAAAATAATAAAAAATCAAGTGTTAATCAAAAAATTGTGTTCATATTGTGATTCGCAACAGTAGGTTTACCTAAAGAGTCGAGCTGTCGCAAATGGTTTCATAAGAAATGTCAGTTCGGCATCATTTCATTCAGTGCTTTTTACTCACGTAAACATATATTTTTTTTAATTAACCTGCATTGAAAAGTTTTAAGAGAGATTTCTCATCATTAATAGCTATTTGCTCATACAACAACATCATTGTCATTTTTGGTGCCCCCATCTCATCGTAGCACAGCATAACAACAGACACAAACAAGCACCAGCTGATATCTAAACTCCAACCGCTACCGGGTGGTTCCACGAGCGCCGGGCCGCTGATAACAGGCTAATGACATTTAAACTGGCAAGACAGATTAGTGAGGTCATGGTCTGGGGCTTTTCCTTATGACTCGCAGAAAGCGGGATGCTGGGAGCACATGTTTGAGAAAAGCGCACGCAGCAGTAGGTTCAGCCCGCAGACACATATTACAGAAGGGTAATTAAAGAGAGAGAGAGATCCCCGCTAATGAGCGGAAACCATCCAGACGTCTACAGCGGAGCTGCTCTGAGGTCTGATCATCAGCTGTACCAGAAATCTAAATGCCACGAGTCATCCGGACTATCAGAAACGGGTACGACACGCTGAAGGTGCCGAGGGCCACCCAGAACGTTTAGACAACAACATTAGACATTACTCGTGTGACATCAGCGTTTTTATAGCTCATAGATATACATAATTCATTATGTAAATTGTTGGACCTGTTGATTCACAGTTCAGAAATCCTCTGATGTGCAGCTACATTGAGAAAGTTTCCCAACACACATGTATGCACTTTAGATAAGGATGCAATCTCATCCGTTACGAAGCTACACGCATTTAGAGAAGCATTTTAAAGTCACGGGCTGCACGTGCACATCGGTGCACAACAACAGCGAGCACTTTTGTCCATATGTGCACATTTCTGCACGTCTCGTGTGGTTTTCTCAGGCCCAAAAGTGGCAGCTACTTCCGCTGTTTCACTGCGAATACACTCAATAGTGTTGTGTGGGAAAAAAACACAACGCTTCTGAATAATTCAGTAGTTTCACAAAATGACGACACGCTTTTGTTCTTGCAAATATTTTCGAGCCTGGTTCTATAGTTCACCGCAAAATGAAAAATATTTGTCATTTATTCACCCTCATGTCATTCTAAACCTGTATGAGTTTCTTATGCACAACACGAAAGAAAATATTTTGAAGAATGTTGGTGACCAAGCAACACTGGACCCCGTCGACTTCCACTGTGCGAACACCGGTGAGACATTTCTCAAAATATCTTCTTTTGTGTTTCACAGGAATAAGACTCATATACAGATTTTCGACGACACGAGGGTGAATACATGATGACAGATTTTGGGTGAGCTAGAAAGTGCCAAAACATTCCTCTGCTCAAAAATGACTGATGAACTTTTCATTCAAGTGTCATAACTTTTAAATTGGTTGTGAAAACGGTTTCCTGTTGACTTACACCATCTTGAACATGACAAGAATGTTGATGACCCAGTGAAGAAAAAGAAAAACTGCAAGCTCATTTCCTGAGGGTGAAAAGTTCCCACCCACTCCTGCTAAATACCAATCATATCGTGCTGGACACTGCAGCGAGTAGTCAGTAAACACTTCTGCCGCCGCAGCTCAACTTACAAACAGGAAGTGACACGTATTCTGACAGATGCAGTCGTTTAAAACCACAAAAACAGGTCAATCTACACCACACACAAACGTGTTACCACTATAGACTTTATATCCGACATCAATTCAACAACACTGATAATATTGTTTATTGAGAAATAGTAAATAGTAAAAATGTCTTCCTGAATGAATCAATACTACCAGAAAAACAATGCTAAACAAAACTTCACCCAAAAATGTGACCTGTATACATTTCTTTGTTTTGCTAAACACACAGCAAGAAAAATGGAAAAATGTCATATCTCGCTCCCCACTGACACCCATAGTAGGGAAAATAATCAATGGGGGGCGAGATCTGACATTCTTCTAAATATCTTCCTGTGTGTTTGGAACAACCTGGTGGTGAGTAAATGATGACAGAATTTTCATTTTTGGGTGAAGTTTTGTTAAGCATTGTTTAGCAAAGTATCTTTTAACCTTTCATGATTTAAAGGTGGTGTGTGTGATATTCAAGAGGATCTCTTGACAGAAATGCAACATAATATACATAGCTATGTGTTCAGGGGTGTATGAAGACCTTACATAATGAAGCGTTATGTTTCGATTACTTTAGAATGAGCTTTTTCTATCCTCATACACCGCGGGTCCACTTACATGGAAGTCGCCATGTTGTTTCTACAGTAGCCCTGAATGGACAAACTTCAGAGCGCGTTTTTGAAATACGTTATCTCCTACTGCAAAGAAGCGAAACAATGACAACATCTTAGTACCGTGTCAGCCAACCCAACGTAGTGCTCCGAAAGGGAGAGATGAGCGATGGAGTGAGCTGTTGGTTGCAATTCGAAACCTCACCACTAGATGCCACTAAAATCTCCACATTGCCCCTTTAACAGTAAGGTCCAAGGGTCTGTCTTGTATATAGAGACAGTTTTGCTATAAACCACAACAGGAACAGTGTAACACAATGCAAAAACACATCGACCTACTGCATCACACAAACATGCACATCATCAGCAATATGTCACATGACAAACAATATTTTCCATTTCAGATTCAGTTATAAGAGGAAGAAGGCTGTTCCTCAGTAAGTATAAAGTAACGGCCTCATGATAAGAGTAAAGAGGGAAGAGTTTACAGGAAGGTGTTCACAAAAGTGCAAGAGAAACACTTAAAAGGTAATCCACAACAAGTTTGGGCAGCACATTCAAGTTTGGACACACCAACTGAAGAATATAATGAATGTGTTCTGAAGACAAACTCTCTGATGGTCTGAATGGCCTCGAGCCCACTTTCCCTCACGAGGCTGTCAGTGTGTTTATGTCTTTAACTTCCTCTACGGCTCATTTCCCCGTTTAAGGTGGGCAAACCAGCAGTTACTGTTGCACATTCTCAACATCTGAGAGCATAAAACGCTTTCAAATGACTCATGAAAAGAGTTCAGATAAGCACTTTAAATGCTTGGCGGCAAAAATACAACAGCAGTTTTGTTGTCGTGACATAGACCCGATTTTAGGGAACGCCGCAAACTTCATTTAATAGTATTACTATGAACAGAATCCTTTTAAAGTCTTATCGGGAACATGGTTATTTTTTTGGCCATTTTTTTTTTTACATTTTTATATAAAATTGTGTAAGACATGTTAGATCTTTTCCACCCTGTTTACTGTCCACTCAGAAATATCTGAAATTAACAGCAAAGCTCTCCTTAAAGGGATAGTTCAACCAAAAATTTGGTCATCATGTATGCACCCTCATGTTTTCAAAACCCGTCTGACTTTCTTTTGTCTGTGGAACACAAAAGAAGATATTTTGAGAAATGTATCAGTGATTTTGTGTCCATACATTGAAGTCAATGGAGTCCAATGTTGTTTGGTTACCAAGATTTTTCCAAATATCTTTGTGTTCTGCAGAAGGAAGAATGAAAGTCTTACAGGTTTGATATGACATGGGGTTGAAAAAAGAATGAAAGAATTTGCATTTTTAGGTGAGCTATTCCTTTAACAAGCCTTTAACAAGTATCAACAATAGAAAAAGTGATGCTTGTCCTAGAATCAGCTCACAAATTAAAATAACATTCTTTTTATCTTTGACAACAAAGATCGGACGCATTAGAGGCTTAAAGGATAAAGATCAGACGTTTCTTATGAAAGTAAACGTGGACATGCTGGACTCAAAATAGATGCTTGAAGATCCGAACTTTCAGAGGTTTTTGTCATCTGGAGAACCTGAGTTCCCATGAGTTGTCTGTTGTGAATACTGTACAGAAACACGGCTGAATCAGACTGCTTTCATCTCAACCAACTGTCCACAAATCAGTCATACAGCCAGACATCAACACAAGACGAGACGAAAATAACCAACGATAGACAAAATAACAGCTGATAAAACAAATAACTAAACCTCAAGATCAAAGAGGCTGCGATGAATAACTGCCGGCTATCCATTTCTATTTCGATTGATACAACCTTGAGCATGGTGACCTGTAAGATCTAAAGTCAAATAAAACTTTTCTACATTTTCCAACAACAAGAGGAGAAAAATTAACTGGATGAAAGAGGAGAAGACAGCATCAGGACCATCTGGGCGTGCACATCCTCTGTAAATGATGTGATGTGACGCAGGCTGGTTAATCCTCACACCTTTGCCCCTTTTGCCTCAGTCAGAAGTAGACCTGATGATTAAATGCATTAAGGACATGATGCTTTCATGTGTGTGTGCATGTGTGGAGCAGAGAGAATGTGTCCTAATATGACTGTAGAATATCCCTCACACACTCGGAGGATTAAACATCCCCTTGGAAATATTTCTGTGATGCAATCGTTTTAAGCTCATCGGATAGATTTGATCTGTCGTGTGCTAAAGAATTGCATATAAAGTCGGCACACCAAAGCTCTGAAAATATCAAAAATGTATATATTAATTAAAAGACTTTAATTCAATTCTTTCCTGTGCTAACAATACCAGGGTGACTCTCACAAAAGCTGGCCATTTTTTCGATATGAAAAATGCTTATTTTTAAAGGAATAGTTCACCCAAAACTGAACATTATGCCCTCATTTTTTCACCCACATGACATCCCAGATGTATAGGACTTCCTTGTCAGTTGAACACTTTCAAGTAAAAATACCTGTCACTATTTTAAAGGGGTCATATGGCGCAAATACTATCTAAAAGCGATTGCGATCCCAGACCTGCCTGAAACGCCTCGTGTAACCTCACCCCCACGAATCTACATCACTTCGTAACATGATTTGACTAAGACCGCCCAAAGTGAGGTGGGCGTACTTGTAAATCTCATTGTATCGTCACCGCCGCAGCCATGTCGCGGAGACGCTGTGTTTCATTGCGAAAAGAAAGCCTCTTTGTTTTGCCCTGCCAAAAGATGAGACGACTAAAAACGAATGCTTACATTTTATTTACAACACTGTTCCAGAAAAGTACAATCCGAATGTTCAGGTTTGTGCAGCGCATTTCACCGACGATTGCTTCATGAACGTAGGAAAGAGATTAAAACAGCTATGCGCGAAAGCTTTTGTTAAAAAGTGGGGCCATTCCAACCATTACAACTTCGCTGGCGCTACAGATTTGCAGCCTGTAAGTATATTTTCATTTTAAAAGACGTGCGCAACGTGAAATAAGACAACATAAGTCCTAATAATCAGTAATAATGTTCCAACTAGAGGCAACAAATGTGGTGTTTATAATGGGGTTTATTGTCTTTGTTGAGTCGCCTCGAGAGGTGGCGTAACACTGGTTGATCAAGAAGGCTCAAAGCGTTTGCGTTATTTATTATGTTACCATTCCCTGCTATAATGCGAGCTTGTTTCTATCTCACACAAACTCTGTATGATGCATATGGTTGTTTGTTTATAGTCTTTATAACGTCGTATATAAAAGGTACAACAATTAACTATAGTTTTTAACTATTTAACATAATATTTTTTAAATAAAACCTGACCAATCCTTTACATCCTGCTCAAGTCGCGCTGGCAAAGTTGATGTATCGGCTTGATCATCTTCATTTTCTGGATTAGATTCTGGCTCGAATTGATATAAGAAAGTCACGATGACATTTTATCACCTGTCTGTCAGTACAATTGCTTTGGAACACGATGTTCCGAATATGGTAAGAGACGTTACATTTCCCTCACACTTGCAGTATTCGACCAATCACTACGCACTGGTTAACTGGCCAATCATAGCACACCTCGCTTTTTAGAGCGATGAGCTTTGATAAAAAATCTGCGCGTTTCAGAGAGGCGGGGCAAAGAGATACAAACATGCACGGTGTGGAAAATACTGTGTTTTTTAACCTAAAATCATGTATACACATTACATTACATCTAAAACAAACCATAATATTCGTTTTAGCCGTGTCATTTGACCCCTTTAAGCTAATTTAGCAAAACTCAATTCAATTTGATTTATATAGCGCTTTTCACAGCTTTATTTAGGCAGTAGTTACTGTAGGAAAGAGTTATATGAAACATAAAGAAGAAACAGAATACATGCTATGATTGCAGACATTTCTATTCATATTACAAGTAAGCGCCGTGTATATCTTTTTCCGTGGGAAAAAAAGTGACATACGAGAGCACTAAACCATGCTGAAAAAAGTCACATAAACCCCTGAGATGGCATTAGGGTGAATAACCTATGAATTTTCATTTTTGGTTGAACAACAACTGTAGAATAACAGATGATGTCAATGAAAAGCACAATTTCTAAATGTTTCCATTGGAGGCAGAGCGAGGTAATGATGAAACATGAAAACACAAATCCGTTAACAGAATAAAAACAGGAAGTGGAAATTCCATGATCTCAGAAGCTAGCAAATGTTGAGAACAACTGCAAGTAGCCACTTGAAAATTTGCATGTCTGGCTATACAAAGTATTGGCTGAGTGCTTTGTGTGCTTTAAGAGTGAAAAGTGTATATTTCTAAGTCTGATCCCAGATTCACAGACAACTACAATTACACAATTTGCACATAGCATCTGGAAACTGTACATTGCAAGAAACAATAGGTAAAACCTGTAAATAACACTTTTTTTTTATATATGTTTTTTTTGTCTTTATATTTTCACTTCATGTATATAGTGCATTATTGATTTATTTAATTCTCATTTTTCTATATTACAGTATTGTATATTTGCACTATATTTGCACCGTGTGTACACTTTCTCCTGCAATCGGGTCCTGTCGCCAAGTCAAATTCCTTGCGTGTATAAACATACTTGGTAATAAAGCTCCTTTTTATTCTAAATGTAAAACTAAAAATCAAACCTAAAATCAAACAATTTGTCTTTAAAACATACTTTCATATAGCCTAACTATGTTTTTTTAAACACAGGACAAAAAGGATTGCTTATCTCAAATCTTTGGACCTTTTTCAATCTGATTATGCAGTGCAAACAAGTAAACTACTATTCTTTTCAACAAATCATCGAAAAGATGCGAATGACCGCAATGACAGTTCACGACACCGTCACAGAGCACAAAACTTGACTCTTGGACTCATGAAAACACTTCCAGACTACAGAGGAGGTTCTGTTGGTTTGTAAACATTCCTGTGGTTAAATCGCTCTCATTCTCCTGAAAACGGTTCCGTACAGAAACTGTACTTCAGGAAACACCCTTGGGCACCTGGCCTGTCCTCACAACAACACGCACACATCTGTGGACCAGACCAAAAACAGGACTGAAACCGGTTGGGAGCCAAATCTTTGGACCTGCAGCTCAGGTAAAAATAAATAGGGTCATATTCACAAACTCGTGTGACGTAAAATCCGCAAGTGAGTTTGAAAATCTCTAGCATTTCATGGAAACGTAGTCTCAGTTTTTGTGTGACCTGATCCCTTTCTTCAGAATGAAACGGTGACTCATCACATATTCAATCACATCCCCTTATCTTGAATGTGTCTCGTACACGGGCAGTCTCTGGTTAAAAGCTCTAAACACGTGTTTCCAGGATACCGGCGGCATGAAAATCATCAGGAATCTCTGACACCACATTCTCTCTTACGTCGACACCCACACGCGCCCACATCACTGAACATGTAACGATGACGTCAATGCCCCCTGCGCCGCTTCTTTAACTGCTCCACCACTTCTGTGCTTCCATGCTCTCAACCTTGATGCAAACTACATGCATATATAAAATGTTCCTTAACGTGGACGAGTTGCGTAAGTGGTCGCTCAATAACGCAAAAACAATGGCGTGGCATTGGTTCGAGACTATAAAAGAACTCGTGAAAAGCACAGAAGTGGTCAGTGAGAGACGACACAGGATGTGTGGGTGGACGGCAGAACACAAAAAATACATATACTTTTGTGCCGCTTTCTTCTGTTACAAGCATGTAAAAAAAATCTGGGGAAACACGCCTACAAAAACCACTCGCTGCTGCCCGCTCTTTGGGAATTATCCACTCAAGTTTTCTATCTTTTTTAAGTTAAGAATTTCCGATATCGGGTTCGTCTACTCTCCACAACGTCATTACAGTGGTAAGCCTATAGAGAGCGCTAAAACAAAACTGTTTCTTCTTCGCAACGGCCTGCTCCAGTGTCTCTCTTTCAAATATTGCCCTATCATTTTTACTCTACGCCGTAGACAACGAGCCGGTATTCAGTTATACTTGCGCGACGTTGTCCGAATCGACAGGCAATGGCCACTAGGCTTCAGTTTCCAAAAGCGTGTTGCTCGTGTAACCAAGACGAGAGCCGAAGAAGAAGGTTCTGTTTGAGAAGCGTTTGGCAGTGATAGCGGCAAATAAACAGTCACTTTTGTGAAATACAGAAAACACGCAATTTATTTAATGATTCATTCGGAAATGCTTATGAATAAACCCGACGCTATCGCAGAGTTTTTTTACCTGAAAGGAGGGGGTTCAAGCAGACCAATCACAGCGCTTGCAGTCCGCGTCGCATTGACGTGTCTCTGCGTATGCTACGGCGAAGAAGTAAAAATCGCACATAACAAACCATACATCAATGATAAGCTTTTTTTGTACAAATCTCAATTTAAAAAAATATTTTTAAGGTGACTGAACTGAAAAACTATACAGCCAATGAGTGAAAGCCAATCCACCAATTAACATAATTTACTAATCAGGTGATTCTCATTGGCTAAGAAGATTTTATGTGGTCATGTCAAGTGTAATTTAATTTGTTAATCTTCGTAAAACCTACATAACTGATGCAACTGTTACAATGTTGTCTATTGTTTTTCTTCGATTATGAAACACAAAGAAGAAGCCTAAATGCTAGAAATATGTAGATTGCTTCCCTTATGCTTTCACTTCCTATTTGACTGAAAATCTGACGAATTTTCTCCCTTAGTCCGAATTGTGTAGGCAAATATGCACACAGAAATCACAATAAAACAGAAAAACAATCAAAACCCATTCTGGAAGTTCACATGAGAGTTAATTTTGCTAGCTTTGAATCTATTTGTGTATTACTCCTACAGTCTTTGAAAGCAAGAAACAATTTAAGACAATATTTAATTACACCTGTGCTGAAAACAGAAATATCATTAGGAACTATCGCCGCTAACAAGTTCTTACATTTGCTCTGTGGGTCAATGGGGTTATTGATCAAGATATGTTTCAGCATCTAAAATCTGGTAATTAACTTGAGAGTTTTTTGGAGACATCAAAAATCTCCTTATACCTACAAGTTACAACATGATATATTGGGAATACTTTCTAGTTTCTTCTACATATTTTCCAGTTTGTTAAAACGGCATTAAAATGTCCTACTATGTAGATCAATCCTACTATTTTTTTGGGGGGTATAATCTGTATATTTTCCTGACTGGTCATTATGCAGTAGACAAATCTTTTCATTTCTTCAGACATAGCAACTTAAAAAGATGTTATTTCTGTACAGTATTGTGCATTCATTTACTCCAATTCAACTGCAAGCTACTTTCTTTATCAGGTTATTTGTCTTTATTACTTTAGAGGTCTCATGACACTTCATCATCATTCCCTGACCCAGTTTTGTTCGAGAAGCCCTGTTTCCTAAAGCAGACACATAAGGAGGGTGTAGTTCTCTTATTAAACTATTTTCAATAAACCTTGCTCGTATTTTCACAACTTCAACTACAATCAGTTTCTCGATTGTACCTCAAGTATCTATGACTGAACCTTCAACCTGTCCTTTCTATCTAGTCTACCCCAACAACCCTTTTCCCATCCTAACACGATGTTTAATCATGAAGCGGCAGACCTGTGAAACGTCAAACAGTGAGAGTGAGTTACGACGGCAGGCTCTGCATCAGCAGTGATAATGAATATCTTGAAAAATATATAATGAATATATGAAATATTTTTAAAGACGAACTGAGACACTTGTAAAAGTTATCTGATTACATAAAGAACCGAAAATGATGCTGAACGCATATCTGTAATGTTATCAAGTTATTATACCCATGTAGATACACAACCAGTCAAACTTCCTCTTTATATTTTTAGAATATATGTAAACACATAAAAACTATAGAGTAACACAATTGTAACCGATGCAATTATGTTGCAAATAAAAGCGTCTCAGGTAAATCAAAAGTGTTATATTTTATCGTCTTCTAAATTGTTCTCTTTTAAAGCTTTTAAAGGTCTCACCATGGGAAGCTTTTTAAAGCATATTGAGAGTATTCTTCATTATTTGGTCCATATTCAAAACTGCTTTTGTAATACATTTTTTTTTTATGGAAGATAAAGATACTGTTCATTGGCACAATTACGTTTTTGTCCATAAAAGTAACTTTAAACATTTAACCATACACTTTGAGATTAAAAGATCTGTAAGACTATTCAGACATTTCAATAAAGTGTTTCCAAACCTTTGACTGGTACCGTACCACAACATTGTGCAGCCTCTGGTTGTAAAACCACAGAGATTTCGATTCCCAAAGAAACTGGAAATCAGGTGATAACGTCTGGCTTTGTGTTTTCAATTGCTCTCGATATTCATACATAACTACAGTTGCAGAT
The DNA here is from genome assembly GCA_006030095.1 of Triplophysa siluroides. NCBI lineage: Eukaryota > Metazoa > Chordata > Actinopteri > Cypriniformes > Nemacheilidae > Triplophysa > Triplophysa siluroides. The sequence continues at coordinate 2,401,589 of VCII01000713.1, forward strand.
GTATAGTGAGCACACTTTTGAGTGTTCAATATGGCTGACAACCTGCATGAAGCGGCCCATAGAAACAGCGGCTAACTATGCATCTATGTATATAGATCTATGATTGCATCTATATATGATGTCATGGAATGAGCAAAACATTTGCCAACAGCTGAATTATGCCAAGAACAATAGATATGCAAATAACATTCCACTTTGTGTTCATTAAAAAATCTGCAAAAAATGTAATTAAATTACACACATACACAAAGAACACATAAATATACACATATTAACTGATAATTGAGATGAACATTCATGGTTCTTAGGTGAACAAATTCATCTACAGAAAAACAAACTAAACTAATATTGACTACATTTGTCAATATTAGCAAACAATCATAATCTGTATCAAACTTTTAAAGGACAAAGAATCATAACATCTGATTGCAGATAATCAGCAGGCCAGCGGAAAGCTCAAACACCCGGTATTTGCCCCCTATGCCCCAAACTGACCCCACCCTCCGGAGACACGACCCGAGCCACGAGATGTCAATCGGCTCGCAAACGGAAAACAGCCAAAATCAATGACCTGGAAAAACAAGTGCCAGCTAATTATAGGAGAGGACAGTCAATGACAGAGAACATCAGCACCTCACATTGGCCTCAATGTGACAATGTGATCTATACGGTCCGTCCAAAAAACAGCCGAGCGAGAACGAACCGAAACATTGAAAAGCAACTCCAGGGGACCTACGCTGAACAAACTCGCATCTAAACCCTGAGCTTTCTACTCTGGCACATGTGTGTTTATTATTCCAAACCGTTCATGAGGATTTCTCTGCTCCGGCTATTATTAGCGGCTTCTGAAATTAAAGTCCACTGAGGGCTCAGCTCCTGTTCTCCCATCATGCAGCAGTTTGCTCTTTTATTTCTGCAATGCCGCGTTGAAGGAAATTTAATAAAAAAATCAATGGAAAAAGTTAATCTCGGTTTGAATTCACAGTCCTTCAGGCTGACTAAAAGAGCAACACTCGCCACATATCTGGTTAATGTTTAATTTTTCTCTATGAGTGAAAACAGAAGCTTTGTTAAGAGTATTGTCGCTTGCATGCTCTTATCTGTAAACCGCTGAAAGAAGGGGAGTAAAGCACAGGGGAGGTGGAGAACCGGGCGGACCGAGTTTTTATAAGCTCAGCAGCAATCCTGAAATGTTTACCTTCTGAAGGCTGGTTGGATTAAGCTGCGTCTTATCAATTATTTTTATGGCCACCTGCAGGAAAGAGAGAAGACAGAAAAAAAATCAAGTTTATTGCCTTGAATCCTTTTACTGGAGAGAGAGAGAGAGAGAGAGAGAGGGAGAGAGAGGGAGAGAGAGAGAGAGGGAGGGAGGAAGAACATGCTCAACATCAGTCAGCATCATTAAGCATACCAATATCTGGGTCGTTCTTAACACAATTCTCACAAAGCTGGTTGTCTTTAAACTTGTGATTTTTGGAATCACGGTAAAAAAAGATGTGGGTAGAAAATGTGCTAAAGCATAAAAACCACTTCTCAAGGTCTTTCAATGGTTGAACAATTATTTTTCTTTATGCAAAACAAAAATTCAAAGCTTGCGCTGTCACACTGAAAACCTGCAATTTTAAAACTATGTTTTTGTATCTGTAGAAAGCTCACCTCTCGCCCCGTGAGAATGTGTCGTGCCAGTTTGACCTTGGCGAAGTTGCCCTTGCCGATGGTTTTGAGCAGCCGATAGTTGCCGACATGTGGCTGTTCGTCAGCACAGGAGGCGATGGAGTTTCGGCAGCGGGCACCTGACCGCCCGGGCCGGGACGCCACTTCATTTCGCCCATCTGATTGTGATGTGTGCTGTAGAAACAGGAAAAGAGGGACATAAGAGGAACAAGTTTACAGTACAAGACGTTGATCTTTTAAAATGTTCCTTCTTTCAGACAAAGCGAGGGGCGTAACAAAAGAAATGTATTCGTTCAATTGAAATGACAACGGTGAGCACTAGGGCCTTTTTAGAAATGGACGACAGAAATTAATTTCATCCTTTTTCCACAGCCGTCTTGGCTTTTACACTAAACCAGTAAATGTACAATAACTAAAAAGTTAAAAGAAGAGCAGCAAATGCAACATTATTTAATTTGAAGTAAATGCAAAGCTGCTGGTAATTGCAATTGTAGGTAAAAAAAAATTTACCTATTATTTTAAAAATAATTATTTTCATAATTAAATTAAATAATCATAAATCATTATTTAAATAGAATAAATATATTACATACAATTATAAATAACCAAATAATTATTTAAATTCTTAAGAGTGCAGCTGATGTGAAAGCAGTTAAATGCCATGAAAATGAAACTTTAGGGAATGTCAAACACTGTTCAAATGAAAAGATTTTTGAACCCAACAACCTCAAAGAAGAGGAAATATCTTCATTTCCTGGCTACAAGGATATAGTTCGGTGAACTGTGCCAGTCAAAGCGATCTCATCTGTTTGCACTCGAGGAAAGGAGACACGTGAATCGCGTAATCTCTCCAAAATGTCAGACGATTTCCTGGATTTTTGTTTTGACTTCATCTTGCACTGAAAAACACTGGAGCGGCATCCTTTCAGACAGAGCGAGGTGCTTCAGAAAATAAAATATTGAAAATAGCAAACGTCTGGTATACGGGCCTTTTCATAAATGGAGAACAGAATTTACTTCATACCCTCTCGGTTCATCCCAAATCAAATTTGAATCTTTAATTGACTCATACTTCATGTCATCCAGGTTGTATATGACATGCATTCTTCAACTGTACACAAGTTGGGTCATTTTGAAAGACTGACTCTCGGCAATGGCAATGGACAGTGCCCCGTTGTTCCAAATGAAAAATAAGTGCATCCGCCATAAAACTCAAAATGAAGTGCGGTTGTATGTCAAAGCAAAATTGCAATAAAGTGTCATGAAACTTCGCTGATCAAGATGTCAACATCTTGAAGAGTCCAGATTGTCGCAGCTCGAAAGGAAATGCCACCCATCCACCTCAGCAGATCGATACTTGCATTGGATGAGTGATGATAATTAGGGGTCATGGTCGTAAAAATCCATTAAACAACATGTCGGAATCTCCGAGCAAACAAAAAGCAGAGATGACACCATGAGCTCACACACCGAGGACTCATCTATCATACGCTTTCAAACAGCATGGACGTCCATCTGGAATACAGGGACTTAAATTAGCTCACCAGAGCTCAAACAGATATCTTAATGAAAATATCCAATGCAGAGGAGCACACATGCTGTTGGGACTGGGAGAAAGAGAAATGAACCAGATATCTCAATAAAGGTTCCTGGAGATTTAAACAATATAGATGAGAAGACAAATCAAGATATATCGAGTTTTGTCAGGAGTCAACTAGAGGTTACAAGATGTCTACGTGATGTGATGTATGTTAACTCCTTAGTTTTGACAGTCAAACTCAGATCAGTGTTCATTCGGACATGCAAGTCTGACAAGAGCATCATCTCTCATAAGTGCGTTTGAATTGATCTATAACAAGCTTCATGCTTGAACAATTGGTTCATGAAACAGCACTGACACGATCTACATCATCCGGAATCACAAATCACATGATCATTCGCTCTAAATTAAAGGGATAGTTCACCCAAAAATGAAAATTCTGTCATCATTTACTCACCCTCAGATTGTTCCAAACTCGTACAAAGGAAGGTATTTGGAAGAATGTCAGTAAACAAACAGATCTCATCCCCCATTGACACCCATAGTATTTATTTCCCCTACTATGGCAGTAAATGGGGAATGAGATTTGGTTACTGACATTCTTCCAAATATCTTCCTTTGTGTTAAGCACAACAAAGACCTTTACACAGGAGGTTTGGAACAATCTGAGGCCGAGTAAATGAAATTAAGAGTTACTGTTGCTCAGCATTCTGAGTAGGAATTGAAAACATTCATTTCAGGAACAGATCCCAAACAAGTTCCTAATACTGGAAACGCAACACTGTTTCCCAGAAGTAACCGTCAGGCCAAAACAAAAGATTTTTACAATTAACTAGCAACTTAACATTACATAAACAGACACAATAGACGGCTAAGGAATGACACTCATAGGGGGACATTTTAACAGCCAGCATCATTCTGTCACCGTGTAATTTATGTGATTCATCTCAGCAGCATTGTTGAGCACCAAAATGAGTAATAGGGCACATATTCTTAGCAACAACAATCGGCAACGAAATTAAATGAACAAGAATATGAATTTAGTAGAAAAAATAAACCGTGGATTTAATAAGTGTGACATGATTTGGAGAAGCAGGCGTTGAGTCAACCCGACTACCTTTGTGAAACCCAGACATACTCTTCTTCTGACTCACGAGACACCTTAAATGCATCAAATCGGCAACACGACAAACCTAAAGATTGTGTAGAACAATTACTCCAAATGATTATATAACACCACGAGAGAGAGCCTTAAAAAGACTGTGTCCTAAATCCTTCCTCTAGGACACACTTGCATCTAGGACAAGCGAGAACATGGAGAAATATTTCTTTATCAAGCTAACTAAATCATTATTGTTGACGATCAAATCTAGACATACATTTTGGCACTACATCTTTAGTCAAAGCATCATTCCGTCTGTATGACTTGGTGTCAAAATGCAATCGGTTTGTTTTTAAGCTTTTTAAGAGGTTAATTACAAAACCTACTTAAGTTCTGATTAAAGATTTGCCAGGAATGCTCAGAAACCTCTAAACACGAACCAAGGGCGAATTCAATCAAAGCCTTCCGCAGTCAACGAAATCTACTTTGTGGCTTGGCACATTTCTAAAGACCCCTTTTTTAAAGACCTCTTTCTCCATCCTAAATTTAATCAGCCTCATTAGAATGGATAATTAGCACTTACTATAGTTATGCGGTGCCTCTTGACAGAGTGGGAGCCCTTCATTCTAGCACTGGCGACGTGAATGCCGTCCAAACGGACAATCGGCCCGTTTTGGTGATGCTGACAGCTTATTGATCGGCTGGCACAAACCGATGCTCAGAGGAGCGTGAAAACATTCCCTACACTTGTCGTCAGAGGTCCGACTCCGAGGGGTGCAAATGAATGACTGGAGCTTTCTCTCTCTTTCTTCAGCTCTCTCTAAAGTTCCTCGTCACTAAAGGACTAACCAGTGGCGAGACTGGGTAATCAAACAGGTAAGACCACCCGAGGACCAATAGGCTAAAACGTACAACATATTCAACTTTAATGATTTCCTATGAAGTGTGATGGAAAAAACTGTTTAGACACAAACCTATCAAACTTTGTTTATATGCTATTTAAAACGTCACTAATTTCCTATCTCTTAGTTTTGTTGTACAATTAACTTATGTTAGTAATTTCTACACATAGAGCTTTAATATTTGGTTGGCCAGCAGCACAATTTAAAGGGTAACTTCAGCCAAAAATGACAATTCCCCATAACTTATGATGTTTCAAACTCGTACGATCTTTAACTTTTCTACAGAACAAAAACACAAGAGAAATTTAGCTAAATTTAAAAGCGATTTTTCAAGAATGGTAAACTGAGGCGTCTCTGAACGTCTGAATGCTCCATACAAGTTTGTGACAAGAAAATCAAACAAAGTAAACGATTTTTGGAGATCAAGAGATTTTTGGCTTTACAGAAACTAAAAAACGATGTGAATTCAAACTAATTTAAAACGCTACTTTCTAATATACGTCATTAAATGTAGACATTTGACCCTAAATGCGTAATCTTGCGCATCAGCCTGTCAAAAGTCATCTGGAGAACTGAAACATGTCACACCACAGCGAAAATACTGGTAAACAAACCGCATCATTTGATTGCAGTGGACATGATGGTTTGTATTATTAAACTGCAGATGTGTGGGTAACACTGTCTCGTTCTTCAAGAAATATCCGTCTCATCTTATTGTTTTTAATAAAATGATACACGGCATCATGAATATTGTTACACTGTATCTCATTGCAGGAAACTCTCACAATGTCACTGTAGCAGAAATTCATTGTATCATAACTGTCACATGCAAAAACTGTTACACTGTATCATTGTCTCACAAACTGTTACGGTGTATCAAGTGGACGCTTTTTACGCTACATTATTGTAACAGGAAGTCGATGGTGACTTGACAGATCTATGAGGGGTGAAGCTGCTCGTGAGAAAGTCACATCGCCCATCGATGTGTAGTTTTCTGTACGAACTGTCACCCCGACAGACGACACAACGTGCCTGATGTGACTAACTAGAAAACATCACAACGGGGCGAAATACATGTGCAGAGAGCTCCTGGTGTTTACCACATGAATACCGATGCTCGAAAGTTTCAAAGTTCAAACCGATTTGATAAACAACTTCGAATAAAAACGTCTCTTCAAACTTACGTTTTCTGTGTCTCTCTCGTTGACAGTAGGTAGCGGGGTCCTGGTTGACATTTTAACGTGTCTTTATTCCCAAAGTCTGTCTGATCGCAGCAACCTTTCAGTTCGCAGGGTGGACAGCTGCCGTGCACAAGCCGATGAAGATCATGGACCAACATCAACTACGATGCGATGCCAAATTCCAGCACAAACCTCCAGATTATTGCAATTGTTTATCCAGACGCATAACAGCACAACAGGTCACCCGCGGCGCAAAGGAGCAACTTTCCACAAAGATCTGGACACCAACAGGTCATCACACACGCATACAGACTGAACTTTAGAGACAAGAGAAACTCCAGCAGAAACAGTTACCAGGCCCTTCTGAAACTGCACACAGTGTTGTTCAAATAAGGAACAGGGGAGGGGGTTCCGCGGAAAACCGGGTCTGCCTCCGGACGCGCGTTTCGAAATGCGTTAAATCGCAGGTCACTGATTTAAGTCCCACATACGGAGTCCGGATAATTTCCTCTAAATCAATCCAGGTTGATTAATTTCCTCTCATCCCGAAGTGTGGGCTTTTCCAGCCCAGATAAAGCGGAGTCCAAGATGGCTGCGCGCTGGCTGATGGTGCCAAGCCAAACCCAGAGCACAGAGCGCAGCGCAGCCGGAGGAAGTGAGGACAGAGGCGGCTGAAAAAGCTCATTGGCCGGCGAGGCGCTGTTTGTTGTTGCTGGGGTGATTACTAAGGAGAAAAATGTACCTGTTCCACAAAACCCCGCAAAATAACTCAATGGTACCCAAACGGTTCATGGCCAGATCGCCCACTACGATGACGTCTACAACCAGAAGCATGTGAGGCGGCGTTTTTTCCCAAGAATGAACGCGTTGTTTTGTTCGTTGTACACGTACTGTAATGTAAGAAACACTTTGAGGGGACTTGTGTTGAAGAATGTTTTTGACAGTTGTTTCCAGTGGTGCAATGGTAAATTCAGATTGATTTCTTTACTATATTTTGCATGTATATAATTTAGCTTGTTGCAAAGCAGCTTGACAAAAACACATTTTAAACAAACATTAAAGACTGTATAGAAGTTAAAACTATAATATATATATTTTACTCCTTGTTATTATATATATGTGTGTGTGTGTGTGTATTTCTGTCTAGTTCTTTAAAGTATGATAAAATAATAACAAGGATTAATACATTGCCAAAAAACAAAGGATTGACAAAGATCTCATCTTTATTTTGAGTAAGAATACATGCATCCAAGTATAATATAATAGTAGTTTATCAAAATAAACTGGAATAATTTAAATAAAAATGGCTGGTTTTAGGGAAAATTGTCATGCTAACATTGATACCACTGAAAAAAAATCTATTTCAATAGATATTCGTCATAGATATTAAAAACAGTTTTGCTTTTATCTTTTTATTTCAGCAGATGATGTGAAAATTAATTTTGTGTGTTCTTTACAGTCTTTACAGTTCATTCTATTCACTGTACAAAACAGGTGCAAAACTTCTCGTGTTAACATTGTCTTACTAAACCTTAGAATTAATGACCATCTTGAGCATTTTAATCTTTAAAAATGCATTTAAAGTAAACTCTCAAGACCTACCAGATGAACCAATACAACTTTTGTTTTTTTTACTGATTATTTATGAAATTATACCGCCCCCTAGTGGCCATAATAGGGCATTTCACTTTCACGTGTTTTGTGACGACAACAAAAAACAGGTCATCAAAGGTCATTCAGAAATCTTAATGTTTGGGAATTACTTCAGTTTCTGGTGTTCAGATAAAAGCTTTAGGAATTCAGTTTTTTAGAAAATAAAACGCAGACAGAATCTACAAACTGTACAAATTACTGTATTAAAAACAGGTAAGACTAGGTGTAAAAAAAACGAGCACATAGGATAAACACAAAAGTGTTTAAACATACATTTATATGCTGAACTTCTCTCAGAAATGACTCATTACCCACAACCTTCTTGTCAGACATTACGCTGACATACGTCTGTTACTAACTTCTACATATTAAATTATCCACTTGAGACTTAAAGACTTTTTTAGTCATATTACAGAGCTATGGTTCCTAGAAGAATTTGATGAGAATAGTTTGAAAAAATATTAAATACTTTTGATTTCACAAGCAGTTTGTGACCATGTGATATGCGATATGATATGGGGAAAGTTAGAAGTATATAATCATAAAATATGAATATTCTTGTTCCTGCATGTTTTAAAGATACAGGTGCTATGTGTAACAAATATTTAATGTGATAATAATAGATCCAAATAAAATCTAAATACCAAAAATGTATTGGGTGTTGTTGGGTCTTAAAACGATAAAAAAAATTATATGAGAAGGATTTGTTTTTTCACACATTTTTTTATGACAGTCATCGAGCAAAGTTCATTTATAAGTGATCTGTCATCTCATGCAGAAACAGGCGTGGACTGGGCGCGCTCGACTCTCCAACTTCTCAAGGCATCTGCGCTTCACCACAATCCCAGAGGAGCCTAAACCATGGACACAAACCAAGAAAACATCTACGAAAAAGTGGATGAAGACCACATATATGACAGTCCGTATGAAAACATTCAGCCGAAATACGAGAATGTGGAACACGAGAGCCCCGCGGACCCGGTGTACAGCGAGATCCACCGGATATCTCCAGATTACATAAATACAAGAGAGCAACTCAAGATAAAGAACGAGCCACACCATCCTCAGATGAACATGAGGTGAAGGCTGAAAGCCCGATGGAGGAGGTGGAAGCATCGACCAATGGAGATGGAGAGGGGTCAAGGCGACGGTCCTCGTCTTCAGAGAGCTCCGGGGACCCTTGCGATGACCAGCCTTTATCGGTGAACGAAGACCTGCTCATGGCATACAGTCTCCCAGAGGACTCATCTCCAGAACCAGAGGAGATAGTTGACTACAGCCTGAAAAACGTCGAGGAGATTACGACGGAGGAGACCGCGACTGTTTCTGATCCAAATCAGCCCGACATTGCGCTTTTTGTCAAGGTAAGGGTTGCTGGTTTATTTTGGGCTATTTATGACATCTTTATGACATTCAATAGATATCATAAATTTGATGTAATTAAAGAAAGAAAACTTGATGGCAAAGTCTGAAGGTCAGTTGGGTGTGTTTTTGATAGCCCTCATATTTCTGCTTTATATACCTTTGGCCTTTGGAGACACCGTGAAGACAATCCGATGATTCATCTCTCTACCCCCCTATACTGTATAGTTTACTCTATAGCTCTTTTTATCTTCTGAACCCCAATGACACATTTTGCATTGTTATATATTCTAATCTTTAAACAAACATATATATATAAAATTTCACGCATTTATAAATATAATAAAAATTGGAAAGATATCCCATTCTGAAAAACACCATGAATTTTCCTATTTCCTATTTGACCTGTTTTGTTTAGCTTTGGCATTTGAATCTAGCGCTTAATGTTTTAGAAGAAAAGGGGTCTCAGTCAGGTAGTTCATCATTTTGTAGTGAATACATTCAATGTTTAAGGAAAGTAAACTAACATTTACAAAAAGGCATCTGCCGACTCGTTCAAGTTTCGGTTTTCTTAAAGGTTCACCCAAAAAAGAAAACTCTGCCATGAATTACACACTCTAGTTGTTCCAAACCTGTACAAATGTCTTTGTTTGGTTGAAGACAAGGAAAGATATTTGGACGAATGCTTGTAACCAAACAGTTCTTGGACCCCGTTGACTCCCATAGTAGGAAAAATGACAATGGTTGTCAAAAGTGCCACAGAACTGTCCTACATTCTGCAAAATGTCTTCTTTTGTGATTTAAAAAATGATAAAGTGATGTTTCTACTATGATAGTAGTAAATATTCATCCAAATATCTTTCTCTGTGTTCATCAGAACAAAGAAATTGATACACAGATTTGGAACAACTCGAAGTCAATGATGCAAAACATTTTATTTTTGGGTGAAGTATCCCTTCCCCACTTTAAGGGGTGGTTTCCCGGACAGGGATTATTTTGAACCAGGACTAGGTTTTAGTGAAATTAGAATATTAAAGTTTTTTAAAAACATACTTTACGAAAAAACGCCACTGGTGTTCATCTTGAGACAAATCAATCACACTGACATATTTTAGGATATGTCAGTGCAAGTAGTTTTCGATCAAGACACAACAATGAAATTAATCTGGGATTAGTTTCAAACCCTGTCCGGGAAACCGCCCTTAAATGTCTGAAGGGATCTGCTTGTTTACAGTGTCAGTTTGTGAGTAGAGAGACATAGTGGACTAACTTCATTATCATCAGTGACAGTGGAGTCTCCATTCACTCGCTTTGTAGGTGAATTGTCTCAGGAAAGTTTTAACATGAGTTGCATAAGACGATGAATCATTAACCTCGAGTCCATACAGTCATGGAAACCAGAATGAACTCCAGGCTTGAGCAAATGAACCCATGGCACTTGAGTTTATTTGCATGACTCGATCGACTGATTGAAGAACTGTGATTGTGAAGTGGAGATTGAGTTTGGTAGAGGTCAACGTTTCATTTATGTTTATGTTACGTTTCTGACGTAGAGATCAACGCATAATCACTCTTATTATATTAATATAATGCTTATATTACTTTTGCTACAGTTGAATTGACTGCAGAGACAATGATCGTTGAAAATCTCAAGTGTTAAACTTTATGTTTTAACAGACTGTGGATATTTTACCAGTGAATAAAACATGATAAACAGTTTGGTCTTGTGAAATCCTCAGGAATAGTTCCAACACAGTCATAAAGAATCACAGCGATAAAGAGAGTATGTTCTTATCGAAACTAAGACGTTTATAATCTCGTTTGAACTCACACAAGCGATTGCAAACATAATTTCCCTATCAACGTTTATGAAAGAAATGTTGGCCGTGATAATGAAATGATCAAAGCTTTCTCTTGAATGCCTCAATGACCTGCCAAGGTGGACCAGAGTTTATCACGTTTAAATGCTGCACATGTTATTGATTACTTTATTATTATTTTTATTAGTCAATGTTTACATTTTCAGCATACTTGCTGGATTTACAATAAAACTGGTCACAGTATTCCTATAAACTTTCTAAAATCCTAGTATAGACTTTCTATCGTTTAACTTTTTTCTTAAAAACTCTCCTCTTTATGCTGTTTACCTTTAGCTTTAATAGTATCCCTACTTGTAAACATAACATTGTGTACTATACTCATTGTTGGCTTTGAGACAAAAATGTTGAACACTCCCTCATTGGATCACAGCGATGAATGAATGCAAATGATTGCCTGTGTAGTTCTCTGAATATTAGAAAGTTTTGAAGTTTTCTATAAAACACTAGTAGCGGACGATTTATAAAGAATCAAAAAAGTTTTAGGGTGTACTGTATATTTCAAAAAGGGGGATAAAATGTTGCTTCTTTAATCCAATTTGATTGTGAACTGCGGGCTGAAAATTGTAATTTCTACCGACAGAGGGAGCTGTTCAGCTGAAGTTAATGCCGTCACACATTATTCTTATTGTTTTATGAGAATAATCTCCAAATTTATTTTGTCTACATCATTTGTACCACTAAGAGCATCTTTATAAGACGTTAAAGCATAATAGAATGAGCTACACAATTAAGGACAGACATTTTAAGGATCTTTTGAATGAAAGAGACAGATTGTTGTCTTTTTAGTTATGGATGTCTTGATGAAGAACACAGAGGTGATACATCCGCTTATGGATTACCTCTTACAGCAATATACATTTGTATAAAGTGTGGGGCAACACAGCCGTGCTGGTTTACTTGTGGGTTATTATCCAAATGTCTGGAAGCCAAATGATTCATCCTAACTTGAAAGGCCCATATCAGCCACATCCCAAAACTTCGGACGCAGGTTCACGCTATAAACCAAAGCCAGCTCATACAATATTTAACAGGGAATCTTATTCTCCAGGTCTTGTCATGCCGACGTTGCCTGCGAGCATTAAATATGTATGTAACCCATTCCTCTACTTCAAGTTTCTGGACCATGAACGTGTCACATAGTTACACAGAAAAGCATGAATGTTGCATGATGAGCGCGCAACAAGGAGCTACATCTCTGAATATGTGAAGTCTAAAAATGGAACCATCATAGACAGTTACAAAGTCACCTAATATCACAGTTTGGCTTATTGTCATCTGTCACTCATCAGAACTTTGTGTGATGGGGCGGAGCTTACAGAAGCCCCGCCCCCCACTAAAGCCTCACACCTATTCCTTCTCATCACCTGTCTATTTGGGATAGAGCTAGATTCACCTTTCGTCCGGGCTGAAGCTGACATCACACCTCGTGTCCAAAACAGACGAGAACGAGCTTTCAACATTTCATCCAAAATATCAGCTGGGTTTGTGTTTGGAAGATGTAGGTCACAGATCAGCCAGGAGAATTACCTCACTCTCAGAAAGTGTCCATAATGGGGGACGGCCAAGAACCCGATATTGAGTTGTTTGTCAAGGTAAGGAGAAAAATGTAGTATTATAGTGTGCAGAAAGAATTCTGTAATGTACTCCTGATGTTAGTGTAACTCAATGGGAGGTCTAAAGTAGCGCTTGTGAATTTGACAAGGGTCATGACCAGAAGCACGCTGTATGAATGGCAGTACGTCTTGATGATCAGTTAAAGTTAAAGTAAGGTAGACGTAGGCAGCCATTATGCACGGAGTAATTTGTTTGCATCACACGTAATGTTTGTGTTTTGTATTGAGCTTCTGAAATGTTGGCGGGTGGAAACATACACACACAGTGACTGCTTTTATTTATGTTCTCCTGTACAGAAATCTGACATTGTAAATCTATTCAACATAATATGAATAGGTAAAAACATCGACATACTGTAGATATCCACTGCGTAGATTTTTCAGATATTAAAAATGTGCCACATAGCTGAACATTATACAATACATTTCAAACATTTTAAAATACTATCACATGTAGAATATAGTGTTTAATTTAGCATATATTCTTCAAAATATATGCCTTGAACAAATAGTGAAATTAGATGTATTCATATGGTACTGTATATCAAAATTTTATATAGCCTAGAGTGAAATTTGGTCCAGTTTTTGGCAGTCATCTCAATGTAAAAAAAGTGTCCTAATCTAACTAAGTTCACTGTATGTTCACGTATAGCCATTTATCAGATTTCTGTATGTCACCAGGTTAAAGCAGAACTGGCATTGTATGTACCAAAGGAAGGCTTACATGTATTGGTGCATCTCACAGATCATTTAAAAATCTAAAAGGTACAAACACATTTTTCTAAATGTACAAAGAGTAAAATGCAACACTCCAAACACTACAGTACAGAAGGCATTGTCACATCCCAGCCTATTGACAGTGCTGAACTGCTGCCAATCACAGCCCCCCGTCCCAACGCAAACCCACCAATTGTCCTGCACTTTCTAGATGGGAACAGCATTGTTCTGCTTCCAAGTGGATTTTCTGTGTTGAATTTGCTAGAATGGACAGATGATGACCCCTGTGCTCTGTTATTCAATTCATGTTTTTTCCGTGATCCTTTCAAAATCTCTGTGCTGATGTTATTATAGCTCTTGTCTGTGTCTTGTAATTATCCCCCATTGACTTTCATTGTATGAGCACAAAACCTGTGAGACATTTCTCAAAATATCCTCTTTCGTGTTCTGCAGAAGAAAGACTCATATACAGGTTTTTAAGACATGAGAGTAAATAAATGACATAATGTTTATATATTGGTGAACCCTCTTTTTAAATGCCTAAAAATACTTCGCCCAAAAATGAAAATTCTGTAATCCTTTTCTCACCTTCGAGTTGTTCCAGATGTGTATAAACTACTTCGTTCTTATGAACACAGAGAAAGATATTTGGAAGAATGCTTATGACCAAACAGATCTCAACACCCATTGACTACCATAGTAGGAAATATTACTTTATCTTTTTCTGTGTTATGTTGAACACAAAAGAAGATATTTTGAAGAATGTAGGACAGCAAACAGTTCTGGGGCACTTCGGCCTACCATCGTTTTTTTCCTACTATGGTAGCCAATGGGTGTTGAGATCTGTTTGGTCATAAGCATTCTTCCAAATATCTTTCTCTGTGTTCATCAGAACAAAGTCATTTATACACATTTGGAACAACTCGAAGGTGAGTAAAGGATGAGAGAAGGATATATCACTTTAGATATTACATGATGTATATGGTGTGCTAGATGCATCGTGCAGTATATGTTATATATGTAGAATACTATATATAGTGACTTTAGAGGGAGTTCATTTTTTGGAGAGGTTGTACAATAACAATACAGTGTAAGATACAGTAAAGAGTATTGAACAGCAGTGGTGATGGAATATTGACATTCAGTATAAGAGTTAATGATTGCTGTGTGCATAATTGATATAGTTGCGGGTATTGTGTGGCAGTGTAAACTATAGCTGATCTCGTGCTCATGCTTCTGTTGGTTCAGGACACCTGATCTCCTCCTGCAGAGATGGTCTTTGTGGTTTAAAAAGGTTAACCTTGCCGCTTTATTGAAACATCACAGTCTCAATGTGATTCAGCTCAACTCAAAGATACTGCTTTTCATGAATAATGTAATGAGCAACTTAACGGAATTAATTAATGTTTCTCATGAAAAAGATTACGTTTGGTCATTTGTATATTATAATACTTCATTTGTAAAAATGTAAAATGTGTAAAAATAAATATATGTACATTTGCTTGCAGATGCTGCTTGTATTAGTTTCGTAGCCTCTATTTCAGAAGTATTCAACAGGAGGTTTGCACCCTCTAGCGGATATGTGGCGGTACTGCAGGCGTCCGCCAAACTTTCTGAACAAATAAATTGAAATACGCATAAACCAAAAATCGGATGCTGCAAGCAAAACCATATTTAAATACAGTTAACATCGTCGTCTCAGCATATGTTTTTTTATTTTAGATATAGATTAAAGCTAAAGGGCTTTTTACTATTACAGTTGTTCATCATTTATTCTCATGAATGCTTAACCGTTAAAACATCAGCAGAGGGCACTGTGACACTTTCTCTGTCCCGTCTCTCAGCTCTTGAGGTACAAAGAAGCTGATAAATGACAGATAAAGCTGATAAATGACAGATAAAGCTGATGTGTTTGTGTTTGTAGGCTGGCAGTGATGGTGAAAGCATTGGGAACTGTCCTTTCTCCCAGCGTCTCTTTATGATCCTTTGGCTCAAAGGGGTAGTGTTCAACGTCACCACTGTTGACCTGAAGAGGTAAGAATTCATCCATGCGCTGCCTTACATTTTAAGTACAAATTGGCTTAAAAATCAATGTCTTCAATATTTTTTTTCAAAAGTAATTTCAACTTATTTTAAAGCAACTTTACACTTTACACAAAAAAGTTGAAGTGACACAGAAAGTCAACTTGATTGTACTTAAAAATGAAAGGCCTCTGGCTTTTTTGTGTATGTTGTCCTTGACCGTTTTAAAATGTGTATGAATTGGTCTTTTGGGCTTGTTTGTATTATGTTTTACATTTTATGTCAAATAAATGAACCAATCAAAAGGAAAAAGTTTTTATGGAAGAGGTTTTATGGAAAATTGCAATTTACCAAAAACTGTGTTTCAGTTTCAGCACAAAAGATTGAAATCTGTAAATGTCAGTAACAACGGACATGCCGTCATGTTTGTAAAGTAGTAAAATCTCCCTGAAAAATATATATTTTGTGTAGTCCCATTAAGCTCATTGAACATTGGTATTGTTTTAATATAATAAGCCAATTGGCACGTCAACCAGATAAAACCCGATTGAAAAGTGTTTCCTTAGCAGAATGGAAAGGAGACTAATCTAGTTGAATCTAATTTCAACATACAAGGCCTGATGGAGTTATAAAATTAAGAAATGCATATATTATTTCATATTTATTCAGGAAACCGGCTGATTTGCATAATCTGGCCCCAGGCACCCACCCGCCTTTCCTGACCTTCAACGGTGAGGTGAAGACAGACATTAACAAGATCGAAGAGTTCCTGGAGGAGGTTTTGGCTCCACCAAAGTAAGTTCATTTCTACCAATACACATGAGAGGAATCATGACTGCACGGCCAAGGTTTCCTTGCTTCCTTTCAGATGAATATCTTATTAAACATCATATTAAATTATTATGAATTGGAAAGAATATTGACATTGTGTTGCTTTTTTTGTGTGGAAGGTACCCCAAACTCGCAGCCAGACACAGGGAGTCAAACACAGCTGGGAATGTCATATTTGCAAAGTTCTCGGCTTTCATAAAAAACACAAAGCCAGATGCCAATATAGGTATGCATGTCAAAGCCGATCAAACTGATGGAATGAATGAATGAATGGATATACTGTTTTCCTCTCTGTATACTGAAGCTTTGACTCTATATTAAATCCATAGTGCTGGAAACACGCTAAATATCACAACATCATGATCACAGTGTTCATGTAATTCAAAGCGAACACACATATTGATCAACTGTATACGTTTTAACCTGTTGCTTTAGATAAAAAAGTGTCCGCAAAATGTTTACATTTATAACATTTGTACAATAGGTAGAACTGCTAGCATAGATGTCAATCAGAAACCGACCTGTCAATAATTTAAGTTATGGCTGATATTCATACATCATGTGAACACTTACATTATATGCATTTTGGGAATTGTGCACTTTTGCACATTAGAATAGAAATGTTCAATATCACTAGCTTTATAAAATTGACATAGTTTGAAATATAAAATATACACAAAATATCATTTATATACTGAATCTAACTTTGGATTGGGTTGTCACAATATAATATAATATAACTATTTTTACTTCAATAGATATCACGATAAAACCACGATTATGTCGCGGTAATCGTGTAGTAACATCTGATGGAATATAAAATAATAATAAGCATGTGTCTGATCAAATCAACATCAAACTAACACTAAAAAAACTCACATTTTGGCTCTATAGTTCTCAACTAGTGTTCAGCTTATTGGAAATTATAGTCTTTTATTATCCGTTTCCAATATTGGCCTAATGGTACGCGATGCAATATTTAAAAAAACATTCATATTTGCCAATACTGATATAATGCGCATGTACATCTCTAGTTTGAATATGTTTGGCTGTTAAATATGTCTGATGTTTTTGTTAGCTCTGGAGAAGGCTCTGACAAAAGCCCTGAAGAAGCTGGATGAATACCTGAACGGTCCTCTGCCTGATGAGATCGATGCCGACAGCACAGAGGAGGAGAAGAGCTCAAGCCGCAGGTTCCTGGATGGCAATGAGCTCACGCTGGCAGACTGTAACCTGCTGCCCAAACTGCACATAGTGAAGGTGAGCTCAACCAATCACAGGAGGACAAATACATAGTATCGTAAAACATTTCTGTGACGATAAATTTATGTTGAAAGAGTCAACCATGGTCACCACAAATTCACCATGATTTCACTACAGTAACCATAGTTCTGCCATGGTGTTTATAGTAAAACAGCGTTTACACGAATGGCATTCAGTCTGCCAAAGAACACTGTTATACTTTTACTGTAGAATAAAATCCTAGTTTTATTTTCATAAAAGATGGCCTAGCGGTTAGCGTGCATGACACATTGAGCTGTGGTGCTTCAAATTATAGACCCTTTTAGTGATGCGTTCGTCTATTCATTTTTTTTGCAGGTCGTGACCAAGAAGTACCGCAACTTTGACATTTCCAGCGATTTAACAGGCGTGTGGCGTTACTTGAACAACGCGTACGCACAGGAAGAGTTCACCAACACGTGTGCGTCCGACAATGAGATCGAGTTTGCATATAAGGATGTGGCTAAGAGGCTAGCCAAGTAAACAAACAACACAACCTGACTTGGGGTAGGGTTATAACCGAAGGAGTGTTTGCCATTTATGTCAAAATGATAAACCCAATACTTTTGCTTTCATTTGCCCATGGCCCTGATAATAAAACAGCAGTTTAATAATCTAGTATTGAGACACAACATTTTATATTTACAACTGAGACCATTTCAACATTCTGTGCCGTCTCTATTTAAAGATATGCACGTCATATTTCCTTGCTCTGTGCACGACCACCAGCTCTTGCTGCTTTACTCCTTCATCGGTATTATTACATCATGTGTTTTTTTTATCAGTCATACATGCTGTAGCACTTTTAAAAACAGGCTTGTTGATGAATGTGTCCTTGGCTTTAACCTTGCCTTAATGTTCCCTGTCCCCTGAGTTTATTTAATTTCAGTGATGTTTTTATTATCATGTATAATGAACGAAAAGATCAAATTCAAGCAGCAGGATAAAAAGAAACCCCCCAAAATGAGCCGTTATTTACTCATTCCAGATTGAAGCTGTGTTTACATCCAGTATTTAAAAAGAGACGTTTAGTTGCCACACAGTGGACAGAAAATCCTTTATACGAAGCTATTGTTTGACACGGGTTGTATGAACAAATTGTATGATTTTTATCTTTGAAAGCCCCTGGTCATGTAAAAAATGTCTTTTGTGTTCATTAGACAAAAGCAGCATATGAGTCTGGAGCATCATTTATATGAAGTTTTCCTTTAAACTGGAAATGTCTGACATGTGTGCGTTTTTTTATTTTGAAATAACTTCCATATTTTGTGTTAAGGTGCACTTAAAATAGTTTCAAAGTATGAAAATCAATGTGGTTTCCAAGAAAAAATACCTTTTTTTAATTGCTTGATGTGCTTGTAATTTCCTCATTTATTTCTGACCTTATCTGACACTGTTTTGCATCAGTTATACCTCAATATTTATTCACCGTCTATATGACGGGTAAATAATGAGCTGAGGGAGCTCGGACATTCACAGCGGACAGTGGTCCACCGAAACGGAGAATAAGGAAATCTGATTGGGCGTCTCTCCAGGTCTCCTCCTCTCCACTTAGAACTGCTGGAATATCACAGCGCTTGTGATGGGTCCTCGTGGAGCTCTCGCTCTTGTGTGGTTTGGAAAGGGTTTGATATGAAATGAGAGCGTGGCGCCGAAGAGGCTTGCTCAGAGCGAAGCTCTATGAGTAAAATAATATTTTCATAGATTGACTCGCGTTATTCCTTCTTCCCCGTGCACATGGTTTTGCTAATTGATACGGTGTTATGGGGTGGTTTCTAAGGAAATGGACGTTTATTGTAATTGAGTGATGTGTGCTAATTGTGCGGTTGCGTTTCTGAATGATTCTGAATGTGATAACATAGATCCACCTACAAGAAAGTGTTTCTCAGACATCGGTGAGATTCAATGGAGAGCAAATGGAAACGTTTGCTAAAGTCTCATTTGCGTCTCAAATATTTCTCCTGAGGAAAAGAGCAAGAAATCTCACAAATGTCTCCAGTAGAGTTTGTCTCAAGCTCAGATTTGTCAAGTCTGCAAGCAAAAGTCAATGTTATTGATCTCAATGAAGGACGAACTCAAACCGTTCTCATCTAATTTAGCCCAATTCAGATGATTTTCCCTCTAGAATCGACATTCATTTTACACCTTCATGGATTTGAACAATTGTCACGTTTGATTGTGTTTTTATTTCTTCTTTTTTGTTTTTAAAGCATTTTTGAATAAACATCTGAGATTCATTTGATACTTAATGAATCTCTGTAAAATCTCCACCAAGATAAACTTCTCGTTGGGTAACAGAAAGATAGTTTCTATCTGTGCGTTTGTCAAGATAAACACGTGTAAATATACAGTTTATGTAAATACAGGGTATGTTCTGAAGGTGGTGAAAGGTTATAGCCGATGGCGATGTCTCGGAGACAGTCTCCATTTAAAGTGGGTTTCATTGTCCATTTAACACAAAGAAACCGACTTTGATGTGATGGTTTCATCGTCGGGCAGAAAAGAGTAATGTCTGCTAACAGATTTAAACATGAGCTTTCAGGCCACGGATCAAAGCTCTCGCTTCGCTTCCACTCTCTCATTATGGCCAAAAGCCATCCGAGCCCGTCTCTATTTTTCCTATAAAGAGCCTCAAGTCTCTGAAGACCCGTGCCCGTCAGATTTACAATAGAGAATGTGACTATTTACCCAAAGCGGGAGTCATCCAGAAACAACAGTCCAGAAAAATAAATGGAGCCTGCTATATTTTTCCACACAAGTAAGAAAATATGCTACGGGACTCGTGCCTCATTCTTTCATAATTGGCTCTTAAACATTCTCTGTCTCAGATGTCTGCGTATACATTCAGCGTTTTTGATAATATACAATGCGGCATTAATGTCAAACATCTCTAGCTGTGATCCAGCGCCGTAGCTCTAATCTGTTTGTACAGACTCGAGGGATTCACAAGTCCTCCCGTTTCAGAGACGCATGCAGAGATGTCGCCTTGATTTTCTTCTCGAGGTCGATGCTCAAGAAATGTGTACCTTTATGAAGAGTGAACAGTGTTTTAATGGGGCAAGTTATTATTGAGAGAGTAGCCTACACATGGAGGAAAACATTAAATCTCGTGCTAATCCTCAGTTCCTGCCAACAGCTACGTGACTAAGGGCAGAAAGTCAACATGTAAAAGTTGGCCTTTAAATCGTGCAGTTTTTATGAGGTAATTGCTGTACGGGTCACTTCCTAAAGCCGGCTTTACAACCAACACCAGGCAGGTAGATTTAAGCTTCCTCCTAATATCCTCACATGCAGCTTTAAACTGCTGTATACCTTTAAGCACCAAAAAAAAGCACGCTTATCACATAAAATAGTTACAATTCAAATGAAAGGGATTGTTCACCCAAGAATAAACATTCTTCATCATTTACCGAATTACTTTCTTTCTTCTGCAGAAAACAAAAGAAGATATTTTGAAGAATGTTGGCAACCAAACAACATCGGACCCCATTGTCTTCCATTTTATGAGCACAAAACCACTGAGACATTTCTAAGTAGGAACCATCACAGGAATTCAAATGGTTTCGTTGGTTATAACCGTATCGGTTTAAATGCTATAATGATCGCTGCGGGTCTCTGGTTTGCGTTGGGTTCTGCTGGGAAACCAACATAATGCCATTAAATCCTTTGGAAGGATTTTTTTCTGGTTTAAACAGTAGACAGTTAATGGTTTATA